>CM042751.1:26446313-26501706 GCA_022496165.2 Catalaphyllia jardinei | reverse complement strand
AATTCAGTACAATTTTCAGTTGCTAATTAAGTAAATTCTAACTCTTTGCATTGCCATGTTAGAAAAAGTAATGAATAGAGATGTGTTACTGATGTTACATAAATAGTTGTTTGATTCTGTTACGAAGCAATTATGGAAAGTGGCCACTTCAGTGCACATAGTGCTGCAAACAACAGAGGAAGTTTGGAAGAATTTAGAAATTTATGCAATGGTACTTTGTATTTTAAACTTATCTCCTATTTGTGTATATAGGCAAGCTGTATCTTCAGTGTGAGGAGACATCGGTAATCAGTCTGTAATTAGTGGCAAGTTCTGACAGACAGACTGAGGTAAACTTTTACCGATTTACAAGCCAATGCTATGACAGTCCAAATCTTGAAAAAGGTTTTCTAAATTTTTCAGAGCCCTGGGAAACATGATGAAACCACTGAAAACATGAAAGCCACTAACAGAGCAGATCACAGAAGAGAAGACGCTAAAAGTTGTCCGGTAGTCTAGCGTTCAAATTCTGATTGCCAGCTCTCAACTTTCAGTCACATTGGTGACCAACTGGTTGTAATTTCAGACCCTGGCCTGGTTTTTTTCCTTTCCTGGATGCCCACCTAAAAGTGTGTACCACCTCTTTTCTAACATAGCAACAGACATTGGAAATAAGAGAGAAACAGAAATTATTACATGTATATAGCCAATGACAACAACAACAACAACAATATTTATTAACTCACTCTTAAGACAAGTTACAGAGGATCGTCATATACATCACAGGCTACTTAAAGAGAATAATTAGGAAATTTATTTAATTAATTGGAGCCTAGAGGTCAAAGGAACCATAAGGTTTTCGAGTTGACCTCTAGTAACTATTTACAGTTAATTTTAGTAAAAGAAAAATAAGGAGCAACAAGAGGAAAGAGACCCAGTTAATAATACATATGTTTGATACTATTAATTTAAAATGCTTTTACGCAACTCCTAAGAGTATTGTTGAAACAATAGAGATTGTTTTACTTCTTTGGCAAAGGAGAATGTACTGAGATCTTTCAAGTAAGAAGGGATGTCATGCCAGAGGTCAATCGCGTTATAGGCAAACATTTGTTTCCCAGTGTTGGTTCGAATATATGGTTTGCACAAGTTTTGATTTGATGCGTACCTTGTGTTGTACGTATGTCGGCTCTTGGCATATTGAAATAAGTTATCAAACACCTTTGTTAAGAACCCTTTATGCCACATATGCGTAAATTTTAAAGCATACAGGCGGTAAACATTATCTACTGTTAAAATGTCTAGAAGGTTTAAGATAGGGAGAGCGCTTTCAGATGTTGTCGCAAAAAAACATTAATCTTAAAACCGTATTCTGTTTAGACTGCAACTTTTGCAAATGCGTTTTATAAGCACTTCCCCAAGCTATCACGGCATATGATAGATAAGGGTAGATAAGGTTGTAATAAATTTGTTTCAATTGATGAATAGATAGATAGTGCCTTAGTTTTGAAATAATACCAATATTACGTGAAACACGAGAACAGATATAGGAGATATGATATTTCCATGATAGTGATTCATCTATGTGCTCTGCCCTGTTGGAAAATCTTGTTGAAAAGGAAAGAAGTCAGTCAATGGTAAATCAATACTCACCTTCTTTCCATACAATTGTTAAAATTACTGGAGCACGGCCAATTTCCTTACTACAGCTAGCAAAGTTCTGGAAACGTGTTCTCACAGGATCTTGAATGGGTCCTTGAACTGACGAGTGAATAAAAGTTGCTGTAGAGTGATCTAACCCTCTCTGTTTCATGATATGCTGTAATGTACTAACAATCAGTGGTGGGTCACTTGGTGAAGCTGATATCACAAAGTCATGTGTACTTGGAGTTGCCTGAAAGAGGAAACCACTCTGGAAATCAATTGTTGAAGCAAACAGTTAAGAGAGAAAGCAAGTGAGCGACCCATCCACAGGCACTGATACTACAAAAAACTGATGATAGTGATGGTGGCAATAAAATATATAATGACAAATCTATGATGGGGTTGTACCACGCCAGGTTAACTGGGTAAACTAGTTTACCTAAACGGCTCAAAATGCAGCCAAAGGAAAGGATAATGCAAGGAGTGTCAACTCGGCAGAGCATGGTTGTTCCCATACAGAACTCAGGATCGTCAGATTATAGCACTCAGTAGCACTAAGCTTCTGCTAAGCTTCATTGCATTTTGAATTCACAAACCTCATGCTCTTATGCAGTATAAGTACCCCTAGAGTTTCCAGAAAAGTCTTCGACTAAAGAATTTAATAACATTGTTGCAAGGTTTCTAAATTTGAATGTTACATGAGAAAATAGAACATTCCAGAAGGTTTTAGATCACGACTGAATGACTTCCAGATTTAAGGACTGTGCAAATTTAAGATAGTTTTAGATTGGGCTTAATGTGTACAAGCATCTTCTAAATGGTATAAATTTTGCCAGAGGTTCCTGCTGTTTCTTTTAAAAATGATGACTTCCTATATTTTTAGATTCATATTTATTATTTACTATTATTATATATTTTATTTCATCATTTATTATTTTTGAGAAGGAATTTATTCTCTCTTCATCCTAATTTTTATCTTTATTTTAATGTGTTGTATTTGTAGTTAGGCAGGTCCACATCAGGAATTGCGATCTGCCAATTCTTGTAAACCTGTATTTTCAAATTAAGATGTATGCATGTATGTTGTATAATGAAAAGTAAAACAATTATTACATTTGGTGCGCTAATGACATGAAAATCGTGCGCAGCAGGGATGCGCAATGCAATACTGAGCAATCACCTTAAAATCATTTAGATGTACCAGGTCTCTCAATTAATTTTGTTCTTTAATCTTTAATTCTTTAATCATAGTACTCCTAAAACAGTAGAGACTATACTAGGAGGAATAATAATTCCAGAATAATAAATAATTTATATAAAACATAGGATAAAATAACATAATAATAATAATAAAAAACTTAAACAAAAACAAGATAATATAAGTAATGTAATAAAAATTAGTATGAACTAATCTGACCTAATAAGTGAAAGAGCATTTGATTTAAATGCATCTAAATTATCAATATTTGTGAAACTCAGAGGTATATTGTTCCACAAAGCTATTGTCCTCGGTTAAAGATATTTATAAATATCATTATTCACTTTCACTTGTTTGAGAGAGATTAATATATATCTTGGCAGAGTGGAAAAAAGTTTACCATTGAATGTTATAACTTGTACAATTTAAATTCAGCATGCACAAGAAAACAGACTTATCGCCTGGTCAAGAACCACGTGAAATATTGGTCAATTTTGCAAAGAATTATCATTACCATGTACTCAAAACTCTTATTGAATTTGAGTAAAACTAGTTTTGTGTTTGATCACTAAACACAAAGTAACTGGATCACAGAATTGGGTTTGATTAGGTTCTTATGGTTTTAGGAAATCGATGTTAAATTCAGTTTGATTAATTAATTCTCCTACACTGTATCTAGACAGCTGCATGGCAATCAGAAAGAAAAACTAAAATTTAATTTTTGCTTTAAACTGAAAAAATTGAAAAACTCAAACTGTAATAATGCAGGCGAATAATGCCTTCTCGAAATATTTAGCTTCAATTCAGTTAAGCTTAATTCAAATTAAATGAGTTAGATTAACCAGTTTTGTTGAAAGTTACAAGGTTAATGTTTTTTCTCCTATAGAAGTATAATAATGATTATTCATCTCGAAAGACTGTCCCTTTTTCCCTTTCGTCCATATACACGCGTATAATTAAATTAAAATGCCCACATGCACAGCTCTTTACAAAGTTCATGTGTCTTACTTTCGCTTTTTGACGCGGAAGAGAAATTCCAAGGCGACTGGCCATTTCCTCGACAGCAGCTTTTAATCCATTCAGTTCACAAAGAATGTCTTCTTGCCTGCTTTCGAGGATTTGAATACTTGTTGAAGACTCCGACTCCGGTGACTGGACATCCTGGAATAGTATGAAATCCTCTTACATGTAAGAGCTTTACTGAACACCGGCATGTGGAAAATCCACGTGTGAAAGGAAATGTTAATTGTTTGTAGAGACAAACGATTAAAATCAAGCGGCTTACCTCCGTTTCTGAATTCGTCTGGAAGTAGCTCGGTAAGCTGTACATGCACTTTGGCAGCGGTACAGCCATGTCTTCGTAATAAGTTGGCAGACGATACATGGATATTGCAGGACTGGCAGCCATCTTGGAAGGGAGGAACGAAAAAATGGGGCGCAAGGCATTATGGGAAGACTTTTGATTAAAAACAAGATATCACCGTGCATTGAGTCCAGTCAAATTTTCTTCTTTTTTATCCTGTTAGAATTTGTTTTTTATTTGCTAAAGTATCTTAACTGGTTTATTGTTTTCTAACTTGAGCCTGAATTCTTTTTATAATACTTTATTCAAACATTTTTGAAAAATATCAAGATTATGCATGATGCATTTTGGGTTGGTCACGTGACCATATAGTGTTCTTTCCCCGCGAAGTAAAAATGTGGCTTCTAAAAAGTGAAGTGAGAGGAAAGACAGGAATATACCGGTGAAAGCGTGTGGGAGTGGGCTAAATGCAGTTTATTTCACGTGCTCTAGCCTCAACCTGTAGATTAAATCGATGAAATGAAGAGAGGAAGGGGAAGGCCGTCTAAGAACCAGGCTCAAAGCTCGAAAACGCCAAATGTCGCGAGTGCAATCAACCAACATGGCGGACAGGGCATCCCGCGTATCTCATCTCCAGCGAGCATGAAAACTCGAGGTTCTAGTACTACAACACCACGAAAATACTACGGAATGGACTCGTCGGATTCTGAAAGTGACAATGATTCAATTTCTAGCCACGGTTCTTCAATTTCAAACGCCACAAGCTCGAAAATCCGTTATGTCGAGCCCCTGAAAGTGGTCTCACCTCTCAGCTTACCCGACTCGTCAGATGATCTTCTTCTCGGGCCAGAGAATATTTTGCAAGCGTTAGGGATTTATGAGGTTTTAAGGCATTTTAGCCGGATTATACGACTGTCGCCTTTTAGGTTCGAAGACTTTTGCGGAGCAATCCAGAGCCCGGAACAATCCGCATTGCTTGCACAAATACATATCGCCTTGCTACGCTTTCTGCTAACCGAGGACGATGCGAGTGGATTGACATTTACAGCAAGCGACGAGAAGGACAGCTTCAACATCCTGTCGTACTTTTTAGGCGACTTTACGTGGCCTGAGCTCATTCGGAGCTACATCTCGTCAGATAAAAGCGAATTCGGTGACATTGTTACGGCTGTTAGCGGGAACGATAGCGACAATCCATTTCCCTTCACTTCAGTCGAAAACAGATTGAAGGTTCTGCAGCGACTTTGCGATCAGTTCCTCGCCTCCAATTCGGTCAGATACGACATAATGAACGAAGGCATGGTAGAATCGGAAGATCACTGTCGAAACTGCTGTAAAATGGGCGATTTACTGTGCTGCGAAAACTGTCCTGCAGTGTACCATCTTCACTGCCTCAAACCCCCGTTGGAAGTGGTTCCTGATGGCGATTGGCTGTGTCCCGTATGCGAGGCCCACCAAATCAAAGGTGTCACAGATTGTCTACCTGATTGGAACAGGGACGGATGGCTAAGAAACGCCCCTTTAGGGGTGGACAGAGAAGGAAGGAAGTACTGGTTTTTGGCCAGGCGTTTGTTTGTGTAAGTGTTATTCAAGATGGAGGACTAAAAATCTTTTTTGCAATCGCAACAATAATATGGTTGCCTTAGCTTTGCCCTATAACTTGAGAATAGTCTTGTACCAAGCTGGTAAAACTAATGACAAACATTCCTTTTTGTTTCTTTTTTTAGTTGTAGCTATTGTTAATATTTATTTTCCTCTAATTTATTCCTTTAAAAAAAGTTCAAGGTCTTGTTGCATCAAAAATGGTTTCCTTTTATCGCCTGACCCCTCTTAGTCACAAAAAGGGTTCAGATTACAAAGTTGGTCATTTGCAAAAATCTTGCTTTGCTATCTTATTCTTTCTTTATATTTCAAAGTATAATAATTATTCAATTGGTGGAAATTGTCATATTTTCAGGGTATAAGCTGTTGCCCTTTAACCCTTTCACTTCCAAGGAATGCCAGACAACTTGCCCCCTGGACAATTTGCCCCAGACAACTTGCCCCCGAACTTCAGACTCGGTAGTGGATAAAAGCACGAATAATAATTTGTTTGGGAGTGGATAAAAGAACGACAAATATTTTCTATGGCGTTAAGTCTTGGTTTCATACATTTAAGGTCTCTTTTGGCTCGGTACCTTGGACGAGTAAAATCATCTGGCGTTAGACAGAGTAAAATCTATCAAGTAACTCTTGGGAGTGAAAGGGTTAAGGGAGATAGTTTTTAACCCTTTCACTCCCAAGGGGTCTACCTTTGATGAGTAAAATCGTCTGGCATTAGACAGAGTAAAATCTATTAAGTCACTCTTGGGAGTGAAAGGGTTAACATCCAAGGGGCAAGGGTTTTAAGCTGTTTTGATCTGAAATGGGGAAAAACATTTTTGTTTGGCTTGGTGTCAAGTAATTGACTTGGCATTTGTCTCTTCGAAGATTTTAACTTCCATAAAAAATAATTTAAATCAAAAATAAAGGTGGATTACCGTTAAATGACCCCCAAAACAGTTACAATTCACACACTGTAATTGACATTAGCACTGCCGTGTTTTCAGCAGTGATATCTGTCAGCCATACCGTGGGCGCATGGCAGAAATGTGTGCTCTCCTTTCGTAATATGGCCGTTTGCTTCGTGCACGGCTGCTGGAAGGCTTTGTATTGCATGTAAGAAGGCAATGAAGTTTTGTTCAGCCTCCAAACTAAGAGAGCTACATGTATCTATTTGAAGAAAACTCCATTTCAGCTAAATACCTTTATATGTGGAATCTGACTTTTGCATTTGTTCAGGAGTAGGTCTGGAATATTTTTGTGTTTCACTGTGAAGGAAAAATTTCATTGACCCTTTTTAGCAACCACATTTTTCCATGTGGCAAATGAAAAAAAAAATCGTTCACCAGTTGGTGTCTGGTTAAAAAGTTCATTTTGGACCCTGCACTAAGTTTAGCCACTCACCAAAGTTTTAGTCTCTAAAGTGCAGGTTTTCCTTTTGAACTTCGTATCCAAACAAGACCAAAATTTGACATTGTTACCACTGTTTTGAACAGCACTTGGCAGCCAGGTGGTGTTTTCATGAAGTCATTCTGTCAAGGAATTTTGTCCATGGCTTCTGACACTCTAGATTATGGCCGCTCTTAAGTTGTATTATTTTGTGCCAAACATGCTCCAAATCCTGCAAGATAGCAGGGGCTGTAAAGAATGACATCACATAAACATGACCAGGGTGCCAAGTACATGTTCAAAGCGGCACCCTCCAAAGTCAAATTTTGGGTTTCTTTCGAGATGAATTTCTTCAAGATACCAGGTGTGGAGGCTGGAACTTTGGTGAGTGGAAGAACCCAATGTTTACTTGCTATTGGTGGAGAAAAGAAAGAAAGCTTTTCAGAGTGACCTTCTCTTTTCTGATTAGGGAAGGCAGTGACGAGACTTTGTACTTCAGCTGCAAAGCTCATCTGGATGAACTGATAAGTAGTCTGGAAGATGATGGCAAGGAGAAGAGATTGCTGTCTGCATTAAAGGCAAAGTACAAGACCATTGTCAAGCATATGGAAATAACAGAAGCTCTCACAGAAGCTGCAAGGGGTAGGACAGTGCTTGCATGAAATATTTTCATTATTTGTTAACCCAACTCTCAAATTCTGGTTTAATACATCTAGGTCGTGGGCTTACATTTCTTTATTGAAGTGGCATGTGGTGCCTACAAAGTATGAGAAGGAATTTTGTCTCTGATTTAGAAAGAATATTGTGCATAAAACACTTTAGGCAGGAGTTTCAACAAGGTTAAATGATAGGAGGGCATCAGGAATTGACATCCAGGCAAAACGTCTGCAAGGCCCAAGGGGCCTTGCCAAGCTAGGAGGTCTGGAGGCATACATGTACATCCCTTGAAATATTTAAGTTCTACGCTTGTAGGGATGGGTTTTCCTGCAATTAGATCAATCTGCATGACAGAGTTTTCAACTTATCACACGAAGAATGGAAAGTGAACATCTTTGAACCTGAAGTCAGAGTATTGTTTTGGAAAAAGTAATGCTAAAATAAGTTTGATTTGTTTGATAGTTGATATACATTTTGAAAGGGACAATACCTTATGGGTATTGCACAAAATCGTTGTAGAAATGATATGCTAAACACCCTATAACACCAACCGAACTTGTCCAACATATTTCATGTCAAAGGCAAATGATAGATTGTTATTTTGATACTATTTAAAATTACAATAGACGGTATTGGTAATGTGTATGTGAATAGATGTTTAAAATTACTGTTTACCAGCTCTTAGCAAGAACCCTGATATGATATCAAAATAGCAAACAATCTGTTATCAAGTGGGAGGGAACTTTTCTTGGAATAGTGTGTTATTGATAGTACAGTGTATATACTGTATGGTGTCTAACAAATTAAATTAAGTGCTTGTCACAATGCAATAATTTACTCAATGGTCAGTAGCTTATACATGGAAGTACACTATCATAGTGTCAATAATAGTTCTAAATTGCATGCAAATCACAGTGTATTCGAGGTACTTGTATATATGGTGCATTGAAGGTGGTTTGATTGGTAGAAAATCAATGGTGGTGAAATGTTGATAAAACTTTAATGGTTCTGCTATGATTAATTAATATTAATATATGTCTGGATTTATGAAAATGGTGCTAAAGATTTCGACCCCTATCACCCTTATTTCACCTTGATTTCACTAAACTTTTAGGCCGCCTCCAAGCCATGCATAAAACGGGTGAAAAATGGAGAAAGGACAGCAATGAAAGGAAGATAAATGCTTAAAAGAAGAAAAAAAGGACTGACTTTCATTTTAATTTTATATTGTCACCTTTCAAGATAGTTCCTGGCAAGAAGAAAACGCCCACTTAGGGTGCGATTTCAATTTCACCTTGATTTCACTAAACTTTTAGGCCGCTTCCAAGCCATGTACATGGGCAAAAAATAGAGAAAGGACAGCAATGAAAGGAAGACAAAGGGGTAAAAGAAGAAGAAAAGGTCTGACTTTCCTTTTAATTTTTTTATTGTCACCTTTCTGGTGAGAAAAAAATGCCCACTTTGGGCCGATATCAATTCTTCAGCACCGTTTTCATAAGTCCAGACATATTTAATATTAATATATATTAATGGTAATTTATTTATTTGTTTGTTTAATTTTTTTTTAACCACATATTAATGAGATCAAATATTGATTTCTAGGGGATCTCCTCTCTGGTCTTACAAAAAGAAGACGAAGGCAAATAGAAGCAAAAGAAGAAGATGTGAAACCTGAGCCTTTCAGAGACGAAAAAGAGCAAGGAGATGATGTGGAGATGGAGACATCAGAGGAACAATCCAATGTTGGTTAGAACAACTTTGCTTTCTATCCATTACTATATGCCAAGTGCTTTGCGGTTAAAGAGATTAATAACTGGGCTTCAAAGTTCCAGTGCTAATTGCATTCTACTTCAGAATTGAAGGCCTTCGTGCAAAAAGGGCATATATCGGTTTTTGGCTGATTTTCATTTTTTGCAGGATCGAGTTGATTTTTTACAGACTGACTTGTTTTGACATGTAAAGCATCGTTCCGTAATTGTTATGGTCGATTTGGGCTTTGTTCTCTAGAAATAACGTATGCAAAAAACTCAGTTTTGCATGAAGCGGCATCTTTATGAGCAAGTGTTTTGAAGGCAAATTTCGATGTGACCTGAACTTAAACGATTACTTTTAGCAGCTACGATAGCACGTATATTTTTAAATATACGTTTTGGTTTGTAAAATAAGTAGGGAAACAGCCCCAAAAAAACCGACCTTGTATCGAACCTGTGTCACGACAAAACAAATTCACATCCGCTCCATTCAGCGCCTTAACCGCTTGTGCTAACAAAGCAGCAGTAACTGATCAGCGTAATTATATGAATAATACAACTAAGCGAAACAAAAGGTTCTTTTGTTTTTTATTGGACAAAAGGTCTCCAGAGGAAAACTGAGTTTTTTGCATACGTTATTTCTGAAGAACGAAGTGCAAATTGATCAAAGCAATTACGGAACCATGCTTTTTATGTCAAAACAACTCAGTCTGTCAAAAATTAGCTCGATCCTGCAAAAAGTGAAAATCGGCCAAAAACCGATATACGCCCTTTTTTGCACGAAGGCCTTCAATTGTGAAGTACAGTGCAGTATACAGTGTAGGTAGTGTAGTGTAAGCTGGAAGGCTTTTGTTTTGAGCACTATTTGTGGTCATGTTTTGTGTTTATAAACTGGTCCTTTCTCACAGTGCTGTAGTTCCCTTGGTAACACAAGTGCCTGCAGAATATAGATTACCTTGGCTTGAGTTCTTACTTTCCTGCTGACTTTGTTAAATTCACGTATTAAGTGATAACCTACTACATGTCTTTGTACATACCTTGACCTTATCAATTAAAAATAATTATAACTCTAAATCATATCCAGAGAAAGAAGTAACATCCTTCCTGGAGCATGGAGTTAAGTTGGACATTATAAAAAATGTGTAACATAACACTCCTCTTTACTTATTCACAATTTAACTCTTGTTTTAATTTCAGTACCTCCAAAAAGAAAAGCTATTGATCCAGAGGCAGATAGTGGTGTACTTCCTTCATCAAAGCCTATTCCTGCATCTGCTATTCTTACATTTGTCCCTGATAACGAAGTCAAGAAGATAGTTACAAGGCCACAAGTTGAAAACACCAATAGTCCAAGTACAGAGAAACAAATGGTACTAAGAGACAGAAGAGCTACAGGCCAAGATAGCTCTTACAGCAGAAAAAAACCTGTTATGTTACATGGTGATGACAAAGGTGGAGATGTAAAATCCATTGCTGGAGCACAACCTACTTCAAGTTTAGAGGCTGCTTTGGTCAAGGAAGAGTCACTTGGCAAAGATTCTGCTCAAGTGCCACTAAAGGGAGAAGAAGAAGGAGCAACAGAGATGTGTGCTGTGGTAGAAGCTGGCAAAGAAAGTACAATGCCAAGTGAGGTCGAAAGTGTAATAAAAAAAGATAGTGAGATTTCCACTGATGCATCTACTGATAGCACTATCTCGGACAAACCCCCGGTAGAAAATAGCTTGTCAAAGAATGAAACTAATGAACCTGAGATTAGCATTAGCCAGAATGGGATAGGCACCCAAGATAGCAGCATTAAGACTGAAGTTACTTCATCATCACTGGTCAATGGCAGCATGGCTTTGCCAGCCAGTACTACATCAGGGGTGAAGGACAGCAAGCCAGTTACTGTTTCCTCCGGTGGAGCAGCTAGTCTTCAACAGTCAAGTGTTGTGGAGACAAGTTCCGCAGGAAATTCAGTTCTATCAGCAAAGCAAGCAGTAGAAGTACCTGTTTTTAGGCTTGGCTCAGAAGCGAGCTACTCTTCGTATGTCAATCAGTTTACAAGCAATCCCTTGGCGCTTACCAAGCAACAGCAATTGGAACAACGAGATAAGAAGCGCAGTGTTACTCACAAATTTAGCCTCAATGAGTTTAAGTGGCATGGGGATGTTTGCGGAAGTAAGGAAGTCATCCTGAATACTTTGCGTTTTTCAATAGTCGGCCTTGAGAATTCCATTGCTTCATCCTTTATGCATCCCACATGGACAGTTCAACGTTCCACTTGGGTAAAAGCAGTTCACTTGTCCAAGACACCTCAAGAATTTGCTGCAGCATTGTCATGTCTAGAAAGTTCCATAAGACCAATCTGTTATCTGTCAGTATGGAATGATGCAACTGGTCATGTAGAGTTACATCGGGCCATGTCTGAAGCCCGTCAGGTGGGAACCAAGAAGAAAGACCACAAGGAAGAAGAGGAGGAACCTGAGCTAGAAAACAAAGGATTTGGTGAGTGGACATTTCTTTACTTTGTTAATCTTTGATTTCTTTCAAGATATTTCAATCTGATATTCATTCTCATCATGATACTTGACCCTCTGTCTCAAAAAACCTACACACACAGTTCCAGACTCTCAATTCAAGTGAATTTATTTTCTGGTATCACAGCAAAAATTTGTCTTCAAGAAAACTTACTAAAAATGCATTTAAGACGAAAATAAAACAAACCCCTTTTAAAATTTATAGCTTCAGAAGACTGTTACATTGATCTTCCAGAAATCATTCAAAAAGTAAAGCTGAATGTATTTTCCTCTTAGTTAATATTAATATCATTAATATTGTTTATTATTTATAATACTGTTAGTTTATCAGTGGTCTCCAGGACCTCATTGTTGTCAATTTTAGTCCCTTTGTTCTATTGCTGCCCTAAGTTATATTCAGTTGTACTTACTTTTATTTTGTTCACTATAAACATGATCAGCCTAGATTAGCTTTGCTACCTGCAGGCATGTAGTAATTGCACCAGAGGTTACCCTGAACATTGATATGCAATCTGAATCCATTGATCCCTGGGATCAAAAACTACTTCTTCCTAATTTCAGTTATACGTGCAGCTGTAACACGAGAGCTTCTCTTACTGGGTAGCATTTGAATTCAACAAATGTTGAATTCTAAGTTTTGTAAATATAAACTTAAGCTCTGTGATTTTCAGTTTGACGGTAGCCATTCCTAGAGCTTTCAAATATCTTGCTTAAAGTGTAGTGAAAGTATGTTCTTTCATCATCAATAAGAAAGCAGCAGTGTAAGGAGAGCTCAACACACTTCCAGTGCAGTAGAGAAGAACTAGAGAAGAAGTAGGACAGCAGTCAAGAATTAGAGAAAAGTACCTAACTGCGAGCTCCTATCACACTTTGTGGTATCCTCTTATAATAAGCCAAATTGGAGTTTTAATAATAGGTGCAATGTGCGTTTTAATCCCTAATTAAAATTTATTTTTCTTCCAAATGAAGGATAAAGATGGATGCCCAATACGCTAATTCTTGAAACTCTGATTTGGCTCACAACACAAAGGCAGTCTAGAACTAGTTAATTAGTGTACTTATTTATTGATTAATTTATTTATGTATGATAGGGTCTTGATGGATTATGTTGATTTTTTAAAAACAGTTAATTACACATGGATACCTCACCACCAAGTGTGGAAACAGAAAGGTGAAGAGTACAGGCTGTTTGGTGGCGGGGGATGGGTCTGGACAAGTGGTCTCCAGCTGCGGAAACGGAAGCATCCTGGGGATGAAAAGGACAATTTTGTCAACAAAAAGCGAAAACTTTTGGACACTACTAATAAGATTGTAGCATTCAAAGAGGCTAAGAGAAAGGAAGTGTTAAAACAAGAAGCAGAGAAAGCTGCTAGGATGGCTACACAGAGAGCTCCTCTTCAATCTACATCTGTGTCTCAAACTGTCCAGACTACTACAACGACTACTGCGGCCTCTGCACCAGTACAGACTTCGGCAACTACTTCATCATGTACAACACAATCTGCACCACTGTCTCAAGCTGTCCAGACTACAACAACCACTACTGCCTCCGCACCAGTACAGACGTCTGTAGCTACATCATCATTTACAACACAATCTGTACCACTGTCTGAAGCTGTCCAGGCTACAATAACCACTACTGCCTCTGCAGCAGTACAGACGTCTGTAGCTACATCATCATCTACAACACAATCTGCAGCTTCTCAGATGGTCGAAAGTACTACAACAACCACTGCTGTTACTGGGCCAGCACAGACGGAAGTCACTGTTCAAACTACAGCTGCACCGACCTCAGCATCTTTAACACCAGCAGCATCCTCTCAGATGATTCAACCCACTGTAACAACCACTGCTGTTACTGGGCCAGCACATACCTCTGTTACTGTTCACACTACACCAGTATCTACCACAGCAGCTTTTACTCCAACTGCATCTTCTCAGTTGATACAATCTGGTGCAGTTACCACAGCTAGTGATTTTCCAGCACAAGCGTCTGTCTTTTCTCAGAGTGCAGCTACCTCAACGTCTACATGTTCAGCACAATCATCTGTACAAAATGTAGCATTGACGCTTAATGCAGCAAACACGTCTACTTCAGTCCTTCATTGTGCTGTTAATACAGCGACATCCACTGGTATTTCAACAAATACTTTCTCGGCTCTCCCTGTCGTTGTGTCACAGAATGCAAGTCTTGTACCTACCTCTGTCATTCCGTCGGTGTCAGCCTCGGAGTCCACTGGTAACCCAGTTTCAGCAGAATGTGTATTATCTCCAGTACCTTCGACAACGTCAGTGTTGTCAGGCCCAGAGGTTCAGACATCTTCAAGTACAGTGTTATCCACTTCATTGTTGACGGCATCAAATTCTTCTGAAGCGTCTTCATCAGGTGAAAAAGATACATCAGCGTCCTCCAGTTTAGTATTAAATACTGACAATTCTGCAAATAACTGCTTAACTCCACCATCGTCTTCAGCAACAATAGATATTGCCTCTACTACTTCATCTTCGGCATTGTCCACTGTTTCAGCGGCTATCATCTTCAAGTGTCCGTCTCTTCCTCCAGCTTCCTCAGCAGTACTTGAAAACGATAACTCCACTTCCTCCAGTTTAGTATTAGCTAATGACTATCAAGCTACTCCACCATTGTCTTCAGTTTCAACTGCTAGCATATCCAAAAGTCCGTATCCTGCTGCAGATTCGTCAGCTAATTTACTTCCTTCAAACTCTTCTGGTGTCTCTCCAAGCACAGGAAAAATCGAAAAGAACGATCATTTTCCTGAAGTTGAGGGTGAACCTGACACTTTGATTGGTGTGGGTCGTGATACTTTAGGGAGCTCCGACTTGCATGGTGCAGATGTTTCTCAGTCGTTAGCCATTCCTTCGCCTACTATTGAGGTTTCCAGCGATGTTGGGAAGACACCAGTGTCACCGCTTCTCCCCCGTCAGGAACGTGATGATCAAGCATTCATCTGCTCAGCTTCCTCAAGTCCTTTAACTGGTACCAATATAAAGTCTCATAGTGAAGCTTGCAGTTCTTCGTTTCCTGGACAAAACTCTACTGAATCTATAGCTGCTCCGGATTCTTCACCTTCCGACTCGACTCTTCCACAAAATCCTTCCCCTTCCATACCTTCTTGTGCAGAAGCAAGTCAAGGGAGTGACCTCAATTCAAAGTCTGGTGCGAAAAATAAAGTTCTTGTAGGTTCTAGTCTGTGTTCGAATCAAGTCTCACGTGTTGAAGATGATGTACCAGATGGAGTAAAAGAAGAGAATGCCTCATCAGCCTCGGACTCTCAGCCACGTACAGAAGAGTTGATGACTGAGTTTTCGAAAGATGATTCAGAAACAATTACGCGTAAAAATGAACATGAATTGTCGCCTGACGCTGATTTTGTAAAACAGGGTCCAGTACAAGATAAATCATCGCCCTTACAAAATCATTCGATTTCCAGCACCGAAGAACAGATATCAGAACAGGACGAAAGTTTAGCAAACTTATTAGATGTGCCTATGACCAGTAACGAGCAGGGAAACCCAGGTCACACTAAAGATAATGCAGCAGAGACCAAGGTAACTTCAAGTGACGTGTATGGCTTAGAGAGCTCTGCTGTTCAATCGAAGGAAGAAACCAAGAAGGGATTTCAGTCTTCGGAGAACAGTGCTTTGGTTTATAGCCAAGGTACTCAAGACAGAGTAACTGATGCGAACCGCATAAAAGACACAGTTTTACCTGGCAATCGAGAAGGACATCCATCGTTATCGTCTAAAGAGGCCTCAAGTGTTGGACCAACGGAAGAAAGCGAGAAGGAATATAAATTTGACGAGAACAGGTCTGTTGATAATTCAGGAAATAAGGTAGATATTTCAGATGATGGGGTGTTGTCTTCAGATTCTCTGGTGAAGGAGTGTTTAACATTGGAGAATGATACACAAGAAGACAAAGGAACAGACGTTGCAGGGGTATCTGCAGGGACTACAAAAGAAGACAGTGATGAGTTTGGTCAAACAACTGTTTTGAAGGACAGTTCCTTGGGTTCAGGTGGAAATGTTAACAGAAAGTTTGATTTGGAGGATGCAAGTATTGCTGCAAATGATAACTTGAAAATTGACAATAACGGCGAATGCAAGGAGCCCAAGAGCACCGAACAATCAGAGTGTTGTACTTTAGACATTTCAAGGTCAAATGCGATTCCTGACGACAGCCATGAAAATGAAACAAATACTGAAGACATCACGGCGTGTGATAGTCGGGAAGACTTTGCTGTGAACGAGAGCAGCGATGGAGGTAAGAGCGGTGAAGTGGCCAGCCATCTTAGTTCTCAAGCTAACGTTTGTCAGTCAGTTGACAATGTAGAAGTGACTAAATCCAGTGAACGCCCCAGCTCTGCAAACCCTGCCTCTTCTGCTCTCGAAAAGAACCCAGATTCTGCAGAGGAACCCATGGATATCGATGCAGTCGCAGTGTCATCTAATCAATGCCTGGCTGGAGTGACATCCCCTCCGAAATGCACTAATCCTCATACAGAGGCTGAGCAACCCATGGATGTTGATGTCACTGCAGTGTCATCTACACAGAGGTTAAAGGCAGCGACAACACCTCTGACGAGTGATGTCTTAACACATTCCCAAACAGCAATGTCAACAGAAAAGGCAGCTACCTCTGTGGCATCCACTAGCGTGCCAGGTCCAGTATTGGAAGAAACAGAAACCAAGACGAGTAACGAGAATTTGCCAGATATTGCCATGTCCCAACCTTGTTTAACGCCAGCCCTGTCTTCTGTTTCTAGAGCTTTTGTAGGTGGAATACCCACAACTCACACTGCAAACGTTCATGTAATGAAAACTACAACCTCAGTGAGCAGTACGTTGCCCTCTGCAACAACCGCTGCTTTGTCAACAGCCTCTCTATCTCTATCAGGAACACAACCACCTGGTCTGGTGAAGAGTGCTGTGACAACAGTAAGCCAGTCTAAATCCTCGACCTCCTCTTCTGCGGCAGTCATAACTTCGCCAGCTACAGTTCCTCTCAAAACAACAGCCTCGATAGGTTCACAGCCCGTCGTGTCAGTTGTGCTATCTTCTTCAGCTTTGGCAAGTCCTCGAGTAGCTGTAGCAGGCTCACAAGGGAAAACGTTAGGAGGATCTCCTGTGGCTCCGTTACCACAGACAATATTAGCCAAAAGTGGTGGATCTCCAGTATTGACTGCAGCTGTCACTAGAGGCATTACTCCACAGAAAATAGGGCTTGCCACTCGACCCCAAGGCCAAACGAGTCAGTATGTACCAATAGGCCCCAAGCCGATACTTCCTTCTCCAAAGACACCTGCTCTGAGCACAGGTTTACAGGGATCGAATGTAGTAAGAATTGGTACTCAGCCTGCAGCATCAGCTCAGTCCGGCGTAGCTCCAGTGAACAGCATAGCTGCTTTGGTTGCGAGCATTCCCACGTCGGGTACAACCATTGGACCATCACAGCTCATCCGTCTCGTCACCCCAGATGGTAGGACTTTAACACTGCAGGGATCACAGCTGGCTGCTCTTGCTCAGCAGGCGGCATCTCCACTGGGTCTGAGTGCCCCTAAGACGATAACACTGCAGGTGTCAGCCACAGCCTCGCAGCAGAATCCGGGAACCCCTGTCCAGAAAACGGTCGGCATCAAAACGCCAGGTGCGGCCATTACTGTGCAGAGACCAACACAACAAGTTGCACAGGCCAAGCCTCAAGTTGTCATCAAACCCAAAGTGGAAACGAAACCGCTTATTAAGGAAGAAAAGTTCCCATCTCTAGAACCAGTCATCAAAGATCCTCGTGCGCTGTTAAATCGAAGACTTGCTAAGTGGCCGTTGCGTCACTCCGTGAAAAGTGTGTTTGCGCTTCCAAAGCACGAACGTAAAAAGCTCGGGAGGAAAGCTGGACTGAAGGAAGTGCGTGGATACACATACGCGTCTCGTGCGGTAGTTGTTCACTGGCCCGCAGGAATCCCTCGTCCGTCGTTCAAAGTAGCCTGGCGTTTTCGCACTCAGAGCCTGAAGACGCTCGCCGGTGCAGCACTTCAACTGAGAATTCTTCAGTCTTGTTTAAAATGGGAGGAAATGAATGTGAGGCCGCCGCGCGGGAACAGCAATACTGTGTATACGAGCTCAGGTGAGTTCTCTTATGTTCCTCTTGTTCATGGCAATGTTTGGTTTGAAAAGTTTACATACAGTTTGTCGTTTGTAGCGCTAGCAATAACGAACTTACAGATTACAACAGGGTTGCCACAGGTCAGGAAATGGTTAGGGAAAATAATTCTTCAAGGTCAGGGAAAAGTCAGGGGATTTTATTAATTGACATTTCGAAAAATTGAGATAATTTAGCACGGCTGTTTTAATACCATTGAAAGCTGGAAGAAACATTTGGGGTCACTGTGATCTCAACGATGTTTTTACTTGATGAAGGAAGATTTGTTACTCATCATTCTCAATGAAAGAGTGGAAAGGACGGCTGTAAAATGACATAAATGTGGTATTTATTTGGTCAGGGAAAAGTCAGGGAATTTTGAAAAGTTTAGCCTGTGGCAACCATATTGCAACTCTGATAAAGGTGAAAATTCAGAGGGGAAAATCAGATCGGATTATAAAAAGTCCATAAATATCCATGACTAATCGCAACACTGGAAGTAGTGTTTTCAGTCGCATAATGAAAAGCATGCCAGATATATTCCTTAAGGCGAGGACACTGTTTGTTTTAAAGTGGGCGACAAACGTAACAATGAACTGAAACAACGCTACTCAAAGTTTGGTTTTGTGCACCAAACGCTTGCAGTAACTTTGGCCGTGTTTTCTTCCTCCAAGGCACAACAACAACAGAAATTACAGACAGGAAATTTGTTTCCCTGGATGGTCTCCGATGTAAATACCTCGTTCGTAAAATAATACGCACGCTCAGCAAGCCTGTGGTAGAACCGCCTCGACCGACACCCACGAAGAGCAAGAGAGGTCGGACACTGAGACCTAAGATAGTCCTACAACCTGATGATGAGGATGAAAAACAAGTGCCTTCTGGGCCACGCATTTTGGAAGCCTGGTACCCAGAGGTAAGTGACTCTGACGTGAAATAGTTGTACAACGCCTGGATGAAAGTGTCTTAGCAATCAAGGCTTCTTGCAGGAGGCAGCTTGGTCGACTGTTAGGGCGCTAGACTTAATAAATGCGGAGGTCGCGGATTCAAGTTCCGCTCTGACCATTTAGCTGTAGTCATGCTTGTAAATAACCAATTGGTCTGCCACCCGCTAGTTGTAATTTTTTGAAGGCCTATTATGGTTAGTTCATATGTTTTGTTTCGTTCAGTTTAAGTGGCAATAATAATCGCATGCCTGAGAACTAACTTGGGGTAGTTAAGTGCATTGACCGCTATAAACAAGAACATGTTTTGTACCCGCAGATAAGTTGAGTAAATACAGGAAGTGTGATCGTGTGATCGAATCAGGCATGTGTCCAAGATTCAACCTTCAAAATGGAAAAATAATCCGATTTTAATATATTTGGAATCTAAGAAGCCAAATACAGTATGTCATGACAATACAATAGCGATTAAAATAAACAAGGGGATAGGCAAAGTTTAGACGAGTTGTAAAAAGTACCTGTTATGGAGCAACAAGTTTCCACGTTGCCACATGTAGCTTTTATTTATCATACTTGTTAACATCGCCGGGCAGTATTCGTTTCTGTTTACCTCTGTCAACAATGTCTGCTTATTATTTTACTCTCTTAACCAGGCAAAGCTTGAACTCTGGGAGATACGCCAGTATCACGAGCGAATTGAACGTGAAAAGGCCCTGGAACGAGAAAAGAAGGAACAAGCAGAAGCCATGCGTCGAGCAGCCGAAATACGTGCTGCTGCCCTTCAGCGGAAACAGCAAGAACAGCAGGCGCGACAACAGCAGCAAAATCTTCTGAAGATAAACAAGAAAAAAGTTCAGAATGCCATCAAGACTCAGCAAAGGAAGGGAGTTGTGTACAAGACCACTGTCAATACACCTGTTACTTACAAACCAACTGTCACTGCGCCGGTACCCCTAGGAGCTTTACGCCGAACGCTGCCCGTCGTGCGTCCGGCGGTTCCCACTAAGCCCCCAGGGATTCAAACCGTGGGGTTGACACCACAGGTGAGAACGCAGATTGTACCGCGGACCATAGTGACTAGCGCATCCACACCGACGCCGTTTGTGCAGCGGTTACAACCGAAGCCACAAGTAGCCCAACGTGCTTATACGCCTTCAGTGCCAACTCAGATTTCACGTGCTAATACTTCTGCTGCTGTACCCAGTGGATATACCGCTAACACAGGTAACTCACATGATTTCATGACGACTAGTCTTTGCGTCTAATCTTTGCATAGCACCTTATGGTTTGGCTAGCTCATGGATTTGCAAGTTGAGGTGTAAACTGAGTGAAGTGAGCTTTGAGACGAAATGTCGCTTGTTTCTCGTTGACTGTTCCTTACGTTTTGATGTGTTTTGGAGAATGAGCGACAAAAGGGCTGAGACATTTCGCAGTAAAATTCTACTTTCCAGCGTCTTGGAAACATCCGCCCCCCCCCCTCCCCCAAGCAATGTTGATTTTTCTATTTTTAAGACCGCGCAGACTCCAGCGCCTAGACAACATTGAATGTGAGGCAGGAAGGGGGGGGGGGGGAGGGGGAGGGGGTGTTAGTATTGGGGTATCAGAGAATTATCGCTAGATGCATCTAGTCCAGTCCCTAACTCTCCTTTTTTCCCGTCACATATAGGGGCTGAACCCGGGCGGGCGAAAGAAGAGTCCAGGATAACTTCAATGTGCATGCTCAGAACGCCGCCATTTTTCCCCCTAAATCGGGGGAAAAACCATATTTGGAAGTATTTTCTAGATTTGGCTTGTGGCGCGTACTCTGAATGATAATATACAAGCAACAATTTCTGCATTCAGATTGATTAAAAACATGTTTATTAATCCCAAATCAGCGGAATTTCACCAGTACCACGCTTTACCACATTCGATTTGTTTTTTATCACAATGTCAAAGATAACGAAAGAAATCTTTGCCAAGATTTGTTGACAATTGAAAACACCGACTCGGACTCGGAAAGTGCACGCGCTGCATTATGCAAATGAGCAACTCGTACGCGTCAGACTTTTCTTTCAAAAACTTTTGCAAACTCGCTTAATATGCAGATCAGAAACAATACGAAAAAATGCTTGGGAAAAGAGCAATGACGCGTACTCCTTGTCGATGCGATAAAAGTACAGACTACGATAAACCATGGCCATATTTCGATAGTTACGTTTTTACCACAATATCAACGTCAAAGAAATTGCGCGAGCGCGAGCTGAAAAAGGAATTGCGAGACACATTGACGCGAGCAGCGTGGTTGGGACCTACTAATTTTTGATTGGTTCGTGCTGAGCATGCGCATGCAAGTTATCCTGGACTCTTCTTTCGCCCGCCCGGGTTGAGCCCTTATATTAGGGGCGGGAAGAAAGGAGAGTTCAGGGGTCTGGACTTGATGCATTTGAAATAGAATATGAGGTTAAATATCGGAAAGTGTCATTTTGTAAAAGTGTCTCAACTACTTTTGTCACCCACTGACTTGTGGTTCCCTTTTTTTTGAGTGATTCGTATAAAATTCAAATTCTTTCAGAAATCCCTTTTTGTTTTTGTTAAACATGGCATGTTTTGTACAGAAGCAGTCCAATCTTTGCAGCCCGTGGAGGGCTTTACATCTTGTTAATTAAACTGGACCTGTTTTGTAAGTAGATACCGAGGACTATCTAGACCTTTGTCATTTTGTTTGTTGCAGTCACTCGCCTTGCCCCAGTAGCAGCTGCACCAAAAACAGTTCCAATCCGAACCAACCCCACGTCAACATCCCGGATGAAACACTCGTCCAAGGAGCAAGTCAAACAACAGGCAGTCAAGGCAAAATCTCGCAAGGGAGGCGGGAGCGTACCCGTGCTGCAGAACAAGAAGTACATGACCATAGAGTCGAGACAAGATTTGAACAGGCAAGTACAACATTGCGTTGTTGTACCAGGTTTGTATTTTCCGTTTGTGCTTATCTGTACAGTCACGTGATTCTTGAATCCCGGGTTGTTTCTATTTATTTTTCTGATTTGCTTGTAATGGACGTTGCTGACTTGAAGGTGGCTCAAAACAGCTCCCAGTACTGTCCAAGACATAGAATTTGATGGGCCATCTTTAGTTGATGCTGCAATCTTTGTCACCACTTTTGTGACACTATATGGTACCATAGCAACAGTATAACCTTCGACAAACACCCTTAATTCTAGTTTTAAGTAGTTCTATTTCAAAAACGGCACAGTGAAACCCTTTCTTATTGTCAAATTTTGATAAGCAGGGTATGGGATTTAGAGACACCTTAAATTCTCTCAGTAATCTGTAATGATGGCTACGCGTCCTCCGTTGCTCAGCTGAAGACGTTGAACCTTTTTCTTTATAGGCTTGCCATTTGTAGGAAGGTCCTGGATGGCATTCTTGATAAAATTGATCGCAATGAGGACTCTGAACGCAAAAAGGAAGAGAAAAAACGTGCCAAGGAGGAGAACCAGGCTCTCCGACTAGAACGCCAGAAGGCCAACAAACTAAGCGCTTTATTACAAAAGCGAAAGGAGGCACTGAAAAGGGAACTGATGAAGAAAAGGGACCTTCTAGAGAGGGATCTAATATTGGAACTTCAGCAGACCAGTAAGAACAAACGAAAGCACACGGGCTCAGAGAGCAGGCCCTCCCAGGGTACGCCAGAAGGGCCCAAGGCTAAGAAGAAGAAAGTTGACGAAGAACGCTTGTTTTGTGTCTGCAAGAAGCCTTATGATCCAACTCAGTAAGACTTTGTTTGATTGCTTTTGCTATACATGTACGCTATTTGATAGACGATTAAACCCATTTTACTCCCATGGTCAGGAATAATTCTTCTCACTAGTGCCATACATTCCCTTGTTGGTTGATCCTGAGAATCTTGCGTAACAACCATACCTTATTCCGTAGTCGGTTATTTCCCCCATTCTCTTTACCTGTCCACTTGACAGTGTATTAAAAATGCTAGGAGAATTTACATATCAATCTCCCCTCGGACTCAGAGGGTTGAGGCGGTTTTAACACTACACTGGATTGCAGGTAGGTCACGATGCTCAGGCCAGTCAGTCTTTCATAAGTTTTAGGTTTGCAAAGTGGACCTTGAAACTACAAAGAATAGGTACAAACGCAACAGTTAACAGAATCACGGAGGTCATTTTCTTTGCCTTAGATTTTATATCGGGTGTGACATGTGCGCCAACTGGTTCCATGGAGCTTGTGTTCAGGTCTCTCCGGAAGTCGCGCAAAGTATGGACGAGTGGACCTGTGCCGAGTGTACCCAGGCTCGGCGCGGAGTTGAAGAGGAGGAACTGTACTGTCTGTGTCGCCAGCCGTACGATGAGAGAAAGTAAGCTTTGTTTTGGTGTTTGAACACTGAGTTATTTTGCTTGGATGTAATGAATGTAAAGACGTGTTAAATAAATATTTAAGTCTTGCGCCCAGGCATGGTAGAAGTGTGTGACTGAGAGGTTTTGTGCATGAAAGAAATGTTGTTCCTTACAGTGCGATTACTCGAACCAGGTTACCTAGAAGAAGACTAACCACTCAAAACGTTAACTGAGAGCAATAGACTAGTGGCTTTCTCGTGTGACGTTAAGTAAAAGGATTCTGTTTGACATAAATTCATAAACACTATCTCCTTTGCGCTATATACACACTTATTCAGTTCTTGACGGTGAATTATCATAATCATTAATTTCACTTGAAAAATGTAGCTCAGTTGAAAACGCATTTTGCGACAACTAAACCAAAGCGTTGGAAAGCATAAAATACGTAGGATCGGATCGAAACTAGCCAATCAACAAATGGCAAAGGTTCCTGAGAGGGTGTGCAACACTTTGTTCTTTTTTCTATTTTGTTAAGAACCATTGTTCGCATTCTTCAATGTTATTGGTTTATTTCAGAAAAAATCGTTATCCTTTGTTCTCAAGTCACGTTCTGATTATTTAACTGTAAGACGCCCACAGGATCTGACTCGTCCTCTTTTTGATCAGTGCTCACTGTTAGTGGGATTCTGTTTCGCTTTCAGCTATTGTTTCCATTGCTTGATCGACATGATTCCGAACTTCCTAGTCTCTTCTAATACAATTTATGTCTGTGTTTTCAGGTTCTACATTGGCTGTGATAAGTGTCAGGACTGGTTTCACGGCGCATGCGTTGGTATCACGGCCGCTGAGGCAGATAATATAGACTTCTACACATGCCCGCGATGCACTCAGTCCCAGGCCCAAGTGAGCAAGCAGGCACTGACCAGCAAGGACTATGACTCATTGAAAAGACTGCTTCGCTCACTGCAGGTAAGATGTCGAACCAAGAGTGTTCTTTCCCCCCTGCTTAGAAGATTATCCTGCACCAATTCACTCACTTTGTTTTTAACATCAGTGTGTTTGGTAGCATTGTTATTGATACGTTGTAAGATTCTGCGGTTACATCTAGGACAATGAGGAGTGGCTAACAATTATGAGTTATGCAGCGTGCGCGCAGTCATCCAATTTGATCAGATCCATATTCATTTAAATTGGAGATAATGACTATATAACAATTATTCCACGAGCCTGCGTTGGATATAAAGTGATAAAATAACCAACGAGCGCGTAGCGCGAGTTGGCTATAGTCACTTCCTATCTAACAAGGGCGAATGGAATAATTGTTTTAGTAAATTCTCAAATCGGGTTTTGCCGCCGATTTTTACTTCCACAATTTTACAAAGCGAAAAATTTTAAACTTGGCGCACTATTTTCCATATGACGTAAAACTCCGACCATTGGCTCATAGTCGGAGTTTTTTAGCCAGTCAAAAAGCTAGAAATGCAATAGTCGGAGCTGAGAATTTACTAATATTGGAGAGTCTCCGGTCAAAAATCCGACAAGTTCAACTACATAACCCAACAAGTTAATAAGAAATTTTTAATGATTTTGGTCAGTAAGAATTGACCCTCACTGCCCGTACCCTGAAAAACGTATCTGGAAACTTCATTTTAAGGGGTTAACGTAGGGATTGGTTAAGTACTGCATAGGAAGAGATGTCTATCAGTGGTAATCATTGTGGTAGCATAGGCTTCATTTACGATGTGCTCATTTGTCTCTCGCAGAGCCACAAGATGGCATGGCCGTTTCTTGAGCCCGTAAACGCAGATGAAGTCCCCGAGTATTATGACGTCATCACTGACCCTATCGGTAAGTCGCCTAAGCAGTGTTGGGTGTGAAATAGACCATTTCCGAGTGACTTTGTGCCTCTGTCTCAAAACGAGACTCGTTTTGATATACAGGTTAAAGTCAACACGGAATTGGCCCTAAGGGAGCAAAATTCGTGTTACGTTTTCGTGTGCAATCGTTTAAAATTTGAAATGGCTTTGTTACTTATTGGCCTTGGCTGTGGAGAATAAGCGTGCTCGTAGTTGAGTAACAAAGACATCGCTTAGCGGGGAAAAAAATCAAGCCCATCCTGGAAGTTTCAATCTTACTACCTTAAGAATAATTACAGCGACACAGTTTGGTGCCGTTTTCGGTCTAATAATTTCAATAAACACTGTAAGCACACTGCACTGGTCAACATTCATTTCCTAGGAAACGTGTTAAGAGAATTCGTGTAATTTGGGGGGGGGGGGGGCGGTTTCAGATGGCTTATGAGAAGTTTCTCGATTCTCTTGGTGTACGCTTATGTTTTGATATCACGAGTAGGGAGCAGACTGAGCTTTAGCAAGCGCGTTTTTGAGACGCGGACGGCAGCCGGAAGAGAACATTTCGCGTCCTAGAACCGTATTGTCTCCGTATTGTTTATGCCACTCATCTCCAATGGAGAAAAGATACTTAGCAATGAGAAGGTGGTTGCGTGAGGGCAAGTTAAAAGTGAAAACAGCTCACTTTTGGTTGTCATCCGCGTCTAAAAAACGCGCATGCTTAAGCTCTCTATCGATGCTGCTGAAAGATGTAACTCTCTCACAGTAATGTCACTAACAACATGACTGCTAGTGCCACATTCCAGGGCCGGGTTGTTGAAAGCCCAATTAAGCTAATCCAGGATAAACGAGAATTTTTATGTGCGTATGTAACTGCCGTCATGTTTTCCGTTTATATTTGTTGCCAGTTGGCCTTCTGTTTTGAGTTTGAACAATCTCAAACTTCACAAAACACAGGCAGTAAAAAACATGTTAAATAAGAAAAAATAGTTCTCCGGTAACTTTAATCCTGGGTTAGCGTCAATCGCCTTTCGAACAACCAGGCCCAGAAAAATATTTGTTTGAAGCTTTGTTGTATGTGTGTATAACTTGCTGTTGAATGTTGTTTCTTTTTGTTTCCACCAGACCTTTCCACGATAGAGGAGCGTTTGAATTTAAAGTCTTACACGTCACTGGAGTCCCTTGTCAGCGACATTACCAAGGTTTTCGACAACTGCCGCTTCTTCAATCAGCGCGACTCGCCCTACTACCGCTGTGCTGAGGTGTTGGAAAGCTTTTTTGTGCAAAAACTACGTGCCTGGAAAACCAGAAAATAAATTAACTACACTTATCTTTTGTGATAGCCGAACAAAGCCAATGAAGGCCATTTGGGAACGTGTTAAAGCCACTGCGTTTTGTAAATCTTGAGAGACGTGGTTTGTCACGACATTTATCCAAGCTCGCTTTTGATTGGTTATAGTGAAAATTTATCACGTGATTCCAAACGTTCAGTGGTTATACCGAGTATGGAACATTACTGATAAAACTGCTGTCAATCCTGAAGGGAGGGTTTCACGGCTCGGCGCGTGCGCAAGCTACAACGTTAAGCATTTAATTTCGTTGTGTATAAAACAGTCAGAAGCCTGCAGTTGACTCTTGCGAGAAATTTGCCTTTGAAAATGTTACGGTCAGTCGTGAAAACCCGACGATATAGGTGAGATTCATTAGAATTCCTTTGGTATGTTCTGACTCCATGCATAAAGTACATTTTCGTCTTGGAATCAACAAGATGTATTTCAGAAATCACGGACTACAATTTGGTGAAAGCGTAGTTATAGCCTGTTATATAATAACCAAATCAATGCGCGCGCTCTGATTTGTCAATCAGTTATGGTTTATTGTGCCTTTAAACGCATGGAAAAATCGCGCGTCTTCTGAATTATGATATAAAAGCAATAGACCACAAGTTTCTATGGTTTAGAGGCATGATAAACCACTTGGGATGTTGAAAGAACACTCGAAGAATTCGTAGATCACTCGCCTGCGGTTCGTGATTTACGAAGTGTTGTGTTCTACCAACATCAGCCTATGAACCATAGAAACTTTTGGTACTACTTGATGAGTAGCTACATGGCTACATGAAGGCTAGCAGAATGACTCGTCGCCAAATCTTACGGAAGATTGAAACGGATTTAGGCAGAAAATGGCAAATTTAGAATTAAACATCGAATTTGTTGTTCGGGCCGAACCGTTTATTCTGGACCAAACAAACGGGTTATGTACTCGCATCTGATTGGTTTATAAAAAGGGGAATTGGGTGGGGCTACTTCACAGTCCGCGCATGCGCCGAACCGTAATACTATCCGTTTGAGACACTTGCCAAGCGTGACAGATTTCCATTAGCGCAAAACAAGTTCTGGAGTATGGACAGAAAGAGCGGCAATTAAGCATCACTGATATGCGTCTATATTTATAGAAAAAAAGATGTAAAGAATTAAACAATTATATTGGAGATTCTATGGTATTTTGCGTGGTGTATTGTTAATAGCGACCTCTTGATGGAAGCGTGAGTATGGGACTTCGTGCCTATGCTTTCGATCATCACATTTCACACCAATCTCGTACTGATAATCTCCTACTCAGCAAGTCAACTGCGATACAATCTCCTCTTAGACTCGTCACGCAATCTTCCTTTCCCACGAGACGTTTTCGCGACGAGAGCGAGCGTCCGCGTAGGAAGCTAACGGGAACAGGGATGACAAAAGGATCCTGGAAAGGTCGGTGGATTTAAATACGACTGTTGTCGTTGAATTCAATCTCGTACTGTCATCTAGAGTTCCCTGATTTCCTTTCATGGTGGTTAACGATCATATATTAAGTGTTTTTGTAAACGGTTTTTGGAGGTTGCTTGTTGATTGGAAGTTAATTGAAAATCAAGTCATAAAGTTGGGAACATAGCATTTGAAAAAGAGATAGTACTGGCTTTGAAAATTTCCTCTTAAGTTGCTGTAGTCTTCCTTTTAACCCCGAAAACGTATGACATGTGAAACCAGGGAGACAATTTCATTCTGTAATCATTTATACTACAACGAGTTCCACGCTGTATCTACTTAACTAGTAGGTGTTAATCGATAGATTTTTTCACGATTCCCACGTTTTTCACTAAGATTTTTACCCCAGCCACGCACATCCAAGTTAAACGTCACCTCGGGGAAGAGCACATGTAGCAAATGGAAATACTAAAAATAGGCGTTCATGGTCCACTTTCTTCAAAATTCGTAGAAACTAGCCATTTCATGATAGCGAAGAAACAGCTGTCCACGGTTACAATTGTTGGCTTTCAGTTTAGACTCTATCATGTCGTTGCCCCGTTAAGCTTTTTACGTAGTATCAGCCCTGCATCATTGTTTGATAGCGAAGAAGACGGCAGAAAACAACAAAATACCGGAAGAAACAAAGAAAGAGAAAAATTGGTGCTGACATCTATGTTCTAAACCCGGGTTCTAAATCAATAATCGAATCTAATATTCCTTCTGGGTGACCCTGTTATCCATGGCCTCCTGCTGACTAAAACAAAATAGAAACCTTAAAAATATACAGTAGAATCACACATACAAAAATCGTCCAAGTCATTAAATAACAACATTTATTGCAGAGTTGGTCCTTTAGCTTGTCGCATGCCTCTTCCTTTGCGACCTGGGACTGAAAGCTGAGATCAACGAAAGTCTGCGTGTTAAGGAGGCTAACATACCTATCCATAATGAAACAGTATATATATCTTATTAGGCGTTTTGTTGTGTAGTATGGCTGAGTATTTTTACGATTTGTGCCGTATTTTGGCAAGCCCGTAGGGCGAGTCAAAATACAAACAACGAGTAAAAATTCTTAGCGATACTACACAACAGAACGTCTAATAAGAGATTTATTATCCAACACGGCAAAGTTTTATGTAAATGTGGGCGAATTTCGCAGATATTTACGGGGAATGTGTGACAGAAGTTTGCGAAGCGGAACTGAATTGGCGCGGGAAATCCAGCTAACTGATTGGTCAACAGCAAACAAACCTGTCTAACCGGTCCTCTAAAGTACAAATAACGCGTGATATTTGTACTCGTCTTGGGCGTTATTTGTACTCTACGAGGTGCAGTTGGATAATAAAAGCTAGTATACTTCTCATTCACATACAGATTTCCAATAACGTTGGCCGTGGGTGTCTCTTACAAGATGTGCGACAAGTTGGTAAAGTACGTTGCCTCAAGCAGTTTATGGCCTGGGTCAGGAATGTAAAGTAGAAATATGGTTGGAGAGCTTATATCTCTTGTTATATTTGTTTTACCAACCTGAACTTTTCCCTGATTATAAAACTCGACGTTCTGCCTTGCCTTAAGTTATTGTCTTGACCACGTGACATGTCACGTGATCGTTTTGTTAAATTTTGGTAAATTGGCGAATTGGGACACGCGTGCGAAACGTCTGCGCATACGCAAGGTCTATTTTCAAAATGGCGGTTGCGAATGCGAACTTCACAACAAAAACGCCTTTTTTGAGCTAAGATCGAACTTTATTAGCATCCAAAACTTCAAAGCAGGAAACGTTTAACCTCCTGGTATGCACTGGAGCAAGGATTTCTAGAACGTTCGCGGCGATCGTGCAAGAAAGCCGCTCATTTAGAAAAATTCATGCATCGCCGTTCTCAGTGTTTATGTTCGACTTCAGAATGAAACGAAAGCGAGCGTGGACTTTCAAGCATGATTTTCGCCTTTGGTGCAAGGAGGAAAGTATGTGTCGCAAAAGAGAGAAACTAAAGCAATTAAAGGAACACAATCACGTTTTTGCGCATGCCCAAAAGTTTGATTTTTGTTTAGGAGGTCAACAATTCAAAGATGCGAGAATTGAGATAGAGCTTTCACAAATCTGTTTGCATCGTCCTCAATCAACTTTGGCTTTGCCCTAAATGCCGTTTGACGGAACTTCGAGTGGAGGGAAGTGTTATGGCGCTGGACGAAGATGGCTCTCTCCCGGCAGCTTTCAGAAAGGTTTAGAAAATCGGGAAAGGACTGAGAAGTAATGAAACCAGCAACTCATAGCAGGATTTTTGCAAAGAAACTGATTCACGAGGCTTGGGAAAGACTGAAAAGATCGTGCTCGTGCGAGCGTTTCTTTGTTGACATTTTACTCGAGCAAGCAGACCTTTACTCGTTGGTTCTTTCTCGATATTCTGACATTCTATCAGGCTCTGTTCGCTCAGGTATACTCTGTGGGATTGACTCCGATTTATTTGTTTTTAGCTATCAGGACAGTTTTGTAAATATCATAAGGATTCGTGTATAAAACCAGTAAAATTTCCATCATAACATTTGCACATCAGCATATTCAGGCTTGTTATGAACCACGGACTTACCATTGCCTTGTTTTTGCATTACTCATGCGGCTTTTCACGTGTTCCACCACTACATTGGTCAGTACAGTTTTTATTGGCCGTTTAACACGAAAAAAACAAGTCGCTTTACCTGACTATTTGAGCGAGTTGACCTTTTCCCCTGTAATTAAGAGATGAACGCGAGTGGCGAATAGGATATAAATAGCACTTATCTGTCACTTTGTCGCGTCGGCATGACGCGACAAAGTGACCGTTATATTGTTTTCCGATGAAAGAAACCAGTCAAGTTCGCGCATGCGCTACATCGTGATAGTGTCCCTTAAATAAACTTTGTGTTCGAGAAATTTTAAGCTTATCTTTTGTGTGTGGAGCTTACTTTTTTGAATTTCGCGGCCGGCATCTAGTTTGTTTTGGTTTCGCGTATAATTTCGATGGCAAATTCGCGCCGGAAGCGCGGGAAGCATTCTCGTCCCCAGAGGCCGCGCTCCTTTTGGTCAGCACCAAGAATCGCGACCTCTTGCCATGTCCAACACCGGAAGTCCGCGATTCACGGACTTCCCGTCACTCTGCGCATGTTCAGAGTCAAGTCTGACAAATCTGATTGGTTCTGGTCTCAATCTATTGTGTTTACAAAGCCATTCAAAACCAGAATGTCGTTGGACTTGGCCAGAGGTCGCGATTCTTGGTGCTGACCAAAAGGAGCGCGGCCTCTGGGGACGAAAATGCGCCGGAAGCAGGGAAGGCGCGCATGCGCACTGGGTTTTTCACGCGTGTTGCGAATTGGTGGCGAATTTCGGTCTATTGATCAATAAATGAGCGTTTTCGATGCAAATTAAAATTATCTACCTTGCTATGTTTGGAATGATCTTCCTTGATTTCGTTTTTGGAAGATATAAATGATCAAAGGTCAAATTTTGTTGAAATAGACGACCTTTCACTCTGTAAAATTTTCCTGTGAAAAGATGGACGGGCATTCCAAACGTGAGAGGATGAAAATAATTGACCTGCTTCTGAAACGAGTTTACGCGGAATGATATTACTAAAAATCGCCACCTCAAATAATGGCTATTTTCTGCTAAACGTCACGTGACATGGCACGTGACCTGTCAAAGGTACCGATTTTACTTTAAAATGTTCACTTTAAAACCTAACTGTGTGCTGGTTCCATTGCCATTTATACCTTCAAAAATATAACTAATAAATTATTTTTACCTGTAAAAAGCCTTTGACCCAGGCCTTAAACTACTTGAGGAGGCTTCTTAGTTAACGAACCTATCAAAGTCGTGGAAAATAGCTCATTTAACTGATATGCTTCAGGATTTATAAATCGCTTGGTGGAGATATCCGGCGATATCCGTAATTATCATACATCAGACTCACTACGAAAAACCTGATTGGTCGAGGGCATTCAATCAATTCAGAATAGCTTGTGAACTTGACATGATAAATGCAATATCTGCTGCAGATATATTGCATTTATCATGTCAAGTTCAACGTCTGCCTGGTTACCAAGCCCCTTGGAGTGTTCTCCTCAGAAACAAAATGGCTGAACGCCTAATCAACGCCTAATGAATGCCTATTGTTTAAAAAAATGTATAATAAAACAATTATTAAATTCGGTTTTCGCCTGATATCATGAATTATCAAAACCTCATGTCTGTATTATCTGCCTCAGCCTTCGGCTTCGGCAGATAACACAGACCTAGGTTTTGATAATTCATGATATCATGCTCAACCTCATCCAATAATTGTTTATTAACTGGTAACCTGACATTTATAACTATTTTAGATTATTTCAGTTTGCCAGTTACCCTTTTTTAAAAATTAATTATTATGTAATGTAATCTAAATAAGGGATGAATAAAGCTGTTGTTGTTATCCAGAATAAAAAATCTGGTGGTGTGAGAATTGTAAGTAGCATTAGTAATCGAATTAAATTGTTAGTAATCATTCTATTGCACTGTATTGCAAGTAATGTAAGTATTGATCGTATTGTAAATAATCTAAGCCTTAGTATTGTAAGTAGCTGAAGTAATCATATTGAATATGAAGTATAAGTAATGTTAGTAAACGTATTAGCCTTACAAGTAGTGTAAGTAGCTGTGTAAGAATTATAGCCAGTGTATATGACAATTATTACATAGCAAAAAAGAAAAAAAAGGAAAATGAAATCAAAATTTAGGCACGGCTAAATTGTAACCTGTATGTGATTGAGAATCCAAACCTTTTAATGTTTTATCAATTTAACAAAGTAAATACCTCGGAAAATGCCGTAAAATAAAGCATACAACGGTAAAATACAAAATATCGTGAAAAATCTTTTCTCAAAAAAAAAAAAAAAAAACTGGTGTCGCTACCAGCTCTTTTTTCCAAGCAAACAAATCAAGCGGTTAATTGCGACTTGGTGCAGAAAATATCACATACCAACATCGCAACGTCATGGTATTTTGAATTATTTTGACCTTGGACAAAATTACACTTAAATTGAAGGAAACCTGCAAACAATACTTTAGAAAGATAGGAAGACGCTAAAGACATAATAATTAACCACAAGAGAACAAAGATGGTTAAGGATGGAGAACTTGAGATTGACACGGATTACAAACAACGAGATGAAAAAATTTAGTCTAAATTTTTCAAACCGTTTAACCGTGATAGGTGATGTATGTATGTAGGTGATTCAGTTTTTAGCCAAACAGCTGAAACAACAAGTTCACTAACTTGAATCAATACCTCGTGGAAATTTATCTTTAATGCTCACATTTTAAGATCTCGATGTAAGATGAAATATAAATTGGCTGAGTTCTAAAAGGGAACAGAGGAAAATTATTTATTAAAAGCATCTTTCAGGTAGAAGGGTGAAAACATATTGTTCATGTTGAGGTCATCTTATTAGATTGGTTCGGTATCTCTGCGCGAGTTGAAATTCTACGTCGAGGTGCCGGGCGGGGGGTACTCCGTAAATCTTTGGGTAGGGGTGTGCCGCTGGGGCACTTGAACCCTTACCCTGTACTATGCCATGTTCACCTTGATTTCACAACCTACCTAGACAAAGCACCAAAAACCCCGCAAACGGTATTCCAGACTTGCTATCGTTCTATATGTAGAAATGTTAATACTATCTTAGTCCAACATACGCTAACCATGTCTTACAATCACTTCGTTTCAATTACTGTATTATTATTATAGAATCCCGGGTAAAAAAAACCCTGCTCTGGACTAAATATTGGCCACTTTCCGATAACTCTAAACCAGTAAGCCATACCTTTCACAATGGCACATAGGCGTATAGCTTATATGTTTATATGAGGGAGTACCCCAAGGGGGTCTAGGTGGTTATTCACATCTTTTTTTTAGCAGATAAAGCTTTTTATTCACTCTTAACAGATTTTGGCGGATCCGACAATATATTTGTTCTTACTGTTTCCGCATGAGATCAACAATATGCCATATCAGATTAACGTCCTAAGAGTAATTAAAAAGCCGTTTGCTCGCGTTGCGGACGCCAAATTAAATTTGTGGGGCACGTCGAAAAAACGGAACGTTAATCTGGTTAATATGAGTTGCACTGCCTATATCCTTTTTTTCCTGTATTTGTCTTCATTCACCGTTAATGGTAAGCGTATATTTTGTTTACAGCGTATAATTAGATTGTAATATAATTGAAAAGGTTGTTTATAAATTGAATGTCCTGATCTAAATGAACGTGTATTGTATAGGTTTCGGACCCCGCTTAAGAAACGGCCAGATCGAAAGGAAAAGAGCACAAACTTTTGTTCCTTATTGAAACTAGTGAATACAATTCGAGGATAATTCCCGCTAATGTACTAGCGTCAAATTTGCACAATTCGCTTAGAGATCTAAAGGGGTTACATGGTAATTTAATGTACTTGTAGCCCTCAAGATCGGCTCTTCACAAGCTCAAGGTGGTGTTACTTAACACATTTTTCATCGCTGCATCAGAGTAAATTTTAACCGAATATTTCCTGACCTATTGGACCTTCACTAAAATTATGTTTTATCAGTTTTAACATAAATTATGTTTTATCAGTTTTAACATGAAATCATCTTATTTCGAAGATAGTATATTCTAAAAGATTAAAGATTACTATGATTTGGTTTTATTTTTTTTTTGTTTCCCTAATTTTTTACAATTTATTATTTTTCTCATTATCCATGTTTCTATATAATCCGATCTTTCAATGCTTTTGCCTTCCAGTTTTAAGCCCATAGCATTTAAGTTATTTACAGTGGATCACTTTTCGGCTGTGATTGTGCATAATGACTTTTTCATTTATTCTTGGGAAAAAAAGCAAACATTGCCTTTAATTTTTCGAGTTATTAACATCCCTCTGATTGCATAGCTGTATATGACTTGAAGTGATTATCCCGCAATAAATCACAAGTTATTTTACTGTTAGCGGCATTTTCTAAAGTTTTAATGTTTTTATTCAAAGCGGATAAAACAATTCCGAGCTAGCAGGTCCAGCCAATATTTAGAGACTTTAAATTTACCTCATACTGTGTAATGAAAATCTGAGGGCCGATCGTAAGCTGGTAACCCGTATTTTTGGGATGACCCCGTTGAATGAAATGAGATCTCTTAAAATACTCCCCCCCCAAAAAAAAAAATGCTTCCTTAACACCCCTCCCCCTAGCCCTGCATATATGAAGCAAAATTATGGGGAAATCTCTCACCAGAATATTTACCTCATTAGCATAGGCGGTTGGTTACAAAAATATCACCCTAATTATTGAAAATGGAATGACATGAATAACTATCCAAAGAATTTCAACCCTAAGAATTAGACGCGGGATTCAGAATTCAAAATTTTAGAAATAAAAAATGAGCCCGTATTATATTAGCGTCATAAGCGCTTTCTCAGTATTTTGTAGTCTTGAAAGTCACCACTCACGGCTCCTTCAAGTATACAGAGCTGTTAATTTTACACCTGTCTGAGCTTCACAAGCTCATTCTAAAGCTCTCAGTGGTTTTGGAAGAATTCGCTACTTCCGGTCGTTACGCCTTGGCTTAGAGCAATCCGTCTCCGATACAACCTCGTTCTCAGGGTCTCTCATCTTGCCGCCCCTTGGAGCGTTCAATGAGGCGGTAAGATGAGAGACCCTGGGAACGAGGTAGTCTGCGATAAGCAGAATGAGCTCGTAGTGCTTGCTTCCAAAAGTGTATTTTATGTTTTCTCAGATTCTTCTTGGTCGATCACTGAGGGCAGTCGTTCATGGGTAGCTTGTGTCGTATCTGTCCTGATCTGAGCCTGTCCATGCCTCCTCTAATTCTTTCTGTCCTAGGCCGGCTTTATCCCAAGGTAGCCTATCGAGTAGATGTGTTGTACACTCTTCCCTTTTTTTTAAAGAATGTTTTATAAGAATATCGAGGCTGAAATTTGCAAAATTTTAAGAATATTTAAGGAATAAACCCCGAGGCTGAGATTTTGAAAAGCATATAATCTAAGAATATTCACAAGAATATTTCCAACCTAAAATCGGCAGAAAAATATGAATAGTCAGCCTCGGGCGAAAAACAATATTATTATATAGAAATGAGTACAGAAGCCTCAGCTAATTTTTGGTAACGTTAATGTGGTTATTGTAATTTCCTTGTCATTTAAGCTTCCTGGACCAAAGTACAAGGACACAAATTCATCAGTGGAAAAAGTCTGGGATCAGAAACTACTTACTTTGGAGACGTTGATTACGCCAGGCCTCTCTGCCAACAAAGGTGCGACGATCACACACCTTGCAAGGCTATTCGCTTGTACAACTTTGCTGGTACAGTATACTGTACTCTGTTTGAAAATATCAGTGGTTATTCATGCCCGACTGATAGCGCTACCACTGACTGGAACTGCCTTTTTGCTGACGGAGAGTCGTGGACAAAAAACCACTGAAAAGGTAAGACGCTGTGTGTACTCCATGCGTGCCTTTATTTCAGATAGTTTGACAGTACAGTCGAACCTCTCCACCGGTACACCTCTCATACATTCCCCCTCGGCGAAAGAAAACCCTCTATAATACGGAACCTCTCTAAAACGGATAATAAATCTCGGTCCTAGGGAGCAAATTCATACAAATTTAACCTCTTTATTACAGACTCTATTAGACACACGTTACTAATTAACAATTAGACCACGACCCCAATTTTTTACGCGTAGAAAAGAATTGTTTTATTATGTTACATCAGGTTTAAACGTGATGCACGATGTGCACTGATGCATAACTGATGACTATCAGCAGATAGAAAACGGTAATATAGCCAATCAAATTCACGGATTCACAATAGACTACGGACACACTTTACTAATAAAATTTAGAACTTACAGAAAAATGAAAAATAAATGATAGCTTATATACAAGATAAAATTGTATAATAAAAAATAATGAAAAACAATTCTATTGGCTAAAACGACTACAACAATTGCTGTTGTTAGTTAAAATGTCGGCAAGGTTCAGTTTTCTTATTTTATTTATAAAAACAGGTAAACAAGGGGAATCTGTTTGATTTTCGGTAAGTTCGATAATTTATGTACCATTTCCCGCCGCCGGCTACACATTCACGCGAATTGATAACGATACCAGAACATTGATACCAGTGCCAGAACGCGTCAAAACGTCTTTTTTGGGGCCTGCTTTTAGTTACTTAACACTCTGAACAGCTAGTGGAGACTGTCAGAAGTGAGGTCATAATAGAGGCCTCCCCAACATGGACAGCTACCTAATATAGTGTGTATATTGTCACAAAATAAATCAAAACCATGCAGTGGATAAAGTCAAGAAATTGTGATCTTATAAACGATAAATAACGAGGACAGTTTCCGAAGTTTAAAGTGTGTGCGTGAATTGTGTCAAAGTTGAGATATTCGTCGCAATGTCCCGTGCAAAATAATTAAAGCCTATTATTATATGGCTAGCTCCGCGAGCGGGCAAGATGACCCAAATCGCGCGCTATGATTGGCTACCCGGGCGGGCAAGAAGGAGCCATCTTGCCCGCTCGGGACTACCCGCTGTATCCGGCAAGAAAAATTTCCCCGAAAGCCATATAATAAATCCTTTATTGACCAAGTTTGTTCGGTCAAGATGGCTAGATATTGGCCTCGTTCTCTTTTTGCGAGTTATGGACCGAGACGAAGTCGAGGTCCATAAACACGCAAAAAAAAGAACTTGGCCAATATCCAGCCATCTTGACCGAACAAACTTGGTCAATAACCCATATTTATTTTTTACTCAAGCATCTGAGCGGGCCGGATTCTTAAATCCTTCAATTTGATTGGCTAATCTTACTCACGTGACCGGTTCAACTTTTTACGATACGGCCCAAGGGCAGGGCTCGAAATTAAAAAAAATGTCTGGTCGCAATTTGCGACTAGTTACGAAAATTTGGTCGCAACTTTGAAAATTTTAGTCGCAAAATTAATTGAGTTCATTTTATTAATAAATAAGTGATTAAAAATAGACTTTGAAACGTGCAGCGCTTTAATTTCCATTGTTTCTACAGCTTTTATGTCATTTAGAGATTTAATAGTACAGAACATTTTGCGTCTTAGACAACACTACTAGTCCATCTAAACGATCAAGTTGAACCTGTGTCCCTTTCTGAAAATTAAGGCACACAAGTGCCTGTTATTTTAGTCAAAGCGATAGATTTACAAATCATGAACAGATATTACCGCTGGAAACTGCAGTTCTTACATGTAAATGCATCCAATCTCTGCAAAATAACCTAACACATGTACTGGACAGAAATATTAGCTCACCTACATTTGTAGTTCTACCTTTCGAAGGTTTTCCACCGATGACAAAACAAGTAATGAATTCTGTTTTATACACAAACTTTACACCTTAAGTTTCAGGGGTGTTGCTACAGTGGTTATTCAAAGAACCCTGAATGACTGAAGCATTCAATACAAATGCGTGCAATGACTCGCGCACCACGGCAATCCGCCATCAAAGCAAAGCGAAACGTAATATGAGCCTGCGATATACATTTGTAAAGAAACCGCTGAAAATGGCGGGCTATCAAAGGGTCCAGGTAAATTACGATAAACCTTCAGATTCGTATTAAAAGAGATTTCTTAAAGCATAAAACTATAAAAGTTAGAGATAACAAGTTAAACCGACGTTTCGGAGTAGACATCACTCCATTATCAAGGTAAAAAAATTGTTCTATGATGCTAAAATTACAGTATTAAAAACGATTGACGCTAAGAATTAACATAATAAGCACGTGCGAAATTGGCTATAAAAATACTTTAGCACGAATGGAATCCGATTGCACAATGATCAAAAGATCAAACTAAGTGCAGCTCTTAAGTGCGAAATCAACTCCATCTACGATGAAATTCGCCGAAGCTGCAGCGTGTTCCGGTACATCTGTATTTTACGCACAATGGTAAACCTCAGAAACAAATACTATCAGGAGGTAATGAGCACTCATACAAAGAAGATCGCAAGATTACTCTACAAAGAAACGGATGTTGACGAGCATATTCAAAACATATCGTCCTACGAACTTTCTTTTTTCCAGAAACTGGTTTTATGTCGGGGTTTGAAATTCGCCTTTCCACAACGTGTGTCACCGATTGAAGTGAAAGCAAGCTTCGAGAAGGTTTACTGGTGTCTTGAACCTCATCTTGGAAGTGATGATTTGAAAGAATTGGCGGCCGCAACCCTACGATCCGTAGCACTGAACTACATCCAGCGCAAAGTACACAAACCTCCAAAGACACTCCTGTTTGCCATCGAACAATTGAAGCGTCGCGACGACATCATCATCACCAAACCAGATAAAGGTTCGGGAGTGGTCGTAATGGACAAGTCCGAATATTTACGCCTATTATCTGAAGCTTCCATCAATGACGCAAGTAAGTTTCGGCCTGTTCCCCTGGAAAGGCCTCCAAGTAGAGGTAGACCACCAACTTATTACCACCCTCTTCTAAAGAAAGAGAAAGATTTAGACTCTACTGTCCGTAGAATTCTGCCCAAGCCCATTGCGGATACTGTGTGCCCTACAGGCTCCAGATTAGCCCATTTATATGGCTTACCAAAGACACACAAGGAGAACTTAGCGATGCGCCCTATTCTATCAGCAAAGCAAACATACAACTACGCGCTGGCTAAATGGCTTGACGTTAAACTTAAGCCTTTGTCTTTGAATCATTACACAATATCTGACATATTTGAATTTACGAACGAAATTCAAAACATGGAAATAGCAAACGGTGACATTCTGGTTTCGTATGATGTGTCTTCCCTGTTTACAAACGTACCCTTGGATGAAACGATAGAGATACTCGCGAACAGAGCTTTCACCAACAATTGGTTTAACGTAACGTACGACTTGAATTTGACGAAAATGGACCTTGTTGACCTTCTCAGAGTAGCTACAAAAGAACAACTTTTCCAATTCAATGGAGCCTTGTATGAACAGACTGATGGTGTGGCCATGGGTTCTCCCCTTGGCCCCTTGCTCGCTAATGTCTTCATGACCTCAATCGAAGAAAACCTCGAGCAACAAGGTAAACTCCCTTCGTTCTATCGAAGATATGTAGACGACACCCTGACCATCATGCCGAATATGGCGGCAGCATCTGGCTTCCTAGACACATTAAACCTTGCACATTCATCCGTAAAATTCACCATGGAAACTGAAAGCAATGGTATGCTGCCTTTTCTGGGAACTCAGTTACTGAATCGATCTCCTCGGATAGAGACAAAGGTCTACGTAAAACCCACGAATTCAGGTCTCCTTCTGCATTTTCAGAGCAATGTTGACAATCGGTACAAGAATGGCTTGCTGAGAACTATGCTCCATCGAGCACATCGCTTATCTTCTTCTTGGTCACACTTCTCAGACGAATGTGACCGGTTGAAGTCAGTTTTCTCACGCCTAAAGTACCCGAAACAACTCGTAAATTCCACTATCAAACGCTTTGTTGACTCAAAGGTCTGCGACCAACCTTCATCAACAGCCCAAGGGACGGATAACACGGTTCGAGTAGTCTTGCCATTTAAAGACCAAAACTCAGCAGAATTTGTTAAAAAACAACTTAAGGATTTGAGCCTGAAAGTAAACAAAACCATCCAGCCCGTATTTACCAGCAGAAAAATTGAGCAGGAACTGAAAGTGAAAGAGGCAAAGCCGCCGATCATAAATCAGCAGTGTGTTGTATATAAATTTCAATGTGACCTTTGTGATGAAGGTTATGTAGGCTACACACGCGGACATTTACACAATCGTGTAAAGGGACATAAACACCAGTCCTCGGCCATTGCCAGACACTATCAGAACGCACACGGGACGATCCCTCGGGACCTGCTTAAACGCTTTGAGGTGCTCAAAAAATGTAAAAGCAAATTTGACTGCTTAGTGTTTAAATGTTATTTATAAGAACACTTAAGCCAAGCCTCAATGTGCAATCGGATTCCATTCGTGCTAAAGTATTTTTATAGTCAATTTCGCACGTGCTTATTATGTTAATTCTTAGCGTCAATCGTTTTTAATACTGTAATTTTAGCATCATAGAACAATTTTTTTACCTTGATAATGGAGTGATGTCTACTCCGAAACGTCGGTTTAACTTGTTATCTCTAACTTTTATAGTTTTAAACCTTCAGATTGTAACAAAATTGTAAGTCGCAAATTCATTGAATCTTTTAATTTCTAAAGTTATTTAAGCAAAAACTCAACTTCTAGCTCTTTTATTTCGTATCAGACAAGGCAAAACCTAGTCGCAAATTTGCGACTACTCAATTTTTTCTAGTCGCAAAAAGAAAAATTAAGTCGCAAATGCGACCGTATCGGTCGCAATTTCGAGCCCTGAAGGGCCGGATTTTTTCCCGCCGCTGCTTAAATTTCGCTCCTAAAAGTTAGCGGTAATCGCCAATCTTTTGCCTTTTTAATTTTACACATCCATCGACGATTGGTCACCGGAAGAGTTTATCTGTTCTCTTTAAAAAGGCAAGGAGAGTCACTGTAAGTAAATTCAGTTGAGTGTTTTGAAGTTGTGAGAGTTTGCTTGCTTGTTTTTAGCTTGTCGCTGTAATGGCGTTTAATCCTGTGTTTCCCTCGCCGTAGAATTTGAGTCAATTTCAGTCAAATTTACGTTTCTGATCGTTGCTGTATTTAGGAGAATTTCTGTAGAATACACTTAACGAACTTCCTTGCTTTCTGCTATTCAATTTACGGTAGAAAAGTCTGATTTCAAGTGATTTTAAAAGTGACAACTGACAGACATTGCTTTTGTAGTAAAACTTCAAACTTCGCACGAAATTTCACACCGGAAAACTGTTTTGGAAAACTTAACTGGTTAAACAAATGCAACTAACATAAAGAAGTTCGTGAACTATATGTTCTTTAATACATCTTTCTTTGTCTACTATCTGAATTATTCGCTCGTTGCCACTATTTCTTACAAATCGTTAGTAGACGTCGCACAAGCCGACTCAATGGCAAGAGTTGCGTAAACAAATCCATTAGTACTGTGTAAAACCAATTTACTGCAGGAAAAAAATGAACATGTTGTTTACCGGGCTAGGTCGGTCCGTATGGGAAAAAACTGTGCCCTTGGTCTTGAGTACGGCCCTCGGCCCCCCTGGTCTTGAGTACGGCCCTCGGCCGTACTCAAGACCTCGGGCACAGTTTTTTCCCATACGGACCTCCCGCCCCGTAAATAGAGAGCTTAAGCACGCGCGTTTTTGAGACGCGGACGGCAACCGGAAGAGAACATTTCGCGTGCTAGGAAAGTATTGTCTCCTAGATTTTTATGCTACTTATTTCTGTTGGAGAAAAAATACTTAGCAATGTGAATGTGGTTGTGTGCGGGAAAGTTAAAAGTGAAAACAGCTCACTTCCGGTTACCGTCCGCATCTCAAAAACGCGCGTGTTTAAGCTCCCTAATAACATATAGCCGCCATGTAGGAGCTTGATGCAACAATATGGCGGCCGGCGCGGTAAATAGTGTAAACATCTGGAACTTAATTTGGCCAGCTAGTCGACTGACTATCTGAATCGAACCCAAAAACATTTACACAAGAACTTTTCCTAATGCTTAATAAACTCCTAAAATGGCTAAAAAATATCGAGATAAGTGTAGCTACATTTTTCGACGAAAACGATCTTAGAAGTAGTGCCACGCACCGCCATAACTCCCAAATTCAAAATGCGCTGGTTGCCAAACGAAAGACGCTATTAAGCTGGAAAGCTGTAAACAGGTATAAATTTAAAATCTCTTATGCCTGATGATAAAATCTTTAGTGGCTCTTTAGATTTGATGCCGTCACGTGCACACACTTCATACGGACACTTTTCTCTGTCCCTTCGATGTCCTTATTAGAGAATTTCTACTGTAGTTTCGAATTTAAACGTCTCCCATTTTCCTGTATTTCTAACACAGGAAATAGATGTCTACACGCAGGCAAAAGCAAATGTGTAGCATACCTAGCTAAGTCTAGTTCTAGCCCTCTTTTGAGAGGTTATTGTTTCGTGACAAGGAGTGGGCCAAAACTGGAGTAACGCACTACAGGTAACGTGCAACATACTAACGACATTTTTACTTTCATCTTTTCAGGATATGCTCTGAAGACTTGGCTTACATTATATAAATCTCCTTCAAAAATAAACATAACACGTACACTGAAAAAGTTTCGTAGCTTGTTTAATTAATGAAGAGTTTCTTTGACATATATAACCTCAGGGTTCTCCCAAACATTTGAAGTAGAGGGAGAATAACTTTGAGAAGGCGGCGGACGATGCCGCTAAAAGAATTATTGGGGCCACGTGGGAGAGGGGGCCCACACTTCATTGGGGGTCCAGGATCCTCTCCAAGAAAATTTTTAAATTGGGGCCCTAAAAAGTACATTTCAGTGTAATTTAATTAAACAATAATGGTTTTAAGTTATTTTCTTAAAGAAAAGGAATTTCACTGAGCCAAAAATGTTTGTTTTAGTTCAACAATTTAATTGTCGTCATCTATCCAACACAAACTCTGAATCTGCGTCAGACATGTCATTGTCACCCTTCATGTCCATGTTATTTACTTTGAGTAGCGGCGCACCAAGGACGACAAGACGGCGAATTTCGCCGGCCGCTGGAGCGTATTTCCTTTCGTAAACGGTCGATGCCACTTCGCGCGACACTTAATTTTTTTTTTAACTGTAAGCAAATTTTTCTCTACTAAATTAAAGAAAAAGGAAAATTTGCAAGTACCACCTAGTATCGAACCCGGAACCTCTGCTTCCTGACATCCCTCTTATACCACTACACTACCAGGTTGATCCGCAAGATTTCCCCAAAATTTAATTATAAAACCCGACATTCGTCCCTAACATTAAATAAGAGCTAACCACAAGCAAACCAGTGTGAATATGAACAATTAAGCATTGGGTGAGTGCATTTTACTCCATCAACAAATCATACCAGTTGCTACCTTTTAAAGGCCTATAGTAACATCTGGAAGAATTTATAAATATCAAAACAATTTTTTTGATGATTCTAGTTTTTATCCTCGTTTATAGCATTCTAGATAATGCATAGATATCGTGGGTCAGGAAAAACTTATTTCTTTTTATATTTTATGAAGTAGCTATTGATATTGTCCTTACACTAGCCTTTTCCAGGCTCAGTTGGGACGGTCGGAAACCAGAGCGGGACGAGCGGGGTCTGGTGAAAGACCTCCCCTCTTTCTCAACCAGACCCCACTCGTCGCTCGTTCCGCGCTGCTTTTCGACCGTCCCCACTGACCGAACAGGCTATCCTTACACTCACTCATGGAACCTTCTATATCTAAGGCACAGGAAAAACGTACGTGACGGTGAGTATGAAGGCTAGACTTCCGCTTTCGAAAAAAGAATCCGCGGGGAGGAGGCTGCCATGTACACCAAACTGATAGGTTTGTGCAGTCGCAGCGTCTCAGGGCGGGAAAATTGTCTGCTTTTTTGTTGGCTTTTTCCAGTATCAACCAAAATGAAAGGCAAGCATCATTTGACCAGAACATTGCACACGGTCAAACACATCTGCACCCGACGAACAGACATCTATTATTCCTTTGTAACACGCAGAAACAGTGGGAACAAAGGAAATAATAAACATAGAGCAATTTCTTCCATCCTTGCAAAGAGCACTCCTTTCATTACACCATAATTTGAGGTCGGCACAATCTAAGGGAGTTACTGAGGGGAAGTTATGTGGAGCAGGGAAAAGCCCGGGAGGGGGAGGGGGGGGGTTACTTTCTGTCATGTTTTTCTGGGTATATGCCGCTGGCCTCTCAGAGCCCCTACCCCATTATAGTCTATTCTGTAGCCAATTATTGACTCCATCTTAGTCACTTTTGGGCAAATATGTAATTTTCGCGATCCCAACTTAGCAACTTTCTATTTATGTATCTTATATTGAATAAAGAACACTTTGCTTTTCACCTACAGTACAAACATTCTGGTACGTTTGCTAACCATGAATATGAAGAACTGTCTTACCCCAAAAATCGGAAAATGCGTGACTCTATTGAAAATGCGATCCCATGATAGTCAATTCAATCTTGAAAATGTGACCCCACCCAGCGGTACATCCCCATCAGCCACTTATAAGGAAGTACCCCCTACACGGGGACAAGCCTCATGGTCTTCGCATTGGGCGAATGTCGTAGGGATAGTACGCAATCTGGTGCACATGAAGCAGGTATTGGTTCCTTTTTGCATGTTGTATCGTGGATAGTTTGCAAGGGCAATGCACACGATGCGACTTTGACACTTGAAGACATTTTGCCCCGGGTTCATGACGCTCGAATTCAAACCACACGAATTTCATGCACCAAGTTGCAGGACAAATTATTTTCCCTTGACAAAACGTATTTGCAAAGAGGTCATTCTACACGAGGAAAGCTTATAATCGTTGCAACATGTTCTCTAGTATGTACTGACCTTATAGGAATTTGTTTCTCAGTCGTTTTACAAATGAAACTTCTAGATAACATTTCTAACAACTGGAAGACAAATATATTTTACAATCACCCCTTCATCCCGCTTCACTTGAGGATTAGCTAAGCAGAGGGTCGCACAGGGGTATTCTCGTCATGCGTGATCAGCTGATTTAATTTTCCGTGAAACGTGAATTTAGGAAATTATTCTTCGTGACTCGTGATCTGAAGGTTTTGCGTGACCGTGACATCACCACTCCATTCTCCGTGATTTTGCGCAGACGCGAATCCTCCAAATGGTTAGTAGTCTATCCAGAACCTTGACTTACATGTAGCACTTCGCGATTTTGTTTCCTTCAAACACTCTTTCTTGTGTAAGAACAAGTTATTCAAAAGAGTATCCTACTTGCTTATTTTCGTGATTGGGGAAAAGGAAATTTTTATATCCGTGATCCTCTATTTTCCAGAGACCCCCCTGTACGGCCCTCTATGCATGCGACATTTAGGAGATCGGACGAACTTGCAGATACACAGTTTGGTTCGGTTTTGCCCTTACATGTAGTGTCAAAAGAGTGTCACACTGCAACACATCAGCTGCTCTAGTCTTCCAAAGGAACATTCCTAAACAAATATCCCATCGACTCTCCATTGTTTATACGTCGGATGGCTTCAGCCAATAGCGAGCTGATATCCACTGTTCGGATCTTACTGCAGCGAGACATCTTCGTGTCATGAGACACAGTGTTGGTGACTACGACCTGATGAGAACAAAGACACCCACTGAAAGTCAAGGAATCCAGTTCTACCACTTGAGTGAAAATTATTACAAACTCTAACTTTTAGCTTAGAAACCATAGTGTGTGACCATTCAAATGAAAGCTATTGAACAGTACTTTCAAGAGGTATTTGTTATTATGCTGAATGTTCAAGGCTGCTCTAATTTTGAAGCATGTGGATGAAACCCTAGTGTGTGACCATTCAAATGAAAGCTATTGAAGAGTACTTTCAAGAGGTATTTGTTATGTAGTAGTAGTAATTTATTTATCCACATTTCACATATGAGTACAATTAACTCGTTTTAACGTGAACGTGCTATATAATATTATGCTGAATTATTATGCTGAATTATTATGCTGAATGTTCAAGGTTGCTCTAATTTTGAAGCATGTTGATGAAACCCTAGTGTGTGACCATTCAAATGAAAGCTATTTATTCTGCTGTCTGACCATTTCACTCTGTGGATTAAACCCTAGTGTGTGACCATTCAAATGAAAGCTATTAATTCTGCTGTCTGACCATTTTACTCTGTGGATGAAACCCAGTGTGTGACCATTCAAATGAAAGCTATTAATCCTGCTGTCTGACCATTTTACTCTGTGGATGAAACCCTAGTGTGTGACCATTCAAATGAAAGCTATATATTCTGCTGTCTGACTATTTCACTCTGTGGATGAAACCTTCAACTGAAAGCTGCTGAGTAGTGATTTTCGTATGGTGCTGCTTATTACAAGGTGGCTCTTACTATAAAGTCTGTCAGTGTGGGTATAGAGACAAGAATGTTTGCATCAGTATCAAACCTCATCTATCACCGACTTCTCTATCAGCTCCGGAGCATCGGCAGACAGTAAGCCATGAGTCACCATTACCAATATCTTATACGCGCCTCGATCCTTTAGAAGCTTGGCAGCAGTCACAAACGATTCTGCATCATCTATCATGTCATCCTGCAAAAAAAGTTTTTTTTTTAAACCACAATTGGTACTAATCTTGCGATCCGATTGACTAGTTTGCTGTTGTTGATAAGAGTCCAGACAATGCTGCTCTTGCCAATGTGTCATGAAATGCTTTTTCAGCTCATGGTTAAAACAAATCATAATGTGGTTTACCGTGGTCTGCATGCTTATCGACAACGATACGCGTCATTACTGTGGTCAAAATATTGTACACTCTCGAGGTGCAGCCGAGTCCACAACAAATTTTGACCCCTGCGATGATGCGTATCGTTGTTAATAAGAGTACAGACCACACTAAAACACATTTTGATTTGTGAATCAACCAAATGAAAACACATGAATAGTGGTATGGTACTTAAAAACATGCCATTTGCATATTTGGAAAATATAGCTAAATCACAAATAGAACAGTGTGAAAACACTTCACCACAAACATAGAGTGACATGCATACAAACAGCTTCCTGGAAGACAAATTGAAGATTCAACGCATAAAACTATAGGGGCAGATCCATGATTTTTCTAAGGAGGGGTTCACCACTAGCGTAACTGACTGGTGAGGCAAACAAATCTTAAAAGCAAATACAAAGAAGAAGGCTTTATCTCCAGGGGGGGAGGGGTGCACACACTGCAACCCCCCCTAGATCTGCACCTGAATTTTGCATACCGCCTCTCAAGTATTAATTAAAACCAAATTTGCATGATCGTGATTGATTTATTTGACACTCACAATGATGATGGCAATCTTGCCTCCAACGTCACCCACAACATTAATTGGGGGTTTGGCTTTTGGAAGAAATCCTTCAAAAAGAAAAAAATAACGCAGTGATCAGCAAAATTCAGCTCACTACATACTTTTTCACTAGTGACTCAGACATCCCCAATGGCTCACTGGTGCTGTGACCTATCTCTGCTTTCCCCTAGCCTGGAGATATGTACATCTCAATCACCTTCCCAGCATTTTGCCCCCAACAATTTCCTGGAACATCCTGAAGAAGTTAAGTCTTTTGCTTACTTGAGGAAAAAACACTGGGACCCTTGCAAAGGTTCTCACCATAAGAATCTACAACTTCACCTCACAGTATTTTTTTTTGTGATAACTTTCTTAAGTTAACAATTCCTATTGCATGCAACGTTGACAACTTATTGATATTGAACCAGAAGTTAGCTATTGCTGGAAGAGAGGAGGAGAAATGGTTCATACACTGTACCTGGCAGATCCATGCTATCTATACTGACAGATGCAAAGCGTCGTGACTCGGCTAATGCAGGAGGTGGTGATTGACGACCATCCAGACGCTCACTCTCTGGCTCCTTTTGCTCACCATGGATCACAGCTAATCCAAGCCGCAACCGCTCAGCAAAAGATGTGGCCCTTCAATGGTCACCACACAGTTTTAATTAAAAAAGAACTGTTCTACCTTTATTTCTGAAGTCCGATTGGTTTAACAGCATACTGTAGAACAAGCAATGTTTAAAAGAATCTACATATGCTTCAGTCTTGCGTATAGTTGCTTAATGTGTTTTTCAAAGGTTGAACAAAATAACATTTCTTTAGTATCTGTCATATAATTTGTATTTTAATGGACAGTACTACTAAAAAGTCAGCAACCATCCTCTTACAAGACAAGAATGTCTTCTTATGACATAGAAAAGAATCTTGTCTCTCAAGATGAGACTCTCGCATTGTGGAGCAAAACTCTTGTAAAGTGTATCACAAAACAGGGTGATCGTCTCGTGAAAGCTTTAAAAAAATATAAGTCTACCTGTTTAAACTTCTTGTGAGATTTTAACAGCCTATTGTTAACCAAACATGCAGCAGCAATAGCAGAATATCACATGTAACACTGCAAAACTTTGCATGCTCTGACAAAGCTTCACTTGTGTGTGCTTGCTGAACTCTATTGGTTACCATGTCATTAGGGATTTAACTTTTGCACTTTCCACTGGCTTGAAAATCGTATATTGCATAATATATTATTGTATATTTTATATCATATTTTGCATTCAAAGAATTTGTGTGACATGTTCTCTATGCAGAAAAAAAATTCCAAGTGATGATGTTTGCAATGACATCCATCTTCCTAATAATTTGCTCTAAAAAGTATACAGATTCCTGTGTAGGAATATGTGAAAACAAGGCTAAGTGAAGTGCAGTACAGCTGTGATACTCTTTGCTTAATATCCCTTTTCACAGTTAGGTTTTCTCCTTTGCATTACAATGTAATCCAATATGAATATGAGGCAATTTTAGGCTAAAACTACAAAATAGCCCAAAATTGTTTCCCATACATGCTAGATTTCATTGTAACGCAAAATAATGAGCAGGGTTAAACGTGAAAAGGGCTATTGTACAGTCCTTAACAGTACCTTATAGCTGACCCTGGGTTCCTTGCAACAATTACAGCATTTCTGTAGTCAGCAACCTTCAATTGGAAATACACCATCACCTTAATATCACAGTAGTTTATGAAGGCTTTTGATGTATGGCAAGAGGTTACAAATTGTGCATTTCTATTTTTCACTCAAGTGCTAAAAGCATTTGCATTTGTATTGGTTTATCATTAATATACTAAGTGGTCAGCTTAAAAACCTTGCGCCACTTTGTCATCCAATCAGAAGTTATCCCATGAGCAGTCATAACATGGTTGCAAAAACATTCCTCTACTTTGTGTCTGCTGCTTCCTGGATTGTTTGTGTAATTTGGGATTGACCAGAGTAATATTATTACTTCATTATAGCTTCTTCAATTGAAACTCTTCTGAGAAACTGAATGCAATCATTTCATTGGTCCATCTGTACACAATATAAAACGGGGCTTAAAAAAGTGCCCTCCGGTTACCCAGGACAGGTATATTTTTCCGGCAAGCAAGCAACTTTCATTTTCACTTGCTCTCAAGGGCTCAGGCATGTTGTTTGCCAACTGAAGTACAAAAAAGTACAGGGTGAGGACAATTTCAGACCTGCTTATCTGAAGGGCAAGCTGGTATTCAAGTTTTTTTCAAGCCCTGCAAAACAACATATTTGTAGCTTTTTGTAGATGGCTACAGTAAATTTGTTGCTATTGTTGTTGTCGTTGTTGTAAATACCTTTTCTGTGATATACTGAACAAGAAATGGTGAAGCCCTCAGATTGTCAACTGGTGCATCATAAAATCCTTGAATCTCTTTGGAATGAAGATCAACTGTTATTATATTAGTAAGACCTGTGGAGAGAAAAAAGTTTGATAAATATTGTGTATTCAATTATATTTAATAGAAAGTATGCATTTCAATGTTCAAGCTTACAAAAAATATTGACAGGGCTCAAAATGAACTGTTTGGAGTACTGGTCCATTGTCTAGTGCATTCAGATTATTTACTGGACAAAATGCAAGTTGTACTGGCCAGGTGCTGGAGCACTTTTTCAGAAATTGTTAGTACTAAGTTCTTGCAAGCTTTGCCATTAGGATGAGTTTTCCCTAAGTCCACACCGTGTTTCATTTCAAGTCCACACAGATTTTTTTCATAAGTAGTGAATGACAGCTCTACTTTAGCCACAAAGTAAGCAATCTCAAACAACTTTTTGAGTTTATTTTGAACCTCCTTGGACACAATCTGGGCAGCTCTTGCTAAAGGGGCAGCCGCTGGTTTTTTTTGGGCACGGCAGGGTTTGACCACATTGTCGTGACCAGTTGAGATATTGTGGGATCGAATCATATCGATCTTTAAATTTGTACATCCCCCGGGGAACATCCTCCAGTAACAAAGGAAGACGAAGCATTTGACAGGTTGCCATACTCACAACACCACAAACAAAACATTTTCCCATTATCATAGTCCAGCCAAGGATACAACTGCTTCCACTCAACTCTGAATTTTCGTAATGTAGTCGTAACCTTTTCCCTTTCTCAACTTCTTGCTTGTCTTTCTGATTTAATTTAAGCTGGTCCACAGTTTTATCTTCATTCTCATTTCTTGTTTGTTTTGAAACACTCAAGAAAAAATCACACAACCATTTCTGTCTCATAATTTTCAAAGCAAAACATAACAAAATGGCGACAGTGGGAGCCACATGTTAAAGATGTTTATTTCATCCGTCCGAGAAGGACTGAGCACAACTAGAACCAGTTCCAAGACAAAATACCCGGCCAACATTGCAGATTTTAAAAATGGCGGAGACATTCCCATTTTTGCATGTGGCAACTGGCATTCATTTGTGAGTCTGCTTTCAAATTTTGAAAAGGTTTTTCATTTCAGAAGCCCAAGAAACTGACATTGTAAAGTTTTCCAAGTGACATAATTTTATGCAAATAATTCCCCATTAAATTTATCTGAAATAATGAAATGTGAAGTCGCATTTTAATGAGTTTCTTCAGGCCATTTGGCCTGTGTTTCCAACTTTTTACAGGCCAAAGTGTGATTTTTACTGGCCAATGTCCAGGTGACCACCGTTAGTGTCGAGCCCTGATTGATGAAGTCAGGTCAGGCTAGATGAAGGAAAATCTTTGGCTCTTGTTCAGGTGATTAAAGCATCACACAGTCCATATGCCAAATATTTTCCTGTATGGACTGGCCATGAAGTCAATAAGCAGGATTCTCTAAAGATCAGTTGATTCTTATGTAAATGTGTAAACTTATATTCATTACATTGCCCTCGAAGCAGCAGTGTTTTCCTCATTGTTCCTGTAAATGTAGACCTCATAGACTTAAACGATTTAATTTTAATTTCGGTTTGATATGATCGACCCTTTTCAGTTGGCTTCCTTTTACGAACTTCAACAAATTGACCTTTGTTTTCCTCTTCAAAACATGCCTTATCTTCGGCAACATCCGGTAGTTCAACGATTAAACGCGAAGACATTTTGCAGGCACCATCCAAGTAATTATTAGAAGCGGAACTTACCACTCCACCACGGCCATCCGCCAACTTTGAGTCCATGTTTATTTGACTTGACTCTTGAGACATGACGAGTGTTAATTCCAAGCCAAACGCACGTCTACAAGGTTTAATACCACATGGAATCCATTCAATTGAACAAAGTTGTTGTCAGCGACAATGCCCCTACGGTGATACGAACCTTCGCAAAGGACCACAAAGTTCATATTCAAACTTACTAAGTTGTTATTGTGGCTGCCCTCAAAGTTCGCACTTGTGAATTCGAAGGAGTTTCGACGAGAAGTAAAAGACGACTGTTGTTATTCACAGGAACCACTTTATTCCCAAGATAACAACTTAGTTGGCCTAACTAAGGCGGATGACAGAAGGATTACATGGATGAAAACTTGAACTACATGAATCACACTTGTGATACAAACATGGCGGCTCCCACTCGATCGCGCAGTAACTAAGCAGCATGAGAGGTTACCAAGCAGTTGGCGACCTCCGTTGACCTACTACTGCACTGGTGTAGTAACAGTAATTGAAATTCATATTTATTTAATTACTAGCTGTCACATAAAATTAACAATAATACCTGCTCTACCCATAAGAGAAGCAACCAGCTTTGAAGGAATGGATCCTCTTTTGTTCATTTTAGCCTGTTTGGAGTATGGCAGATAGGGAATGACACCTGCAAGACAAAAGTAAAATGTTTTTCTCCACAAATTGATCAAAATACAAGTCCACTGTAAAACAACTGTGTACATGTAATTAAGCCCTACCAATGATTCTTCTTGCACAGGCAGTTTTACAGGCATAAGCCATGATGAACAATTCCATAAGTGCATCATTAACATCAAGACTCTCACTGCAATGGAAAAACAAAGTCTAACTTGTTTTATACACATTAAACCTTTTCATGAAGTCACAGAAACAAAATTGGAAGTTTAGGAGAAGGAGAAAAGCTGTTGGAACATTACCACTAAGTGTATCTGGATGAGTGAAAGTTCTATAGCTGTTTTTAGTTATCTCTAATATTATGCTATCAAGGAGAAATGGAAGAGAGTGAAAAGTACAACAAAAGATGGTTGGTGACACTTAACTGTATTGAAGCACATGTTTCTTACAAGTAGCTGCTGGCGTAGCAGGCTCGCAATCTAATCATAGAAATCTCTGTAATAATGTTAGCTGGTGCAAATGACTCAGGCAATACTGAAAACTCAATGAACACAGTCTTTATTCCTCAGTACACCATAAGGGTTTTGTTACAACAACAACTGTTGTGAGATCTGGGTAGCCCAGATGTAGTGGTGGGCCAACATTAACACCAAACTTTCACAGTTTCTCTTGTGAGCTACAATGTAAAAAATACTTCTACAACCATTCAGTGGATAAAGTCAAGAAATTGTGATGCTATAGGAGATTGATAAAGAAGATACTTCTCCAAGTTTTTACGTTTCCCTAAACCTCAGATATTCATCGAAATATTTTGCACAAATTTACAGAGATCAGCAAGGAGCTGCCATTTACCTCGAGGTACACCAACATGGTGGCCAGAAAATAGTGTAAACATCTGAAACCTACTTTGGCTATCTAGGAGATTAATTATCTGTACCGAACAAACAAGCATTTACATAAGCACTTTTCCTAATACTTAAACTTCTGAAATAGGCTAAAATAATTAGTTTAAACTATAGTCCGCCTTCTGTAATGTATCTTAGTAAATTGTATTATAGTACCGCAGAGATCTTCTAAAAAGCTCATTAGAGCATGCTGGATCTCCTGCATTATGAGGTATTATGTAATTATCAATGTTCATATAATAACCAAATCAGTGCGCGCGCTCTGATTGGTCAATCAGCTGTGGGTTATTGTGCCGGTAAACCCAGAGAAAAATCGCGCGTCTTCTGAATTATTATATAAAAGCAATAGACCACAAGTTTTCTATGGGTTATAGGCTGATAAACCACTTGGGATGTTGGTAGAACACTCGAAGAATTCGTAAACAACTCGCCTGCAGCTCGTGGTTTACAAATTCTTCTCGTGTTCTACCAACATCCGCGTGGTTTATCAGCTTATAACCCATAGAAACTTGTGGTCTATTGCTAATATATGTTTCAATGAAAGAAGGTGAAATAAAGATCATAAATAGGAAAAAAATCATGAGATGGGTATATTTTTTCCACAAATGCATTCGTAAGAAAGGTGGGAAGGCCTGTTAGGACCTGGAGAAGGTCCACTGAGGAAGAACTGACAAAGCTGGCACTGACCTAGCATTGTGGATGTCCTTGCTCCAGGAGGAGCCTAAAGTAATAAGTCACTATTAATAATTTAATAAATTGATAGCATATTTCTTACCCTAGACCTGACTGTATGATGTACACATCTCTGCCACGGACAGAAATTCCTATCTTCACTTTAGTTTCTAAATAGCACAGACAGATAGCAATTACTAGTGTTTTGAGTTAGAACTGTTGTATCTAACAGTACAGACCTCAGTTAGTAAGAGGGATGTATTTTCTAAGGGATCGGCTAACCTTGGTTCTGAAATTTCCCCACACTGCATTGGGCCAGATCTATTCCAAGTTTTCTGCCAAGGAAAGAGTCGTTGACAACTTAACAATTCATTGTCAGTTTAGGACAAAAAACAAGCATTTGTCAATGTGATAGGCCAATTGACTATTACAGTAAAGGAGGGTATCCACAAAACAATGTTGAAATGTAGAAGTCGTGAAAAACAAGCTCATAGCTTACAGCTCACCTGGCAATTTTCTCCGACAAATCTTTATTAGAGTTCAGTGAAAACACAATTAATCCACATTGATTGGGATTCATGTTCCTTCTGAAAGCTCAAATTCCTCTGTGATGATGTCTGGAGTTCAATCCGAGAGACATAAACGAGGCAAAGAAATAAAACGAAATGGTAAATAATCGCTGTTCACATGTCGAAACTCTTCCCGCCACCCTGAGAAACCGAGCCTCTCTAACAAGGAGTGGTTACCAGGTAATACAACATGGCGGACTTCAAGTTTAACTTTTCGTTGGAAGACAGCGACGAAGAGAGTGATGTTTCTCCGCCAGGGAGTCACTTAGAGGTATCTTCCGAATCTTCAATTGTACGCGAAGCAAAGGAAATTCTAATCCAATCTAATCTTTCTGCGTATCTGTCGTCAAAAGTAGAAGAAATTCCCATTAGCGGTGGCAAATTGT
>CM042751.1:26418813-26441313 GCA_022496165.2 Catalaphyllia jardinei | reverse complement strand
GCCATCACCAAAAAAGTAAGAACTGTCAGCACATTCCAGTTCATCTGAAAAGCAGTGTCCATCCATTTCTCCGGCCAATCAAACGTGCAGGAGTAACTTTCCTCGTCAAATTTCAGAACCAGAAACGCTGGAATATTGACTAATATTGAAAAGATCCAGGAACCGGAAATGATCACCTGAAATAACAAAACATAAACCATGTAATCCTGCTTTAAAACGCTGTGTTTGGATGTCTGAAGTGCTTTTAAAGCTTTTTAGGATGATTTAAGGGCGTGTTATACACGTTTTTTAAAACTGTTTTCTAGTTGTAGAAGAGCTTGAGTCTTCTCGAATTGGTATTTGGGCTTTGTGGTCTATTTCCCTCCGTAAAGTTCCTTTCTTATGGGGGCAGTCGGGGTAGGCGCGGTGGCTTCAGGGTTAGTCGGCATTCGACTCTGGATCGAGCGGTCTGGGTTCGAGTCTTGACCTAGGTCACTTTGTTGTGCTCTCTGGAAAGACACTACTCTCACAGTGCCTCTCTCCACCCAGGTGTATAAATTGGTACCGGGGAATTTAATGCTAGGGGTAACTCTGCGATGGACTAGCATCCCATCCAGGGGGGAGTAGAAATACTCCTAGTCGCTTCATGCTACAGAAATCAGAGATAAGCACTGGTCTGATAGGCCACTGAGCTCATATGCATATGCTAGCTTTAATTACCTTGCTATTATGGTACATCTGCATAAAAACGAGGAAGATCATGCATGGTCTCTTGAAACCAGACATGTAATTAAATAAATTAAACCAAGCAATTGACTGATTAAACTAAGATGATTCAATTCCCTTGCTTTGACATCGGTTACCCATGCCATATCTTTTCAATGAATCAAATGAATTCTCTAATCATCTTTTATGACTTACAATGATCCAGTATTACCTTCAGTTTACGCTCAGTAAGTTTCCCTTTGTCACTTAAAGGATACACCACCGCATAATATCGCTCAAAAGCGATTGCAGCCAAAGTGACAAACGAAGCGACTGCTCCAATGCTGGCAATCTGCCCATCTGTTACCAATTTACATAACACTGTACCAGTCACACCGTCAGGATGGCGTATGTGTGAAAGTTTGTTAAATATGTGTGGGACATTGAACACCGCGAAAAGAATATCTGCCAGAGCCAGGTTAAGGAGAAGATAATTGATGGGAGTCCTGTGGAATTACAAGAGATATTAATAACTTGTCAAGTGAGGAGGTAATTGGAAGTCTTATTTTATTTTTGCTACTTTTGTTCTCTTTCGTTTTGAGGACCGAATATCTGCATGCTTCAAACGGCCCAGAATTACCGCCAAGTGGAACAACATACTCATAGAAAGCCACGAGCGAGTGCTTTACTCATAATCATCGTGGCTAGCGATATTGCTGGTGGGCGCGTAAGAACGAGAAAGTCGCACAACATGGCGGCCACACTTCAGCAGTGGGTACTTCTGAGAACATTGGGTGGGGGTGGGGGTGTGCGACCCGCTTCCCAAACCCCTTACTCTATCTATGACCAAAATCTGTGACTATTCCTGCTCTATTTATGTCCTGAACAAAAATTAGATATTTATTCTCAAAATGCTTCTAAAAGTGTCAAATATTCGCTGTTGATCTAAACGTTTCGGGCTTAGCCCTTCCGTAGGTGGAAACACATACCCTGGCACAGTTGCCCTTAACATGATTTATGAAGCGCTTTTGGTGATGGTCTTATAGATAATTATGAAAAGAGTATCTTCTGAAGAAACATACCCAATTCAAGACTAGAGTACGTCAGACCCTTTTTAAGACCAAACTGGCCAAAATAGATACCCGCTTTATGACCAAAACGGCTGAGAAACGCAGCGTTTTCAAAGCATGGTATTGATCATGCGGTTGAATGTTTAAATGTTTAGGCTGGCCTTCTCCAGCTACATTTATTGTTTGCTTTTCGAGACACCAATCGTGATACTTTGGTCTTCTTGCACTCCGAAACACGTGATGTTGCAACGCGTGTTTCGGAGCGCAAGTGAGTTCAAAGTACGGAACTCGATATAGTGAATGGGCCATTTTGCAATTTATGTGTGTTGGCTCTTTGGCTGGCTTTACATATCTTCGTTACACAGTGCTGGCGAGCTCCAACAAGAGCGAAACAGCTGTCCACTGTTGCGATCCTGCTTTATCGGTTCTGATCATCTTGGTGTCTCGAAACGTTTTTCACGTACTATCAGCCTTGCAGTCTATTGCCTTCATACACATTTTTTTTGCTGATCAGATCTCTTTCAGTTAGTCACTCGCTTAAATTTAGGTTTGATATTTAGACTACAAACTAGATATATACAATACTTCGGCGAAGGTTTGAATCGTTCTTAATTTCGTCAGCGCTTTTGGTGTGATATATTTGGATTCTTTTGTACCGAAATACTTCCAGAGAAAACTAAATGACAAATGACATTGACATCAAATGCATCACGTGGGGCGTCACGAGCTCGCGCATGCTCGATGGAAGCAGACGGTTGCAAGCAGTGGTTTCTCTCTCGTTTGGCGTAGGAGAAACCAACTGCTCGCAGGGTAAGCAACTATATGCATTTCGTCACGATTTTACTGCCGAACAATCCCATTTGTGATATGTATGACTGATTTTACTGCCAAAATGCTGAAAATTCTTTAAGTAATAGACTTTGTCATCAGGTGTGAAGCCAAGTTTTCTCAAAATGCTACTTGAGATTCTCAAGTACATATGAGTCAAGTGCATACTTGAAACTAACTTAGCTTCTAGTGTGAAGCCAAGTTATATATTGTAATCGGTAGCTCTGCTTTCAGGCTTGGGCTAAATCCATATTTTATCTTTTCCAAAACTGAAACTGAACTGAAACTAAACGAACCAAGCTTATGCCTTAATTTTAAACAAGTTTCGGTCCCTCGAAGGGTAATTGAGAAGATGGCGTGCACAAAGCAAAACATCCTAATGAGGTTAAGGAACGTCATGTAAATCGTGTGAAATACCTCATATCTCGATTGATCGTTATGACCAGACAAACCAAAGAGTTTCCCACTAGATCTACCATGACCAGTATGGAGAAAACCGTTGTTATGGCAACATCTTCGGCCATGATGGAAGAGTGTCAATGTTCGTATCGTGCGACCTTAAAAAAAATCAAGACAAAGATTATTAGTAATGACTGCCGAATGGCGAGGAATTGAGAGTCATCGTTGGTCTACTGGTACGAAAAACAGGTAAAGAATTATTCTATCATATAAACTACATGTCACTGTAATAACAGGAGTACTCAATGAATGGAAAATTAATTATCTATCACCAAATATACTCTATTATGACAAAAATAGTTACACGGTGCGTGGGGTTTGAGTGAGCCAAAACGCTAGGGAGTGGGGTTGTGGGAAGAAAAAATTAGAGAGTGTGTGGACCTCTTTTTAGAAACGGACTTCTCTGTTTCCCGTTAGCGGCTAAAAGGGCATTAACATAACAGCAATCCATTACGCGAGCGGCATGCCATTTGGAACGGTTGTTCTCACTTCTCCAGCATCTTAAGGCATGGGGTAAACATAAATAGAAACTTAGCGTCCTTAAATCGCTTTATAGCTCCCTGCTCACATCGCTCCCTCTCTAGAAGAAAATTAACGCGTAGCAAAAAAGTAAACGACTAAACTAGAGGAACCAGAAAATTCTCACTAGACCTATTACAGTGGCAATCACAGAATTGAAGGAAGTAAAGCCGACAGGGCAAGGAATAAAAAACCGCCCTCCCCCGTCTTAGCGCTAGCCCTGGGTTCCCCACTGTTATATGCAGAATCTGATCTACGCAAACAGTTTTCGCAATCAGTTTTTGCTCGATTTATTGATTTAGCTGTTGGTGGACCAACAAATGTAAATGCAAATTTAAACACTGTATCGTGTTTAACTTCAGTTGGTATTTATATCGTTTTCAGCAGATTTTATTATTATGCACCAAACCAGTGGATTGTGGTTTTCACGCAGTTCCGATTGTCTCCTTAAACTCAACGCTAGATTCGTATGCGACATGTTTCCTTGGTTTCCTACCGTAACAGAGAAAGACATTTTAACATTCTTTGAAACAGCTTCCCCTTCTATCACAAAGACAGCTACAAAATAGCGCTTTGCAGTATTTAAGAGTACGGTTTTAATATTTTAGTCGTTAAGTTAGAGGCGAAACCCGTCACAAAACAATTTGTTTAAAATTACAATCCACACAAACTTCGACCGACAACGCAGCTTCTAAAAGTATGATCATTATCCACAGGTTTATAGTAGAAATTAAAACAATGAAATTTTTAAAGTGCCTTGGAACATGGTTTCAATGAAGAAGACTTAATAGCTCCTTTAATTTGAAACTTGACAATCTTCTTCAAAATTTCCAGAAAACGCGACGGCAGTTTCATAAGAAAAAAAGTCGCTTACCGCAATTTGGCAATTCACTTCTAGTTCAGTGTCAATCTTCTCCGGGCAGCAGCTTCCAGAAAGAAATGGTGAAGACTTAACTGAACTTATTCTTTCTAGTAGATCAACGAAACTTTTCCCGCTGTGTTTAATTTACCGAAACACCTGTGACTTTTCTTGCACTGTTGCATTCTTTTGTACTCGAATTTACTTCCAAAGAAACAATCGCTCCGCAGTCTTGCAGGTATTTTGTTCGGCTGGTTTGCTGATATACAGCTTTTTCCAGAAAAGTTGTTGGAAGAAATCGTCAAGCTTACGCGACAAGGCGGAATGGTAGTCTATAGGTATTCATTGCAATTGGGATTTTGAATGTCTGTGTAGAGGAAATCTACAAATTTGTATTTTTTGCGCGTGAAATGTTAGCGAGCAAAGGATCAAAGAGATTATCATAATCTCTTGCAAGGATGCTTAGATTTTCCACTCATAAGACCATTTTTTGTAGCTTTTCTATCACTATTACATGACGTTAGGTTGAAAAATTCTTCCAAAATTTAGGTGTCGAAAAGACCCTTGTTTTCGCAAGTCTGAAGAAAAGGAATAGCGCAAAATAACATTCACCATGTTGTTATATCTGTTGAGCGTAGCAGTTCTGCACTTCTACCCATATTAACTTTCAGGGCTGTTACGTGCACTTCTCGAAACAGCTGCACCCTGGAAAACAATAATTCCCCTCCGTGTGGAACGGTGGCTAGTGGCGCAGAAATATCCACTAATCTAGTTGTGAATTATTCAGTGTAAATCGGCGAATAGTCCAAAATTTTAAAACTGAGTTTACTTCTGCGTTACTCAAAGCTGGATTCGGCGGAAAGAGTAAAACTGTAATTATGTTAATTTTTACTGTGGTGATGGTTAACATATTGATATTTTTTTTGCGCATCGTTGACGGTTTTAATTTGTCAGCCAGTCAAATGGAAAACCATATAATCCGCGAAAATATCAGAAATATCGCTAAGATAGAGGTCAGAGGGACGGCGAGCGTGTACTTGAAAGAAATGGTTGCCTTTAATTGATATGCGCAGCTGTATGTTCTAAGAGAAGCATGGCTTTTAAAGAGATAATCGTTCTACATAGGCAAGTATCCCGAACTGAACTCAAACAAACGACGTAGACAAGCTACAAAATGTTATGCTTTGTTACAAGACAGTGAAACCTTGTTTGCACTGTCAAATGGAACCTTTTTTCCGGTCGTTATTGGTGTTTTCAAAGTAGGTTAGCCCTATACATGCGGTAATTAATATGAAAAAATTGGAGATAAGAAGTGCTTTTTTTGTTGATGATACAAATGCCCCGTATAAAGGGTTTGTGTTTTACACCAAGAGGAGAAAAAGGAAAGTTACCTTCCTCTTCTCTTGTTTGTACTTATTTTAACATGATAAATATTCCTTGAACTCTATACCGCATTCTGCGCTGATAGGTTCCAACGTTCTTACAATTCAGCGGAATATTTTTATTGCTTAACATGTAAAAATATTACGACACCGAAGACAAAACAGACCAACGAGGTAACTATCTGGTAAATAGTCGCGAAAAAAGTAATCATTTTTTTTGACTTACCTGGAGCAGCTCAAGGCAAAATTTACGCTAACCTGAAAGGCTTCAGGCGTTTCCAAGAACAGAACTTGTAAAAACCTTAGTTCAGTTTATTATTGTTGTGCACACACACATTATCATCACAAAAGAGTCATCAAAGCCTTGATGGTTCATCAAAGAAAAGCGTAATATGTTCATAAGCAATAAACAACCTGTAAACAGCTTTAATAAATTTAAGTTGTTTTTTTATTTTATATCATCATCATCATCGTTTTATATACTGTAAGTTTTTCTTTCCGCTGGTCTTTTTGTTTTCTTTTACATTAATTTTATTTTCCGTCTCACTCGCCCGAATAATAGGTCGATTTTCCGTATAAAGCTATTTTGACAAAGGTTGTCCCTTTAAAGCGCAAAACTATACGCGGTAAGACCTATCAGTATTGTAGGTAGCGGTTGAGGTTCGCGGTGTTTCAGCAAAAAAAGGAAGGAGAGGCATGAATACCTGTGTTTGTGCTGTTTCCTTCGCTGAAATCCCCTTAACTTCGATCAAACAGCAGTTAACAACCATCACTCCGGCACAATACCTTTTAACATTGTGGGTTTTGTAGGACCTTTCACAAAACAGCTGTATATCGAAATTCAAGTCCTTGACTCCGAGGCTTGGGAGAAATATAATTATATCGTGGTTCCACTGTATTCAATACGAAAATGACTATTTCGAGTTGACCGAGGTAAGTTACGATAATAACAATATTTCATGCACGGGAGTTGAATCATAATTAATCTGAATCAACATTTGTCTAGGCAAATGCATGTTATTGACATGCCTCAGGGGTAATCAACTACCGAATCTTTCCAGTTACATCAGAGGTCAAGTCTCTAAAATTGATTTCTCTATGTTCTAGAAGCCTGCTTTGTTAAGTTAGAGCTTCCCTAGAAAATACTGATTAGGAGGATTGTGGTCGCTTCGAAAGTGCTAGGGTCCTTTTTTGTCTCATGACCTCTGATGCTCACCAAAAGTTTCAGCAGCTTAATTAATTTTAGTATAATTACGACCGACGAAAATTTTAGCGAACAGCAGCAACAACAAGGACAAAAATCGTCCGACAATTATGGGACATCATAAAAAGGGAGCCCATTAACTCAGAAAATTTTTAGGGAAACTTCTGGTTTTTTGAAAAAAAATCGAAAAGTCGAAAGCATAGCTCAGCAAAAAATTCCAGATGTTTAGGCAACCTTCCATCCAAACAGATATTTTACTGATCAGATATATATATATTTTTAAGAAGGTTACGACACTTTTAAATTTAAATTTCGAAGACATGTTTCGATGTTACGAACATCATCGTCAGTTAAAGAATATTTGAAAAACCGTTAGGACTATATAACAACTAGGCGAAACATGCATACATAATTAATTATGATTAAGTGACATATTTGAGTGAATAACAAAGTGTTGGAAAGAATATTAAGCCTAAAGGGTAAGTGTCAGATTGACGTGATGAACTTGCTGGTTTAAATTAGGTTTTTCCCAGTTTATGTGCATAGCCTCCTTAAGTTTAAGCTGAAATTTAGTAGGGGCGGAATCAAGGATTTCAAAACAATCCGCAGAGCAAGATTGACGACAACTTTCTGAGTTTTGTAAATGTTTGAAGATATGTGAAGACTTGTCTGAAGAGAGATGTTCACGGACGCGTGTGGAAAAATGACGACCGGTTTTTCAAATATTCTTTAACTGACGATGATGTTCGTAACATCGAAACATGTCTTCGAAATTTAAATTTAAAAGTGTCGTAACCTTCTTAAAAATAACGATTTGCTTTCTGCTTTCACGACCTTTTGGTTCCATATATATATATATATATATATATTGAGTTGGGTGACCCTGAGTTCTTTTTAAGCTTGCAGGTTAGAAAGTGCTTTCGACTAGTTTTCCCTAATTTGCACGAAGGGAACTACACAGCCTGTATACATGTATGTGCATGTTGGATTTATAGAAGCTTCATGGAGAAGACAATTTTCTTTCGAGGGTTGCCATCCTACGTCCAGCTGTCGACAGGACTAAAATGATGCCAGGGCTTTGATAACTGAAGAAACTCTATAGCGGGCACATTGACTAATTTTCATTGTCAATAAGCGGACAGACACATAAATTTATAATTTACGCAATGCGTCAAAGAGCGAGAGAATTGTTATCATAAAAAGCAAATTACGTCAGTTTTTCATGCGTTTGTCCTTTTATTGACGATGAATTTCGTGATAACATTGTCAAAGTAGTCTGCGGATTCGCCATTTTATCAAGCGCCATTGCATTGTTTCTCTTTTTTTAAGATCGGTAACATGTGAATCAACATTTATACCATGTTAATCTAAAATTATCTCTTTAATTTTCTCACTTCACGCTTTGCTTTATTCTGTTCTTACTATTAATTACATTAGCGTTTTCTATTTATTATAATTAAATTCAACTTCCATCGCTTTGTACTGTACAACTGAAGATAACAGAAGTTTCTTTTGAAACATGTTTCTTAAACTCAAAAGTGTTGCCGTTTTCTTAAAATTAATATTTATCTGAGTAATTTTGGAAAAAAGGCTATTTTAACCGGTAAAAGGTAGTAGTAAAGAAGAATGTTATCTGCATCCAGCCTGACTAGTTAAGTAATGAGTAATGATCACTTCTCTCCTAGGCACATTCTCCTGTTGTTTGGGACGACTGAGTGTTGTTGGTGTTGGGGGCAGATCAACCTAGAAATGACCGAACTTTCTAGGGAGAACGCTGAATTGGATAGCAGTATCAAAGACCTGGAAAATGAAAGTCTCTATCTAGAAGAATACTCCAGACGAGAGAATATTAAATTCACCAATAAGACACCGAAAATGTGCTTCGTATCTTCCTCGAAACACACCTCGTTACGAAAACGCTGAATCGGTCGAGATGCAACGTGTACACCGCCTAAATGTAAAGAAACCCAACGCTAGCAGTGATACAAAACTAAAACCCATCATCGCTAGATTTTTACGTCACAAGGACTGTGAACGCATTCTTTCTCTGGGCCACCGACTGAAAGGCACCGAATTCCGAATGTAAGAGGACTTGCCTCACGGCATTGTAGAGAGAAGAAGAAAACAAATGGACGTTTTCAAACTGGCAAAGAGGAACAAAATCCCAGCCGCATTCAGTAAGTCTCAGCCTGATAAACTTTACATTAGAGGGAAATTATAACCCGTTGGTAAGCAGGGGTGGATCCAGAGTAGTTCAAGTGATTTCCAGAAATCACTCAAATGTTTCAAAATCTGCGTTTGTTATTTCTCAGGTTCTTTATTAATCAATTATGCTTCTTGTTTTATTGTTTATTATGAAATAGAACTAAGGAAAAACGTGTCGTATCTCCTCATCCCGTTGATTGCGCAGCAAACCCAGCTTCGAACAGGTTTCCTCGTTCGTGAATTTTTCCGGGAACTCCCAACGTGATTTATTTTACATTCGTGGGCACGACCGGATGAGAAAATTTGTACGCAGGGAGTGGGGCTGAATGGTATATGGAACTTTTCACAAATCACTCAAAACCTTGTTCGATTGGCCAGAGACACTCACATAGTCTTGCGAACTACTCAAACTCGATTGTGATTGGCTATCCAGGTCGCAAACTACCGTGGAAACTACTGATCAGCTCATATTCAGACCAGGACAAGCTCAAGTTCATAGAGAATCTTCCCATTCCCATCGTCAGTAGAATGTTCGAATTCTAATCGCCATTTTGTGTGGAGCTGGCTGAAAAGATTTCCCTGGCTAGCATACTCCTGATATCTCGATAGCGCATTTTGTTTACCGTGTGTTTTCTTTGGAGTTCAGTGTTGGCGAACTACGAATAAACTTGGCAAATTGTACAAGTCTCCACTCACAAAATTGACGTCCGACATTTCACCTGCATGTTTTACCAAACAAGCGAGCGGGAAATGTCAGATGCATAATTTAGTAGTGATTGATTGCAATGAAGAATCCAGACAGCACGTCTCCTACATCTTCAATGGTAGGCCAAAATCGTAATTCACATGCTATATTAGTGAGGCTTGTTTAAATGTTTGGTGATCATACCTTTCAAAAAAAATATTTTACAGTTTTTAAGGATTTTTGCACTGGAGAATGTTATTGATTTGCAGAATAAAATTGGGCTGTGAAGGGTTAACATACAGACATGACTTTTTATCAGAATTATGCCTTTCTGGAGAGGTGCTGTTTATATGTCTGAGTGGCTTGAAGTGCTTTCAGAATGCAGAAAAACTGCATTCTGCGAGCTCCAAATTTCAAATTTTCTTGGGGGAGCATGCCAAAAATCCCCTAGTAATGTTGCAGGAAAATTGAGTTCTGAGAGTACTAAATTTCAAATACTCTTGGGGGAGCATGCTCTCAAAGCCGCATAGTTATGTTGGTGCAAATCACTCATGTAAAATCCTGGATCCACCCCTGGGCAAACCTCTTGATTTGTCCCTGCATTAATTTAGCTGTTTATCGGCACTAACCCGTTTTAACGGACAGAAAATGCAAACAACTGACAACTAATCCAACCAAAATCGCTGTTCCCAGACCGAAACGCAACAAGTGCGTTTTCAACATCATTATTAGGTCTTGTTTAAAATTGGTTGTATGTTTTTTTTAGCATTCCAGTCCCTGTGTATGTGATTGTTATGGTGTTTCTTCCTATATGTAGAGTCTGTTTATTTCCATTTAAATTTACTATGTTCTGTTACACTACAAACTCCAACAAATGCAAATTTCTCCAGTCCGAAAGGATAAAAGAAAGCCTTCAAAACTGTATCGCACCTCAAGCTGCCTTGCTTACGCATAACTTAAGTCAATTTATTCACACCATCAATGGACACCATTGAAGACTTGGACATTAAGTGCCTCTCAACTAACATAAGTGGTCTCAACAAGTCGATTAGACGCCGTTACATTTTTCGGTGGATCCACAACGAAAACGCTCACTTTACATTCCTTCAGGAAACCCACAGCACTAAAGTTACCGTAGACGCCTGGTCTGCTGAGTGGGGCGGCAAAGCTTTTTTTCAGTCATGGTACATCAAACAGTAACGGAGTAATGATACTTATAAACCCAAAACTTGATTGTAAAATAGACAAGTGTATTTCTGACAAAAACGGAAGATATATACCATTCTGGACTTATCAGTCGATGATTCGCGTATAATTTTAGTCAACATCTATGCACCCAATGACCTAAACCAACTGTCCAAATTTTTTAGATCCATACACCGCCAGCTGCAAGACTTTTCATAGGAAAATATCGTTATCGGAGGTGACTTAAATTGCGCTTTGTCTGACAAAGACAAAAATGCTGGAAACGCGGTCGCCCACAAGGCGTCTGTAATTAAGGAAATCGAAGAGTTGTGTACATCTTATAACTTAGTCGATATCTGGCGTCGCTTAAACCCTCTCCTAGAATCGTTCACTTGGAGAAAAAAGTCTCACAAGATCCAGTGTCGATCAGATTTCTTTCTAATCTCAGAAGAACTCGCTAATGTAGATGCAACGTGTAAAATTTTCCATGCGCCCGAAACGGATCATTCTGCAATTTCGTTACACCTACAGGCCAGATTTCTGGAAATTTAATAATTCTCTACTTGACGACGACAATTATGTTAACGCTCTACGCCAAAGCATTGATTTGTACAAGGCGAAATATGAAAACGTTGAAGACAAAGGTTTGAAATGGATCTTATGAAAATGGAGATAAGGGGTTTCACTGTAAAATATGCCAAAACGAAAGCAAAAAGACGTAAAAGCGAAGAACGGGCACTCCAAAATAAAATACACGAGCTTCATCTAAGTCTAGAAAAAAATCCTAACAATAACCACGCCCTAAATGAGCTACTCCCAGCAAAATTACGTTTGCAAAAAATCATGCACTTCAAAAGAAAAGGCGCGATCCTCAGGATTCCATTTTCAAGATGGCCTGCATTAAGTTTTAAATAACCTGCAGCCTTGTTCTCCATGCCTGTAACGAACGTTTTAGTTTGTGGGTAAATTCTATCAAATTAAATGTAAACAGGCAATTTCACCCGTAGCATTAAAGGAAAATCAAGCATACTCAGCCGTAACTGGTGTTCCAGGTTATGGCCCTTCATAACAGCCCGGAGTCTCTTTGAAAAAGGAGTTTTGTCTCCAATAAGATGCTCTCCCTTAAGGTTTCAAAATCTACTACTATAGTAGTCAGAGCACTTTGACCTTCATAAACATTTTCAATTGTTGTCTGCATTGTGATTAAAATTAAAAAAAAAACGTATAGGAATTGAACAACACAAAGGATAGTAAAAAGTTCAATTTACCTTTCACTGAGATGTGAGGCACAATCTTCACATGGAAAGAATTTGGAGAAAGTTCCATGTTGATCGACCAAGTTCTTCTCTACGGTTGTTTCTTCTTGTGATGCTGTCTCCTGTGTTTGAGGTGTGTTGCTATTACTACCCTGCATGAAGATGTAAGGTTTGCAAATTACTAATAAAAATATCTTTCTTTTTATTAAAAGATTGACTTACAGCTGTATAAAGGAGACAGTTTGCAATTAAAACCATTATTTTTTTCCTTTAGGTATTGTTACTGATCACCACTGAATTAACGAGTATCAATCAAATCAATATCAAACAACTATTATTCAAACAACTATTATTCAGACAACTGGGTACACCCTGTCCGACAAGTTGGTACACCCTGTCCAAAGACTGGGATTTTCTATTTGACATCCTCCAAAGAAAAACAGTTCTCTTTTCAAATCATCGTCATCATCCTCACTTTATTTAAGCTTATAAATTCATTTCATATTAAAGCCTAGAGTTTACAGTACTGATTGTACTTTTAATTTCCCCTTATGTGCAAATTTAACCCATATACATAAAATATGGGTTAGAGTATCGTATCGGGCAGATCCTCTATTACGAATCTTCTACAGCGTTAAAATGAAAGGCTGATTTTAAGTAGCAAGTAATAGGTTGCTGGAGGTACCTTAAATTGCCGTGAAATTGACAAGAAAATATGATGCAATTATAGCATCAATTTCGAAATTGCTCTCGCTTTTATGGTAACTTAGCGTGTGTTCCAATTCTTTCACTTTCATTGTAAGGTAAAAGCTTACCGCAGTCTCCGCTTTTGCTAAACTTCAGAATACCCGGCCACTTATTAGCATCTCATTGACTAAGAATAGCGCCTATTGTTATATTCCTCGTTCTTCAAAGCACACCGACACATGTAAATGAAGTGGACGGGTATTCTAAAGTTGCTCCAGAGGAGACATGTCATGGTCCGCCATTTTGATTAAAATCGATAAGTATGTCATGTAAGACAACTTGAATAAAAACTTTGTAGCCACGCCGAATGATCTCAACCGCGAGAGAGACTGGAAAAAACCATAACCGCAGGATCCCGTATAAGCATATACGCCAGGGATGAATAACAGTGAATAATCGGTCCTACGGAAGATTGCTTTGCGCATTATCAACCAAATATTTTAGACCGTGAGGTAGAGGTGCTATTCTTAGTTTTCATGTGACGTAATTGTATTCAAAAATTAAAAATTAATTTTCCTTCTGAGATTCTGGTTTCATCAGATGAAAGACCCTTTAGAAACTTGACGCGTCACAATGTTTTAGCTCGACAGGGTTCTTCTTTTTGTAATAGAGCACGTTTGAATTTCCAAGCTTTTGCGTTGCGTGACATGAAAAGTTTGTCGCGTGGGTCAAAAGATGAGTTATCGCTTTAGTTTTTGCTAACTAAACAGTGCTTGCTCTAGAAGAAGCATTTATGCCAATGTGTCAGATCTCTAAAGTAATAATTTTTCGTTTCAATAGCAAAACTCACTCAGAGATGTTTCTGTTACTTTACGGCCGCCAATGTTTGTGTCCTTCCGAAGGACACAAACATGGCGTTTCCGTACAAAGCTCTACAAATTTGGGTAACACACTTCTGCAAATAACGCGTGAATGAAAAACAGCAGTAACGTGATTCTTGGCGAGGTTGTTTATATATCAATCATCTATCGTATCCCAGATTCTTGACTTCATTCATTGAATGGTTACGATATTTAGTCTTATCACATGACCGGTGAAAACCGAGAATAGCATATAGGGTACCGTAGTGAGAGAAAATTTGTTCTCAGGCACGTGCACAGGAGCCCATCACTGGTGGTGGTGGGGTAGTTGCATGCAGGAGCGCACAACTACCCCATATTTTCGTCAATTTACCGCGAATTCAGGCCCCTGCAGGAAACTCAGTGACCAATCACAAGCACGAACTTGTTAATTTTTAACTGCCGTCATCATTTCACCGGAAGATTATGTCCACTTGAGATCGCCATTTTTTTTCCTTAGCGATACGCAATCATGTAGACCAGAACTGACCTATTTCTCAGGAAAAGAAGCCTAAAAATAGACCGGTCTGTAAAATTGCCGAGGTATAGGCTTAGTATGAGAGTTGCACACTCCAAATGATGGGCTCATCATTCAGGACAAAATGAGCAACAAAACTGACGACCTCGGTTCGACCTTACTGAACGTCCGGGTTGGTCGCGTGCCACCCAGGGGATAACTGCGTGACAACCTCATTCCCAGGGTCCCCCTTCTTCTCGGCTTCCAGGGCTTGAAGAGATCGGCCCCCAGTGCCAGAAAAGGTAAAAAAAGGGTAAAAGGTAAAATCTTTATTTAGACACGGTATTTGCTTCAGGACTTAAAATTATTCAATTAATCTAACTAACTAACTAAAATTACATGTATTAACAAATACTACAATGAGAGGAATGATAAAACCTGCTTTACAAGGTAGCCGTGTATAAAAACAGATTAAAAGTTACGTAAATCAAATTTAAAAATCATAGTTTTTTTTAACTTGGATTTAAATACATTATGAGAGAGGGACTGACGCATATTCAAGGGTAAGCCATTCCACAGCACAGCACCGCTGTATGACAGACTTCTTTTACAATAGTTAGTGCGAGGTTGTGGAATTGCAAGCGAAGAGTCTGAACGGAAGCCAAAGTGCAAACTAAGATAATCTGGAACCATGGCAGTTAGTACAGATTTCAGATTACTTATCTCATCTGTAGCTAACTCAAACTACGTATAATTTTCAATACTTTCCATATATGTTCTAATCTGGTTTTGATTAACCTATTTTAACGGCTTTATACATTTTGTTATTTGAATGCAAGGATCAGTTCTTGACGGTCATGCCCGGATTGGACCTCGACCCACTGCAGGATGTGGGGACCTCTGTCTTCGTCTTCCTTCCTTCCTTCTTTCCTTACTTTATACCTAAATTGAGCGCGAGTGCGCGAGACATTTGGAAATATTTTAGATTTTTATGGCGAGAAAAATAAACTTTTATAACTATAACTTTTGACCCGAAGTCGGTCTTTTTGTAGTGACAACAACTTTATAAGTGTCCTAGCCTCTAACACGCCAAGAAGATTCCATTTTCAAGTTTGAGAAATACGTTCGCTTTTGGCCTTCTGTTATCATATCATACTGCCTTCAAAACGTACGAAATGCTGTCTCAGACAACCTGATTTTCAAGCTTTCTCGGGGGAGCATGCCCCCGGACCCCCTGCAGGCTCGTGCCTCCGGTGCTCGTTTGGTCCGTTTCCTCGTCGGATCGCACCCTCACGCAAAAAAAAAACCTTTCTACAGGCGTGCGCAGTAAAATTGGGGTAAAATCAACGCTTGATAGATTTGGGGAGCGGTACTGGTCTTACCGCCTGGAGGCAGACTGTGCAGAAAGGCCTGTCAAGCTTTGAACAGTCACTTACACAGCAGGCCGAGGCAAAGAGAAAGAGGAGAAAGGCCCGAGGCCAGGCAGACCGATCGGCAACGAACTTCACCAGCGTCCAGTGCGGCAGGGATTGCCACTCCCGCGTCGGACTTTCCAGTCCTACCCGATCCCGACGCTGCATCAGTATCCCCACCCAGAGCGCAACTCCATTGTCTCCCTAGATTGACGGATGCCCCAACTACTGGCCTTACACGTTTAAGGGGGTCGATGGCTGAGGATATCTTCTAGCTCATTTGTCATGAAAGATGTTCGTCAATTACCAAGCCAAGTGATTTGGTTTCTTTAACTTTTTAGATTGATTTGCCTTCGATCTCAATATTAATTCAGTTATTCGAGAGAGCGTGTATACGTTGATTAGAACCAACTACCATAAATTGTGAGCTAGGCGTGCACATTACCCGTCATATAGATTTAGTAGCTTTTTGGTCAAATCAGCTCAAGTGCGTCAGATCGACTAATTCAGTCCGGAACTCTGCACTAAACTACATCAAATACTGACTTACCTAAAATGTTTATATCTTTCCATGTCAGTGGCAGATCTAGGGAAAAAGAAGGGAAAAAGGCCAGCAGGGCAAGTAAATCAAGACCCGTCCCCCCCTTAGCTAAAGGCCTGAATCCGCCACTGCATGTATATCACATGCAATGGTGAATCAATGTGAATTGCCTTGAGAACCGAGAAACAAAGACAAGATTGCATCATAGCACAAGAAGATTAGCTTTATTGTAAAGTACCGAGGGCATCAGCAAAATGCACTGACCAGCTGCAGCTCAAGGTTTACGCAAATGGCAAAAAACGTCCTGTTCCACAAAATGATGTGAAATATGCTTTTCAATTATAATAAACCTTACTGGTATTTTATGATAGCCTTTACTCGTATTCAACTAGCAGGCAATTCAAAGAGGAACGATCTCAGTTTGTGGAACCTTCTCACTGATACCACCAAAGACATATAATATGTTATCAAGCAGCCCGCACAATGTAGTAATTATCATAGCACCTAATTAATCATGATGAATTTAAAAACAAATTATCATGTTTATATAGTGTTGTGTTGCAGGGCTGGTATCAGTATATTATATATTATCTATACATTTCCAATATTTTATTATTTCTTATTAGTCATTTTTTTTTCTTTTTTCATGTCTTAACATAATATGTAGCTTCAATATGAAGTCCGTAAGAGTTTTGGCCAACTTCATGTTACAATTTTATTTTTTTTTATTTCTATTTTACATGAGAGGAAGTACTGAAGTACTTTATGGCTGATTTGTAAAAGTAAATTAAATGAAAAAAGCTAAATACGACAAGTTTTCGTCGAAAGTCATCCTGTCCTCAAGTAAGGTGTTTTACAAGCAGAAAAGTTCCCATCCGCGCAATGATAACACCATGATCAGACTATACCGACAGTCATAATCAGATTTGAGAAATTATCATAAGTTTCTTTTCGTTCTAAACTGATTGGTATTGATCAGACTTCAACATAGCATCAGGTGTGAGTTGCAACCTGTTACCAGGACATTCTCTATTCCCGGCGGCGTTTGTCAGGGTATTTCTGGGTTCTACCGTTGCCGTTCGTCGCAGTGAACAAGGAGAAAGTAACAAAGACTTGACGCAGCTCCTAAAACGCTTGCTCTGGAAACAATAAATAATCGGATTCAAGGATGAATTTAAAGTCACCAGTACTACCGTTGTCGTGTTAACTACTCCACCGTGGGAGTTCAATCCATAGAAGTTCAATACATAGACTATCAAGTTTGGAAGCCAACAAATTCCGCACACAATTGTCACCATGAGTGCCATTTTCGTGACACGCTTGCGTGACTTGATCACTGCGCGTTGTGTGATTTCCACGGGCTGTGATGTTTTGACCCACAGTTTAATGACCACTCGAGTGTACAAGAAAACCATGATGCTTAGCCCGATGACACCAATCACAATAAGCCACCCCAAGCTGTAGGCATTCATGTACCAGCCCGATGGCCAATCTTCGTAGCAGAAATCTATAACCTGGTCATACTTCACCAGCACGAACACGGGAAGATTCCAGATAAACGAAAACAGCCAACAAGCTGGAATGATGAATTTGAGTTTCGCTTTGGAAATACGTCGCTTTTCATTGTACGGATAAAGTACAGCAAAATATCTCTCAAACGCAATAGCTATGAGTGACACGACAGAAACCAAGCCCCCGGTCCACATTAGGTTCCCTCCAGTTAGGAGCTTACACAAGTAGTCACCAGTGAGGCCCCGTGGGTGCTTATACGTGTGTAGGAAAATATATTGAGGTGCTGTGAAGATGGCGACCATCATGTCAGCACAGGCAAGGCTAACCAGCAAATAGTTCATGGCGTTCCTCATAGACCTGTTCCGCAGAACAACCAGACAGACTATCGAGTTGCCAACGAGGTTTACTGTCACAATTAGCGAAAAGGCCACGCGAAGACCGATCTGCGCCGACTCAAAGTATGTGAATAGTGACATCACGTGTTGTAGGATCAAACGGAGACGAACGACAAGAAAGACAGATCTGAAAATAACAGGAACCGATTAATCAATGATTCGTAAGCTATTGCGAGCTGAGAATAACGCTTCTTCTAATTATCCACCACACTTTCTTGGATACATTGGTAAATAAAACCTCCAGGTAAAAAGGTAAATCTTATTCGGTTAAAAATTGTTAGCAATGTAATAAGCACTACACAACATATGATTCATTGAAATATTCCTTGTGTTCTGATATTGTTATGTGTCTATCTTTTTTCCTTCACAAATTCTTCCATTTGCAACCCTATAGCCACTTACGTCAACTAAATTTTTCTGTGCTTAATTGAAAATACAGCATTGTGATGCTTTACATGCATTATATTGTCAAAAATCAGTCATGCATTCAAACCAAATCAGGCTCCCAATGTTGCTTCTAGTGTAGGTTAAATCATTTCCTGTACGTTCCTTCAAGTTTTGTACTCCTGCACTGGTACACAAATGCCAAAAACATTCATATGAAATGCTTCCCTGGAGTTAATAATTTCAGATCCATTGCCCTGGACAAACTCAGAACTCAATTCCACTTGGTTACGTAAACAAAAACATGACTGAATCTATCAGGCCACTGCAAGACATGACACTTTTTCAGTTCTTAAATCTTCAGGTTACATGCGCAACCTCTGTTGTCAAAATGACACCTCCATGAAACTTTACCCAATAACCCTTATCTTGAAATTAAGCATTCAGGACTATTGTATGCTAATTATCTTGTTTTATTGATTGACAGGGACAATGTTGAAAACTATGTAACCATAATCAGATATTAGCTCTTCTAATAGAAACTCAATAACAAACCAGATCCTTTTAATTTGTAACCTTCCCCATCAAAGCAGGTCAATTTTGTAAGCCACACACGTACGCATTGCGGACCTATTTTTTTTTTTTCAATTGTTGCCGCGTCGATGGTGAATAAAATAGACAGACCAAACATGACTCCTACGGTTCGTGGCATTTGTACATCTGCCGTTTATTTTTCGGTCTTTCGACCTTTTTGTCACTTCACTCTTGTTTATGAAGGGCACTTCGTACTGTGTTATAAGGAGAAAATAGAGCCATTAACTCGTGCGATGGCAGATTTTAAGAGGTCATAGGTCTGTGTGATTTCCGTTATTATGTGCATGTCGCTTCGTTGAGTTTGAAACCTCTATTATTTGTCATGTGTTATAAGTGTACTGTTTTGGCTCATTTCTATTGCAAGATATGTTTCTAAGTCTCCAAGTATTTGTTTTTGAGGGCCAAAATATGACGTTTACTGTGAATGTGTTGCTAACTTGCATTCTAAATTCTAATTCTAAATTGTGACGCCGGGCCCGGCTATGATTAGGACTGTTTACAAGTACAGTTGATAGATTTTTGTCATGGGTATCATATTTGCCCTCCGAGCCTACGCTGTAGCTTTACTTCGAGAAAGCTATACGCGCGTTTGTCCAGAGAAATTCTCATGTTTTTCTTGTATTATGTACAAGTCAATTCCAAAACCGCCCATCCCTCCCCGGGCAATCCCCGGGCATTTGACTCGCGTTAAGGTCCGTACAGTGGGGAATTTGACCCAAAATGAGGCCTGCCCGGTGGGGCATTTGACTTTTGCGTCAAAACATTCACTGTCTGATCGAGCTTATGTTTCTGAAGCTCGATATAACGGCCCTATTTAACGGCTCCCCTTATAACACAATACGAAGTGCCCTTCATAAACAAGAGTGAAGCGAGAAAAAGATCGAAAGACCGAAAAATAAACGGCAAATGTACCAATGCCGCGAACCGTAGGAGTCATGTTTGGCCTGTCTATTCCGTCAAACTCAACGAAGCGACATGCAGATAACCTGCCATCGCACGATCTAACTGCTCTATTTTCTCCTTATAACACAATACGAAGTGTCCTTCATAAACAAGAGGGACGTGACAAAAAAATAAACGGCAAATGCCACGAACCGTGGGAGCCGTGTTTGGCCTGTCAATTCTTGGGTTGCACCGTCACGCAATTAAAAAATAATTCGAAAACCATTCAGTGAATACACTTTAGAAATTATGTTATTATAGGAGATAAAGAACTATTAAAGACAACTTCTCCAAGTTTTAGGTCTGTACGTTTTCCCGATCTTCAAACATTTGTCGAAATAGCTTGCACAAATTTATAGAGCCTAGCATGGAGCCGCCATGTTGGTGTGCCTCCAAGGAACACCAACATGGCGGCCGGAAAATAGTGTAAATATCTGGAACTTACTTTGGCTATCTAGGCCACTTATTACCTGAACTGATCAAGCTAACATTTAAATGAACACTATTACTAATACTTTAACTTCTAAAAAGGCTAAAGATGCCGAGATAAGTATATATTTTTTTGATAAATACGTTCATAGCTTTATGTCACCGCCATAGCTCTGAAATTTAAAATGCGACTGTCTTTAGACTAAACATGTTCTTGAGCTAAAAAGGTGTTCACAAATATAAATGTACCCCCTCTCATGCCTGATGAAGATAATAACTTTGTTGGCTCTTTAGTTTTGGGTTTTAGAAAATAATGACGTCACGTGCAACCCAAAAGTTTTATTCGCCATCATTGCTTTTCCGCTTCATCAGCCAAACTACACTCTCTTCACCAGAAGCCGTAATCAGTTCTTTGTTTTTCAACCTGTTAAAAACTGAAACCACCGGCACTCTTTTCCCTTGAGGTGGATTCAAAAACTTTTTGCAGAACCGGCAAATACGCTCCCGTTCGACTTGCATTTCCCCGTTCCGCAAAACCCGCGTACGGTAGATTGTTCTAAAAAGCCGATTCATCAACGCAGGGAAACCATCAATTTTGACAGGTTTAATTACCTCATGACAGATAAGTAACAGGCTAATCACCAGTAGAAGTACTCGCCAATGCAATTCGCCAAAAAAAGGAGATTCGTGGCACAAGTGTAAAGGACAAAGAAATTAAACTTAGCCAATATGCAGATGACACGACCCTTATTTTAGACGGCTCCGAAGAATCCTTTCTAGAATCCTTGAAGATAATAGACTTTTTTGGTAATATATCTGGCCTCAGACTTAATAGTAAAAAGACAGAAGCTTTGTGGATTGGTGCAAGCGCGGATTGGGATTTTAAACTTTGTCCTCAAAAGGACTTCAAATGGCCAAAAAAAAAAAAGTCAGAGCGTTGGGGGTATGGTTGTCAACAGACCCCAATGTAACTATATCTTTGAACTACAAAGATAAAATAGAAAAAACTAAGTTGATTTTGGGATGCTGGAAACTTCGCAGACTCAGCCTTTTAGATATAAATGTAATGTTTTATAACTTCTTATGGAATGGCAAAGGCGACAAAATAAAAAGAAATATAATGATAAATGATTACTCAGAAGGGGGATTAAAAATGATTGATATAGCTTCATTTAATCGATCTCTTAAAGCCACATGGATAAAAAAGTATCTAGATAAGGAAAATTGTGGAAGCTGGAAAAGTTTTTTTGACTCGGAACTTGAAAAATATGGAGGTGAAGTAACACTAACTGGAAATCTCAACACAAAAGACAGTCGCAACATTATCAAAGTATCAGATCCTTTTTTCAGAGAAATCCTTGAAATCTGGTTAGAAGCCAATTATGAGGAAAACATTTTGTGGGATTATCACCTTCGGTCATCGCCCTTATGGTATAATTCACTAATAAGAGTTGAGAATAGACCAGTTTTCTATAAGGACTGGTACCTCAAAGGAATAACAAAAGTAGAACATTTAATGGACGACTCTGCAAAGTTTCTTTCGCTTACTGCTTTCCAAACTATACACGACCTGACAGTCCGTCCTTTATCCTTTCTTGGAATCATTTCTTCAATCAAACTTCTCCAAAGATATATACCCCATAATACCAGAAACTCGATTAAATATGAAAGTTTCTTGACAAAATTTCTAAGAAGCAAAAAGCCAAGTAGATTAGTATATAAGAAACTTGTATCAGAAAAAAGTGAATCACCTAACCAAAGTCAACAAAAGTGGCAGGAAGACATCATTCTAATGACAAAACAAGAATTCAACTGGAAAGAAGCTTATCAAATGGCTTTTCAATGCACAAAGAGCACAAAACTTGTAACTTTCAATTTTAAATTCCTTCATAGAAGAATATCCACAAATAAC
>CM042751.1:26388211-26415920 GCA_022496165.2 Catalaphyllia jardinei | reverse complement strand
GTGTTATCTTAATGGTCGAAGCCGTCAGTGCTATATTTGGAATCTAGATCTACTAGGGTACAAGTTTCGTTGCTGTGCCTAGCAGCGTTGGTCCCTCCCCGATCGCCATCGCTACAAAATGGTCTTGTGAACCTCAAGTTTCCATTCAAATACAAATATTCGAGAGCGTTTTCATAAGAAAAACGCACAATATCAGCCATTAGCAGTTCATATTCAACCCAATATTGTAAAATCTAAAAGGGAACAATTTATCGGAGAATTCCACTCGCGATATTTGGATGCTATAAGATTCATTAAAGACCAACAATTCATGTAACCAAGTCTTGTAAATATTGTTTTCAATGACATTATAAAATAGTTTTGTTTCTGTTGTATTTTGACACCCTGAAACTTCATTGGCAAGTTTCCCAATAGAGGCCATTTTTTTGAAAAATGTCGCCATCGTTGAGACAATGAGGTCGAAGATCTCGGCGTGGTATTTTCAAAACTATTCTTTAACAATATGTTATTCGGTTCTAAATAAACAAAGCATGACGTCATTGCGTTGCTATAGTAACTCAGATTTCGGTGAAAAGTACCGCATGTGAAACTTTTATGTTTCTCTAGTACACCAGTAACGATTGTTTTTCTGTTGGATAGATTATGCCGTTGCTCTAGTCGTCCAAAGTTAGGGAACAGTATCGCTTTTTAAAAATTCCGCACGATCCACTTAAACGTTATTTTTCAAAACGAAAAGCACGATCAGAGTGCTGTGCAGCAAGGGCGAAAAAGTGTGAAAAAAGAGGGGTGAAAAAAATAACTGACATTTTTATTAATTCATTAAATTAGCACTCAGTTTGGCCCTGTTCACTGACTGTGACGAACGTTTGGTGTGTATAAAAAGATTGAAATTTGTGTAAAATTCCCCGTTTTATTATGTCTTTAGCACTTAAGCATGCTAAATGTTTTGCTAAATAAATTGAAATATGTTGAAATTTCTCGCCTAGAATAAATTCACGGCTTCCAAAGCTTAAGAACTTAATCTTTGAAGTTTGGTAGCATTTGAGAAAATTTTCGTGGTTGAAATAAATCGTTCGCACTAAATGTGGCTTCGAATAGACCAATTTCGATATAGTAAAATTAAGCCCAAAACAATAAACCTCAGTACGAGGCTCTGGGAATAAATACAGAGTTTGTGGAGTTTATTCCCCAGAGCCTCGTTCCGAGTTCTAATGTTTGAGACTGAATTTTAATATATCGAAATTGGTCTATTGACAGTTGTTTTTTTGCAAGACCGATGCAATTTTTCGTAGTGCAAGCAGGCCATGGACTAACCTTCAAACTATCCATGGTAATTTTTTCTTTGTTACCAAGAGGATAAACTACAGCATAATATCGTTCAATGGCGACCACAGCCAAGGTAAGAATTGACGAGGCTGCTCCAACCCACGCCACGGTCCCAGTTGTAAAAAACTTACATAAAACTGTTCCAGTCACGCCGTCTGGAAGGTTGGTGAAGGAAAATTGGATAATGAATACATTCGGGGAGATAAACGTTACGTACAGGATATCCGCAACAGCCAAGTTCGCGAGAAGATAATTAATGGGAACCCTGTGGAATAAAGATAACACGAGACTACATGATATAGAAATTACTGCGCATGCGTGCGTGAGAAAAGCTCGAAACAGTAAGTAACATGAGTGTTTATTAGTTAAGGTGATTCCTCAGAAATAAAAATTACCGATAATTTAACTTTTTCTGAATGTTCCCTACCAAGCACTGTTTCGAAAAATAGAATATAAAAGATAGGTCACCATCCTCACAAAAGAGATATGATGGGCCAATCTTGCTCCATTTATGCCTGTACTCGTGCTTATCACGTGCGTTATTCATCGGTCGACGTTACATTTTGCGGCAGCTGGAAGCACAGTTTATCAAAGTAACACTTGGGAGGAAACTTGACATGGTGAAAGTCTGGAGCAATTTTCGAAAATTTAAGGTGGCTCTGAACCCCCTTCGCAGAACTTTTTTATACTTTGCAAAACAATTCGAAAATAAAAAATGGGGGTCACCGAGCTCGTTTTTGAGTTATAAGCGCTTAAAGCTAAAATTAAGGGTGTTTTTAGCAGGTCATTTTGTTGCTATAGTAACCTATTGTGCCACAAAATTAACAGCAACTTGTTTACCGATGAGGTATTTCCACAAGTTTACCGATGATTGATACCATGATTTTGGCATCAACCGATGACGGGTGGTTATAATGGCCCATCAAACTGTAAGTCTTGAAAAGTACTGGAAACTGTTTTCAACCACCACGAAAGCTTGGCAAGCTCTATTCATTACAATTTCCATTTAATTACGACAGAAGATAGCCGAAGTCAAATGAGCGTGTGAATACGTGTCATTTGCAAGAGGCTCTCTGAATCATTAAGTTTTAATATCAGAGCTATAGATGCTAACTTTGCGCTCAAATGTCTCATTACTTTGATAATGTTAAATGTTAAAAAATCTATCTCACTGTTATGCTCGAAAGGGGTCGATAAAATTCTTCTCCATTATAATTGATCAAATATTTCCTCAAGCGCGCTATATTTATCTAAACGCGTCACATGACCGAATATTCTCCAATAGGTGATATTTGTATTTCCGGTATTAGCTTGCAACTAAAGCTAATTTGGGTAGCCTTTTCAATTTGTTGTCACTTCTAAAGATGTATGTTAAGGCATACGACACGTTAAGCCATTAATCAAAGTTTTTGAAAACACGCGTTGTTTTGTCATGTTTATAACCGAGGGTTGTATATTTGGAGGAGAGTGTTTTACTGGGAACTAAGCCACTCGTAGATTCCATACACCACTTCATCCGGGACACGAGTGTCGTTTTTTCCGTATGTCACCTTTGTCAGTGTCGTATTGTTCAATGACGTCACGATTCCCGCCTTTTGCTTTTGTTGAATTGGTTTCTCGCGTCGCGTTTGTTGTTTAGAATAAAAGTCTGCATATAATAAAAAGAACATAACACGTTGGCACGGAGATATGAATTTTATGTTCGAGTGGCAAGAACATTATTCTCTTGTTCTTGCCACTGGAACATAAAATTCATATCTTCTCGCCACCGTGTAATATCCTCTATGTATTGGTTATTTGTATGAGCACACATAACCACCTTTTATATTTTGTTAGGTTTTGTGCAGGGTCATTTCCCGAAATAGCAAAGGAAAAATACAACATTGAAGAACTTTCCAAACCATTTCCTTCAATTAACTATGCCCGCATGAGCCTCCATTGCAATCTAGTTCCAGTCCAATACCAAGAATATAAATGTGGTCTATTTTCAAACCTGCGCGTGTTGCGAAAAATATTCGAAGGATAACAAACACCTCCATTTGGCTGCAGAATATATCTTCAATAGCCTCCGTTTGACGGAATATCGTCTGATACTTAGCCGACGAGGCCGTAGGCCTCGTCGGCTAAAATCAGACGACATTCCGCGAGATTGAACAGGATAATTGTTTTATTATTCAACAAATTGATAACAAAACAGTGTAACATTTTTAAATCTCTCTGTCGACATTTTCTCACTTCACTTTTTCTTCCCACGTACGAAGCCACGTATATCGCCGGATATCTGTTACCTACGGATGACAGATATCGAGAGCATCATGACCATATTTGGATAGTGTTACAATTTGTTGAATAATAAACTCGGATATTTGTCTGCAGATATTATCTGTTCCGAGAAGCGAACAGTCTTTTGAGAGCGTAGCTCGAGGAAAACTGTGAGGTATGAGAAACAGATAATGGCCAAAGACAAACATTCGAGCATATTTTCGTGCCATTTGCTCACATACGGAAACTGATATTTCACTAAGTTCAAGCTTGCTATATTGAAGCATGAGCAACGCGTCAATACACAAATTACTCTGGCCTGGTTAGCTTCGAAATAAGTTTTCTAGTAATAAAAAACTCACTCAGATACTACAGAAGAGCTTTGAATTAGCCATATCGCTTTATGTTGAAGCCTCCTTTTTGGAAGTTTTTTTTTAGTGTGCATCTGCTCTGGGTATTCTGTGATTTGTGTCTTGATTTCTTTCGGCTGACCTAATCGTCAGCCAGTTTTGGTCACTGTTCAGTATTAATTCCGGCATGATGCTCGATCCTTTAGCATTACTTTTATGCATAACAAATGCCGGAATAATGTGTAAAGCCGCATATACTATATGGCAAAGTCTCCGCTGATAAGATGGAAAATTTTATTAAGCAATTAAATTTATTTTTATCTGTTAAGAAATTCAAACTTGCAAGAAGTCAATCTTTTTCTTATAATTTATCCTTCAAAGTTATGTTAGCTTTTACCCTTTAATGAAGAGCATGCTCACTGAATATAAAATAAAGTAATCTGGCTTGTGGAATACCTCATAACTCGATTCCTCTTTATGATCGCACACACGAGACAATTCCCCACGATACCTACAACGACGAATATGGAGAGTACCGTTGTTATAGCAACACTAGCTGACCCGGACATGATGGAAGAGTGGCAGTGAACGTATCTTGTGATCTGAATCAAAACAAAATAACAATACGCTTGATGATTATGGCTATATTAAACTTGTTCTAAACGTATAAAACTTATGTTAGTTGCTAAGCATTGCTTCCAGTTTCTCTTGGGACTTAGAATGGTCCCAAGAGAAAACAAAGACAATGCCTAATCAAAATTTTGGGTAGACAAACAACGAACATTATGGTATTTTCCGAATTGGCTAATAAGAAAAACAGTGCTAAGAAAATACGCGCGCTGATTGGTTAAAGTTTCTGTAACTCGAAAGAAACACAGAACTAGCACGACCTGTTGACGTAACGATGGCGTGCGCAAAGAGAATTAACATTTTGATAAGTACTGGTGATAGGACTGCGTGGAGTCCAATTCGGTCTGTAATCATACGAGTGATTACAAAATAGCACGACCGAGCAGTCCATGTTTAGGTTGCTCGAGCAATGTTTTTGGAGGCTGCGGTTTGACTTGTATTTATTTCCGAAACTTCTTCGTCCGATACAAGGGGAAAACGAGATTGGTCTACTGCCATTGTTCCTGTGTTTTGATAAACAAAACAAGGATTTTCGACAGTGGAAATACTAGCGTACTGTGCAGTGGTATTCCAGTCGGATGGATGTTTGCCTCCGTTTGCAGTTGCTGGAAGCGATAAACGATGCTGTGGAGAGCTGAACTTCATCTAAACATGTCAACATATCCACAGAAGAACTCGTCTGGATAGTTGGGATAAACATTTGTACCATAGGATAAAAGAAATCACTACTGTCTTGTAAAATATAGTCATTGTTTAAGGGAAGAAATTCTCCATTTTGAAGAAAGCCCCAATTTAGGAGTTTGTAACCAAGCTTGTGATTGACTGATTTAAACAATAACAAAGTTAACACGTTGTTTTCTAAAAGAAATAGAATTAACAAATTGACGTCAGTTTTACATGCGTCTGTCCTGTTATTGATCATGAATTTCGACATAACATTGTCAAAGTAACAATTTGGCTCTCCCAGCAGGTAGAGGTCATTGTGTTCTAAATCAATTTTATCTACCAGGGTTTCAAATCGACAAAAATTGTCCTAAGAGAAACTCACAGGTCGGTAGCACGTACTTATTGGAAAGGATCTAGAATGCAGCTTTTTGAATTTTAAGAATTTAAATGATAAGGCATAAGTTGAACGATATATAAATAATTTATATTATTTCGTAAATCAGAAACTGTCACTGCTTCTCCCAATAACCAGAACGTCTCTTCTTATCACTTCAAATCCCGGCAGATATATTTTACAATCAGAACTGTCTAGCTTTGTTTCGTTAATTGCTAGTGTATCAATTTTAAAATTACCAATAAAAATTATAAAGCCGTCAATATGAGCGAGTAAATTAAACTATTTATATTTAACGATGTCATGACAAAGCCGCGGCCAAATGCATTAAATTTCGATGGCTTACCCTTGCGGGAAGTTTATCCCCAGGACTCCATCTGTGAATTGCACTCCCCTCGGTCTAACTACTATTACTTATCAGACTAATTTGGACGAATATTAACTTTCTACTGTCGTAACGCTGTTGATGAAAGCCAATACTGGGAAGTTACTTTTTGCTGCCAATGATATTTTTGTCACTGAATATCAATTGAACAGTACATCAAGTGATCCGAAAATAAGCTCATAAATAGTATTGCTGTTGCTAAAGTATTTGGGCCGAGTGGAGTCCAATTCTGGGATCGAGTAATCGTAAGAGTAATTTGAGTTATTAGTACGATTACAAGGAAGGCGCTGCCAGGAGAGGGGGTTGAGTGGGCAGCTGGTGCGCTTTGTCCCCCCCCCCCAATTTCAAACAAAAAATACATAAAACACCTGTAAATTTGCAGACCCCCACTACAAATCAGCGCCTCTGGAGCTCGCTTGTAAGCCCTGCCCCCCAATTCAAAATACGCTCCGCCATCGTATTGCTCCGTAGTTTTTCAAATGTGTTTATAAACAAACTGTACTGTTTTGTTCTCCAAGTGGAAAATCAAAAGTTTGGCTGTCTTGAGAGACGTGAATAACTTACAGCAGCTGAAATACATTTTAATTTTACGTTTCTCTTTGAAACAAATATATATGATCAAAATGAATAACTTTTTAAGTTCTTGAAATTTTAAGTTTTTCTTTAAAGCTCGCTTTCTCAAACCGAGTTATTTTTGTCTCCTAGAAAATATATTTTGAGAAGGATATGTCCAATTGAAATTAAATTTTCAGGATTTCTTGATCTTATTAAGCTTCGAGTTTTAGGAATAGAACTTTTTCCTCGAGTGCATTTTGTCAAGGTTATGCATTGAAACGGGGTCGGGGTCGGGGTCGGGGTCGGGGTCGGGGTCGGGGTCGGGGTCGGGGTCGTTTCAATATTTTCAGATATAAAGAAAATAAAGGAAATAAAAGAAATGTGGTGGAGCTCACTTTTTCGCATCATCCTAAACAGTCGCGTCACATTTTAGTCAAGACAGTCTAATATAGAAGCCGCAAATTTCTTTTCTAGTTCAACACCGATTTCTGATAGAAATCCATAAGCAAGTCAAGTCAGTGGAAAATTAAGCAGAAGCTGACGGCTGAACTTACCACGAACACACCGGTTGCCTTCGGTGAGACTGACCTCGTGGAAACGAAAGAATTTAAAACATCGGCTGTACCAAATATCATATACAATATACTGGCCCAAGCAAGAACTGCAAATTACTAATGCAAAAGAATGATTGACTTCTTTGTTTATTTTTTCCCTTAGTTAAGAGCAATGAACGACAAATGAACTGCTTGCCGCTAATGATTAGTCATGAGTGAAATCATGTGGAACTCTAGGAATCATGTTTCATTCGCACAACATCTGGAAGTCACGCACGTTTGAAAAAAATAAAAAACCGCAGTTGTTCATCGTAAGTTCAGCCGTCAGTTTCCGCTTAATTTTCCACTGATTCGACTTACTTGTGGACTTCTATTGCAGAAATCGGTGTTGAACTAGACTGAAATGTGACGCGATTGTTTAGGATGATGCGAAAAAATGAGCTCCACCACATTTTTTTATTTTCTTTATATCTGAAAATATTGTAACGATACATAGGTGATGCAAATTCCTAGAAATCAGAATTTGGGTTAAGAAAAAAATACATTAAAAAAATAGTATATGAAAAAATAGACCCCGACCCCGACCCCGACCCCGACCCCGGCCCCGGCCCCGACACCGCGTTTTACTGACACCCAACTTATTCCCCAGCAGCTGACAGATTTAATCAGCTTGTGTCAGGTTACAATACATTTCAAGGTACAAATGCAACAAGTGCAATTTTTTTCATAATCTTTAATCATTAAAAAACAATGGTGTAAGGCTGATGCTACGTTTAGAAAGCTTATCGGTGCGGCGACATGGAACAGCTGTTTCGACCTTGTCGACGGTTAATATTCTTGGCTTTCAGTTTGGACTCTATCATGTCGTTGGGCCGTTAGGCTTTCTATACATAGTATAAGCCTTGCATCATTGTTTTATAGTCTTTCTAATTTTGGCTGATTAGATCTTCTGTGGATCCAGGAGCCATAATCAGGGACAGAGACCGTAAGTCTTGGGATCCGCGCGGACCCTTGATATGGGACAATTTTTCTATTTTTAGAACAAATTGCGCCATCCTGACGTCATATTTCCGTGCTGATCCACGCAGGTGTCTTGGGTTCTCGCGTGGATGGTGTCACGTTGCGTGATGAAATGTTAAGAGTTGCGATTTTTCACAGCTATGTCAGGGAATAAGGCAGAGAAGAGGAACCAGGGCTCTTCTATGTACTTTTATGCTCTGATTTAGTGGAAAAGGTGGGTTTTTCAGGGTCAAGGATTTCTTTAATTTTGCTCTGTGAGTGAACAAAATCCGCTCACCGGCTAGTTATACGCGTAAACCTTTGTGTTTGTTCTGTAGAGAAAAGTTATGTAAGAAAACTGTTTACTCCGGTATCGAGTTAATTTGTGAGTTTGCCAAACAATACTTTATCATAACCAAAAACTGCTTTTTATAGTTTCTTGTTGTTTCTACTCGTTTGGCTACTTTGCGAAAGTTTTTTAAAGTCTGACGCGTAAGAGTAGCTCATTTGCATAGTGCACCGCGTGCACTTTAAAGTCTGACTCGGTGTTTTCAAATTGTCAACAAATCGTGACAAAGATTTGTTTCGTTGTCTTTTGTGCTGAGATGCTACAACAATTTTCACCAACGTTCGCCAAAAAGCTACTAACATCATGTGTGTTTCTTTCACATAGTGAAACTTTCCACTGCGAAAATAAAATAGATAAGGAGTTTTGTCTCAATCGAAAAAATCGAAATCTTTATTCCAGTTGATTAGAAGCGTCGTCGTAACATTTCTAATTATTTTTGCTGTATTCACATATTTTCAGCTAAGCTTTTAACATGTTCTAAAGCATTAATCAACCTTAAACATATTCAAAAACTGGAGATATTATATGAGTTCGATGTACGTTTTCACACCAAAGTGCGAAGTCCAATTTCTCATGTTTTACTAGCTGTGCAAAACACGCATCAGCAAGCGCTCTTTTTCATTCACAACAGACAATTTATTGGATTTTTACACAAACAAAACTAAGCAGCATCTACAGACATAAACCTATCGTCGTTTATTGGGCCTAAACGCTGCTATATCCAAACATATCCAACTAGTTTTTTTTTTCGCGTTATGGAAAAGCTGTTAATCTTCTTCATTGGTGAAATTTAGATTAGACTAATGTAAAGTTCTTGTAAAAGAAGCAGCGGAACTCAACTTGGTCAGCAATATAAAGCGGGACATACCTAAATTCGGCACTGTGTTCACTCAAGCTGGAGCAACTTACGACGAAAATACTTAAGCAATATTCCAACAGCCATAAAGGCGTTGAGCTGTGGACCAAAAGCTAAACGAGTTCGGAAATTTCGGACGCCATTCCCCGTGCGCGACGTCCGCGAAAATCCTCGCAGCAATGTACGCGCGTGTTCTGCAGGCGATGGCGCAATTTGTTCTAAAAATAGAAAAAATTGTCCGATATCATGGAGCCAGCCCCAATACTAGAAATGGCGTGCGCTTACGGTCTCCGTCCCTGATTATCGCTCCTTGCGGATCCTAAGTAAACCGGCAGCATATTTCGTTTGCGGACCTTTGCATCATTGGGTTTAATAATTAAAAAAAAAAACTTATTAAAACTAAATAACTTGCCAAGGTTTGGAATTATATCTTAGCCTTAAAATTATTTTTAAAAATGGTATGTTTTCATGTGAACCCCCGCCTTAATCAAAAACAAATTTCGAGATCAAAAACGTCTTTCGAGAACTTAGGTGAAAAAAGCCATTTTGCTTTCCAGGAGTTTCAAGACTGATAGAACAGTAATTCAGTGCACTTGATTGACGGGTGCTTTGCATAGGCATTCAATTAAAGATATCCAGTTAGAAAAAGTCGAAATTGGTTACTTATATTTGGACACCCACGCGTTCGTACGTCGATTACGTGTAGGTCTCTCCCGATTGCACTGGTAAAATCCTAAAAAGTGCAGGCAAAAATGGCTAAAAAGTGCTCAAAAAGTGCTCAAAATCTCAAAATAGTGCCCCAAAATTGCTAAAAGTTGTGGACAGTTACCGCTAAGCTTTTGTAAATAAGTAATTAACAATCTATTTTGCTGAGTGTTATTGTGCGCCTAAAAAACTAAAGCCGGTTACGAATTGTAAATAAATTCGGCAGTACTAGTGTAAAGCCTAGACATCAGATGATTGAGAAATTTGAGATGTGACACAGATGATACATCAGCCAATCAGAAACCTCTGTTCTCTCGCTCAGACTCAGATAAGTCCACGTGCCTTTCCATGACAAAGGTTTTTTATTCTTAACAAAATCATTAGTTATTCAAATTTATGACCTGGAACACGATTCTCGTTGCGAGCGACACACAGTTTTTGCTTTAAAATGTTTTAGAAGACATATGTTGCTCGAAATTTGCTCGAAATGTGAAATATTGCTCAAATGTTGCCCAAAGTGCAAAAAAGTGCTTAAGGGTGCTCAAAATGAAAAACAGTGCTCCAAACTCAAAAAAGTGCTCAAAAGGTGCTCAGCGCAATCGGGAAAGGCCTAATTACATAACAAATGGGCGTTCATAGAGGTAATCACAATCGGGAATTTTGTCATGGAGGCGACCAAAATTAAAGAAATTGGCTTGGAGATATGCTTTCCAATGGCATATGAGATAAGAGACTTGCCAAGACGTATGCGTTCTAGGTAAAATTAAAATATTAGCGTTCTGGAAATGAAGGATCCGACGAAAGGCAGATTTAGTTAGAGTGCCTCTGTGATCAAAATTCTCGATATCCATTTTGTTTTACATTTTCGTCCACAATAGGTCTTTTTTCTAGATATCCTGCCAAATTTCGATCTACAAGTTGAAAAAGGAAATTTTAAAATTCTTCAGTATCACGAAATAAAATCCGAAGAAGGACCCAAAAAGACTTTCTAAGAACATGCAAAATCTTGCTTTTAAGAAAAAGTGCAAGCATTCTACTTTTGGGAAAGAACTGAAACGGCGGCTTAGAGATTGTGAAGGTCGTAACCTGTACAACATCCAGCGAAGAAGCTGAAGTCAGGCAGCATCCAGGAGAAGTTAAAAAGATGTCCTTCAGAGCTAAGAAATTCCGTTTCTTGGAAGATTTTAGCTTCGTGTTTCGGTATTTTGGTCAAAGTAATGCATCGCGCAATTGAAACCACGGTCTTCCGAGTCCCGGGACATAGCTGGAAAATTAACATTTACCCAGTGTTAAAGACGGCTTATTTCCCCGCCTCCGGAGCCAATAAGTCTGTTAAAAGCCCCGTATAGCGGGGGCATGCGAACACCAGACTGAACCAACACTCAAAAAACGACTCAAATCGGCATTGCTCGTCCTGGATATGTTGCAACGGTAAAACGTACCTGTTTTTGTTTCCATCAATTAAAACTACAGGTTGGACTATACTATTTTCTTCTGAAATAGTCATTTGCTGCGAAAAGTGGCCTAGTTCATGAACAAGTCGACATCGTGTTGGGCGTTAACGAATTCAAAATCGCTAAAACTAGGTAAGAATTTATATCGATTTAGGTATTACATAAATGCATGGGTGTATTTTTAAAATGAAACACAATTGTAAAAAATGCTCTCTGTCAACAATAATTCAGTCCTTATCAACTCCGATATTAGTCACCTACAGCAATTGGGCAGGCAACTTTAAATGTTCTATTACCTTAACTATTCTGGAATACTTTCAGAACTTTCAGAAGAAACTATATATCTACTTGTTTTTGAAAATATTCGAAAACTGATTCAATCCGTAAACGCATTAACCTATTTCAAAAAGAAACCGATATCAATGAATTAAAAACGTGCATACGAACGTCCCTCACCACCGACATGATCTTGGAACACGAGAATTCGGTTTAGGGACGGACCATTAGAAAAGTGACGAGAGGTGGGACCGTTGACATCTTGCAGGAATTCGTTTTTCACGTCCACTGCTTCTGCTGTTCCCTGCATGACGCATCTCCAGCTAGCAACGCGAAGCCACCAGGCTCCGTAGAACTTGTACGTTAACCAACTAAAATGGCGGCCCGAAGCCGTAACGTTCATAACCGGCACAGTTCAAAATGGCGCTGAGCTCGGGGCACCTGGTGATGAGTATAATAAATCCCCGTGCAGGGAATGGAGCCCCAGATTGCTCAAAGCCAAAACTTACCATCCGACTGCACCATCGGGAATCCATTCTTCCCAAGAGCCAATCGCGCATGCGTACCGAGATTGGTCAAATGCTGGAAAATATCCCCGAGGGTGTTTTTTTTTGTCTCTTGTATATTATCAACAAGTAATCAAATGATTTTTCTCGTGCAATTTGGAATAAATTTTCCTTGTTCCAATTTGGAGCAAATGACGTCATATTCGCAAAAATACCTCACGGAGTGAACTTATAATTATTTAACAATTAGACTCGTAGCCCGAAAGGGGTACGGGTCAATAGCCCATGAGGCGAGGCCGAATGGGCTACTGACCCGTGGCCCTTGAGGGCGAAGGGTCTAATTGTTTTAGTGTCACCCAACTAGTCGGACAGAAAAGGCAATAACAAACTTAGCAAATGCAAGTTTAAGAAGTATTTATTTGGGGGAAAAACAAAAGAAAAACCGGCGACTTTCGCTACTCGATGACTATTACTATTAGACCCCTAGTAGCGCAGCCAATCAAAATGCAGGATTTGCATTAGTCCTTTAGTTGGGTGATACTAAACGTCAATAGCCCATGAGGCGAAGCCGAATGGGCTATTGACCCGTGGCCCTTAAGAGCGAAGTATATACAGTTTTAGTATCACCCAAATAGTCGGACAGAAAAACAATAATAAAGTTAAAGAGAAAGAGAAAACAAACTGTGGTTACAAACATAATAAGGTTTCGCATGGTATATACTTGATGTTTCGTATGCTACAACATACATCCTCAGAAGTGACGGTTACAAAATATGATGAGATTTAAAAAGACAAAAACTGAAGCGAGGTATTGGTAACTAGCTAGACAACAATGGAAACAGAAACTACATCCGGTGTGAATTAATACAGAAGGAGATTTTCACTACCGACGTTTCCATTAAGGGCGGGTTTCAGGTCCCGTATTAACAATGTTTCCTTGATTTTACACTGTAAATCACATTGACCACTTGCTAAGATCTCAAAATGGTCCCATTTGATGTTGTGACCAGTGGAAATCGAACGCTTAGCAACAGGGGAGGCGTGACCAATTTGAGTGAGAGCTTTGAAGTGCTCAGTCTTTCTCTCATGTAATCCTTTTTTAGTTTTGCCGATGTAAAAAGCATCATAATCCCAGCAACTTGCTTTGTACACAATCTTCGATTTCTGCGACCGGTTGAAACGATCTTTATAAGGAAAGAAAGACTTTTAAATTCTGCGAGTGTTCTGAAAAACAACTCTGAGGTTGACGAAACCATAAAAGTTATTGACACAAGATTTTAATCGGCGTGTAATAGCATCGCTATGGAGACCTAACTAAGGTAAAACAAGGATTACATCTTTCTTAGGAACTGTGAGAGTAGGTTTTGAAGGCTTGTCCTTATGTTTGTGAAGTACATCATTAACATTGCAGTTAATAACGCCTCTCGGATAACCATTTAGAAGCAAGGAATTCTTGAGATCGGATAAAGTGGATTGCAATAGAGTGGATTTTGAACAGATGCGTAGGCAACGATAGGTAAGTGTTCGGATGAGATTGACCTTATACTTCCCAGGAGTAAAGGGGTCCCACTTTTTATTTACCACCAGTGAAAGTCTTTTTATGGTGTATATAGTAGTTGAAAATGTGTTGTGATCATGCTTGATACAAACATCAAAGAATGGCATCTCTCGGTTGTATTCAAGTTCCACGGTAAATTTGATGTTGGGATGTCTGCTGTTGAGAAAATCTAGAAATCTGGAAGCGGTGTCTTTACTGTCAAATAAGGAGAAAGTGTCATCGACGTGTCTAAACCAAATGGACGGTCGGAACTGATTAAATCCCGTCATATTTTGTAACCGTCACTTCTGAGGGTGTATGTTGTAGCATACGAAACATCAAGTATAATATACCATGCGAAACCTTATTATGTTTGTAACCGCTGTTTTTTTTCTCTTTCTCTTGAAACTGAAATGGCCGAAAAACAAGAATTATTAATAATAAAGTTAGCAAATGCAAGCTGAAGAAACATTTATTTGGGGAAAAAACGAAAGAAAAACCGGCGAATTTCGCTACTCGGTGACTATTACTAATAAATGTTGTGCCGCGTAGCACTATGGACACAAATGATGTAACAGAGAATTAACTCTGAAGTGTAAATTTTAGTGCTAATTTAACCCATGAATAACCCACTGGGGCGTTAGCCCTAGTAAAGGGAATCAGGGAACCACACGAGGTAAAGAAAAAATCTTTTGACCTCGGTGGGAATCGAACCCACGACCTCCGGAACAGATCTACCTCGGCAGAGTGACGGTAGATCTGACTATTACTAATAGTCCCCTAATAGCATAGCCAATCAAAATGCAGGATTTGCATTAGTCCACTAGTTGGGTGATACTAACAACAATTAGTACAGCAATTTGCATGAAGAAGAACAAAAACTTTGGCTCCTGTATTCGTGCAATTTTCCACACTTATTGCTATTATAATTTCAATCCGCGCGGTATTTTTGAGAATATGACGTCATTTACTCTAATCTTCAACCAAGAGTTGGAACAAGGAAAATTAATGGCGGCCATAGATTCATAGAAATAAAGTTCCAAAAAAAGTGCGCTCTATACTTCGTAATAGATTGAAATTTGGCAAGATAACCAGTGAAGACATACTGTGTACGAAAATGTAAAAGAAATGGATATCGAAAATTTGATTACAGGGGCACTTTAGGCGCGTGCTTCAAAGACACCCGCTTTTTAAATATTTCCGAAAATACCTGTTAAAATATATTTAATATCTTTCCGGAAGTTCTCCAAAAGCGTTCTTAATATCACAAAAAGGTTCCTAAATATATCGAAAAACCCTCTAAATATCTCTTATTTTTGTCGTAAAAACACATTGAATCTGAATCACTTGAACCAAAATTTTCTTTTAGTAGTAAGAGTTGAGAATTTTTTCTTTTACAGATCTTACGTAAACCGGCAGCATTTTCGTTTGTGGTCGTTTGCATCATTGTGTTTAAACAAGAACTACAGCAGCAGCAGCAGCAGCAAAAAGGAGAAGACGATTCTAAACCTTATAAGGATATCCTGATACCCTGATCCCAGAGGTTTTTCTTGATTTTTCACCGCATGATTGAGCTGCGAGAGAGCCGTGAAGCGCTGAGCACGAGTCGCGAGGCGGCGAGAACGAAAAACCTCTGGTTACCTTGGACTTGAATCTCACTTTCATGCAGACGCCAGGGTCAGGATTTGACCCTCGAGCTCGGATTGGCTGATATTTTTACAAACACGCAAATAAATACGTTTGGTCTATTTGTGTGGCAACACCGAAGGGACAGTGGGGATATTTGTTACTGCACTTCTTGTGTGTAATCTTTTGCCTATACCGATCTCTATACCAGGGAAATAATTTGTTTGCAAAGTACTGCAGTTCTCAGTTTATATAAACGTTCAAGATTCGTCTGTGTTCTACATTGATTTTGTTTCGGACAGTGCCTTCGAATGAATTTGACTCGGCGCTCTTTTAAATATCTCAAAAATCGCTAAGTATCCCCCAATATGCGGATATAATAATAATAATAAGTATAGGAAATCGTATGAACGCGAGTGCATTTCGTGATTTATGGGCACGAGTGATGTTTTGAAAGTTCTCAAAATTGCACGAGCCGTGGGCGAGTGCAATTTGAGAACTTTCAAAACATCACGAGTGACCATAAATCACGAAATGCACGAGCAGGTTCATACGATTTTTTATTTATTATATTCTCAACTCTCAGGTTCGTACTCAAACCCGTCTTTAGTACGGATTTCTGTGTAGAAGAATTGTAATATTTTATCGAGTTGTTCGTGCTCGTATTCTTCCAGTTTTGGGTTTAGTTTTCTTTCAGTCGCCCATGTTTCCCAGACATTCAAGCAGGTCTGTGTAGCTTTCAATGTATTTTTGTTTTTCGCATTGTCTTTAAGTTGCTCAACGATGTTTTGGTTTGACAAAGCAAACCGACTGTCAGCCATTTTTTTTCACTTTGGTGTTCAAATTTGGCGCTTCCCTGGTGTTTCCATAGCAACTTCCGTATTGCACTCTATAACCTGGATTGCACTCTATAACCTATTTATGCATTCGCCATTGGCCAATCAGAAGCAAGATATTTTGTTGAGTATATAATAATAATAATAATAATAATAATAATAATAAACAACTTTGATAATGACAACTAATGATAATAAAAAGGATAATAAAAATGATAATGATAATGACAATGACAATGACAATGACAATGACAATGACAATGACAATGATAATGATAATGATAATGATAATGATAATGATAATGATAATGATACTAATAATTAAAATAATATTTGACAAGGGAACCCACCTCGCCATAGCGGTTTTAGTGAGGCCCTCGAAAGAAAAAAATTGATGAATTAACTAATAAAAGAAATTGCTTAATACTTATAACAGGTAATTACAGAAAATATACAAGTTTAAAATTCATTTGAAATTAGTTCAAGTCTTTTAAAAAGGTTTCCAATTTTGCTTTAAAAATGGATATTGGTAAAAAGGCCTAGAGACAAGCGTTTCCATAAATGCACGCGGTACGGTGTAGAGAGGCACTCGTTTCACAGGCCGGATGGCAAGTGGAAAACAATGAAATACTCGCGCCTAATTCTCACTGAAGTTCCATCTTTCTGTAAAAAGTCCCAGGCCAAAACTGCAAATAATTTTTAAAAGAACCTGGTTTTATTTAAACGCTTCCGCACCCTATGATGACTAGCCACTGTTTTCCTCCTTAATCTATTAAAAGTAGGACAGTCGAGGACAGTAAGTAATTAAGACAAAATCCGACAGGAAATGGGGCAAATTTTAAATCTTGGCGGACAAAATAATTGGACAAAAACTTTGTACAAGAATAATTTTTAGGTATGTTACTGTCCTTTTTGTATTTCCTCAAAACTAAAGATATAAATATTTGCCCAAAATAATGTCAAAAGCAATTTCCTATGGGAAGTCGAGGAAATAAATTTGAAAGTTAAGAGAACAGGTAAAATTTCAGTTTAATTTCACCAGTATTTTGTGGTTTTCTTTCTGCAGTTGGTGTTGTTAGAAATGATTTATTTTAAGAAGATATTTAAGTAGTGGCAAAGAAATTAACAAGCTACTGAAACACCAAAACTTAATTTGAATACCCACATTTAAAAGACTTGAGGAAAACCGATGTCAGTTTCTGATCTCTGTACAAATTAAGTGCTAACTTATTGTGACAATATCAGGCAAGAGAAGTCTCCGTAGCTTCTCATGACTATCTCTTGACTTTCTAAAACTAAATATTAGGTATAGATAGATATATTAGTTAAAAATGGAAGAGTCGGAAATTGAAGACGAAACTCTGGAATATTTAAACTGTTTTTCGATTTGTGGTACAAAAATTTGTTTTTTATACTAATAATACCGCTGGAACCGTATGCTTCATTCTAATATCTTTGAACGAATAATATAAGCTATCTAATAAACGAACAAACAATAAAAAAAACAGCAGGGATCCTTACCTCAAAAAGTTGAAGGAGAAATGACCGCCAACTCGGAAAATGTATCTCTGAGCTCAAAGTATTTCCAACAGCTGAACTTAAAACTTCGTTTTCGTGATATTGTACCAGCTTGTATGATGACATTACCATCACAAAAGTGTCACTAAAAGCCAGATCATTCACCAGGCGAAAGCTGAAAATGATTACAATGTAAAATCTCTATTTTTATACAATAGGTCGAATTATTTGTATCAAACACTGTCAATCTCTCTTTTGGTTAGTTTCGTGCGTTGCTTTTTCGTAATTTCCAGTGTCATTACTAAAGACTGGTTTCTTTATTCGAAACATTTGGCGAAAAAAAATCGTTCAAAAATGAAGACGGTAGAGAGATGGTAGCGATCTGTGCGTTGATAAAGATACCGCAGTGCATTGTGGTTGCTGTCTGTTCAGATCATCTCAGTTGTGAGTCAGTAAGTAGTGTGATCATGTAGAAACTGGAGGCACAGTCAGTAGAATCGCACAGCCGCAGTTATCGTAACTATCTTTTCAGTTTTAATACACGATAGGGCAATATCAGTTTATTAAAAATTCTTACTCGACTGCAAGGCTTGGTGGAATTGAATAGAACTAAAGATTTATCACTCATCTCCGATGTTGTTTTATTATCTTATGTCTCGAAGCCAACGTAAAATTTTATGATAATGATGTAGAAACTTTCATGAGTAAATTAATCGGGAACTGCAAGAGGTAACTGACTTTAATGGATGTTTTGAGTTACTGTCTTCATGCACGGAAGTTGATTAATTAATTTGAATTAGCATTTGACTTTTTAATGTCCGTGAATAAAAATTAGACAAAGAACTATCGGTTTTAATTCTGATTCTGAATATTACTCCTTCTCGATCTTTTCTGATTGTTCTTGTGAGTTATTAAATGCTTTCAATTATTTTCTCAGATTATTAGCCGGGCTTCAAAGCTTCTTTCATGCAAATATAGGTTTTTGTAAAAAGTTAAGCTGTCGGGGGAAGATAATATTGGGGAGCTCAAGAAACCGACGACGTCAACGATACCAAAACAAAAGAGTTTTTTCTGAAAGCGATTTCATTCGACAACCACCTGCCAAAGGGATAGCCTACTTGCCTCAGAGCTGTTATTTTGCTGTGTCTTCTCGAGCAGGAGGAGTCAGTTTGATTACCTGTCAGTCATCAGCTCGAGTCTGGGCCAATCATAGACAGAGGCTGCATGAAAATGGAGTGGTTACCAGAAGTAGTGAAGATTGTGGCAGCGTTAGCGTTGAAGAAAATCAAAATACAACAAAAGCTTCATACACCTCTCGATTAATATTATTAATTAACCTGAGTGTCTTTTGGAGGAATATTGAACGACAAGCGCTTGTTTTTGTTTTTCTTTTTCGTTGACGATAACAAAACACGTAAACTTTAATAGGCGGCGGGGAAAAATGCTAGATAGCTTGTTAAAATTGTTGGCGTGTCACATAACAATAGTTAAACTGTGTCAGCGGGATATTTGCTCGAAGCGCTGGAGAAAATCTAACTGAAACGCCTTTCAACTAGTACAACAGATCAAAACCAAGTGTCTTTTTGAGGGGTTTATTTAGAATGACAAAAGCTGGGCCAGGTTTTGCTCTTCCTTTTACAATTTGCCACACAGCTCAATCAATCAGTATTCTAATAGCTCAATTGACCGCCTCACGTGAGCGCTTTTCGTGGGGAGGCTTTGAAAATAAACCTCCTTAAACACAATCTCTCTTTTTCTAAGGGCTTTTAAAATAGTTAAGGAATTCGAATAGGTTTTTGTAACGTAGGTTTTAGGTTTTCGCCTTAAGTTCGTTTACGTGCCTTGGTTATGGCCCGGGTGTGATTAATTAACTTTGGAAACAATTCCTTACACAATGCCTGTCACAGGGCCTGTTTCCTATTTCTCAATAATGCTTTGTTTTCTTTTTATACCATTCTAAAGTTTGATAATCGAACACTTGAGGTACCCGAGCGCTAATAAAGCAAAGAAAGCCACTTTTCTTGAGCTAGATCATAATTAAAAAATCCCAGACATCCTTTCATAAAGAAGTTATCTGGGAACACTTCAGGTAGATTTTCGCTAAATCTGTAGAAAAGTGGCTGTAAACTGAAAAGGCGCTTTCCTCTACGGAATTTGTTTTCGAGATACGTACAGACAACAACTTTTCCAGTTTTGTTTGTTCGAAGCGACTTGCAACGCACGAAGAATTTGATTTAATGATGTATTGACAGTTGACGTCATAAATCAGAAAAATAAAAACTACCAAATTTACCTAATCAGTGATTACACAAAGGACTTCCCTTTCATGAGATCAATTGAAGTCTAATGATACTTTAACAGTTATTCTATAGCAAGATCACGATGTAGCACGTAAAATTTAACAGCTGGAAAGTCTGCACTATCATCCAGTATTGCCGAATCAAGGACCTTGCATCAAAAGAATCGAAAGCATCTTTGTGCAGTTCTCATATTAAACGAATGGCGACGGAAGCAACGTTATTGTCATGGTGAGAAGATAACAGAAGCAAAAGTTTTGTATCTGTTTTATCTGTTAAGGGACCTGATGTTCAACTAAGGACCGAGAAAAATCAATGCCATCCAAAAAGAAGGCAGCCAAGTTTGTATTTGCTATCAAAGTTTCTGGAGTTAAAAATGAGAGATAAGAGGATTAAAATACTTTTATACTACTCATTTTTGATGAATTCTGTTTGTTATCATATGGTAATCTTTAAAACAACAGGCTTGTTTCACTGTACGCTCAAGTCGACTTTAATGGTTTCCGTGGCTATGCATTTGAAATCACTTCAGTTGTATTTGCTAAAACATGATGCCTTCGATCTCGATGATTGCTGGCAGAACATGTTCGTTCCTCGCTGCGAAACAGCTATAAATATTTGTGTCGATTACAGTTTCTTTGCTGGGCAAGAAAGATAAGAGTCCACTTTGGAGATGGATTGGGTGTTTTTTGATTGCGATCCTACCGATTAATCGTTTTACACAATAATTATTTGGTAAATCAATTGACTTTTCTTCATTACACAGGATGTGCTTGACGTATGTGCAAGATCGATCTTCAGAGTAGGTTATGAAGAAAAACTTAAACTGCACTGAATGAAACAAAACTTTGTCACGGTTTACGCATACTGAAAAGTTTAGGTTAAATCTTTCAAGTTTACCGTTAGTATAATCTGTGTTAATCTTCCCCATGCTTATCAATTCTTGTTTCTTTATAATTTATTATTATCTATTGGGTGTTTTTCCGTTATCTTATTAAACAACTATTTTCAAGTTTCCTTCAATTTGAAGTACCGTGTCTGAACATATGTTTACTTAATCTAGGACATCTTTGTTTTATTTTCACCTTTGAAGCGAGTCTTGGTGTTCAACGATTGATGTCACGACGAGGATTACCCAATAGTTATGATTTTGATTACAATAAAATGTATTCACATATCAAAATTTTTGAAGTTTTTGTAATCTGGAAACAGAGGCAAAAGTGAGTTGGAAAATGGACCACTCTAACGTACGGTATTATTCCGAATAACGAAGCCAGAAAGACAAACAGACAGACAGACAGACAACTTTTATTTAGGCACGATTAGAATTTAAGTTCAGTAGCTTATGGGCCTTTTGTGTTGTTTGATTCCTGTCTCACAACCTGGCGATCGCTTCAATCTTGAGGAAAGTTGATCCTATTAGATGAACCGTATGGACGGAGATCGGAAGGAGGAGAAACCCGGGATACACAAAAACTGTAGCAGCATATCACTCTTTTCATCTTCTCTCTAAATTGCTGGTTCAATAGTGCATAAACAAACGGGTTGATAGCAGCATTAAGCAAGACCATTGTGTTAGCGATGGCGATTGGAAGGGGACCAACGCTGCTAGGGTCAAAAGCCCTTAAGGTGTAGGCAACTGAACTTGTGCCCCAACAAATTCCAAATATGGCACTCACAGCTACGACCATCAAGGTGACACGTTTTCGTACCCTGATAACGCCCTAAGTATTGATAAATGAAAAGATGAAATTGTTGTTGGGGAAAGCAACATCTGAAATCTAAGAAAGGTAATAAATGTGCTTAATAACAAGTAATAACATAACTCTAGATAAGTTTTAAAGACATGTGGTTGCTAACTAACGTTTTTTAAAAGTTAAAAGTATTTACCATTTGATGCTGATTGTTGTCGTAATTCCGCTTGAACCACAATGTGTACACGACTCTGGAGTAGGACGCAACCATTAGTACAAGGGGAAGAAATGCCAAGGCATCCCACAACAAATTATAACCCGCTGCCATCCACTCCTCAGGATAAATATACACACATGAGTCTCTTTCCTCGTCAAAGTGCCATATCAGGAACGGCGGAATATTGAGAAATAATGAAAACATCCAAATAGCAGGAAAGTAAAACATGAACCTCCTGATATAGACAGAAAATAGCATAAAGACAGCCAGCTAGAATTTACAATTTTACAACTTAAACTCTTAAAAATGGCAAGGAAAGTCACTGTAAGTAAATTCAGTTGAGTGTCTTGAAGTTGTGAGAGTTTGCTTGGTTGTTTGTAGCTTGGCACTGTAATGGCGCTTAATCCTCTGTTCCCCTCGCCGTAGAATTTGAGTCAATTTCAGGCAAGTTTACCTTTCTGATCGTTGCTGTATTTAGAAGAATTTCTGTGGAATACACTTAAAGAATTTCCTCGCTTTCTGCTATTCAACTTACGGTAGAAAAGTCTGATTTCAAGTGTTTTTAAAAGTGACGACTGACAGAAATTGTTTGCAGCAAAACTTCAAACTTCGCACGAAATTTCACACCGCAAAAACAATTTTGGAGAACTTAACTAGTTAAATAAATGCAACTAGCATAAAGTAGTTCGAAAACTATATGTTCTTTAATAAATCTTTCTTTGTCTACTATCTGAATTTTTCGCTCGTTGCCAAGATTTTTTACAAATCGTTAGTAGAGGGCGCGCTAGCTGATTCAAGACATTCACTGACCATAGGCGTACGGGCATTTTTTTGCCAGGGGGGCGGGGAACCATTTGCCCAAAAAAATTCTTACAAGTTGCCCAAATTTTACGAAACAGTCGAAAGGAAACGAGGGTCATACGATGCACTAACAATGGCCTACATATGAAGTGAATTTTTTTTTTTGATATATGAATCTACATATGAGTGAAAAACACTTTAAACTTAGAAGAAAGAGCTGTCTCTTCCATTTCGACGGCCGAAGATATCAATGGTGTGGTCCATGTCATTGCTGAGAACAGAGTTGGCATATGCCCTTTCAATGTTAATAAGAGCAATGTTGCTGACACGTTGTTGCCCCATGGTGCTGCGGAGGTAAGTTTTCAATCGGCGCAACGCACTGAATGATCTCTCTGCTGAACACGATGTGGCAGGTATCACTGCAAGGATATGCACCACCTTTGAAAACTCTGGAAATATATCGAATAGATCATTTTCGTGCATTGTCTCTAGTATTTCTGAAACTGTCATGTAGCCTAATCCGCGCACGCGACGAAAACTCGCGTACATTTTCTGCTCGGCTTCCAGAATCTCGCCGTCGATGTTGTAAAACTTTGCAATGCGGGAGAAGCTTTCTTTATCAGGTGTTTCACTGTTACAGATATTTCCCAAAGCACAGAGGATTTCCTGGTCATTTCCCCTAAACATGAGCTCAAGCTCGGACAGCACCTTGTCGATGGAAGCATAGTAAGTGTTAATACGGTGGTACGATTCCGGTGTCAGCTGCGTTTGTCGTTGCCCGTGTTCACCTACAAGGGCTTGGAGGCGGCGCGATGGCATTTGTCTGGGTGCCCTGGCCTCTCGTAATTCAAACTGAGAATTGGTCAGCCACTTCTTAATTTTCAGACCCATTGCTGATGCTATCTGCCATACGCTGTTGAAACTTTCTTCGTTCCGACACTGGCGTAGGGTCTGAATGGTCATGTCGGCCTTTTTTACGAGCGGAGATGACGTCAACCGTCTTCCCCTGAAGATATCGAGACAGACTACTAGTGTTGCTCAAGATTACTTTCAGTAAACACAGTCCAAAGATAAACTCCCAGTCACAAATGGCGGTCAACAAGGCTCTGCTCTCAGAGTAGGTTTTCGGATCTTTGTCTGAAGACAGTGTGAGCAGGGCTTTCACAATGCGTTCCATTTGCCCATACACGGCCTTTACGGCTTCCCACCGGCATGACCATCGAGTGGTACTCAATGACTTCAGCGTCAGTTTCAAATCCTCACCTTGTACTTCTGTGTCCCTAAACAAGGCGTGTCGTTTGGGACTCGCTTCTAAGAAGTTGTGCAGAGCCTGGATAGTCCCCAGAGCGTTTCGCAGTGGTTCAGTCTGTGTCGTAGTATCCTGCAGTGCGAGGTTGAGCACATGTCCGTAACAGTGGACGTAGATGCCGAAAGGGGAGCACTCTTTCATTCTTGTCGAGAGTCCTTTGTGTACACCGTTCATATTAGCCGCCCCATCGAATGCTTTACCAACAATGTTCTTTAAGTCAAGATTGAGTTCAGTGATTTCACCAATTCATACAGTACTCCGCCTTCGGTCGATTTCGTGGAGTAGAAACCAATGAATGCTTCTTTCTTCGTTCCATTCAGCGCGAAACTAAGGCAAAGTGAAACTTGTTCTGTTCTGCCTATGTCTGATGTTTCATCCAAGATGATACCATACCATCCGCTGGCTCGCACATCGTTTGTGATACGCTCGCGAATGAGATCGGCAATAATTTGTAGCAGTTCGTTTTGTATCACTGGAGATGTCCACTGCGCGTGCTTCTGAAGCTGGCTATAAAGTTTATCCTTTAGCCAAGCTATTTCCTTGCACCGCAAGTGAATTAGTTCCAGAAAATTACCTCTATTTACATCACTACTATTACTCAAATCATCACGTTGTTCATCGTGGCCCCGCTGGGCGATGTTCTGCTGGGCTGTACACATGAGGCATTCAATGATAACTTTCAAGTACTCACGATTTTCCTGTACATCATGTTTGTGTGATTCCTGGAGTTTGCTCAGTATTGAAGTATTTCTCTTCTTATTTGCTCTACTATCAATCCATTTCGCCATGGCCGTTTGATGGTTGTCACTCTTGTGGTGCTTAGTAAGACGCTCTGGCTTCTTCCAATTGTCAAACGTGAAATCGTGGGCATTCAAGTACTTCTGGCATGGGTAGCAGCACGCTTTCTTCGTTTCAAAGTCGTAGCTCAGCCATGGATATCGTTTGTACCAGGCTGGGTTGAAATCTCTAGAAAATGATTCACTGCCAAATTTTTTTGGGTTGTAGTGCTTCAAGATCGGTTGCTGAGGACTCTCATCTATATCACTGGACGTTTGGCAAGTACTACTACATAAATTTGTATCCAAGGAAGAATTGTGCGCACCATCTACGATATCTGACTTATCTGGAGTATTATTATCTGTGATAGCTGACATAGGTGACTTTTCTGGAACACTATTATCTATTACAACTGAAATGGACATATCCCTATTAGTGTTATGCACGATGTCAGAGTTAGCACCATTATCTACAATTTCTCTCGCTTCTGGAACACTAGTACCATTGTCAGCACCATTATCTATGCTTTCCATATCCATGATTTCTGACTTATCCGAATTACCTTTATCCATGATTTCGGATTCATCTCATCATCTGTCACACCAACATCCATAAATTCTGACGTAGCCGGAGTACAACGAGCACCATTATTCACTTGCATCGCCTCCATTTCTGACTTATCCACAGCAGTATCTGATGAATCCACCACTATATCTGTACTGCTGTCATTCTGAAGATCTGAGCCAACGTTTTCGGTGTCAACTGTACTGCATTTAACCATATTGGTGATTGTTTCATCCCCGCCGGTGAAACCTAGTTGCGATTGATTTGGCGCACGAGAAATACTAAATTTAACTTTCTTGCCTACGTTCTTGGTTCTTGCATGAGCGTCTTGGTACTCAGCAACAATTTCTTTTTTACATTCCGAGCATTTAACGCGATGGCGATAGGCCCGCTTTCGTTTCTGTGGCGCTGGATTTGACATGTCTAATATGGTATACAAGGACAGTTCTACTAGAAAACGCATGCAAGATGCGTATTTGCTTCTACTGTCGCGTAATTATTTTTTCGAAACTACGGGCGTGAATTTCACTGGCTTCACGCACTTAAATTCACACGAGAAGTGGTTGCCTAGCACGTGACTCAGATCTTCTGAGAGTCTCCAGACTCCACTGAGTCGATAAACTACGATATGATTCTAGAATGTTATGCCGAAATTGATTCTAATTAATTTACAACACCAGCCAGTACAGTGCAGTAAAGTACAGTGCCAAAAAAAAGAGATAGTTGTATTCCCTTTGCTAATGACCAGAAGCTCCGGTCACGTGCTAGGCAACCGCTGTCTCGTGTGAATTTAACTGGCTTTACAGTGCCGACTTCAGGTAAAAATAGAAAATATCTATCTATTTAGAAAACAGCTCGAAAACATCTGAAATAATTGGCTTTGCCCAAATTTCTCTTGCTGCCCAAAAAATCTAGGTTGCCCAAAATTTTGGGGGGGCTGCAGCCCCCCCCCGCCCCCCCGGCCCGTACGCCTATGTCACTGACAACAGTTGCGTAAACAAACTCATTAGTAATCTGTAAAACCAATTTACTGCAGGAAAAAAATAAACATGTTATTTACCGGGCTAGGTCGGTCCGTATGGGAAAAAACCGTGCTCAAGGTCTTGAGTACTGCTCGAGGCCTTCCGCCCGGTAAATAACATATATGTCTGCTAGTATCCAGACCTTATAGCCAGCTAGCTGTTTAGAATTAAGAGATACAACATTTTTTCAGTGCCTACATAACCTCTTCTAAACACAAGCAGGGTTTGGTAGAGTTCGGGCCTAGCTATGCAAACCTCGAGAAGTAGTCGAGGGTTTGCATAACATCGAGAATCTCGCCTGAACATATTTATTTTGTATAACTTCGAGAATTCTCCCCACCCCACGACTGTTTCGATGAGGCTACGTAAACACGCTCTATTGCTTTTATAAAATAATTCTCAAAAATACGCGCGAATCTTTAACGTCACAACCGTGTTCACATACTCTCATCTAAACACACCTATCAACCAATGAGCGCGCGTACTAGCTCAGTTATTTTTTTAATACATAATCTATCATAGAACGCGTATAGAGTAAATGTCACACAAGATTGGGTAGGAGTCTTACAAGACTGGTGTCAAACTTTTAACGTCATTCCGGCACTATTCTATGAAGGTTGATGTAAAGAATATAGGAGTTAAGTTAAAAGCCCAAAATACTTGCTTTACCGGCTCAGATCTAATCATGTAGCAAGAATTAATTACGACGTTTTTTATCAATCAGATAAACATTCTAGTTAGGTACTACTAACAAAAAATAACATTTATACTAACCTTCAAATTATTCATGGTAATTTTTTTTTTGTTACCAAGGGGATAAACTACCGCATAATATCGCTCAATGGCGACCACAGATAAGGTTAGTATTGACGAGGCTGCTCCAACCCATGCCACAGTTCCAGTTGTAAAAAATTTACACAAAACTGTTCCAGCCACTCCGTCTGGAAGGTTGGTGAAGGAAAATTGGACAAAGAATACATTCGGGGCGATAAACGCCACGTACAGGATATCCGCAACAGCCAAGTTCACGAGAAGATAATTAATGGGAATCCTGTGGATGAATGAATGAATGAATCAATCAATCAATCAATCAATCAAAACCTGTTTTATCTGTTCACAATTCAAAGTCAAAATACGTCAAAGCTTTCTAAATATCCAAAGGGTGGTATTTTTTTGTTTTAAAAGTTGTTAAACATATCCTCAGTTGTTTTAGCATGCTCTCACTTGAATGATATATTTAATAA
>CM042751.1:26375711-26385711 GCA_022496165.2 Catalaphyllia jardinei | reverse complement strand
TCTACTATTCTGGTAGGTAGAGATAAATCACAGAATTGAACACGAAAGAATGAGTCAAATTACCACAAAGACGTTGCGCCACAAAAAAATTTGCAACCCTGTGACAGAATATACAACGGGTTTGGTGGTTGTTTGGTTGTGTGTTATACAAATTTTACTTTGAAAATTGTTGCTTGAACCCGTTATGCTTCATTCTGCGAACGTCCGGTAACGAATAAATAGAAAAGAACATCAGTGATCCCTACCTGCTGAAGAAGAAATGGCAGCTAATACGGAACATAGATATCTGAGCTCGAAGTGTTTCCAAAAGCGGAACTTTATAAGAACACCAGTTAGTTAGTGACTTTTAAATAATTAAGCCAATGCCATTATCATCACGAAAGTGTCACCTAAACTCACATGTTTTATCACAAGACAGCGGGTAACATAGCAGAACGTGAAATTTTCATTTTTAGCAATAAAATCTTTCGAATTACATTGCCAAAAACTTGAATTACTTTGTTCTTTTACATTATGCATTATCCAATTCTCTTTGTGTTGGTTTCTTGGGTTGCTTTGTAATTTTTTTTTAATTCCACCTTGGCTGCGAAAGTTTGGGCGGTTAATAATAGTCCTCAATTTATTTTAAACCCACCCCAAACTAAAATAAATTTTTAACATACACTGGAAATAAAGACGTCCGGTCACAGCTAGGTGTTTCGAAGAGCGGTTTTTATATTCGGAGACTTTATTATTAATTTGAATTAGCAGTTATCCATAAATGAGGACTAAACAAAGACATATCGGTTATTATTCTGATTATTCGTTATTATTCGTCATTAGTATTTTCTACCATTCTACACTCGAATATATATATATATGTATTTGTTTTTTTTTAAATTGGGTATATAAATTATTGTTATTGATATGTATTTATCTATCATCATTTATTTTTACACGATTAATTTACTTATCACTTAGATAGTGCAAGTCCACATCAGGACTTTTGTCTTGCCAATTTTGTAGTTGTAAAACCTGCTTTACCAAATAAATTAATTATGTATGTATGTATGTATGTTTAGAAAACAGTCCTAAGAAAGCACGCGCGCTGATTGGTTAAAAATCCTGTTTGTATAAAGGCGGCGAAATACGAGATACAAAAACCCTCAACTTGTCGCGCAACATTGTTTCGTTGCAAGTTTTCGTCGATGTTTCCCGTTTTTCGCCTTGCGTGATCAACTTGACCCGCAACAAAAACATTTGTTGCGGGTTGAAGAAATGCGGCGCGCTGATTGGTTGATTTGCAGGGCACGAGCAAATTTGTTACGCGAAAAGTTGTGAGTTTGATGAAAAACGAGCAACAAAGCCAAAATTTGTTGCTCAAAGTAGACCTGCGCTCTACTTTTCGCAACAACATTCTTCAACCCGCAACAAATGTTTTTGTTGCGCGACAAGTTGATCACACAAGGTGAAAAACGGGAAACATCGACGAAAACTTGCAACGAAACAATGTTGCGCGACAAGTTGAGGGTTTTTGTATCTCGTATTTTGCCGCCTTAACTCGATGGAGACACAGAACTAGCGCGCTGTTGACGTAGTGATGGCGCGAGCAAAGAGAATTTACATTTTGTTAATCAAAGTTTACAAGTTGTTTTCCTTTTTCTCGTCGTGGTGTTTTCTAAAAGAAATAGAAAACATGTACTCCGTGTTTGTATCGAGTTATACAATCACTCGTGAAAGTTTGGGAGAACTCGAAAAAGCTGTGGAAACACTCGCTTGCGGCTTGTGTTCCCACAGCATTTCTCGTTCTCCCAAACTTCCACTCGTGTTTGTATAACTCGATACAAACACGGTACATGTTTTCTATTTCTTAAATGTATGTATGCATGTATGTATGTATGTATGTATGTATGTGTGTGTGTGTGTGTGTATGTGTGTTTGTATGTATGTTAATGTGCTTGCAAGTTAGAAAATGCATTGGATTGCTTCGTCAAAGCTGCACAGAGACCATGACTTCCATTTATGGATGTCATCCATGGAGACACCTGGTTTTTCGGGTTGTCAACAGAATAATTTACTTGCGTCAGAGCTGTTATTTTGCTGGACGTCTTCCAGGGGCCGTCCACAGTACGGCGGAAAAACTTGAAAATGGAGATTTCACTATAAAAAGGCATCAAACCATTTTTTCTGTCCACATTACGCCGGAAGAATTCGCGTTCATTATGAAAACTCATCAAACGTCTTCCGTCCACACTAGCCTGAGGAATTTAAAAATGTAATTTTCATTATGAAAAAAGCATCAAATCGTTTTTTTCTGTCCACGCTACGCGGGAGGAATTTAAAAAACGGAGGTTTATTATGAAAACTCGTTAAATGTTTTCCGTCCACAGTACGACGGAGGAATTTGAAAACGGAGGTTTCACCATAAAAACGCATCAAATGGTTTCTGTCCACAAAACTTCGGAGGAATTTAAAAACGGAGGTTTCACCATAAAAAACGCATCAAATCAATTTTTCTGTCCACAATAGACTCTTTGCATAAATGGCGCCGAAGTATGAATAACAATACTCATACATCCCTAGCCTCACATTCATGTTTTCACATGAATGTGAGGCTAAGGATGTACGAAACATGAATGTGAGGCTAAGGATATAAAAAGTATTGTTATTCAAATTTAAACGCCATTTATGCAAAGGGTCTATAGGCCGGAGGAATTTAAAAACGGAGCAATCGCTTCTTATCTTGGATTTGTGATTGAAGAATACTCGGGTAAGAAAATCGCATGATAATAGTGACTACATTGTTTTCGAAAAGTTTTCCCTCCACACGAGAACAAAAACCGTTTTCGTGGCGGATTATGTACACGGTAGGCCTAACCGTAGGAATAAAAGTGCGTTTTTAATTTTTTCGGACGCCGCGTGGACGGAGACTGCTTCATAGACCAATAACACTTGTAAAATGCTTGCCTGGTTACACAGCCAAAGCTAAGTTCAAGATGATATTTCTAGAACAACTGCAGAAATTCTCGCGCGTTCATTGGCTTTTTTTCATTGTCACTAAGCGGACAGACACGTAAATTTATAAATTGGATTATAACCCACCCATTAATTTTCGCGTGATTTTACTTTACGTCATGTGATGTAAATCACCGGACAGTCATCACGCAATAACCCCCACCCGCGTCGATATTTGTCCTACTATTGGTTTCGTCGAGGAGAAACATAGTCAGCACAAGAATTTCAATTTTCTCTTATTTAACATGGAAAGAAACCAAACTAGTGTTAATGAGCTTAGCGAAGGAGACATTAAAAAGCTGATGGCAAGTGCTATTCCGGAAAGTACAAAAAAGGTACCTAAAGATGCTGTCAATGTCTTTGAAGGTGAAGAAAGTCACGAGTAGACTTTTAATAATTAGTCCTACGTAAATTTAAACCGATTCATTCTAGATTTAACACAATGTGATAACTAACTATAAAACAAACCAACCGTTCACGTCCAACTTTAGCGTAGAGGAAGGAGAGAAAAATTCCAGTCGCACTTGAAATCATCGTGATGGGGCCGGCAGAATTGTCAACCATGTTGAAAACTTTTTTACGCAGATGCCAGAAAAGTCAGTGGAAGGAAAACCATACAGTCGCAACACTGTGAAAGCCGGCCAATTCGTTCCGGGCTGGACAGATTTTTTGTTCTGGTTCCCTTCAAAGAAAGCCGTTTTCCATCATTCGGGATAAGTATTCAAGCCGGCAAACGAAGCTCTAGATCCATCACTAAAAGATCTTGCGCGACAGGGATTGATTTCTTTCACAAAGCACAAGCGTCCAATTTTCAGCGAGGACCTTGAAGTCAGCAGCTCAGTCTGAATGCTCCAGAAAGTTTTGCAAATTCGGCATGGTTTAACACCATTCTCTACTTCGGAAAGAGAGGCCGAGATGAAACCCGGTGACCTTCAGCTCAAAACAACAACAAGCCGGCTACTTGATCTCAAAGCGAGAGAGCGACGAAAAATCAGTCCACCTTCAAGTGCTCCAGATTTTATACATTCTGTGTTTTACGGATGTAAATTCTGAGACTGAAACACATTTCTTTCTAGTCAAGTTTTTGAACAGTGCGTCGGAATATATGAACAAAAAGCGCCGAGTTTTCGAGTTTTTGATCCAAGGGGCGTTGCGACGGTTACGTGAATTGATTTCACATGACAGCTTGTCAAATTTGGTGTAATCACAATGGAAATAAAGTTAGTTAAACCAATCAAATTTACCTTACTCCCTCACGTCAATCACGCGCATTCGCCATCAGATCACCACTGGCTATTTTACAATGTTTACACATTGTGAAATGAAAATTAATGAGAGGCTTATAAAATAAATAAACACCTCTCTGGCTTCCTGGTATGTCGACTGATAATGTCCTTGGCTGAGAGACAGTCCTAAAAATTCCGCATTTGCCCTCGAAGCCTCGCTTCTCGGCCAAATGTTCAGCCGCGGACATATCAGCCGACATACCAGCCGCCTGAAGGGGTTTATTGGCTAAATATCGCCTGGTAGATTCACAGCTAATTTGACGATGTTATGACAAAATCATGACCAATAGCAGGACAGATGCATGAAAAACTGACGTCAATGTTTTTTTTATTTTACGATAACTGCAGAAATTCTCGGTCGTTCTTTGTCTAATTTTTATCGTCCATAAGAAGACAAACACACGATTTTATAACTTATGTTATGCGGCAACAAGCGACAGTGGACAATTTGTCAGTTATTTTGTTATTGTAAAAAGCAAAAACTTTACTGTCCTGGCGTCAATGTAAGTTAACAGGAAAGGCACTGAAAAAAGGTAACGTTTCTTAGTGGGGATGGCTTGATCTATTCACGATTTCCAATACAGATTTTAAAAAGTTAAAAATATGAAATATTTTGTTGTATTTAAGCTTCTAATTGGGCGCTAAAAGTGGGTCGCCGAGGTCCGGCATAGCAACTCGCTCGAGAACTCGCTCGTAGTTCGTCGAGTGTTGCCAAGTGGGAAAGTAGTTGTGTCACTTTGAACAAACTATGCTATCCTCTTTAAATTAAACCCGAAATTCCTAAGTTAACTATTAAAAGAGACCTAAGCAACCTTACCATTGTCATTATTTTTGTTAGCTGCGAAGAAAATGGCTATGATCGTGTCATTATCGTGTCGTTTCGCCAGGACAGCTCAGTTTTGACTGCGGCTCGTACCGTAGGCGCAGCCGCCGAATGCAAAGAATCCACTAAATATTGCTTCTGGGAATGGTGACGACGACCCTTTGCACAACTTGGCCCAGGACCACTGGTACGAGACACGACCAAGGCGTCTTCAATCTCAGTAATATTGCGCAACAAACTGGGATTGCGCAACCTGAGTGTTTAAGTGTCATGGTTCCTCTTTTATCGCGTAGACTTACCTTTGGTAGTAATTCTACCACGACAACAGAAAATCTGACCTCCAGAAGCCAGTGTATTCCAAATTAGTTATCAGAGAGTAACGCGAAGGGCATGCGAGTGTTTTCTCCTTCGTGATTAGTTCAGTTTCCTTCACGTTAGACGAAGAAAAACGAAGGGCTGCTCTTAGTCGAGGACTCGGCAAAGCGTGCTAGAGCGACTTTCTTAGAATACGAATGTGTTCAGTGCAGGAGAAATAGAATAATCCACTACAATTAGTTTAATTGTTTATACATTTATACAGATCGGTATCCTTAAAGCACATACGTTATCCATTACACTGATGGATGCTGTTAATTTCAGCTAGGTAAGGTCTCTCAATAACCGAATATATTCAGATCTATTACTTTCTGTCTCTATTTGGGCATTCACCACTATAAACATACAAGGACAATTCTCTCGATCTTCCTTACATATCATGCTTCTACAGGAAAAGTCTGCCCGCAAAAAAAACAAATAAACGTTCAGACAAAGTTTAAAACGAATGTCCAATTGCTGAAAAGAGAGCGAATTGAAGTCAATTACTCTCTATCGGCTCCATAATTTTCAGTAATAATGAACTTCTTCCTCGGTCGGACTTTTCGTTGCCGTTAGCTTTCATTCTGTTGAACAAGATTTCGTAGAAATCCAAAGGCTTAAAGATGTCCATCTCTAAGGCCTGCAACTGTTCTGGGCTTAAATGTTTGGCATTTTCTGTCAAAACTCTGTCTCTCATGTAGGGTCTGGTAGCTGCGTGTTCTGCGAAGTAGCTGTTACAGGACATGGTCTGATCTCGGCTTCTGAATGTATTTCTCTCAGGAGACTGCTTCAGTTGTTCTTTGCGCTCTTGCTGCCTCTTCGAAAAAACATCCGACTCGCTGGATCGACGTCTAACGACCAGTGTTGGACAGGCCAGTGTCTTTATTTCCCTTTCCTTGTCTTTAGCTGTGCTCTTCCTTTGCGATGAGGCCCTGCGTTTTTTCTGGAAGAAACCCTGCTTTAATTTCTGTAGTATCTCCATTTTTACGTGTTTTGATTAATTTTCAGGAACAGGATGGTTTCCAGGATGATGAGGGTCACTGTAACTCCTCTCTTATAAGCCGGGAGCTCCTTGGCGGAATCTTTGTAATTATGCCACTCCCACAAACACAACACCTTAAATGACTACCTCATAACAGTGTTGCTCAATACGAGGTAACGCCCTTTCATTTTCAAGGGAGCCGCGACGACCTCTAATTTACCGCTTTCCTTCACCTTGGAGGCATTGTTAGCCGGTAAAATACGTCAAGAACAAACGCTGAAAAGCAAGTAATTTTCAAGCACGTAGACCTTAAAAAGTGTAAATTGAGATAACAAGGACGTGGTCGCCTACTTTTCTGTCATGCAAAGTTGATTGATGTCGCATTTAAGCGGTACATATTAAGTTCTTTAAATGGTTAATTAACTAGATCCCTCCCAAGGAAATAGCACCTTGAATGACTGACGTCATAAGAACCTTACGTTAATCAGTAAGAGGCGATACCGAATTCGCTCAAAAAGATGCCGCAAAGCTCCCTTTACTCTGATACTGGCAAGGGTCATTGTATTGTGTTCTTGTGAAAGACGTTTTACTTTCTAAGTGCCATCCATGCCTCTCTTCACCCAGATATATAGATAGTTCCCGCGAACTGTTAGGTTAACTTGACAGAATGTTGGAGGGGTGTGTGTGCGTGTGTGTGTGTGTGTGTGTGTGTGTGGGGGGGGGGGGGGGGGTTGTTTCGACTGCTATTTTATCCATTATCTGTTCAGTCACAGGTTCTTTACTCCGCATTCCACACAAGTTCCGCTGGACAAGGTCTTTTGTAAATTATCCGTCCAGAACAGTAAACGTATCTTTCAGTGTATATACGTGTTCGCGCGTATCCACTCTGGTGAACATTCCACGTTTGGGACATGAACACGAGTGTGTTACTGGACAATACACCGGGTGGTGTATTTTCCATATCCTCGCTACTGAAGATGTCGATGACTTTACTAATATAATGTTTGATCCTTAAACTGTAGTTATATATGGTGATGAATGATTGAAACATCTTCTGATCTTCCTCGAAAGTCTTCCTGCTACGGTTATCTTCTATGACCTCGATCACAGGTTTTCACTATACAGACCTCCCAGCTGGTCAAAAACATATATTTATTATATGGCTATAGCTCCGTGATCTGACAAGATGAACCATTTTCTGCGCTGTGATTGGCTACCCGACCGAGATGGCGCTCAGTCTTGCCCGCTCGAGACTAGACTGCTTTGTCCTGCAAGATGGGCGCGTTTCGGCTTTTTATTTCTGAGTGTTTATGGACCTCAACTCCGTCCATAACACTTAAAAAAGAAGTTTGCCAATATCCAGTCATCTTGACCGAACAAGCTCGGTGAATAACCCCGAAATATATTGCAGAAATAGAAATCGTTTTCACGTGACGTCATCACTTTCCAAAATCTAAAATAGAAGATCCACCAAAGTTTTTAATCCTCATCAGGCACAAGAGGCGGAATATTCATATCTGTTTACAGTTTTACAGCTCAATAGCTTGCTTCTTTTCAAAACCGGAGCATTTTGAATTTCCGGATTATGTAGGTGCGTGACACAAGGCTACGATCGAGTTTGTTGAAAAATATATACTTATCTCATGATTTTGAGCCCTTTTAGAAATTAGAGTATTAGGAAAAGTTCTTATGTAAATGCTTGTTTTTTCAGTACTAATAATCATTCGCCTAGATAGCCAAAGTAAGTTCGCGTTTTCATACTGGGCTCGGTAAATTTCTGCGAAACAATTCGACGAATATCTAAAGTTTGGGGAGAGGCACAAACCTAAAACTTGGACAAATGTCTTATTTCTTTATCTTCTATAACATGACAATTTCGTAGCTTTTTGCACTTTATAGTGTTTGATTTATTCTTTTTTTATTGCGTGACAGTGAAAACGATCTATTCGGGCCATCCACTACAGTGTTTTATTAAATCATCACATTAATACTTTAATTGACTGTACATTTAAATTAACTGACATAATTAAAAGACAACGTTATCTTCCACAAAAATGAATGGACTTTCGGCTAGATGATAGATGATAGATGATAGACTTTCTGCTAGATGATGGCTCTTAATTACCGAATCAATACAAATCTATCGTTTTCTGTCTCTAATTGCACATTGCCCACTATCACCTGATTCAACAATAACAACAATATATAATCTCGATCTTGCTTTGCATTTGCGTTTTCCCCAGGAAGAAACTGAATATATTTAGAGACTACAGTTTGAAACATTACGTAACATTTACATTGCGTACCCTTTAGTACTTGAATTTGCTCTAAAAGAAATTTTTTCCCATTATAAAAATAATAAACGTTTATACAAAGTTAATAATGAATGTTCAATTCGCCGACCAATGATCGGTCAAAATTTTGAGCTATCTTAGAGCGAAGTCAAACGCTCTAATCGGATCTAGAATTAATATGAACAGTAATCACTGACATAAACTGATTTCTTAGTTAGCCTCGGTAGAGTCTTCAGATTTCATTTTGTCAAATAAGATTTCGTTGAAATCCAAGGGTTTGAAGATGTCCATTTCCAGGGCGAGCAACTGTTCTGGGCTTAAATCTTTGACATTTTCAGTCACCGCTTGGTCTTTCATGGTAGCCACGCCGTCCTTGAAGTAACTGGTACAGGACATGGTCTGACTTCGGTTTCTCAATGTTGCTCTTTCAGGGGACTGCTTCTGTTGTTCTTTAAGCTCTTGCTCAGCTCTTTTTACTATGACGTCGGACTCGCTGCAGGATCTTCGTCGCTGGTCAACTAATGCTGGACGTGTCGGTATACTCATTTTGCTTGTCTTGCCTTTAGCTGTGGCCTTCTTCTGGGACGAGGACCCACGTTTCTCCTGGACAAGGTAGTGTTTTAATTTTCTTACCATCTCCATTTTGTTGTTTTATGATGAATTCAGGAACAGGAAGATTTACAAAATGATGAAAAATACTGTAACTCCTCTTATATTGGCAGCAGGCCTCTTGGCGGAATCTTTGTAATTAAGCCGCACCCACAGACACAACACCTTTAATTTCTACGTCATAAGAGTGTTAAACCAGGTTACACCCTTTCATTTTCATGGGAAAACCTCCTATAGGCGGATTCTTTTGTAGTTACATGAACAAAGGTTGTTATTAGGTTTTCTTGCGAAATACAGACTAGAGCAAAGAGATAATGGATAATTAACAATTTTCAAGGGCAAACTTTCTAGGCAGATTCTTTTGTAGTTCCATGGACCTTTAGGTTGTCATTAGTTTATGTTGCGAAATACAGAGTAGATTAATAGTGGCAAAACCAGGTTACACCCTTTCATTTTCAAGAGCAAACCTACTAGGCGGATTCTTTTGTAGGTTGTGTTTCGAAGTACAAAGTAGAGCAAGCAGTTAATGGATCATGAATAGTGGCAATACCATTTCATTTTCAAGGGTAAACTCTCTAAGCGGATTCTCTTGTTGTTACATGAAAAAAGGCTGTCGTTAGGTTGTGTTGCGAAATACAGAGTCTAGCAAGTAGTTAAT
>CM042751.1:26363750-26375701 GCA_022496165.2 Catalaphyllia jardinei | reverse complement strand
CTTGAAGATGTCTCATCCAGAAGATTACTTACTTTAGTTATATCTGCCACGAACCAGTTTTTGTAAAAAAAAGGCTTACCGTTAATGCGTATGAAAGAGTTGTACCATATTGGCATACCGGAAAAAAGATATTGCGTTACAGCTGAAGTTTAGACGGCACCAGGCTTCAATAAGTTCCTTAGTATACGGATCCTCAATTTCTAGAGTGGCAACATCCTCGGGTTTTAAGTTACCTGAGAAAAGTGCCGTTGCATCGTGATTTCCTAGAAAAAAATCCGTAAACAATTTCCATTTCCCTTTATTATTAGAGTCTAGGTATCTTTGAATCCACTTGGCCTTTAAGGCATTATTGAAACTTTGGATGTCAAGCATTTTAAGTCCCCCTTTAGTATAATCGTTTATCATGTAAGTTCTTTTAATTTTATCACATTTTCCATCCCATAAATATTTATATAACAAACTGTTTATTTCCTTAAGGTAGCCGCTTGGTGTAGGAAGTGGAGATAAAATATAAACTAGTTGGGAAGCGAGTAGACTCTTAATAACTGTTATTTTTCCAAGGAGCGTGAGTCTTCTGAAATGCCAGTTTTCAGTTATTTTAGAGATTTTTTCTTTCTTCTCTTGAAAATTTAACATTGCTGACTCTTCTTCGATGGTCGAAAACCAGACCCCTAAGGCATTGACTTTGCAAAAGGACCACAGTATATTTTTGTTAATTTCTATTCTTCTTTTCTGAAGGCGAAGTGAACCAATCCAAAGCGCTTCACTTTTTTTGTAATTAACTTTTAGACCTGAAATTTCTGCAAAAGAGTCCAGCAAACCGAGAGAGTGTTTTGCGGAGATATCTGTACCGTCTAAGATTAAGGTGGTATCATACATTCAGTTTCTGATATACAAATACCCTTAATCCCGTCATTGTTTGTGACAGCATTAGCTAGAATCTCTACACATAGAATAAAGAGGTATGGCGATAGGGGACAGCCTTGTCGGACCCCTCTACCAAACTGAAAAAAGTCAGAAGACCAGCCATTGTTTTGTATACAACTTGTAATATTAGTATATAATAGTTTAATCCAAGATTTAATGGACTCTCCGAAGTTATAGAAGGAAAGCGTTTTCTCAACAAAGGTCCATTCCAGAGAATCGAATGCCTTTTCGAAGTCAACGAAGAGTAACAAACCAGGCATATTCTGTTTCTCGGCATAATCAATCACGCTGTTGATCAACCTAATATTTTCTTCGAAAAACCTACCTTTGAGGAAACCTGTTTGATCATTGTTTATTAGGTGTGGCAGAACCTTTTTCAACCTTGTCGCAATTGATTTTGCAGCAACTTTGTAATCACAATTTAACAAGGTGATGGGTCTCCAATTTTTTAAATATTGCCTAGGTTTGTTTTTCTTTGGTAGAAGAGTTATTAATCCCCTTCTCTGTGAGATCGAAAGATATCCTTTGGAGAAAGACATATTTAAGGCGTCTATTAAAAAAGTGGATACATCGTTCCAAAATATTTTATAGAATTCTTCAGGTAGGCAAACCTGTCCCAGGGGTTTTACCTGATTCCATTGTCTTTAAACTCTGTAAACACTCCTCTGCGGATAACAAGCCTTCACAAGACATTTTTTGATTATAGTTTACCTTTATTTTGTTGTTTTCTGGAAAGAAAGAGTCCTCTTTTTCATTACTCGTGCTCCGATCTATCTTAGAGGAGTAGAGGGACTCGTAGAATGTTTTGGCTTCCTGAAGGATTTCAGCGTCTTTGTATATCCTTACATTGTTTTCAGTTTTAAGATTTCTTATAGTTTTGCAATTGAAGTGGCGCTTCTCCAAACTGTGAAAGTATTTTGTTTTTCTTTCGCCCTCGTTATACCATTTTGTTTTAGATCTTAAAATTAATGGCCCCTGCGGTTTTGTAGCGGATTATTTCTTCCATTTCTTGTCGTTTTATTTTTAATGCTACGTAAAGGGATTCTTTATCTGCTTCAGAGAGGTGTTGCTGGTCAAGTTCTTTTTCGATAGCAGAGATGTCTTTTTCTAGACTGTATTCCTTTTGCCGTGTGCGTGATTTTTTTGGCTTTGGCATATTTAATAGAAGTTGTTCTAATTTCCATCTTAATAGTATCCCACAACAGTATTTTGTCAACTTCACGATGGCCTTTATATTCCTTTGAGACATCCTGTATAGTTTTCTTAATTAGTTCTACGTCCTCGCTTTCTGTTAAAAAATTGGTGTTTAATTTCCAAAAGCCTGGTCCTCTGGGGTTAATTGTGGTGCTAATTTTAACAGTAATGCAAGTGAAGAAATCATACGATGATCAGCTCGATACCCGGGATGAATTTCGGCTTCAAGAACATTTGGGCAGAACGATTCACTTATCAAGAAGAAATCCAAACGGCAGCGAATTTCAGGGTTTGTTCTTTCCCAAGTAAAACGCATAATGTCTGGATTATGAATTCGCCAGATATCCGCCAGCTGGAATTGTTCTTTTGATTTCAAATGTGTAGTAGGCGTGCCGCCTTTTTTATCCTTTTTGACGTCGCAAACTAAATTGAAATCGCCTCCAAAAACTATCAAGTCACATTCGAAAGATAGCATTTTTTCACTGACCCCTCTAAAAAAAATTGGGTTGTCCCTATTTGGTGCGTAGATATTCACTAGAGTCAATATCTTTTCTTCAGTTTCTACATCAACAATAATAAATCTTCCTTCTGGATCCGTGTAGCATTTCAAGATGTTAAACTGAAAGTTATTATTAAACAAAATACCAACACCTGCTTTAGAACTAGAAAATTCCGTAAACATGGTTGAGTACCCCCATTCTGAACGCCAGTAGATTCCAGATTCGTTTTTGCTATGAGTTTCTTGTAGAAAGTATATGGAAAATTCTTTTTCCTTCAACCATAAGAAGGTTTCTCTTCTCTTCTTATCGTTGGATAAGCCCCGTAAATTTAGGGAGCAAGTTGTCATGTTGTCACCTTGCATTGACGTCTGCGTTGTATTCCAAAAATTATCAGAATTGCAGTAGTCTCGACAGAAATGATCTGCTTTTGAGAAATTCGCATAAGCTCGAATCTCTTGAATTGTATAGAAGCAAGTAAAATTGGAGATGATCTGATAGTCCAGTCGCCGGTCATTTCCTCCCCCAGTAAACTCACAACTCTGACTCCACTCTTTTACAGCTAGCCCTTCAATCAACGTTTTTAAAATCTTCGGGCAAAGTCATAAACATATGAAGTTTTTCGTGAACTTTCCCTCCAGAAACAAAATAAACAATTAGGCCCTTTTTTAATGAACCTTTCACCTAACCCAAATATTTTCCTACACTGTTTGCCATACAAATTTGTTTAGCTCTAGTGAAAAAATCTTGCGTAATTCAAATGCTTTATTGAACAAGAAAAAATGAGACACTTGCCTTGGGTTATTCATTTTCTCATGATGGTGTTTTATTTTAACAAACATGGATTAACATGGTCAAAAAGTTGGCTTTGTGCGCCTCCTATTTAGGCGAGCTTCGTTTGTTTATTCGTTCGCTCCTTCGTTGAATCGTTCGTTCGCTCGTTCGTTCTCTTGCTCACTCGGCCCACGGTCGTTCGCGGTTAAGTTCATTCTAAATGAATGAGTTAGTTCGTTCGTTCATTTGACTGACAATGGCTGATTTACTGGTTTCTTCGGGTGTGCCCCTCAGTTGCTCCATTTATGTGTTCGTTAGCTCGTTCCTAAGTTTCCCCGTTTCAATATCGTGATTCTATTTCCTCTCAGCACCTGGAAGCTCTTTGTGTTCTGTGGTTTGAAGTCTTTAGTGTTTGACGGCCAGTCGCAGATCTTTGCCTCTGCGTTCCACACAAGTCCCTCTGCACATGATCTTTTGTAAGGCATCCCTGCAGAACACGTGATGTACCCTGAGGGGTTATCCGGATCTGCATAATCTCCATCCTGTTTCCCTTTACAGAAATCTTAAGAGATAATTAAATGAAAAATTACGCAAAAGAAGACTGTGAACATTGCATGTTTCTAGATTTATGGGATTTAAAACGATTTGCGTGTAGTCGATCAGCTCGCAATTGTGACTTCCGGTAGAATTTGGCCGCTAACGCATATAGTATTCGAAAGACGTAAACATTCAAAACAGCCGATTTATCTCTCACAGAATGACTTCTTAATACTCCTACACATAGTTTGATGTCAAATAAATCCATATTTTTTTTACTAAAAGTCGAGTTTGATCGTAAAGGAGTCCGTTGTGTTAGAATTTTGATGTGGGCCAGGTTACATAGCGTGTCGCCTATGCACTGAAAGCGGGTGTAAACAAAACTAAAAGAGACCGTGCAATGTTGCTGGTAAAATTTGAGTGACTGCGTTTAGTTCAAGGCCAGAATTTAAATGTACTATCCTCTTAGCTGAAGGGCGGCTTATGTCCAATACAATGCTGAGCCAAAAGTAACGTTCCTGGCTTGGCTGGGAATTGTATAGTAATAGGGCTTTTCATTTCTAGGAATCATTGTTCAGTTGCCATTTGCTCCTTATTTAGTCCAGTATACTTACGGTAAACGAGGGTTTTCCTCAGTGTGGTCAGCGAATCAATATTTTGTATTAAGTTTGAGGTCGTTACTTTCGGGATTTGCAGAAAGCCAGCTATTTTCGAAATTTAACAACTATGTTACGTTAAATTCTGTAATTACATAAAATTTTGATTTCTGTAGTTATCTAAGATCGGTTCCCACTATCGCTAGGTCGTTGCCTCAAGTCGCTTACGAGTTGCTTGCTGACAGTAACGCATACTTGAAGACTCAAATGCGCACAGCTTCTTGACTACATTACCCGAGAACAGAAGATATTACCTGACACATGAATACATTGCTAAAAGCTGACTTTCAAGGTAACTATAAGAAAGTTAAAACTGATGAGCATACCAGCACCTCCACCTTCTGCAGGACTGGGTGGAGCAGCTGGAACTGAGGGTGAGCCCCCTGGTGTCGGTGCTCCTGGTGGCAGTCCAACTGGTGCTGAACTACCCGGTGTGGAAGCCGCTCCTGTACCTGGAGTTGTTCCTGAAGCCCCACCACTCCAGCTCATTAAGTCGGCGATGTGGTCACTGTATACCTTGCCTTGGATGACATTTTGTTGATCCCAAGCGGCATCCCATAGCATGAATCCACCGAAATTTGGCTCGGTTTTCAATTCCTGTCGTGAAACGTTTTTATAAACATTCCAATATTCTATTGTCTATTTTTGTGTTAGCTAATTATTCCCAAAAAGCAAATCAGTTAAAACAAAGCACCATAATTTGGAAACTGCTGTAAGTACGCTTTAGTCTTCTCTTGACATATCACAAGAGAGTTCCATATTTCAAGGACAGATGATGCTTATAACAACAAGACAACAACAACAACAACAAGATTTATTTGAACTGTAACATTAACTAATTGAACAAGAAATAAATTAAAAATACTTACAGTTGCTGGTCACCCAAAATAACTAAACAGCTAAACTAGTTGAGTGACCACCATTTATTAATTGGAAATAGATATAAGGTCAGAAAAGAGGTATTGTACATTTTACTTTTTACACACTTAATTAGATTACAGGACAAATAATTCTTAAACCAGTTTACAATAATAAAGTAAAAATAAATAAATAAATAAATAAATAAGTAAATAAATAACAGAAACACCAAAATATAACAGTAGTAGTAAAACTTAATAGAACTTAATGAAATGCTTGGTTAATTCTTTTTTGAATAAATGAGGAGTTAGAATTTTAAATCTCTCATCAGTTTCATTCCACAATTTAGCTCCATTGTATCGAATATTAAATTTACCATAGTTTGTTCGAATCACTCGGTCAGCGGTCAGCAAAGATGGCGGGTGTCCATTTTTTGCTCCCTGTGAATTGCGAAAAATTCCCTCAATTTACAGTTCTATTTTCGATATATTCGACATAAATACATGTGCTGGTAGTTTTTCGCTCTTCTGTAGTAGTGTTTCTTACGTTTTATTTATGCTTTGAAAACGGAATGCCTACAATCAAGGAATTTGAATCGCTCGTCGACAACAAGCTTCAACCAGTGTGCACATACCTCATAAACCTTTTTTATTCTTCTAACTTTGCATACACACCTCATAAATCTTTGCCGCTTCCTCGGGTGTCCTATAGAATTTGAGATCTCCGGCTCCATCGATTGCTGACGGCATACCTACGAATATCTTGGGCCCCCCTCCCATAGATCTTTTCTTCTTCTTGAGGACAAGGGAAAAGCTGTCCCTTGCTTGAGCGGCATTTGCTGCAAAGTGGAGCCACTCATCCATATTTGGATAGAATTGCGCTTCATCCCCAGTGTGGCAAAAGTTATTGTAGAATTGGATATAGACGTGATCAAACTCTCCACCCTGGTCACCCAAGGCAGTACCCGGTTTGGGGCCCAGAGAGGCATCAGGGAATGGACACTGAGGAGCCCCTGTAATGAGGTACTTTTTGGCTCCTGCTGTTTTCTCCAGCTCTCGAAGACTTACGACAAGCTGAGCGTAGCCACCAGATTTGTGGTCTTCAATGTCCAAGTCTACGCCGTCAAGAATTGCGCTGTCGGAAAGATATGTATGTTAGAGTGACTTTTTACTTGAGTGTAGCAAGTAATTCAGGCATTTGTTCTGGTTTACCAATAGTACGATAAGTGGCTTAAAAATCTCGCTTTCTTTTTTCATCCAGTGAAAAGTAAAACCAATTTGAAGCAAAACATGTCACACGTTTCTGCGTTCTGGGCTATCTACATGTATTTGTCTCAATTTTTGGTTGGTTTACTGGCACTGTTGTTAGGGCCCATCAAACCCGTTCACGAAGTGTAGCGAAATCGTGTGCACCAACGCGATGTAACTTTCCGCCTGGCCCTAGTGAAAGAAATTTGTAAGTAACGTTTTACGCCTTTTGTTACTCCAGATCTGTAGAAAACGTGGAAGTTGTATGTGTAAAGCTGTGACTTGTATTAGAGTAGTTTTATGGGAAGAAGAACCTGTGGCATCCTTTTGTCTTTCCAAACAACTCTATTGGTTCTGTTGTCTGTTGCTGGCCAGAATAATAACTATGGATTTGGTTTTGGGACTTTCAATTGAAACTGACGTCTTTAATCACTTTTTTTCATGCAATTCATTAAATTAACACAAAGAGCATGAATGCTTATTTTAAGCGAAAACTTTTTTCCTTACCTTCCAAATGGTCGTATATCAGGCCTTCCCTGTCCCCCAAGAAACAAATCCCATAGATTTTTTGCAAGAACTTGGGCTCGATCGTCCTTAAGGTCATTGTTTCCTGTGGCTCCTCCAAGCGAGATGAGAACTTTCCTTCCCGCTTTCTGGCAAGACAAAATGCCCTCTTCAATTTTTGGACACTTGTAAAGGTTTGGGTGCTCTGGCGAGGCTGGATCCCAGCAATGTCGAGAAAAGTTCACCTCGGGCATCTGATCTGTGATGGAAATAAAATTCTCAAACTCATTAATAACTCATCAATTTAAACAAAGAAAATCACAACCGTGACGGAGGTTTGGATACCCGGTCTTAATTAGCATAGATTTTGACGATTTTACTTCTCCGTCTACTTCTTATTTTTTGTTTCGATTGAGAAGATATATGAAACACTAGGCTCGATTTCCGCCGCTCTTTCGTGTCTGGTCTACCCTCCCGCGCGGGCTCCTTTCCCGGACAGCCGCTGGTAATCGAGCCTAATCAAACACTTGAGACAGTGTTTCATCCGCTATCCAAACACTTCGAATTTCGTCAAAAATACTCCGCTGCGCGTCGTATTTTCATTTCTCTTCTCGGTGTTTGGATATCCCGATGAAACACTCTCGTGTGTTTGATATATTACTTGACAAACCGTAAAGACCAATACAAATTAAAAAGAAATCCATCCGAAGTTCGATTAAAAAGTGGCCAAAAACTTTGTACCAAGGTAATTTATATCGTTTCGCAACTTCTGTACGACTGTTTTGAATATCTTGTCCAAAACAAAATCATTTCTAACAACACCAAATATCAAAAACCAAGAGTCCACCTCATTTTCTCTTGTAAAAAACAAATTTTATAGTTCATAAAGAACATTTGGCAATACTGGTGAAATGAAAAGTGATGATGAAATTCTATTTGTAATTGCACAATAACGTTTCTGAAGTTTGAAGTTTATTTTCTCTAAATTGTTTTCGATGTTATTTCAGGCAACTGTTTATATCTTTAGCTTTAAGAAAATGTATAAAGGACTAAAAAATACCTAAGATTATCCTGGTACAAGGCTTACAGGTACAAATACTACAATTGTTCGTCTTTGCACTCAAGCTCTCACGTGATCTGACCAACTCTATATCAACATGTAAAATTTTTAAGAGTAAGAAAGGTTGGCAGATTTTATCAACCCTTGGGTCAATCCTTGTGTCAACCCTTGCGTCAATCCTTGTGCGCTCAAATACTCCACTTCCGGATTTTGCAGCCTTATCACTTCTTTTGGAATATTGCAACTTTTAGATCGTTAAAAGGTGTATAGGAAAGACCTTGCTGGTGTCCAGCGTCCGCATTAGACCTCTGTGGCTACCGAAAATTAAGGTGGCTCTGAACCCCACTTACAGAATTGTTTCAATCTTTGCCAAAAATCGCGCCTTATTGTGCTTATCAAATGTTCGTAATTAATATAAAGAAAAATTCACCGTGGGGTTTTTGAATTATAAGCCCCTAAAGCTGTAATTAAGAGTGTTTTTAGCGGGTCGCACTGTTGCCATGGTAACCTATTGTGTTGCAAAAATGATAACAACGTGTTCACCAATGGTTGGGCAGTGTTTTGATACCACGATTGTAACATCCAGTGATAAAGAGTGGTTATAACGACACATTAAAATCTAAGTGCTGGAAACTTGATTTGAGCTACCGTAAAATACGATATGTCTGAATGATTAAGCCAAGATGCAAGTTATGCTTAAATAATCAAAACAGACTACAGTAAGACTCGTCTAAACCTAACTATAAGCCTTTATAAAAGATTTAACAAGTTTTATTATTATTATTATTGATACTTACGGTACCTCTATTGTTCTTTCCAAAGAATGTCACCACAAACCCAATCACTATAATGTCGTATTTTCTCTCTGCGCAGACATCCTTGAGATCTTTTTCAGGATTCTCAGGGAACTTCCTTCCTGAACTGTTCTGACCCCAGTAAGCGACAAGAAGATGCTTGCCAACTGGGAGAGTGAAAGAATTTAAATTTGAATAAGCGAGGATTCATCTTCAGCCTTCTTGTAAAATAACGTGCATACCATCAAAACGGAAAAAAACGTACTGGGCGGCCCTCTGCACATCCCTAACTCTACTTGAAGGCTTAGGCTTTAGAGTGGGCTGCAATGGCAGAAAGAAGGTGGACTGTAAATAGGATGCCGCTTGGACGGCTTGGTTGATTTATTACTCAGGCTCCCGTTGGAAGGCCCAAGTCATAAAATGCAAGCCGTTTTGTCTTGGTCGCCAAAAGGGGGATCGTGGTTTCAGGCGTTTCTCGCGTAGAGCGTGTAAACTGCATGGGGATGAGAATTGATACTCGTTCACGCGAGATAACAAATAAGCCACTTACTAGTTCAAATATGCTGAGGCGAACACCTCAGACGTTGAAAATATCAAAAATCGTCGCAAACAGGACTTCCAAGGTGAGGCAAACAACATAAAATTGTATTAAGAGTATACTCAACGAAGCAACTTGAATAATAACTAAGCGTAACTCTTGTGTCAAAATATCCTGATTTTTTTTACTTGTCTTTATTGTGTTCAATAAGCGTAATAATGTCCTGTGAAGTACGATTTGATGCCGCGGTACGAAGCCTGAGAAACGCTCTTGGAGCGTCAAGTATATACTTAGGCAAGCATGAATGTTTTGGGCAATTTCAGTCACTCTGCCTGCCGAGAGACTCTGTGGCTTATATATTAAGTGATGTGCTTATATGGATGCAATGTGTAAAGGGGGCTTGTAGAAAAAACTTGTATCAGCACCGAATTTTCTTGGATACCGTGGTTCAGACTCATTATTTATGTTAATTCTGTCCACAAACAAAATGGTTTTCTCACGAGAACATAACCCTAGCTTTTTATTTGTGAGGTGCAAATTTGCTACATATCGGGGAAATTTGGAAAGCAAATAAATAATGGTAATTGTACTGAGTGGAGTGCAATTTGGTCTAAGTCATACGCGTGATTTCAAAATCGAATTATAACATAGCTAGCAGAGCCACGCGATCAATTTCAGTATACGTAAGCGTGCTCCAAATCTCGACAGTGCTAGCTGATGGCGTGAGCAAATCGCTTCTCCAGAAATTTTGTTTTCGCGTGGGCGGCCATTGTTAGCGTGGGGAGAGTATTATATTTCGCGACATTAATGGATACAAACAGAAAATCGGCCCACTAGACAAATTTCCGACCTTTTCTCTTGGGCTAGAGTTCTTAGATGAGGCAGAAAAAACAAAAGAGGATATCCTTAAATGAGGCAGAAAAGACAAAACAACGGAAAAGGAGACTCGATACCGGGGGGGGGGGGGCACTCCCTTATTTGGGCTATATGGGGACGTGCCGCTGGATAGGGTATGGCTTTTTAGCCTCGCCGTCCTAAACAGAGTATACAATTTGACTTGCCTCTGTCCTAAACAGGTTAAAAACCTGTCCTAAACAGGGTATGGTATTACTAGCCGAGAGACTTTAACCCAGACTGCGAGGAGTCTCTTTCTTTTCTTAGCCTGCGACCCGAAGCCTGCGAGAAGTTGAAAGAGCATGCGATCGAGCGGCGGACAAGCGGCGCGTTGTTGTCCTGATTTGCATACAGTGAACTGAGTAAAGCGACTGTTGAACCGGACACTACAATGTCATCAATCAACATAGCATCATTTTCTGGACAAGAATACTATTGTTGCCGGTATCTAATGTAAAATATATTTCCACTTAGCAGTATTACCCGGGGAGGGGGGTACTCCTTTATATGGGCTATATAGGTATGTGCGGCCCCAAGGGTATGGTTTTTCAGCCGCTTTGGTCATAGATAGGGTATCGATTTTAGCTGATTTTGGCCGTTTTGGTCATAAATAGGGTATAGTTTTTGTACTCTAGCCCTGACATGGGTGTGTTCTTAAATCTAGAAGCTGCTTTTTCAACATTATCAAAAAGAAAATCAACAAAGCCCTTCACAAATTATGTTTATGGTAATTTAACATTGGTCTGAACTAGGGATCCAATTAAAACGCAGATCCGAAACAGGATTTTGTTGTAAGGTTCAGGTCATAAATAGAGTTTCGAACTTTTGGTCAGGTCATAAATAGGGTAGGGAATATCGCAGATTTTTGTCATAAATAGGGTGAGGGTTTTGGGAAGCTGGCCGCACACCACCGCCCAATTTTTCTGGGAGTACTCCCCGGGCAGTATTATAACACGCGCGCATTTACAGAACAGATCGTACCGGTAAGTCTAGTTGCTCTGTCTTGGATAACGTGATGAAAGAAAGATGACACTGTGTCGCACAAGCGTGAGGGATCTCGCGCTGATATAAATATTTTTTAGGAATATTTCTCTCTGTTAAAGGTCTATTAGTGCCTTAATCAAAATAAAATCAACTTATTCATTATACAGTAATTAAAGAAATAATTCCTCTTCGATTTGTTATTTAAAAAAATCATCTTTCTATAGATGCAATGACGTCATTTAAAAAACTTGGTTTTAGACGCATCAAACATGATTTCTCTGATTTGAACGACTTCTTAAACAGTTTAAATTACTGTAAATCCAGTGTGTGTGCATTTGTCAGTTGTCCTAAACAGGGTCTTGAAATGGAGGCTGTTGTCCTACACAGGGTAGGGTTTTTAGCGTATTTTTGTCCTAAACAGGGTCAGGATTTCAAACCCTCGGCGGCACCCCTATACCCAAACATGGGTCAAGCACCCCCCCCCCCC
>CM042751.1:26347887-26358827 GCA_022496165.2 Catalaphyllia jardinei | reverse complement strand
TACAGCTTTTTCAAAGGACGACCATATTAAATTTGAAGAATACTTGTTCAATTAGTTTTAAAACCCCGAGTTTTTATGTTTATATTTTAAAGGTTTTTTTTGTATAAATATTATATTTTAGAAAACACTCCTAAGAAAATACGCGCGCTGATTAGTTAAAAATCTTGTTTCTATAGCTCGATGGAGACATAGAACTAGCACGAGCTGTTGACGTAATGATGGCATGAGCAAAGAGAATTTATATTCTGATAATCAAAGTTAGCAAGTTGTTTTCCTTTTTTCGTCGCGGTGTTTTCTAAAAGAAATAGAAGACATGTTCTCCGTGTGTCTATCGAGTTTTATATAATATCCCAAGTTATTCTCGCATTTTGATAGGTTCTCGCCTATGATATATTAGAGGACAGATGCACGATTGACGTCATCATTACAAAGTTTTTGCCTCTAAGTTTTAAAATGGGGGAAAGTTTTGAGAATTTAGAAAAAATTTTACGGGGCAGGGCAAAAGATAAGGAAGAAAGAGTCTTGCCGAGGCATTGAACAGGTTCAAGAAGCAGGAAAAAGAAAGATAAAACCCTTTCTTTTAGAAAGGGATTCAGAAAAAATACTCGAGCAGTCTCAGTCGGCAGTCGAGCGAGACTAAACCAGGCACAAAGTTGGTGTTGGTAAGCCAAGAATCATTGCTTTATCTCGAATTTAACAAATCATATGGACAATTTATTTGAAAAATTCAGCTTTTCCCAGGCTCGAAATAACTGTTGACATACTGATTAACGTTAGGAATAAAACATAAAAAATCACTTTTAAAATCAGTTAAAATGAACACATAACCTTGCTTTCCAGGCGACGCCCATTTCAGGGCACAGCAGCGAACTAAGTATAGCTAACCACAGCTCACGGCCAGCAGTATCGCAGATAAAATATGTCTCCGACACTATATCAAACTGATTTGAGAATCACCAACCACAGAAGACAAAAATTTCTACCGTTACAAACGCTCCTTTTATTCAAAATTCGAATCAAATGGCCTCTTGGTTGACTGCAACCACAAGTTTTCCGAGGATATTTTCTCAACTCATACAATATTTAACGAAACGTCCAAGCTTTCCGGCTCACAGGGCTGCTCTGATGACAAACACTGACATGACTTTTGCAGCATTTTCTTTAAAATTTGCAGATTTCGCAGCTCAATTCTGCTTTCGCTGTAAGTTTTCATTCCACGAGGAGCGATGCTCGACCCAGGTTTACAGAGGCGTGATTTTCCTGGACCAATCACAATTCTTTGCTACGAATAGCAACCAATGAGATGACTTCGTTTTGTGTAGATAATAGATTACGTGAAATGACTTTTTCGTGTTCGCCGAAGTGGGCAAAGGCGGGGCAAAGGCCGGCTTTCGTGTTGTGTTGAAATATTTTGAAATAAAAAAAAGCTTTTCGTTATGATATAAAACAAATAGATTCTATGTTGCCGTGCGTCTGTTCAGTAATAGGTCACAGAAGACTTCAAAATGTGGTAATCGCCATCGATATCGCCTCGTGTGCTACTTTTTTGCTCTTATCACATTTGGACGTCATCTGTGATCTATTACTGAACAGATGCACGGCAACATGGAGTCTATTTGTTAAATAGAAACACTCTTGAAAGTTTGGGAGAACTCGAAAAAGCTGTGGAAACACTCGCCTGCGGCTCGTTCTCCCAAACTTCCACTCATGTTTTTATAACTCGATAGAAACATGGAACATGTTTTCTTTTTCTTAAGGGTAGTCAGTTCTACATCAGTCCTTAGGTTACCATATTCAGACCTGTTTTATCAAAAGTATATGTATGCAGGTACGGAGTTTCCTGTACGATCTTAGTTCTTAGGACAAGACAAAAACCATTTCAATTTATAATAGCTCTCCACGTATTTATGGTGCTTAACTTTATTCACAAATTGAGTGACCTGATTAAGATAAACAGTCAGTGATCACTTGAATTGCCTGACGCAGCTTTTGGAGATGGCGTCCCATTTCATACCAGGTGAACAGTTCTTGCGAAATGTCTGGCCTCCCAGACAAATGATATACCCATAGGGGTTATGCACATCAATATAGTCTCCGTCTGCAGCTCCTTTGCACACATTTGCTAAAAATAGATATAACAATCCAAAATTACTCACGCACGTTGTCATCAGGTGCAAACGGATATTTTATGATGTGTACTGGTTTATGGGAATTAGTGAAAATATCGCGGATCCATTACCAGGATTAATCATGCTAATATAAGATATAGCGTTCTATGTTAAAAAGTATTAAAAGACATAAGCTTCAGACAGCTGGTCTTCTGTCTCGACAGATAAAAATTTGTGACATCGCAATTTTTTATCCGGCGAAGACAGTAGGCAGTAGAGCGGCTGTGGAAAGCTTACGTCTTTTAATCCTTTTTACCAGAAAACGCTATATCCTGTATAATCGTATCTATAACAAAATTAGCGATCGGGATTGGTTCTCCGCGCGTCTATTTGTCACGTAATCGGCTGGCAATCACGCGGGTGTCCCATTACATTTAAACTTTTTGTAACTGGATACCTCGAATTGGATACCTACGTGATGTACACGTCAATTACATGGCTTTTTGTCGCAATGTTTTGCACAGTTTTCGACAATTCTGGAAAGCTCTACAGATATTTTCGCTCAAAAGAACCTCCCAAAAGAAATTTTGAGTTTCAAAATTTGTTATACTTACGATTAATTAGTAATTGGACCTCGTGTCGCACAATTCAGGGAGTAATCGTGCTCGTGATTTCAAATCGGCCTCGCGCTTCGCGCTTTTCCGATTTTGAATTTACTCGCGCGATTTCTCCCTAAATTGCACTCCACTCGGCCCAATTACTATTACTTATCGAGAATTATGAAGTTGTCTATAAAGGTCAGGATACGGCACCATTATTTGAAAAAACTGGACCAGTAAATGATACAATTCAAGAGTTTAATTGGCTTAGCTATCATGGTATATTATTACTCATTCAAAATATTTCCCCGTTTCTGATTGCTTAAAACCACACGCATAATTCCCCATAACCAGCTGCTGTTGACCAAATTTGGAAACAGTTCTGTCATATTGAGCCGATGACGTCAAAAGCCCAGCTCACCTGAAATTATTGAACCGATGACGTCAAAATGACGTCAAAGGTGCAGTCCGCTGCAGATTACTGAACCTTTGACCGAGACGACCTCGGGACAATGGTGTGTTATTTTTGGTGAGCAGAAAAACAAAAACCGAAATGGCCTTCGGCCTCGTTGGATAACACTTTCCTTGATCTGCAGAATTCATCATACCCTACTCAGCCTCGTTCAATAATTGCTAATTATAACTATAATTTACGAATATGGCAAATGTAGGCGTATTTTGTGGCTTGTTTACATCTTTTTTTTGTTTTAGTTTTTATATTTTGAGGGGGCGTTTTTAATCAGATCAAACAATTTTTTACTAATGCTTGTTAGATATGAGATTATTATAGCCAACTCGGCGCCTCGCGCTTCGTTGGCTATCTCCATCTTATATTTAACTCGCGCTGGAGTAATTGTTAATTAGAATACGCACCTTTAGTTAGTAACAATATTTGGGCGAGTGGTCGTGGGAAGCTCAATTGCAACAATTTCTATAAATTAAACATTAAGTAAGTTTTACATTTGATATCTAATACTAACCCGTACTCTCTCCCTTGTGTTTAGGCAATGCTCCTCCTTGGGCAGAGTTGAGCTTGTCATGTATCGATGACAATGTGGCAGCTTTTGCGTGCGTTTGGATATTATCTCTCAAGGGTCCAGCTTGCGCTGAGACCACTTTATTGGTCATTGTCGGCGCTCTCTCCAATAAACCATGCACTTTAGACATAAAGACAAAGTAGAGCGTGCAGCTCTAATCAGGACTTTCTTTGGGACTTGAGAATAATTTCACGTATTTATCTATACTATCTCATGGCAATCGAGACCTCATGGTCATCCTTTTTGTTGAATAAAGATTATTCATTATCAAAGTTTCCATTAATCTACTCCGAACACTTGCACGTAGAAATAAGGATAGCCCATTACAGCCATGTATAGTAGTACCAGTTGTAAGTTCAGTTCCTTATTGATAATGTGATGTATTTAGTCCCAAATTTTAATTTCTGGAAAGATTCCAAGCAAATGTATTTCCTTCTGTCTGTGTCCCAAATTAAAACACAATATTCAGTATTTTGAAAGCAACGAACCAAAAACCACTCTAGAATCTTACCAAAAATTACAATGAACCAAGTAAACAGCACAAAGTGGAAGAAAGTGAATGTTGACATCCTTAAACAGACGATATGCTGGCCAGTGTTGCTTCTCTCTTGGTAAATGAACTATGAAATAATAAACATCTTTGGCCAAATACATAAAATATAAAGACTGGTCACTGATTAACTAAACAGGTCAATGCTTTTCTTGGATGTTCGCAGCTGTTAATGAAATTTGTTGGTGTATTTTTTTTTCTTCATGTCACTGTTCTCAATTGTAGCTGGCTTCAGTCAATATTTGCGCTTTAAAAACGCCTCTATAATTAGCCTACTGCTCAAAACAAAAAGACACCTCGTGACACAGGTCTTGTGAACCTTCTTGAGAACAGCGGGTGCTAAAATTTCTGAGTCAACATGGAGAAAAGGGCTAAAACTCGTTCCCAATCTCTTGTGCGCAAAGCTAGTTGAAGCTATCAATTCTCACAGGTCAGACTTTCTGGTTTACTTACAAGTCCGCTGGATGGGAATATTTGCGTGCTAGCTTGTTGGAAAAGGCCGCGGCCGCACGTTCAGACATATTTCTCATTAGAAAAAGAAACAAATACAAACAGTTTTTACATCAGTGTAATATAAATAAAAAGAAAAGAATATGTACTATATGAATCTAGAGGCTGAAGTGGATTTGGGTCTCATGTCAGTTATTACCTAGGCAACGAGAAAAACAGGTCACATCTCGTCTCTTATCGACCTTATTCATACCAACGCACCTGATAAAGTGATAAAAGCAGGAATCTGCGTCGCTGATGTTTCAGACAACTTTTGAGTATTTTGTACTATGGCTAGCACTTTGCCTACTTTTATTGAGCCTAGGTATTTTCGAGACTTCTCTCACTTTAACAAAACTGCTTTTCTTCAAGACTTAACGACCATCAACTTCAAAGGCTTAGTTACAAATGATGTCAATGAAAGCATGAGCCACATGGTAGATAATTTGCGTCTCGTTACTGACCGACATGCTCTGATGCGTAAAGCATCTAAACCGGCAAACTGGAAAGCGACTTGAAAAACCATGGATCACCGGGACGCCATTCTTGTATCACTTAAACGTAAACAAAAGCTGTTTAAAACCCTTTTCTTAAGTAGAGACTCGCAAAAGGTAAGAGAGTATAAAGTTTATAATCATAGATTAAACATAATAAAAGAGCTGGCGAAAAGGAAATAACTTTACCAAACAATTCGAATTGAACAAAGAAACTCACAGGCACTCTAATTAATAAGAAAAAGGCTAATTCTCAAAATACAGTTAAGAAATTATACGGTAATAATAGACTTAACATCGATAGACAAAATATTTGTGACCAGCTTAACAAACATTTGGCCATGACCTCGCCGAGAAATTGTCCCTCCACGAGACTATCTATAGGAACAGGTTTTTTATGAATAGCATTATGTTTTGTGGTGTCTGTCCACTTGAAGTACACGATGAAATAATGATGGATATTAGAGTGGATAAGTATGATAATTTTGCACTTGCAAAATACATCTTGATAATTTTCCTATTCTTAAAAAAGGTATAATATGTGGAATGATTAAATTTCGCTTGAAGTTTGGAGAAAGTGACCCATATACCTGAAAAACAAATTTAAAACGTTTCCCTGCGTTTTCTCGTCAAACAAACGAACGAGGAAATAAACGAACAAGGATCTGACCAATGCGGTGTTTAGAAGCCTGAATTTTGAAACAATATCGATCATTGCCATTTGCTCCTCGTTGTCACGTTGAATTTTATGGCCACCTTTTATTTCTTTACTGTTCCCCGTCAGGCCCTGTAGTACCTACGACATCACTAATGCGACTTTACAGCCACATTACCACGCTAAGTGCAATAAAGTCAAAAAAATAGCTTACTGACTTCCGTGCATAGCCAGAATTGAACACTTACGAAACCCTCGCGACAGCAATGTGTTAACTGCTATAACATTCAATTAAAAGCTTTGAACCATCCTAAGTTAATTGAACTGTAGATGTGCAAGGAAGTCATTAAGTGAAGTCTCTAGCGCTTTTAATGGCATGCTAATTTCGTTTACGGTAATAACAACGTGATAACAAGGAAGTCCTTTCTAATAAATTTTCTGATGGAACATGAGTGGTCTCACACCATGAAAGGTTTAAAGTCAGAATATATTACTGAAATTAATAAATTGTGGGCTTTTTGGTGCTTTCCAGTCGGTTTCCTCAGTTTACAAGAAAAGCACAAGCGGAGAACACGCAATGTAGCTGTTTTCCCGACGGCGTTTTGTCTTCCTTTAAAAGGTTAGCCAGAGGCTTTGTTTTTAACTTTTAAAGAAATCTGATAATTAAACAAGGAATAGCTCATTGACTTTTTTATACGGTAAAGATTTTGACTTCAGTATTATATACCAAAAATGCTGCGTTTTAAAATCAAACATTCAATTTCGAAAACAACTCTTTTCAAGCTCTAGGATTCTAATATCTTAGTCATTAAATTAAACCCGTTGGTAGCTTTAGTTGTTATAACTGAAGTTAATTTGAATACAACAATGCTTTTCATTCCCAGCTAAGTAATTCTTCACTTTGAAGAGCTCAAAGTGAACGAAACATGAATTTCAGACCAGTAAATTAGGACAAAAAACAACATTCTTAAAAGTTATGTAATAAGCACGGTTTATACCATAACACAGAAGAGTGCCCTTAACCCTTTAGTGCGCAAGGGGTCTCCCTTTGACGAGTAAAATCGTCTGGCGTTAGACAGAGTAAAATCTATAAGTCAACAGTGCGCATTAAAGGGTTAAACAGAAATTTGAGAACAAAAGAAAACATACTATTTTAAAACGAAATGGAGATCTTTTCAATCTGAAAAATTTCCGTTATTTCTCTACTCATGTTATCGCTTGCGTATTTGCTTTCGTTACGAACACAAAAGCTTTCATAATTTTGAGATTGTCTAAAATAAAGATAAAAAAACAACATTTTTTGTTGTTCATAAATCCCTACTGGAGAAGTACACAGGAACTCCTGATAAAATGAACGGAAATCACTACATCTGCGTTTGTATTATCTTCTTTTCTCGTATTGCAAGCTCTGCAGTTAAACTGTTAAGGGCGGAGAACTGATTTGAGGAGAAAGATTGTATAGTTGTAAGTTTTTGGTTGTCCATTTTTCAGTCCACTAATCGCTAAAGCTAATTAACGAGAATAGATAAACCATAAAACTTCAACACAGTATGTAGCCTGAGAAAGCTTGGGGAGCGCACAGCAACCTTTATGACTATCCCCCAACTTATCAATATGCTATCCGCTCTTTTTAAACGACAAGCTTATAAAACGACTATTAGCTAGTTGCTCTTGCGCTGTGCTGCTGGGAAAGCAACTGGGAAAGGACACGGAGTGACTCTCCAAAAGACTAAAACAGTTCTAACTTATTTGTTTTTAATCCAAATTTTACAAAACACAACCACTTTATAAGCATTAACCATTGTGGTGATCCCAGCTTTGTTAGCCATTTTTTCAGTTTTAAAAAATGGTGTCCACATGTTTAAGACGGGAATGTGGTACATAGAAACAATAGCCTCCATTTGGCGCGAAAATATGCTAGGATATTTGTCCGCGGACATTATCTGTTCCGAGAAGCGAACAGTTTTCCGAGAGCGTAGCTCGAGGGAAACTGTGAGCTTCGAGGAACAGATAATGTCCAAGGACAAATATCCGAGCATATCTTCACCCCAAATGGAGGCTATTGTGTTTATTATCCTTCAAATTTTTCGCCACGCACACAGTTTTGATAATTGGGATATATTCTCGGATATCCCCCAGTTTTAGCTGGGGAATATTCGGTCAAGTGACGTGTTTAGACTAATCGCGCGCAAGCGAAAAGATTTGATGGATTATAATTAAGAATTGGTTCATGCACACTGTTTACAACAGTCTGGGAAAAGCCCGCGAAAAGTTATGTGAAAATTAATGACTGTGACGGTGCCGTTCAAAACAAAGCAAAATTCGCGAGTATTCAGGAGTGACTCAACTCGTCCAGTAAAGCCGCAATTATATGCTGTAAAACTGTATTTTCTGCTCGTTGCGATCCGGTGATAGTCTCTGTCAGCTTATTTCTTTTTTTCTTATTTTCTTATCGTGTTCTTATTTTCTAATTTCTTCGTTGTGATGGCACTCAACGCAGAGCAAGCAGAAGCGCTGCAGTTTGTCTCGGCGGGCCACAACCTTTTGATTACCGGGCAAGCCGGCGTTGGAAAGTCGAGTCTAGTGGCAAGTATTGTAAAAATTTGTGAATTGAAAAATCTGAAAGGCGTCAGAAAGGCAAGTCACTATCTTCCGCCTCCCTCAAACCAGAGACTTTCGTTTTTACGACGGAAGACATATTTAAACATATCTGAAGTTTGAATTTAAACATAGCTGTGATTGGCTATTGTTAACTATACGGGTGTCAGAAAATAGCCCTTAGGAGCACTAGTGGGACACTTGATTCGCGACAAAATGTACGTTTCCCTCCCGTAGACGGTCGTGTTGTCAGCGCGCGCTCAAATTCAAATGGACCAATCAGAGTTGAAGGTGAAACCACCTTGCGAGCGGCCGTTGTCACCAGCGGGTACACAAGCGTTTCAGGAGAGCCGAAGAGGCGAATTTTAAGGCAAATTTTTCGTTCTTCACGAGCCTTTCGGCCGCCGAAGCACATGTATTTGGAGTGAAATTTATTGGGCTTTATGGAACTGTTGTTTTTATTCCGATTCGGGACTTTTCCTTTTGAGGAGAAAGCGATTTGTGGAGCGACGTCTGGCCAGCGATGGATGGAGTGGTCAGCCTTTCCATTTTTTTAGGAGGGGAAACGGTTTCAAATAATTTCACTAAAAGGCGAAAGAATGGCTCTAAAATCGGCACAAGAGACAAGTTAGTCACATATTTGAGGTAGGAAAACTTTATTTCAAATGAGATAGTCATTTACACAATCCGCAGCGACGAAGCGACGAAAACATTTCCACGCTGTTTTAAGAAAGTTTTATTGTAAGAAAGGAAAGAAAAAGGTTATCGGTGAATGGCAAAAAGCATATTAATTAACTCAAAGGTATTCTGACGGAGAAACACTGCTTTCGAAATTTATTCAGAATTTGTTTACTTATGCTGACGGCTATGAAGTCTGTGTTTCTCTCTGTATTTTGCTAAATGAAAACCGTATTGCTTGAAAGCTAAGCTTATCGAAATCAAATTCATATATCGTGTTATGCATGAATGCATTGAGTTTAAACTCAAAAAATTCCTAATAGAAAGAAAACGTTTCCCTGCTTGTTTGACAACCCAAATTGAGTAGACAAGCCCAGCTGACTTAGTCCTCCACAGACTGTGTAAAGCACCGAAACAACGATTTAAAACGTCTTTAATCTTAATCTCAAGCGTAACCGGAGTCGGCGTAAAAGTTTTGCCGTGGAAAAAAGATAAAGCTTTATATGACAACCAGCTTCTGGTCCTGTTTTTCCTTGCAGGTTTCTATGTGTATGTTGAATGAAAAGATATTCGTGTTATTAATAGCTCAGCCAGTGAAAGGCAAAACTGTTTATTACATTTGTTATCGCTAGAATTCCGAGTTGTCTAGTTCCCGCGTAGAGCTGCCATAGATCGAGAAGCGTGGTTTACCGGTACAATAGAACATAGGTTTAGCAACTCTATTGACCAATCAGAGCGTGCGTAGTATCTCAGTTATTTTATAAAGCTCAATAGGATTTAGATAGGACTAGCGCGCACGCTATGTTATAACGGTACTTATATGAAATGAAGTTGAGTTGCTTTCTGTATATCGTGGCTTTGCCGCTCGATTTTGCGCTCGCGGCTACTCCGCGTGCGTTGTGCACCAATGCCCGCTTGTGCAACAACACGAGCTAAACGCTCAAAGGACTAATGATACAAATAAGGAGAGTGATCTTTGGCGTTCGACTGCTATAGAATGATATTTTTGTGATAATCTGTCAGCTTCTAGAAGGGTTCTGCACACCAAGAGAACAACGTAAGACCATTCACATCATCTGTGTGTAATTATTTTATTTTCGTGTATAGCTTGAGCTCAATTGAAGGCCTCTAAGCTTATCAGTAAACTTGGCTAGATAAGGGTCTCAATGGTGTTTTACGTTAGCTGTAAAAGGGTCAATTATGTAACCGTTAGGCTTGAAAAAGCTTAAGATTTAACCGTTTACCGTAAAAAAATATTAGCGCAAAATTGTATTGCAAAGAACTCTTTTTACGCATCGTGCAGCTCAAGCAGGAGCTCTTCCCCAGCAGTATACACACAGTCAAATCCAAAGACAACGAAGGCGCATTTTCAAGCTGAGAAATCTAACTAGACGACGCCCATTGAGGTCCGCTCTGTCGTTGGCAAGTGCGCAGCAACGTTTGTAAACAATGCCAGAGTTCCGTATCTAGCGCTAGAGTCTGCTGCCGATTTTAATCAAGTTGAAGAGTACCAAACAGATTCCGAGGACAGATTCATGATTTTGCCATGCTCCACACCAGTGAAAATTAGCGATTATATTTCCAGGCAATTATGATGTAATTTATAATAAATTTTCCATATAACGCGCGCTCTGATTGGCCGAATTAATTGACAGCTCTAGTCTTGTTAGCCAATCAAATTATTTTAACAATTCTAACAAGGTAATTAATGCAAGTGCGGCCGTAACACTAC
>CM042751.1:26329107-26347487 GCA_022496165.2 Catalaphyllia jardinei | reverse complement strand
ACGGCCGCACTTGCATTAATTACCGTTATCACTCGATTGCTACTATGGGACAAATTACTTTCAATTCTAACAAGGATTGTGATTGGCCTGAGTATAGGTAATCATACGGTTAGGAGTTCAATTTGGAATTAATTGGCAAGAACATGAGTTTTTCAGAAAACTGAAATTAAGGGTGCGTTTCTTTAAGAAAATCCAAGATTGGAATCTTAAATTCGAAAAAATCCGAAAACGGATTTTGCGTTTCTTTACTAGACAGATCGATCTAAGATCTGTTGGATCATGGTGCGTCAAAGGAACCGAAGAATCCACTCTGGAAGTGGATTCTTCGGTTCCTTTGACGCACCGTGATCCGAGAGATCTTGGATTGATCTGTTAAGTAAAGATACGCAAAATCTATTTTCAGATTCTTTCGGATTTAAGATTTTAATCTAGGATTTTGTTAAAGAAACTTATTGCACAAGCCGTTCCGGAGAGTTCAATTTCAGCTTTACAGATGTACAGATGTTAAAGGAACTAATTCCAGAGAGTAAACTAATTGTACAGTCATTAAGGCGACGTGATCGATCGTTCTTTTCTTTGTCCAGTCAATGGTTTACACCATGACGGGGTTAAAACCGGAATAAATACATGTGATTAATAAATTTTATGCTCTAGAGAACAGCCATTGCTCACAATCTTGTGTGTAATTGCTTATCGGAACTGAAACAAATTGCCTGTCTGATTACTGTGAAGATTTACTAATCTCAACTCCTTTGCAGCTTATCTTCAAGTTCTCACCGCAAAGGTAGGTTACAGGGTTTCTTTATCGTAAGAATGAGATAGTGAGAAGTAAAAGGGTTAATTTGATTTGACGAGTTCGACTACCAACCTTCATGTTGTACGGGAGTTGCTTTGTCATGGCTGGCTTCGTAGTTTCTGTTTACTCTCGTGTGGGTCTTGGGAAATCAATTCGGCAAACAATTTTTTTGAACTTAATTTTATTACCCTCAAAAAAAGACGTACTTTCAATTTCGGTTTGGAGTTAAGGGTGCAATTCAATTCGTATCTAAATTATTCGATTCTTGTAATTTGATAACTCGAAACACTATATATATTAAAATTTCATCTAGATCTGCTGGTTAGAACCCACCTATTGCTTGAGCTTCAGAATTTGCTGCCGTTAATTCAGTTTTCCAACGAAATTGATTTCTTGCTTTGTAAACAAGGAAGAGATAATTACGAATTCAGAACACTCACTTATGCGCCGTTGTCTGTAACTCTATAAAACATTGGCGTGTAAAATTTGCATATAGTTAAGGTTTGAAAATTATTTTCAGTCAGTCCCTTAGGAAGAAGTAACGGATACAGCAGCCCTGTATCGGTGGAAAAATCTTCATTTATAATCAGCATTGACACGGTGTTCTATGAAGAGCATATGCTTGGCGATCAAACGTATTTAAGAGAGTTTAATTAACAAAATCAATCGTGCAAATCACAGAAGAAAAATATCCTGTTAGGTACCTCTTTCTGACCGGGACTAACTTTTATCGAATAAACCCTAATATGTACAAAAAAAGGGAATTCGGAACTGCCTGGACGGTATAAAATAATTTGTCAAATTAGAATATGCTTTAATTTTAAATGACTGATTTAACTTATTTCTGTTTACTGCATGTAGTGAACTGACATGGCTTCATTATTATTCAAAGGTTTTTCCACTTGACTAGTAAGATTTTTTTCCAATGCAGCGAGTTACCCGTGTAATGAAAAGCAATAAATGCGGTAAAATGATTTAGCTAGATTTCCTTATCCTCCGACCAAACAATGTCTTTAACAGGCTATACGAAGTCTGCTTGCTAAGGTTCGAAAACATTTACGTCAGGTGTCGCAACTTTCACTTTCGAGTTGGATAAATGGAATTAATGCCATGTGAAGAGATATTTATAGTGGAAATGCAAGGAGAATTACTATTTTTTTATGATGTTAGTCTCAATTGATAGAGTGTGAATCGATGTTATTCGTTTCCAACCACAAACGTTTCCCATTGATAATGGCGGTTGATTTTAAGTACACGATCCCACAAGCTTGTTAGCTTTGAATTTTCATCGCGTATAAATAAAGGTTGTATGTATGTAAGAATGAAACTTTGAATTTACTTCATCTAAGCAGTTGCGAAATGTTAATTTACATTTTGTGATAGACATAACGAAAAACGTAAAAAAACTCTCGAGAGTGGTCAGTGAGGACTAGTAACCATCTTTGAGAAATAACACAACTGGAAGTTAGGAAGAACGAGAAATCGGTGAAAATCTTCAAAGCTCACATCAAACTTTCCGCGAGTGTTTCAAGTCAATGGAGATACTGATAAACGTATTGTTTCAATAATCTCTCTCTTTTAGAAAACGCTATGGGGAAAAAAAGAAATGTAAACGAACCCATGCTTTCATCATCAAAGTGTAAATTATTTTTGCTTGTGTCATCAATAATACATCAACAGCTCGTGCTATAGTAGTTTTACAATTTTATAAAGTTATAGTTATAGAAGAGAAGGCTTTTAATGTGCATTTCCTTTCAGGCTGAATTCAAAATAAGCACATTGCTGTTTACCATTTAGCCATCGCAGAGGACAGATGCTTTTCAGATAGCAATTTGATGGGAACGACAGAAGTAAATCAGAAGTATGAATTGCATGTGTGGCTGCATGTACAAAAATCTCTGTTTCATAATCAACAACAACAACAACAAAAAACAAAACAAAAAGACATTTTCTTTTGCGGGAGGAAAGCATTAAAAATGCAAAAACAACAAACCACAGAGTTTACTTTGTTAAGCCAATATTACAAATGTTCCAATGTAAACCAAATATCACAACAAACATCAGGCTTGCCAAAGTAAGTCAGTGAACGTAGCTGAACTAATATCTTTCAAGAAGTGTGGAAATCGATCGCTCGAAATTAGGGCTAAAACCAGGCCGGCCAAACCTCATCATCCAAGCTGATTATCGAACAACATGAAGTTATGCAGCAAAATTTACTTGGCGCGCGATTTGTGTAGATGCAGGAAGTAGCCGTGTAAGAGAAGTCATCAGTGGATTGGGGTTAAACGTGATCAGGAACCGAGAGGTTTGGAATTTAGACCAGAATTATTGCTCAACTTTACACCAGTGAAAATTGGTAAGTTGTCAGTTAAATTTGATTCAGAACAAGTTGTGTCAGAGGCTGAGTAGCTTCATAATACCTCCAACCTCTACTTGAAAATGACTTATATTCTCATTGCTCGAATTCTGCTCAGTGAAATCGATTCACACCCGAATTCACAGAGATGGCCATTCTTTACATTCTGTTTTATGACGGCTTATGTAAGAATTTTTTTTTAACCTTGTGATTATTGCCTCAGCAGTTGCAATACATTGTAACCTATGGCCCCTTCGGTTTACCATAGTTTTCTTCAATTAATTTGCTTTACATTTCATTATATTTCTTATTTTCTCTTACGTTAATTGTTATTATTGTTTTTTCATTTTCTTTTTGTTTTAGTATAAATCCACTCAAATTCGACTCGAACATTCCTCCTGGTTTGTCTTTGGCTCAATTCTGCAATCGGCCTAGAACTGATGCGTGATGAAAAGGTGCCCCAGGCTTTTACATAACTCACTTACCCGGCCATTCGTGTTAATCCTAGCACACTGTTGATATAAAGTGTACAAACTTGGCTAATGGTTTAACTTTAAGAATTCAATACTGATATTTCGAAACCTATTAGGCTATAAAAACTGTCTACGAACAGGACATGGCCTCGTCCAATTCTTAATATGCTTTAACAGGTTTTGGAATGAAAGGTCAAATAATCTTAAGGTTCATGGTTTCCCACCAGGTCCTTTCCCCACTTCCTGTCTCTCATTCTGATTTCTTTTTCCTCAGCAGATTTTCCCTCTGTGTAACAGAAAAAAATATATAAAATGGCTAATAATTCAAGAAATACTATTCTCTTCATCTTTATTGGAAACAGGCTGGAAAATATCATTGCACGGGTCAATCTACCCTTAACACGGCAGCTAAAACAAAGCCATGGGCTGCAATATCGTGATATCGCTCTATCATGACAAACACGCACGCCCCTTCGACAGAGCTGTATGATTTTGTGGTCATGATGTAATTAAAATTCTGGACGCCGAACAATTCGTTCGCTATTATCAAGTAAGACAATTTACTAATTGAAGCAGCAATTAGTTAAAGGACAAATCAGAAAGGTTCAATTAATCAAACTTTTAAATATCAACTTAATTATATCGTTTTGCTAAAAATCACGAATTTGCTTGTTTACATCTCATTTTTGAAGCGCGCCTTTTTATCGTGTTTTGTGAGTTGATTTTCGAGGACAATTTTTCTTTATGCAGCTCTTTCTATAAACTCCAGCCGTAAAGGCGGTTGTTTCCCTTAAGTTTGATTTGATAACTCAGACGATCATGTTTCAATCATCTACTAAAATAGTACGATATGGATCTGTTTTGAATAAAACGGCAATTTCGTGCTCGCTCGCCGTTTTCTCTCTTGAACTCTGAATGACGAAACAGTTTGTAGTTTTTCCGCATGTTTTAGGCACAAGACGCATGAAGTAGTTTTTTTCGAAGGAAATCCTGCAAGAAAATCAGTTTTGCCTAAATGTTCCCACGGTATTTGACAGTATACAGTAAACTGGCAAAAGAATGAGATATAGTGACACAGGACCGTTTACACGCCACCTATCACGCCAGAATTAGTACAAACTGCCGTCTGTACACAAGTAAAATTTTTGTTTCGATGTGTTTTGATTACAGTCTGCGAACACGTTTGATGGAATTGCCATGGCGATGGGCGCCGAACTCGTACTGGTCCATGTAAAAACACCTGAATTCGTGCTCTGTCGGTACAGTTCACTGCTTCAAAGGGTGGTCCAAACGCTCCCCCACCGCCATCTCTTTACTGTGGTTGAATACACCTGCACATCTCTACCCTTTTCCTTAGCTGTAGCAATCATGTCCACCTATATATTTCTTTACCAATCGGTTAATAAATTTGAAAAGTGATCAAATGAGCTCAATAACTGAATCTATGGCATTTAGATATAGGCGCTTGTTGGAATCTTTGACGTGCACTTCAACAATATCAGCTCAATATTCAATACATCCGTTTGTCTTCGATATTTTGCAACTTTTGTTAGAAGTAAAACTGCCGTCACGTTAATCTATAGCAATGTTTGTCCGTTTTTCCAGCGTAATTCAAACTATTATTTATTGGTTATACATTTAGATTTAGTTTAAAGAATTTTGTTAGTAGATCGAGACACTTTTCCTTAATTGTAATTTTAATTTTACTTGGCGCACCTTGCATTGCAATAACAATAGACCCTATGCAAAAATGGCTGTCATTAAATTATTCTTTTGTTCGTATTCAAAATAGCCTTACTAGCCTCGTTCGGGAAAACAAATTCTTTACAATTTTTGTCTCATAAACGAGGTTAGTGAGGCTAATTCAAATACGAACAAAAGAATAATATCATGGCAGCCATTTTTGCATAGAGTCTATAGGAGAGAAATAATCAATAAAATAGTGAGAAATAGTCAATGCAAAAAAACAAAGAAAAGAAAAAAACCACGAGTTTATTTATTTTTGTTTTTTCCCCCCTTATTTTGCAGGTTGACAGAAAAGACTTTGACGAAAGCGTGAGAAAAAACAACTTTAACTGAAGTGGCAAGGAGAATTAAAAGATACAAGAAAGCTTATAGGTATTTAGGCCTCCTCAAATTTGACATATCATTTCTGTGCTATTGTTGTGAAGACACAGTTAAAGAAAGAAGCTCTTCATGTTCTGGAACTAAGAAAGTATTATGATAATAGATCAGTAATGATAATGATATAATTAACGACACACTCCAATAGCACTGACATTACCTACTTTACTTAAATCAAGTTTCGCAGATATCGAAGATCCGCGCGAGATTACAAGAATTACCTGAGGTGTTTTACCTCTCTCGATAATTAAAAATATTCCTTTTAAAGTAGACTTAACTCGCATTTTATTGGTTGAATATTAGCAGCAGATATTAGCTAAGTTGATGGTTTTCATCTTTTTTTCAATACATCAACAAGTTAAAGGTTGGATGTCTTCTTACAGTAGTCATTGCATCGAGCATAAATTGTGTAAAGTAACTTCCAATTTAAAAGAAATTTAAATCCTTTTGGAGCAGATGTGAGTTTCCAAACAGGTAAACAGTACTTTAAAGACTTAGAATGGATTGTGCTTTTCTCAACCAGAATTTTATTTTATTAGCGTCCAAATTCCTAAAATGCAAATATATTGTTTCCCTATACCAGCATGCGTCAAATACTAGAGTTAAATTTTAATTTTAAAGTAAAATATCTTCGTGGAAAAAAGAAATATACTACTTGTTCAATGTTACAAGTGTTGCATTGCCTTATAACAGGTTTTAGATTCAGTTATTGGTAAATTTCACTTGAATTTCTCTAAATCGAGCCCAGAAAATTATTAAGAAATGTGCACGGGAACGTGCGCTAAACGTATTTGAGTTAAGAGCATAACAACTTGACTTCATATCTTACTTTTTACCACAACAGCTACTGCTACCAGGCTGATAATCTCAATTAAAAGGAAAGAACAACTTGCCTTTTCTTAAAAAATAAACGTACTGACGAAGGGAGCTAGTTATCGTTCTTTTATTGTTAAAAAAAGAAAAGAAAATGTGTAGGAAAAAAATTATTTATTTTGCTTGATTTTGAGGGTCATGATTTTTTTTGGCCTAAAAAGTTATGATCAAGTTCGCCTTTTGCAATGGTGGGAGCGTACCATCTGGTCAAGTGACTATCTGCCAATAGAACAAAGACTGAAAATGAAATGACATTTGAGTGCAACTTCTTAATGCGACTGTAAGCCAATTTATCCATGAGAGCGTGGTGTAATTAGAAGAGGCATTATTCTCAGCTGGCGAAAGCTTACGAATCATTGATTAATCTGTTCCTGTTATTTTCAGATCTGTCTTTCTTGTCGTTCGTCTCCGTTTGATCCTACAACACGTGATGTCACTATTCACATACTCTGAGCCGGCGCAGATCGGTCTTCGCGTGGCCTTTTCGCTAATTGTGACAGTAAACCTCGTTGGCAACTCGATAGTCTGCCTGGTTGTTCTTCGGAACAGGTCTATGAGGAACGCCATGAACTATTTGCTGGTTAGCCTTGCCTGTGCTGACATGATGGTCGCCATCTTCATAGCACCTCAATATATTTTCCTACACACGTATAAGCACCCACAGGGCCTCAATGGTGACTACTTGTGTAAGCTCCTAACTGGTGGGAACCTAATGTGGACCGGGGGCTTGGTTTCTGTCGTGTCACTCATAGCTATTGCGTTTGAGAGATATTTTGCTGTACTTTTTCCTTACGATGAAAAGCGACGCATTTCCAAAGCGAAACTCAAATTCATCATTCCGGCTTGTTGGCTGTTTTCGTTTATCTGGAATCTTCCCTTGTTCGTGCTGGTGAAATATGACCAGGTTATAGATTTCTGCTACGAAGATTGGCCATCGGGATGGTACATGAATGCCTACAGCTTGGGGTGGCTTCTTGTGATTGGTGTCATCGGGCTAAGCATTATGGTTTTCTTGTACACTCGAGTGGTCATTAAACTGTGGGTCAAAACATCACAGCCCGTGGAAATCACACAACGCGCAGTGATCAAGTCACGCAAGCGTGTCACGAAAATGGCACTCATAGTGACAATTGTGTGCGGAATTTGTTGGCTTCCAAACCTCATAGTCTATGTATTGGACTTCTACGGATTGAACTCCCACGGTGGAGTAGTACACACGACAACGGTAGTACTGGTGACTTTAAATTCGTCCGTGAATCCGATTATTTATTGTTTCCAGAGCAAGCGTTTTAGGAGCTGTGTCAAGTCTTTGTTATTTTCTCCTTGTTCACTGCGACGAACGGCGACGGTAGAACCCAGAAATACCCTGACAAACGCAGCCGGGAATAGAGACTGTCCTGGTAACAGGTTGCAGCTCACGCCTGATGCTATGTTGAAGTCTGATCAATGCCAATCAGTTTAGAACGAAAAGAAACTTATGATAATTTCTCAAATCTGAGTAAAAATAACACACAAATTGCGGTTATAAACATAACGAGACAACGCATGTTGTAAAAAACTTTCATTTATGAACTTAACGTTTCGTATGCTCCAATATACATCTTCAGAAGTAACGGCTACCAAAATTACAATTAAATTTAAACACGAAGGCTAATACCAAATAAGGAAAGTAATGACAATGAAAAAGTAAATGAAAATAAACAGACCTAGTTAAATCTGCTGGAAAAATATGAATGGCTATTAGAGAAGAAGTTTCTCACTGCCAACATTTTCTGGTTTTAAATCGCGAATCAGCAAGGTTTCCTTAATTTTACAGTGTATATCAGATTGTCCAGTGGCTAAAATGTCAAAGTGATCCGATTTCATCTTGTGGCCTGTTTAGGTCATGTGATCAGCAATGGCAGAAGAATGGCTGTTACTCGTCAACGCCTTGAAATGTTCCGTTTTCCTGTCATGTAAACGAAGTTTTGTTTTCCCAATGTAGCAATCTTCACAATCCCAGCAGCTAGCCCTATAAATTACTTTAGACTTAAGGGAGCGACTGAGCCTGTCTTTATAGGGGAAAAAAGACTTCATTCGGCGAGTGTTTCTGAAAATAATCTTAGGATTAAAACAACCATAGAACTTGGAAAGTTGAGTAACGATTTTACTTTGAATTCTTAGATAGGGTAAAACATTGAAAATTTATTTTTTGGGCACTTTAAATGACTGTCGGTATAGCCTGATCATGGTGTTATCTTTGCGCGGATGGGAACTTTTCTTGTTTGTGAAACACCTTATTTGAGGACAGGATGAATGTCGACGAAAACTTGTCGTAATTAGCTTTTTTCATTTAATTTACTTTTACAAATCAGCCATAAAGTACTTCAGTACTTCCTCTCATGTAAAATGGAAATTAAAAAATAATAAAATTGTAACAATGAAGTTAGTGGGGAGGGTACGGCTATACGGAGGCTGTGAAGTTAGCCAAAACTCTTACGGACTTCATATTGAAGCTACCATATTATGTTAAGACATGAAACAAAAAAAGATAATAATAAATAATAAATAATTAAATAATAAAATATTGGAAATGTATAGATAATATATAATATACTAATACCAGCTCTACAACACAACATTATATAAACCTGATAATTTTTCTTTAATTAGGTGCTATAATAAATACTACATTGTGGCTGCTTGATAATATATTATACGTCTTTGGTTGTATCAGTGAGAAGGTTCCACTAACTGAGATCGTTCCTCTTTGACATCTAAGAATTGCCTGCCAGCTGAATACGAGTAAAGGCTATCATAAAATACCAGTAAGGTTTATCATAATTGAAAAGCATATTTCACACCATTTTTGTGGAACAGGACGTTTTTGCCATTTGTGTAAACCTTGAGCTGCAACTGGTCAGTGCATTTTGCTGATGCCCTCGGTACTTTACAATAAAGCTAATCTTCTTGTGCTGTGATGCAATCTTGTCTTTGTTTCTCGGTTCTCAAGGCAATTCACGTTGATTCACCATTGCATGTGATATACATGCAGTGACGGATCCAGACCTTGAGTTAAGGGGGGACGGGGGGGGGGCGGTCTTGACTTACTTGCCATGCTGGCCTTTTTCCCTTCTGTCATTTCTTCTTTTGTTAGCCAAAATATGTAGTCGTATCACAGGGGACTGATTAACAATTAAGAGTCAAGGATGTTCAAGCTCAAACAGATCTTTGTACGTAACAGCGGGAAAACAACAGTGATTACAAAAGTGCTAATTCGGTTCGCTCGCTCTCGTGTCCTCCTCTCAGAATTAGTCGATCTGACGCACTTGAGCGGATTTGACCAAAAAGCTGTCAAATCTATGACGGGTAATGCGCACGTCTAGCAATTTATGGTGACTGGTTATAATCAACGTATACACGCTCTCTCGAATAACTTAATTAATATTAAGATCGACGGCAAATCGATCGAAAAAGTTAAGGAAGCCAAATCACTTCGCTTGGTAATTGACGCGCATTTTTCATGGACAAGACAAATGAGCTAGAAGATATCCTCAGCCATCGACCCCCTTAAACGTGTAAGACCCCGTAGTTGGGGCATCCGTCAGTCTCGGGAGACTATGGAGTTGCGCTTTGGGTGGAGTTACGCTTTGGGAGTAGCAATTCCTGCCGCACTGGACGCAGGTGAAGTCCGTTGCCGGTCGGTCTGCCTGGCCTCGGGCCTTTCTCCTCTTTCTCTTTGCCACAGCCTGCTGTATGAGTGACTGTTCAAAGCTGGACAGGCCTTTCTGCACAGTCTGCCTCCAAGCGGTAAGACCAGTTCCGCTCCCTAAATCTACCAAGCGTTGATTTTAGTTTTTTTGCGGGAGGGTGCGGTCTGACGAGGAAACGGACCAAACGAGCAATGGAGGCGCGAGCCTGTAGGGGATCCGGGGGCATGCTCCCCCGGGAAATTTTGAAAATTAGGTTGCCTGAGACAGCATTTCGTACGTTTTGAAGGCAGTATGATATGATAACTAAGTTTTTGTTACTATAAAAAGACCGACTTCAGGTCAAAAGTGATAGTTATAGTTATACTTATTTATAAAAGTTTATTTTTCTCGCCATGAAAAATCTAAAAGATTTCAAAACGTCTCGCGCACCCGCGCTCATTGTAGGTATAAAGTAAGGAAAGGAGGAACGAAGAGGAAGACAGATAGTTTGGTAAGTGCATGAGTATTACTCTTGAGGAACCGACTTAAACTACAAGAGAAAAAGTACTAGAGTATCTACCTGCAGTGTCACAGTTCGGGTCTGAACAACAAGTATCATCTTGTTTGAAGTCGGACATAAATCTGCGCAGCATTTGACATGACATGAGCTGCCCGCTTCTTTTCCCTCTCTTCCTGCTCATGTCGCCTATGATGAACTTTATATACCGAGCCCACTGCAAAGTACAAAGTACAAAATGGTGTCCAGATTCTACTTTTCGCTCGAGGTCCCCACATCCTGCAGTGGGTCGAGGTCCAATCCAAGCAGGGTCGGGCATGACCGTCGAGAACTGATCCTTGCATTTAAATAACAAAATGTATAAAGCCGTTAAAATAGGTTAATTAAAACCAGTTTAGAACATACATGGAAAGTATTGAAAATTATACGTAGTTTGAGTTAGCTACAGATTAGATAAGTAATCTGAAATCTGTATAAACTGCTTATTTAAGCGGAACTTTTCTGGGAGTGGGGGCCGATCTCTTCCAGCCCTGGAAGCCGAGAAGAAGGGGGACTTTGGGAATGAGGTTGTTACGCACTTATCCCTGGGTGGCACGCGAGCAACCTGGACGTTCAGTGCGGTCCAACTGAGGTCGTCAGTTGTGTTGCGCTCTTGTGCGAGTGCGAGATATTTCAAAGTATAAGATTACAATATCATACCAAAAAACCGCTTAGCTTCACCCAAGACTATAGATCTTGAAATGAGGAAGGGCGAATGAGCTTTCGGGAAAGATAGAGTACAAGCTATACTTGTTCAGTGTTCTCTTCATGATACGAAGTTTTGCGACATTGTTCATTTTGTCCTGAATGATGAGCCCATCACTAAGAGTGTGCAACTCTCATACTAAGCCTATATCTCGGCAATTTTACACACCGGTCTATTTTTGAGGCTTCTTTTCCTGATCGAAAATAGGTCAGTTCTGGTTTCCTGCAGGGGCCCGAATTCGCGGTAAATTGACGAAAATTTGGAGTAGTTGTGCGCTCCTGCATGCAACTACCCCACCACCACCAGTGATGGGCTCCTGTGCACGTGCCTGAGTACAAATTTCCTCTCACTACAGTACCCTATATGCTATTCTCGGTTTTCACCAGTCATGTGATAAGACTAAATATCGTAACCATTCAATGAATGAAGTCAAAAATCTGGAATACGATAGATGATTGATATATAAACAACCTCGCCAACAATCACGTTACTGCTGTTTTTCATTTATACGTTATTTGCAGAAGTGTGTTATCCAAATTTACGGCCGCCATGTTTGTGCCCTTCGGAGGGACACAAACATGGCGGCCGTGAAGTAACAGAAGCATCTGTCACTGAGTTTTGCTATTGAAACGGACAATTATTGCTCTAGAGATCTGACACATTGGCATAAATGCTTCTTCTAGTGCAAGCAATGTTTAGTTAGCAAAACTAAAGCGATAACCCATCTATTGAACCACGCGACAACCTCTTCATGTCACGAAACGCAAAAGCTTGGAAATTCAAACGTGCTCTATTATAAAGGAAGAAGAACCCTGCCGAGCTATAACATCGTGGGGTCAAGTTCCTATAGGGTCTTTCATCTGATGAAACCAGAGTCTCAGAAGGAAAGTTGGAATATGATTACGTCATATGAAAACCAGGAATAGTACCTCTACCTCACCGTCTAAAATTTGGTTGATAATGCGCAAAGCAAAATATCCCTACGGCTACGCGTAAGTTTATAGGTGTTGCAATCTTCCGTAGGAGCGATTATTCATTCCCTGGCGGAAATGCGGAATCCAGCGGTTCTGGCTTTTTCCAGTCTCTCTCGCGGTTGAGATCATTCGGCGTGGCTACCAAGTTTTTATTCAAGTTGTCTTACATGACATACTTATCAATCCAAATCAAAATGGCGGACCATGACATGTCTCCTCTTCATGGTAAAAAGCCTTGTCGTGCATGTACAAGTTTTAAATCGTGGATGAAACAGGAAAACAGAAGGAAAAGCACTGCGGTAAGCTTTTAACTTGCAATGAAAGTGAAAGAATTGGAACACACGCTAAGTTACCAAAAAAAGCGTTGCGCGAGCAATTTCGAAATTGATGCTATGATTACATCATATTTTCTTGTCAATATCACGGCAACTTAAGGTACCTCCAGCAACCTATTACTTGATACCTAAAATCAGCCCTTCACTTTAAAGCTGTAGAAGATTCGTAATAGAGGATCTGCCCGATACGATACTCTAACCCATATTTTATGTATATGGGTTAAATTTGCACGTAAGGAAAAATTAAAGTACACTGTCTGCACAATCAGTACGGTAAACTCTAGGCTTTAATATGAAATGAATTTATAAGCTTAAACGAAGTGAGGCTGATGACGATGATTTGAAAAGCGAACTGTTTTTCTTTGGAGGATGTCAAATAGAAAATCACAGTCTTTACACAGGGTGTACCCAGTGGTCTGACGCTTATAGAATAAATAACCCTAGTTGTCTGAATAATAGTTGTTTGAATAATAGTTGTTTGATATTGATTTGACTGATACTGGTTAATTGGTGATCAGTAACAATACCTAAAGGAAACATGACGGTTTTAATTGCAAACTGTCTCCTTTATACAGCTGTAAGTCAATCTTTTAATCAAAAGAAAGATATTTTTATTAGTAATTTGGAAACCTTACATCTTCATGCAGGGTAGTAGCAACACACCTCAAACACAGGAGACAGCATCTCAAGAAGAAACCACCATAGAATGTCCTCTTGATAGAGAAGAACTTGGTCGATCAACATGGAACTTTCTCCATACAATGGCTGCTTATTATCCAGACAATCCCACACAAGAACAACAACACGACATGTCTAGTTTTGTAAAACTGTTTTCCAAATTCTTTCCATGTGAAGATTGTGCCTCACATCTCAAGGAAAGGTAAATTGAACTTTTTACTATCCTTTGTGTTGTTCAATCCTATATGTTTCTTTTTTTAAATATTAATCACAATGCAGACAACAATTGAAAATGGTTTTGAAGGTCGAAGTGCTCTGACTACTATAGTAGTAGATTTTGAAACCTTAAGGGAGAGCATCTTATTGGAGACAAAACACTTTTTAGAGAGTCTCTGGGCTGTTATTAAGGGCCATAACCTGGAACACCCGTTATGGCTGAGTATCCTTGATTTTCCTTTAATGCTATGGATGAAATTGCCTGTTCATATTTAAGTTGATAGAATTCGCCCACAAAGTAACAAGTTTGCTACAGGCATGGAGAACAAGGCTGCAGGATATTTAAAACTTAATGCAGGCCATCTGATAAGGTGCCTAAAAAATGGAAAATTATGTGGAAATTTTCGGCAAAACTATGCTGACGAAAGTGACAGTTATGCAGAAAAGACGCCAGATTATGCAGAAATTTCTCAAATTGATAAAACTGTTCCCAAGGCTTTTTTCAATGTATATAAAATACACTTTAACATCTTACCGAGAATTTTAGTCCTTTATGACATGTTTGACCTTTTGCTGCCATTCATGGACAGGTATTTCCTCGTTCAACGCAGTTTCGTTCCATAGTTTTTGTACTTGAGTTTCTCTGAAGCTTAGCAACTAGGCATTAAATTGGACGAGGGAAACTAGACACCGGAAGTCCCAAACTAGAACCCAGGCTCATCAAAAGACTATGAAACGCCTGGAGGTTTAATTAAAATTATTTACGAATGAAAAGGTGTGTTTTTGTCGCTGTTTTGGGTAAATAACTTCTTCAAAAAGAATCAATCTCTTCGCTAATTTTGCTTTTGAGAATGGTAAGCATTTGCTTTCTCGCTTATATGTAGCAATTTTCTAGTTTTATGCGGAAAAAATGCCCCAAGGACGCTGAGGATGCAGAAGTAGGTGAATTATGTGGATCCGCATCGTTGCATCCTGTCAGATGCCCAACCTTGTTCCCAGGCCTGGGAACGAGGTTGTCAGATGCCCTGTTTATGATAGCCCTGGTTGTAAGTTGTTTTGTTCCAGCTGACTAAACATGTTTAAGAATTTTGTGAAGTTTATTTGTGTATAATGGGTTTAGTGTGACTCTGACTGACTTTAATATAAGTCTTAAAGTTAAAGTTTAACCCCAAATATCTGCCCTCGGTGCTTAATTAGGGCAGGGATCAGACAACTACTAGTAGGCATTCAGTGGAATACTAAGGTGGCACAACAGGAAAAAATTATTTCAAAAAATCCCTTCAAATGGTGGAGTAATGACGGGGGGGGGGGGGGGGGGAGGGCAGCTTGAGATTGTAGAACATCTGAATACATACATACATACCCGAACTTTATTTAAACTCGAATTTCAGAGTAGCCTGATAGGCTAATATGTTCGAGAACAAAAAAAATTGAAAATCTATTTACATACACAAAAATCTATATACATGTACATAAAATAAATCTATATACATGCATGAAAATCGATTTACCTACATGAATAACAATAAAAAAAGTTAAATATACTGTTAAGTCTAAAGGGAGTTTGCTTTCAAGTGTAAAATACAGAATTAGATCAATAAGGTAATCATTTAAGTTGTGGTTAAAATTTGACTGGACTTTGAATTTTTTTCATCTAGTTTTCTGGAGATGCTTTGTGACTGAATATGAGACTGTCTTGTTTTGTCATTTAGGCTAGGAACACTATTTTACATGAGCAGATCTAGGGGAAGGGTGCAGGGGTGTGCACCCCCCTCTGAAAGATGAAGTCTTCTTCTTGGTATTTACTTTAATCTAAAATTTGTTTACCTCACCAGTCAGTTATGCCATTCCTTGCTGCTGCACCCCCTCCTAAGAAGAATCCTTTATCTCCCCTGCATTAACTATGAACTATACTTTGCAACATTCTCATGGGAACAAGTTATTCTATGCAAATGATAAGCATTCATTTGTTGCTTAGCAATCTGTGTGCATTATGTTTATGTGCATATTATTTTAATAACCTCAAATCTAAAAAGGTGATTGGTTTTCTTCTCAGGCCTGCTAAAAAAACATTTGGAAGAATATTTCTTGTCTTGGTTGCAAAAGTGACACATTCTTCCTAAAACTCAGATTGATTTTTTATTATTAAATTAAGGTTACAAACAAACCCTCCTGACACAAGCAACAGATACAACTTTTGTCAATGGATGTGTCATATGCACAATGAAGTGAACAGGAGAATTGGGAAAAAGGAGTTTGATTGTTCAAAAGTTGACGAGCGCTGGCTTGATGGGTGGAAAGATGGATCATGCGACTGACAAGAGAATCAAAGTAAGTGCAATTAGTCTCATTACAGGTACAACAACAACAAAACAACCACAACAAAATTTTATTGATTCGAAATATACGTAATAACATTATACAAGTACTGTATAAGAATCAGTTTGAGGAGAATTTACATTTTAAGCCTTTCACTAAATACATTCACAGTGGCATCCAGTGTCTAGTCCATGACTTTTTTCCAAGAAAGTGAATTTGTTTTAAGGTTTCTGGATTCTAGGTTGAATGTTCCAGGTTTGAGCGGCCGCCCCTGGCCCTAGCCCTCGAGCAGGCTCAACTTTGAGTCATGTGCATGAGTGGTGAAGAGCAAAGCAATTTAGCGGCAAGGTACACACTGTAGACTATGAGTGGTCCCACATGTCCATGGATTTTGTTCGCATCACAAACGACAGACTCAGCAAAAGAGGTACTACTCTCAGTCTAATGGCAAAGAGTCAGGAGAAAATCACCTTGCAGCTTCGCCACTCGATTTTATGCTCATGGCTATACCGCATGGGCTTGTGCTCATACCCATGCCCAGAGTTCTCCGTAAGCTCCAGCGACTGGCGAAATTCGCCGTCTAGTCGTTCTCGGCGCGTCGGCTACTCAAAGTAAATAACATGGACATGAAGAATGACAATGACATGTCTGGCGCCGATTCAGAGTTTGTGTTTGATATGGGTGATGACAATTAAGTTGTTGAACTAAGACAAACATATTTTTTTGCTCAGTGAAATTCCTTTTCGTCAAGAAAATAACTTAAAACCATTATTGTTTAATTAAATTACGCTGAAATGTACTTTTTAGGACCCCAATTTCAAAGGTTTCTTGGAGAGGCTCCTGGACCCCCCAATAAAGTGTGGGCCCCCTCCTCCACGTGGCCCCGATAATACCACTGCACGTCATTTTAGCGGCATTGTCCACCGCCTACTCAAAATTATTCTCCCTGTACTTCAAGTTTTTGGGAGAACCCTGAGCTCGTAGCTGGCTACCCTGGCCCTCGGAAACCAAAGAATCCAATTTGGGCAAGGGTTCTTCAGTTCCTTTGATGTACCATGATCTGAGTGATCTTGGATTAATAAATCTGTCCAGTAAAGAAATGCAAAGTGCATTGTTTGATTTATATTACCATGACAGTAGCTAAGTGATTCCACCTCTTCACATTAGCAACTCATGTTCATGCAATTAAAGAATGTACACTAGAATCAAACAAAAAGTTACAGAAGAAGGGAGTCTATGAAGTTTTGTTCTACTTGACACCTAGCAGCATACTCTCGAGGGGACAGCCCTCGATAAAAAATTGTGTTACAAATATAAATTTGACAATGCAGACAACATGTTGTTCCCTTTTTTTGTATTTGAAGATGATAATGCTGACTATAAACAAGAACAAAAGACAGCGGCTCCATGGAGTTCCTTATATCCAGCTTTCTTACATGTAACACCATTGGCGTAACGCACAAGTATGGAGGAAACAGCATATTAAGTAATCTTCCCTTCCCACAGAGAAATTGTAGAGAGAAAGAAACAAATTATTGAAAATATTGGTCTCTAAGAGCTGGGATATTTAAAATGCGTCTTTGAGACAGACCAAGTTAAGAGCATAGCTAATTAAAAGATCACAAAAAGAGAATAACTAATTAAAGGGACATGAAATCTAAAATGAAAACATTTCACCTTGTCAAAAAGTAGATTTTCGTGACCTCTAAAGTTTTCTGCAGTCAGGCACTTTACTAGTTGGAATGGCCTGGTGTTTTCCATGGTAGAGTCGAGGTAACAAATGGCAAGGATAAAAATATATGTTTTTATTTTTTTAAGCAAGTAAGAACTTTATTTTAACACGATAAAAAAGGTCAGCATTGCTGGTGGGGTCATGCAAACAATAGTTATGGGAAAAATAAAAGTTACTAAAACATATGTATGGTTGGCAAAATGGTGCAAAATTCACAAAGTTTATATTCATTCACATTCAATGCTATTTTTATTATTCAGGAAGATATTTATTCACATTCAACAACTACGCTTTTATTCAAGAAATATATTTATTCACATTTAACGACATATTTCGTATTCACAAAAATATTCACTCACATTTTACGGGATTTATTCATTCACATTCGCTCACATTCACCATCGAAATATTCATTTTTTGGTTCAACACGATGGAAATATTCGTTCAACATTTTCTGCGCACCATCTTCGCGCATCATTAGGTCCCACCTCCCGCTCTTTTCTGGACGCAAAATGGCGGGCAAAGGAAGTCCCAGTGAAATGAAAGGGTTACACTGGCAAGATCTTTTTTC
>CM042751.1:26321607-26326607 GCA_022496165.2 Catalaphyllia jardinei | reverse complement strand
ATGCTGTACTAGCGATTTGATGTCTTCCATACATGTATCATCCAAACTGCCTGGTCTGCTGTGGTACCGAGCTCTGGTCACTTTCAACAGAGGCAGCATTTTCTTCAATAACAAGGGCTCTCTCTGGTTTGGACAGTTCATCGTCAGAGTCTCCTCTGTTAAGTAATTCATCTTTGGAAACATTAAGTTTCACATGCAGACGACCCTGTCCGCAAAGATGCTTCACGTGCGCAAAGTCCCACTTGTGTCCCGTCTTGACCACTGGCAGGGTGACAACATTCTTTTCGCGTTTCACAAAATCAACATATGTTTTTCTTATTGTTGGAATTTTCGACTTGAAGACCTCCACGAGTTCGTTGCGTATTTCGTCTTCAGAATGTCCTGGTGTGAGGTCAAACTCTCCTTTAATAACAATATGTCGCTCGCTAAAAGAAAATGAATCTCTTTCCTCGTTCATATCTTCGATCGTTGTCACTTTCTTTCTAAAGACAGTCAATCAGATGAACACTTTTCGGTATGGGGGTTGCTCCTTTGCGCCTTTTTTCCTTTTGCTTGAACCGAACGCTGACGGTCGAAATGGATGGCCAGGCACTTTTCGTTTCGGTAAGGAGCTGTTTTCAAATTTGTTTTGATCTCGGGAGCCACTGAAGTCGAAGCTTCTTGAAATAGATGTCGTGTCCGATCCATAAGATTTTGTTCTACCTCTAAAAGATCTCAATTCTTCACAACACAACGCCAATTCATCCTCAATCCAATCCATCATCCTCCGCCAATTCATCCTCTGTGCGACGACTCGGCTGGGACGCCATCTTGCCGCATGAACAAAGGTAACTTGTTCAATTGTCATCCGCTGACCGGACCTAACGATGCGCAAAGGGGGTGCGCAGAAAATGTTGAATGAGTATTGCACCTTGTTGAACCAGTATTTCGACGGTGAATGTGAACGAATATAAACCGTTGAATGTGAATGAATACATCCCGTAAAATGTGAGTGAATATTTTTGTGAATAAGAAATATGTCCCTAAATGTGATTAAATATATCTCTTAAATAAAAACGTAGTTGTTGAATGTGAATAAATGTCTTCGTGAATAAGAAAAATAGCATTGAATGTGAATGAATATAAACTTTGTGAATTTTGCACCATTTCGCCAACCATACGTATGTACAATTTAAAATTAAGAATTAATGATAAAACCAATCAGAAATATTTGTAACCGGTGTCTCTGTTTTTAGTTATAGCTAAAATAGGTTGGAAGTTCATTTCATCGGTGTCAAATTTTCGAAGACAGCGTTTAAAATCTTTCAAGGTTTTAGCCATTGTTTCGTCGTTCGTTAAACTATTCCATGCAATTGCTCCTCAAGCCATCCATTATGAAACAAGAATAGTAAAAGCTAGGGTGCTGCTGGAATGACAGGCCAGTGGTCTTTCTCAATTGAACACTTCAAAAATGCTGATTACTATAATAGTGGTCGACACAACCTGCCCATGCACAAATAATATTCTACCCATGCGCAATTGTAATCACGCCCTTGTGCGAAAAATGACAGATCGCTTCCCTGTGCTGTCAGAGAATGGATTTAAATATGAAAGCAAACTTGGTGGTCGAATAAATAAAATGGTTACTGAACTCGTTATTCTCACTGTGTGGCTGATCAATTATTTGTTATTATTTATTTAGTGGTTAATTCAAAGAAACTATATAGGTAGAGAAACGTTTATTTAAACATGGTGTTGTATAAAGCTGAAAGCTAATGGGCTAAGTGTCAACGAAGTTTTGGCGCTGTTTATCTGAAAATATAAAGACGTGAATGATGATCGCAGTTGTGTCCACAACTTGTATGAATTAACCTATTTAAAATGGTTACTTGATAGTGTTAGGTTTCATCCATATGTCGAAAACTGGTTATTTGATGTAACAATATTTCTTGGAAAAAAGGCCAGTAATTAAACATAATAAATTTCTCACGAAAACCATAATTGCTTGTTATCACAGTGATGTCACAAAATAGTCATTTGCTGACAAAATATTTCGTTTGATATGACTATTTCATAGCAAAAATGTCTATTAAAGCCATTTTACGTAAAATTGATAATTTGTTAAAATATATACATATATTTAACAATTATATTATGAGCTCGAGATTTCTATCACGCATAGAAATCGAGAGCGAATAATCTAATTGTTTTAGTATAAATCTACTAATCGTTCAAAACTTTATCTGAATCCTGTTCACAGGCACTTCGAAAACGCCAAGAAACGGCCTTCATTTTGTCGACAAGAGTACACTGCTACGCTGCTCACTATCTATCACGTATTAGTATAAATTTACCGTAGTCTATTGTGAATCCGTGAATTTGATTGGCTAAATTATTGATGACTATCTGCTGATAGTCATCAGTTACGCATCAGCGCACATCGCGCATCAATTTTGGACCTGATCTAATGTAATAAAACAGTTCTTTTCTACGTGTTACTTGACTTTTTTTCTTTTTATGCAATGAGACTACGGTAAATTTATACTAAAACAATTAGACTACTCGCCCTCGTTTTCTACGAGCGATAGTCAACTCGGCTGCGCCTCGTTGACTATCTGCTCGTAGAAAACTCGGGCTCGTAGTCTAATTGTTAATTAGTATAAATCTACTAGCGTTCTCTGATTGGGTACGCTACTCACGTTCTATTCGGTGATAGATATTGAGTAGCGAAACACCGTGGGCTGGGGGCCGCTTCTTTGTGTTTTCGAAGTGTCTGTAAAGAGGATTTAGATGAAAGTTTTGAACGACTAGTAGATTTATACTAAAACAATTAGATTATTTGCTCTCGATTTCTATGCGTGATAGTTGACTCGGGCTGCGCCCTCGTCAACTATCACGCGATAGAAATCTCGAGCTCATAATCTAATTGTTAATTAGTATAAATCTACTAGCGTTCTATCACGAATGCTGTTCTCTGATTGGCTACGCTACTCACTATCTATTCTGTGATAGATAGTGAGTAGCGAAGCAATGTACTCAAAATGAAGGCTGTTTCTTGACATTTTCGAAGTGCCTGTGAAGAGGATTTAGATAAAGTTTTGAACGACTAGTAGATTTATACTAAAACAATTAGATTATTCGCTCTCGATTTCTATGCATGATAGTTGACCCGGGCTGCGCCCTCGTCAACTATCACGCGATAGAAAGTCGAGCTCATAATTTAATTGTTAAATAGATAGTGAGTAGTGTAGCCAATCAGAGAACGGCATTCGTGATAGAACGCTATTAGATTTATACTAAATATATATATATATCTTTTGCGATCAAAGAGAGTAGCGGGAGAGTGTTTTCCAAGCTGACAGCCAGCGAATTAAATACAAAAGCACTATCCAATGATATTCTTTAAAATGTCAATGTGTCGGCTATCTGATAGCTAGAAAATCTAGATATCAATTTAGGATGTCCCAATCGCCAACATATTGTGTCTTCGATCCGTGGACTGCACAAACGCAATATGGTGTTATATTTAAACGTTAAACAGCCGCCCCAATTAACGGGTTTATAACTTTGCTTTTTAAAACAGTGAACTGCAGTTGAATACTTAGCTTGCATAGATGCACATCGGATGGGAAATGTCTCGAGTTAACTAATTATTTTAAGAAACGCATGTTCTAATGGTAGTCTGTGCGGTATTTGTCAGAGTCAGTCTCAGTATCGAAGGGACAGAAATCTGTAAGTGTTTTACACGAGAAATGTTTGTTTTAACCCGTTTAGAATAATGTCTTTTGTATAAGCTTTTTTTATCACTTGCATGGCTTTGAGGTTTTGAACTGAAATTGTGCCAAACTTAAGGTTGGCTGAGAGTAGAATAGTTAAAATGGACAGGAAATGGCGGAAATCTTTCTGCTTGTACTGTATTCAGATTGTAAATCGCTTTACAAGACTACCCTTATACCTTTCAGTCTCAGGCCAGCTGTGTAGACTTTAAGGCGTTTCCAACCGACAGCATCCAATGACCCTTTTCACGATTAACTCTTCCATTTGCATTACAATTAAATCTAGCATTATTAAATCTAACATGTATGTGAGGCAATTTCGGCCTATTTTAAACTTTTAGCCCGAAATTGCCTCTCATCCACATTGGATTACATTGTAATGCAAATGAGAAAAAGTAACTATTGAGTTGGCTCAAAATAAGACTGATGCCATTATAGCACTCATTCAGTCCTTCTGCGGGAAACCCGAAATCATTTTTAGACCTTTTATTCTTAAGTTAAAAAAAGTTGACACCAAGAAGAATCGAACCCGAGTCGTCGAAATACCAAGCGAGACTCATACCCACTATGTTCATATCCACTAGGCCACTGACAGCACTCCGCCGAATCTTCGAATTTTTTGGCTACAAATCCAAACACTAATATAAAAGCTAACAGCAAGCAACCTGAGCTAATGTAGGCTAACCGGACCGCTATTTAGGCAGTATGTCTCATCTGGTTAAGGTCGATCATATTCCCTAGGAATAACTTAGTGTTGTGTGGTGTAACATGCCATGGGCTGTCTCCTCCGGTTTAGGACGATGATTGCCTTTCCAAACACTATTCTGAGTTATGGAAGAGAGGTCGGGGGTTATGCTGGAGAACAGTCATCTTATATTTTCGGTTATTTACTTAACAATTAGCTATGTAGATTATGAGCCGGCGTGATAGTTGATAAAGGCCGAGCCCGAATCAATTATCACGGGGAAGTTGGAACCTAATTACCTAATTGTTTTAGTATAAATTAACCGTCTCTCAAGACTTTATGTAAATCCTCTTCACAGGGCCTTGAAAAACGCAAAGAAGCGGCCACTATTTTCTCAACAACCACTCACTGTCAGGTTACTCATCATCTAAACAATTAGATTATGAGCGCGAGATTTCTATTTTACCAAGAGGCTGTAGGTAGCCTATACTCATGCGCAAGTTAGCCTTGCAGAAAATAGGTAGGAACTACGTATATAGTGGGAGATGAAATTGAAAGTC
>CM042751.1:26292970-26305675 GCA_022496165.2 Catalaphyllia jardinei | reverse complement strand
CAACAGTTCTTTTCAGAACTATTCTCACCCGGACGATCACACAATACTGATACTCCTGGGTTCAAACTATTTACCAACATACCTTTATTGAGTGCTAGTTCACTATGGTTTAATGTGAATAATAGTTCAGTCTTATTTCATTTTCAATGTTGGAGATGTTCTCTCACTTGGCCTTTTCTCTGCATCAAACACACTGATAAAGAAATTGAATTAAACTCACTTCTTGAGCTATTATATTTACAGTGAACGTAGCTCCAGAATAACGCACTACAACTACAGATCATTATAAATAAAATACAAGTATAAAATAGAAAAGATTATTTAGTGATTTTAATTACAACGCAGACTTCTTCCTCTTCTTTAGTAGATTTGTCCAAAAAAATATAACTAGTGCTTGCGTTATTGTAATTACTTATGTTACCGTTAGTATCTTTGTATTAATATAAGTTACTTGCATGTAAAATTATTAGCATTAATTGCTTATGCCGAGGTAAGTAAACAATAAACTAAATAAAATAAAATAAAGTTAACAGTTACTTATGATAATACATTGTTGGTGGCTAGTCTTACCCAGCTCGTTTCATCCCGGCCAAGGAACTCATCAGAGATCTTTCTGCTTGGTAAACTCGTTGGGCATTGTCCCTAAAGTCCCGTTCGCTAACAAAAAGATGACAGCAATCTCGTCTTATATCGCATAAAAATTCTCGACCCCACAAATTCACCGTCGATTGTATGGAAAATTGAAAATCAAGTTGACATTTACTAATGTCAGTGGGATAATCTTAGTGACAGTGATACGTTTGGAAAGTTTGTTTTTTTTTTTGCAAAAAGCAATAAAGATGTTAAAAAACGCTATGCAGATATGGTATGGTATATATTACTTGCAAAAATTGTCGGACGATTTTGATTTCGGACAAAAATAGTGTCCGAAAAGAAAACCGTCCGAGACTTTTAAGCATCCGAAATTTTACAGTATAGTATAAAACTTTAAAAGTACTTACTGGGCGACGGCATCCCATATTCAGAGCCAATATACATGATATGGCTAGAATTTGGATTACGCGGCTTTGCTCAGTCGTTCTTTTTATCACTGGAAAGGAAAATATTTGTTTCTTTTATGGCGTATCCGCCTGTAAAACCTTGAAGAGACAGTACAACTTTCATTTTCACAGATTTTTTTTCAGTCTAATTCATGTTTTTTAGTTGTAACTTTACTTTAGGGATGTTTTAGCGCAGTGTCCGAAATTTTTGTTCGAAAATTGTCCGAAATGAGGGAATTAACCGTCCGAAATAAAACGTCCGAAATAAAACGTCCAAAAATTTAACAATAAAAGGTTTCTTAAAACACTTTAGAATAAAAATGAGCGATATAAAAATAGAACGACGTTTCGATGACTCAATGTCATCATTATCAAGTTCGAAGTACATGCAAGAATTAATTGCATATATAGTGGTAACAGTGTGAAATTATGTAAGGAATTAAAAATGAAAAATGAAAAATAAAAAGCGTAGGGAATCAAAAAAAAAAAAAAAAAAGGTATACAAATATTCAATTGCTATGTAAAAAGTTTGGCACGGATTGAATCCGATTGCGTGTTGAGTTTTGGTTTTATGTTCCTAATGAACAGCATCTCATAGATTAGACAATCAAACTTTGTGCGGCATTTCTTTAGAACTTTAAATTTAACGTCCGAAAACGCGAGTTGGACATGAAAATTTAACGTCCGAAATTTTTTGCAAGTAATGTCGAAATCATTAGTATAGTCATTATATCCAGCTCGTCACCACACGCCTCACTGAGTATTAATCATTTCATGTCCAATTCGCGTTAATTCTTCGAAAAAAAAAATGATTTTACCATCACATCCATGGCAAAGTTAAAACGTAAAGGAGCAATAATATGGGTGTCCCTAATATGGCTGGCAGCTTTTATTCTGGTTATTCCTCCCATAAACCAACGGAAAACGACTGCTAGTAGTTTTGGCCTAGTCACAGCGAAGCGTACACTGTCAATAAATGCTGCCACTCATTGCAGAAATTTGTTACGTACGAACATTGCTGTTTTTGAAGGTCATGCCTATACTTTTAACCAAATAACAATGGTTTAACAGTAGCAAGGGAAGCTCCTAGAGAAGAATACACAAGAGAAAGCACAGGCTCTTGCAGTTATCGTTTTGATGTTTTTGTTTTTTTATTGCCCACTCAAGAGGCTTGGCTGTCGTTAGAGTTTTAGAAATATTTCGATGAGTTCTGGTTTGCCTCTGACTTGACGTGTTATTTTTTTTATCTTATTGGCTTACCAACCCCGTCCGGGGAATATATCTCTAGGCCCGCAACAGTTCTGAACGACAATTCTCGTATGTTTTCTTCCCAAGTAGTTCTTGCAAACAAAATTTTACTCGCTTTCAAGAAAAAAATAAAATCTGTAAGTCGCACGTCGAAATCACCAGCATCGCGACGTTTAGTATTATACTGAGATCCTCTAGCTGAGGTCCTTGTATTAATTTCAGAAATTATCACGAGCTGATCGACAGTAATAGTTTCTGGTTACCTTGCGAGCAGGTTCACGTTGAAGCATAAGCTCGCTTGTTGTAGCCGTGAGAGCGCGAAATCAAGGTGAGAATTAACAAATTAATGTCAGTTTTTCATGCGTCTGTGCTGTTATTGATGATACATTTCGTCACAACATTGTCAAAGTAGCTGTGGAACCACGAGGCGACAGCCGATTGGATCTGCACACTACTTTGACAATGTCATGACGAAACTCATTGTCTATAAGAGGACAGACTCATGGAAAAACTGGCATCCATTGTTTTTTACGATAACAAACTGTGAAATTGTCCGCTCTCGCTCGTTGGCCGCATCGCATAAACTACAAATTCATGTGTCCGTCCGCTTATTGACGATAAAAATTAGCCAATGGCGCGCGAGAATTTATGCTGTTATCGTAATAAGTGACTTTCTTGTCCCCTCTTCACCAGACCTCCTCCCGACGGATCGTTTTCATCTTAGCCGCTCGCGCGCGTGACTCAAAGGTGAGTGTGCCCGCAAGCTAATTTGTGATTCACGCACTTCGACTCGTTATCCCAGTTTGAAAAAAAAAGAAAAAAAATGGGGCACACATTGGGGCTGAGAACGTTTTTATTGTATCATTGAAACGTTTGTTTTACTTTCATACAAATCCTTCATGATTTTACATATTGTTATTCATGGCTAAGTACACATAGAGGTGGAGGTGAAAAGTGGTGGATGTTTACCTCTCTCCGAGGCAATTATCGACCACTATTTACCTCCACTTGGATGAATAACTGGTTTAGTATATACTACACAAGCTGATTGAATAACTATTGGACTAAAAGATTACTTGGTTTCAAAATCCCTGCTTGGAATATAAACAGTACCGTTTCGAATGTAAAAAAGTAGTTTATCTTTCTTTTTTAGTCAACGTTATTCTTGGTCAGATAAAAATGTTGATCAGATAAAAACGCTTTGATACCAAGGTTTCATTTTATCAGAAATATGTCCTAATTCAAATTATACAGCATTATTAATGTTATGGCAATCAGTCCAACTTTATAATAAATAAGTCAAATTTATAACAAATCAAACAACTTTCTTCTCTGGGACCAATATTAGCACTTTCCAGGTGTTTCGCCTTTTTCAGTTGCTGATCAATATAGAATCCCATCAATGAATGTTTGACATTTCTTGAATGTCGTATGAATGACAGTGCATGTCTTTTTGCAAATGGGTCCTTATTAAGTAGTGGCTGTAAAGCAAATGTTGAGTCACTATTTTCACCCTTGAGTAAACCAATTAAAACTGGCAAGGAGAACAAATTAAAGCTTGCATTTAGTGTCGCCAAGGTTAACTAGCCTTCAGAGGTGGGGAACTTTAATTCATTGTCAACATCCTTTGTAAACACTTAAAACTTCGAATATTTGAAATCTTAAACTACTCTATGATTTAAAAAAAGCTCATAATAATCCGGATTAACGTATATAATTCTCTATCTTTCGGGCTTTAATAGGAACTTTGGGGAGTTGTAAGAAGGAGGAAAAGGTGGCCAAAGCCAGCCTTGAGTTTCCCGCAGAACGAACGGCAGTCAAAACCAAGCCGACCTACAGAAACGACAAGATAATAGTTTCTTCGCAGCTGACAAAGCAATACAAAGTATATTTGGCCACTTTTAATAATTAGCTCGAGAATTCTGGGTAAATTTCACGAGGAGCAACATATTTTGTTTATAATGACACAGCTCGCTTTCCTGACGACCGATGCAGAACGAGTTGTCGAACGCGTGCGACACATTATTTTGGCGCCGGATAAAATATATCATGAGCAGACATCAAATGTTACATATTTGTTACCTTTATACAATCCATAAATACCCTTTTCATAAATGGCTGCCAATTTTAAGTTCTTTTGTATGCATCTAAATTAACCTCACTAAATTCATTTGAGAGTTAAAATTCTTTTGGACTATCAACTAAAAAACGAAGTTAATCAGGCTAATTGTGATTCCTACAAAAGGGCTTATAACTCGCAACCATTCAGTTTATGAAAAGGGTGCTTGGCTTTTCTGAATTACGAATTCCTTTCCATGAGATCCGACGACAGAAGGTGTTCGACTTCAATGCCTTTCCTGTTAACATGCATTTGACGTCACGAGAGTACAGGTTTTCCCACCTGTTGAATCCTGATTGCCAATTTAACTTCCAAGCCTACAAGCGGTATGCAAGAGTCAACTCGGCGGTGTTCAAGGCTCTATAGGCCTCTATCATAGTGTTGCGTCTCATGTAGACATAGCTTGGGAGGGTCTTACAATCACCTTGCAAATCCCTTGTTTATCATATTAAAAAAAAGAAAAGAAATAAAGATACTAGAGAATCACGGCCGTATCTGCAGGGGTATACTGGATGCCCCAACCCTTTTCAGAACAATTTCTAGTCTTGATACTCTGAAACGCCATTTTCTATTACGAAAATGACTGATAAAAATGTTCGGTAAAGTGATCATCATTTTGATTCTTGTTTTCCACATAACGGAAAGTTGAGATGCAGATACACCATGGCCTAGCTATCGAGAGTCCTATCCAGTTCAGCCTTGAAATAGCTCTTTGCTAGGACCCTTTTAAACATAAAAAGTAATCTTGGATTTGCTGGTAGCGATGCAACATCAATTCCCACGTTGAAGATGCTGTGACATTTAGTGGCTCTGCTCGTTATTATTGGCTGCTTGACCTATGAGGTAATGATCCAGCGGTATTTGTGGTGGTGCCTGCACGACACGTGACGTGTAACTGCAACCGAGCATGCGCAATAAAAATATGACGTAACTAGGATGATATTGTTTGTTCATAATTCCATAAATAACTGGGTTTATGAAGCTATGCAGCCTTGTTAGTATGTTAGAAACAAACCAAAGCTCATCGAAAGAAATATTTCTGAAATCTAACAAAATCCAAGCCACTTGAGTTGGCAATAAAAAAAACCAAGAACAATAAAACGATAACTGCAACAGTTTTGAGTATTACAATGCTTTCTCTTGCGTTGTCTTCTCCAGGAGTTCCCCTTGCAGTTGTAAAACCACTGCTGCTGGGCAAAACTGGTTGGCTTTTCAAAAAGAGTCATATTCGTATGTAGCAAATCGCTGTAATAAGTACTGGTATTATGTATTGAATTGTCATTGGTGAGACGGTTTACGCTTGGCTGTGACCAAGTGTGAGCCAAATTTCTTCGCAGCCGTTTTCCGTTGGCTTATTCAGGGCCGTAGCCAGAAAAGAGTGATGACTGAGGCAATATCCGTGGTTAAATTCTCTTCCCAGGTATTTAGGGTGTTTATGACGACTATAAACGATAAAAAAGAAAAACAAATTACCGAGGCAAGTGCCTCGGTTTGCCTGTTACTAGCTACGGCGCTGTTATTAACCACGATGAGTGGAATAACCAGAATAAAAGCTGCCAGCCATATTAGCGACACCCATATTATTGCTCCTGTACGTTTTATCTTTGTTCTCCACGGATGAGTCACAATGTGGTACCGATGCATCGCCATGGATGTGACAGTGAAAAGCCCTGCATTGTAGCCTATTGAAGCCATCACCATAAGATTAACCTAGCAGTTGAAGGTCGCAGAAATATAAAAAATGTCAAAACTATCTAGAATGGAGATAGGCGAGTCAAAACACATGCAGCAATACCAAATCCATCACTGGAAGACACGTGACAAATATTCCTTGGACCGTCTTTCTGGTGTTTCTCTTGTGGACTATGATCAGCACAGAGATGTTTCCTATAAACCCAATGACAAATACTAAATAGTTACTAAGATCCACCACTTCCAGTTTTTTTCCATTCTTTTGTTTTGTTATGTACCGTATTTTAGTCCGTGCCAAATGCGTTTATGAAAACCAGAGTGTTCGTTTGTTACCGTTCTGTCTATGTACTCAGTTTCCCAAAAAATCAACGTCATTTGCAAACCTAACAAGAACCCGTGCAATTTGGCTCGCGTGTAATTTTAAGGATAAAAGCAACGAAAATTGTAATATACTCACTGTTCACCTGGAATCTTTGTGTAAACGATGTCTTTGCATGAAAGGAAGCTGCAATTGCCTTTTGTGTTCAATGGTTGGCTTCCAAAGCCAAGTGGACTTATTAGTGGCCTCAGTAACATTGTTTTTTTTTTCAGTTTGTTTAGTTCAATCATTGCCGCCTCCTGTAGATCAATAATCATTCCCCCAGTGACGTGACAGTGTTTGGGAAGCGCATGCAATTCAGAGGCCATTCTAAAGGCAAACAAGGAAATCACAATCGGACAAGAAATGTCAAGTATATTTCAATTTATGTTACATTATTTTGAAACAGACATGTCCACAGTCATGTCGAACAACATGTTTACAGTCATGTCCTGAGCGGTTCATTCACCTTTACTTCTTTGGCTGAACAATCGACGGAGCCATGTTTGCACTGATTTTATTTTAATTCGTTTATTTACTATACGTTATCTAGCGTGTCATTTCCTTTTAATTTTACCTTTAATTACGCTTTAAAATCTCTGATGGCCCTTCGGTAAAAAGCGACAAAAAAGGGGGCAAATTAAATACTAGACTGTCTGTAAATTTAGAACAAATTAAAAGCAGAACTTATCGGATATGTTAATTTTTTCGTTCCCTTCCACCCACACATTACATTGTAACCGATTTGGAAAAATAAGGACATGGAGCAGAAATTTAAGCACTGTTATTCATCTTATTGTTCATGGAAATGTTTCTCCTACCTGGAAATGGTTGATGAAACTCTCCTAAGCTAAACGGTGATTTTAACAAGGAGATCTAGAGAAACAACTGAAAGTATAATTATCAGTTCTCTTCAAATTCATCTTGTAATATGTCATGGAGTTTAAACATAGAAAATCATGACAATAAGCACTTAATGACTGGCCACAAGAGAAACAGTGAGTTTTGTTTCCCCGAGATCCTCAACATTGAGGTCGAGGGGAAACAAAACTCACTTTTTCCCGAGGGTCCAGTCATTAAGTGTTTTGTTATACCTCCCAACTCAAAAATAGAAAAAGCTCCGCAAAAAATTATTTGCTTGAGGCTATCTGCATACACTGGCCACGCTCGCAAAATTGAGCGGCTGCCAAAACCAACCTGTTCTATCGAAAAAAGACCAAAACCAACCTGTTCTATCGAAAAATCACGATAACAGTCTTTCTTCGCAGCTAACAAAAAATATAGACAGTACTAAAGTTGCTTTGGCCTCTTCTAAGGTTTAACTCAAGCATTTTGAGTTTGATTTGATCAGGAACAGCATATTTTGTGGTAAATTACACAAACACTTCCTATCCTACCTGGCGACCACGATCGACGAGCGAGTTGACGAACGTGGGCAACCCATTTTTGGCGCCAAACCACAAGCTTGGAGACACAAAACTTTCATATTTTCCCTATTGTTAATCTGCAAGATATGTTTTTGCGACTATAAATTCCTTTTCTTGAATAATGAATGCCGTCCCTCATGAGAAACGTCCTACTTCAAAGGCTTTTTACATCAGGCCGACCGGTACACAAATTTCCCGCGGTTTCAAGTTGCACAACGTGATCACGTGCGAGTCCAAAGTTCAAGGTGTTGTTTCCCTAGGGCGTCATTGAGTTTTGTTCGCCCGAGGCTGTGCGTCATTGAGTTTTGACCAATAGCACGCGACACGTTCTCCTCCAATCAGGAGACGTATTTGAGTTGGGAGGTATAACAATGTCAAAAATAAGACACAAACAGCAGTGATAAACATGTTGAATTTGTATATTTTATGACTTGACGTTTCGTATGTACTCTACATACATTTTCAAAAGTAACCGTTGAAATTTGAAACAGCTATTTAATTATATATAATAAAGGTGAGGGGACTGGAACCTAGATTAGGCAAATACTTAACAGTAAAATATAAAACTAGTACAGATTAATAAAGCATCAGCTTTTCACTTCCGACGTTGACGTTGAAAGCTGGCTCAAGTTCTTGAATAAAGAAGGTTTCTTTTTTTTTTACAATGATAGTCTGTTTTGCCCTTCGCTAAAATATCAAAATGATCCCACTTGTCGTTTACATACCGTAAAATTCCGAAATCTGATCTTTAGTACGTATATTTTTTTCCTCTTTATTTCTCCGTTTTCTCATGCCTTTTCGTTCCGATTGAGAAGACCAACACTACTTACCCTGAACTCTCTAAAGTTCTCGGGGTTTGGAAATGTAGTCAACGTTGGCCATTCTTTGGTTTTTGATGTTTTCGACAATGAACGCCGTGCTGGCTGTAATTATTTCATACACTACACAATATTTCTACAGCATGGTATAGTTGCTCATATACTAAGATGGCGCAAGCTAATGAAATCTCAGCCATTGAGATTCCTTTTCGACTCAGCTCTAAAACAATTCATTGCTATGAACCATGTAAACATAAACGTATTCCTCGATTCACTGACAGCGATACAGCATCAGTTGTCTAGCTTTGGATACCGTGGCATTTGTTGGGCCTGAGCTTCGCTATAGACTAGATTTGTCACGTGATGATTCAGTGGCATTTGTGGTGGTGCCTGTTGGACGCGTAAATAACGACTGCAGCAGAGCATGCGCGATAAAAAATGTGACGTTACTACGAAGATATTGTTTATTCATAACTCCATAAACAACTGGGTTTAAGCAGCTATGCAGCCTTGTCAGTATGTCAGAAACAAACCAAAGCTCATCGCAACCTCGTTCCCAGGATCTCTCATCTTACCGCCCCCTGGCGGTAAGATGAGAGACCCTGGGAACGAGGTTGCGCTCATCGGAGGAAATATTTCTGAAATCTAACAACATCCAAGCCACTTGAGTGGGTAATAAAAGAACCAAAAGCAATAAAAAGATAACTGCAACAGTCTTGAGTATTACAATGCTTTCTCTCTCGGTTTCTTCTCCAGGAGTTTGCTTTGCAGATGTTAAACTACTGTTATTGGGAAAATCAGGTCGGCTTTTCAAAAACAGCCATACTCGTATGTAGCAAATCGCTGTGACGAGCAGAAGCGTTATGTACTGAATTGTCATCATCGAGGCAGTATACGCTTGGCGGTGCCCAAAAGAAGGCTAAGCCTCTTCACAACCTTGACCGTTTTCAGTACGTTTATTAACCACAATGGGTACAATAACCAGAATAAAAGCTGCCAGCCGTATTAGTGACATCCATATTATTGCTCCTTTACGTTTTAACTTTGGTCTCCACGGATGAGTCACAATGTGGCACCGATGCATTGCCATGGATGTGATTGTAAAAAGCCCTGCATTATAACCTGTTGTTACCACAATGAGATGAATTCTGCAGTTAAATATCTCGGACGCTACATTGCACCTACTCAGAATGGAAATAGGCGAGTCAAAACACAGCAGGACCAGATCTGCCACTGCTAGACACGTGACAAATATTTCGTGGACTGTCTTTCTGGCGTTTTTCGCATTTACAATGATCAGCACAAAGATGTTCCCTACAAGTCCTGTGACAAGTACTGTGATTATGATAACAAGTTCGATCCACCACATGGAACTTTTTTCCATCGCTTACCGTGCTTATATCCCCTGATCTTCATCCATGAAGTTAAAAGTGTTCTGAATCCCTCCTGCCGTTCAGTTGATTTCATTGACTTTACAAAATCAGCGACCCTTATACTAAATTTTTTAGATCACACACTTAACTGTATCGTTAATTGTAAAATCGACGGTGTGAACGTAAATATTAAGATATTTTCACTACTTTGACAGGACGATTTAAAGAATAACAAGCATTGTATCACTCATCTTGTCCATGATCTTAGGAAGAAGGTCATGTTTTCTTTAACTTTCTAGATGAACGTATTGGGTAAACAGGAAAACGATTGTTGTACGTGTTTTGTGAATTTATTAGCCTTGTTAAAAGCGCAGATGTTGTATGGATTGTCATGTCATTTTAATATTCACCGCCTCTTCTGAGAGATGCCTCAGTTTTTAAATCACTGACAGTGCTCAATATCTAAGCAGAATGGAATGCGAGTGGGTCTCGTGAGGTCATTTATACCATTTTTAAGATCAAATAAAGTTCTTTAACGTAGAGCTCCATTGACCAGCGAGACAGAATGAAAGAAAATATAAAATTTATTTGGATTTATGAAATATTCCGGACCGGAGGAGGCGGAGACCTTATCGACACAGGTAATGTCGAGATTCGATTTTGTCCCTTTGCTCGCCATTTTATCAAGAGGAAGTAGAGCTTGTTACTTTGAATATTTTAATTAATTTATCGCATCGTCAACACGTTTACTCACCTAAGAATGTTATTAAAAAGTTGACATCATTCTCTCCTTTGTCTTTAGATATAGAGTTTATTGGTAACACTGGCTAGAAGAGAATCGGAAAGTGGACAAACAAGAGAGAATAACGAATACCAAGTGGAGACGTGTGAATTACTGATCCTAATTTCACAATATTTTTTCGTTCTTTGTTTGTTTTTTTTTTTGTTTTTTTGCCCTAAGGCTGAACTTTCTGAATTTTAGAAGATTTATAGTGTGAATGTCCCTAATCAATCAGTTGTTTAATACATACCTCTTACTAACCGAGTTCGAGGTCCGTACCGTAAGTTACGGACCGAGTTTTTTCCCCTTCGATTGTGTGTCTGACGAGTTCGGGAACGATTTTTATTCATGAGGAACGGCTTCAAATTTCTGAAGCAGGTCGAAAGCAAAACGAATCATTAAAGTCGTTACTACGCTTTAGCAGACAATTTAGAGTAAAAGAAAGTTTTGAACCTTTACTTGCTAAATAAGTTAAGACATTTTGGCGATAAATCACGCAACAGTTTGGCAACACAAACAACTTTAAATTTTAGCGGGCCGTGCGAGAGAGTACGGCCCGCTAAATTGACCAATCACAGCGCGCGTACTAACTTAGAGATATAATAAAAGGTGTTATTTACGTTAAAAAAAAAATTGCCCCGAAACTGTAGTCAAATGATTCAGATTTGCTTTATAGTTCCTGTCAACTGGTGACAATTTGCAAGTTGGTGGAAGCAAAAGGTTGATTGCCTTTGTTCATACTGTACATGTATTTATTCATTTTAAAAGCAAATGGGAAAATGTGATTAAGTTGTTATTGATATGTCAGCCATGGATTCAATCTGGGCACGTTTTAAACTTAACTTGTCAGCCTAAAAGGTTTTTATATAGAAAAATGATATACGGAGTGGTTTTTAGTGACATATGTGTCAGATATTGAAGATCGTTATTATTGAAACACCCTACTTATTGAAATACACTTTCCTTTCTTTTTAAAAAGGGTTTCTTTCGTATTTCAAGGTCAAATCATTGAACCCTTGAGAGCCGGTATTCATAATATTTGAAATAAAGAGCCAAAAAAGAGAAATAAATGATAACGAAATAAATAGAAAAAACGACAGTACAAGTTACATGTGGCTTAATTCAAGTCAGCAGTTTCGTTCGGAGTATTTTAATTGGCGTGTTTTTGCATGCTTTCACCCTTGATTGACATTTTTATTCACCGCAAGCATTCAAGTGTATTCTCCAACACTTATTAGGTGGGTTCATACTAGCGAAGTAAGTAGACTTCAAGTTCGGCAGGAGCTCAAGTACACTTGAGAGCATGAACGCCTACTTGCCGTGATAAGCGTCGACACTAAAACAGCAAAACGTGCAACGGAGAAGAGTGAGTGATTTCTAGTGTGTGCTCATCTTCCGCGAGGGGTGTGTACTTTACTCAAGGAATTGAGGTGTGATGGTTTACCAAGTGGTTTCCAAAAACGCGATTCTCTAGCCAAACAGCAAGATTGTCCATGCCGTATTTTTGGGCTGATAATGTTTAAAAATAAAAAAAAACTTGAAGATTACTAGTATGATTAACAGTTAATCGTGTTTTAAATTAGACACACCGACGTTGAGTTACTCTTTCCGTAATTCGAGGATTTTCGTTTTCTCTCCTGTAACATTGAGGCTAAATTAAATCCCTGAAAATGAATTTAACAAATTTTAATTTAGTCATAACTTTGTCAAAGTAGCTGTGGATCCACGAGGTAATAGCCTACTTTGACAATGTTATGACGACAGACGCATTAAAAACTGACATCAATTTGTTTTTACGATAACAAATCGTCAACTTCTCCGCTAACGCATCTCATAAAGTATAATTTCA
>CM042751.1:26275470-26287970 GCA_022496165.2 Catalaphyllia jardinei | reverse complement strand
TTAACATTTTCAATTGGTAATATATCTTTTATTGATAGTGCTCAATTTTTACTATCTTCATTAGAGAGTTTAGCCTCTTGTTTAGCAAGAGGTAAAGAAAATAAATTTAAATATCTTAGAGAATATTTTAATGATGATGAGGAGTTTGAGTTAGCAAAGAGAAAAGGAGTATATCCATATTGTTATATGGACTCATTTCAAAAGTTTAATGTTACTAGTTTACCAGAAAAGAAATACTTTTTTAATGATTTAGTAGAGAGAGATATTGAAGATAAAGATTATGAACATGCGAAAAAAGTATGGAATAAGTTTGGTATAAAAAATATGGGAGAATACCATGATTTATATCTAAAGATTGATGTTTTATTATTAGCTGATATTTTTGAAAATTTTAGAGATACATGTTTAAAATATTATGGATTAGATCCACAAAATTATTTATCATCACCAAGTTTAGCTTGGGATTCAGCATTAAATAATAAAATGGGAGTAAATAGTGTAGGAATATATTTAGATCAAATAATAAAGGGAAACATTGACCAACTATTATTTTTTGAAAGAGCAAAGAGAGGAGGAATATGTAATATTCCACATAGAAATGCTATAGCAAATAATAAATATTTAAGTAATTATAATCCAAAAAAGAAAAGCACTTATATAATTTATCTTGATGCAAATAACCTTTATGGTTGGGCAATGTCAGAACCACTACCATATGGTGGATTTAGATGGTTAGAAAGTTTTCCAGAAGATAAAATGTTACCAAAAGTAAATGGTAAAGGAAGGTTTTATGAAGTAGATTTAGAGTACCCAAAAGAGTTGCATGATTCACATAATGACTATCCCTGTGCCCCAGAGAGTATAAATATAACAAATGATATGTTATCAGACTTATGTCATGAAATAAAAGATAAGTTTAATATATCAGATACAAAAGTAAAAAAGCTAATGACAACACTTAATGATAAAAAGAATTATGTAGTTCATGAAAGACTTTTAGAGTATTATTTAGAATTAGGTTTAAAATTAAAAAAAGTGCATAGGGTAATTGAATTTTTTGAAAAACCATGGTTGAAAGACTATATTCAATTTAATACAGATATGAGAACAAATGCAGAGACTGATTTTGAAAAAGATTTTTTTAAACTAATGAATAACAGTGTTTATGGAAAGACAATGGAAAATGTTAGAAAGAGATGTAATGTTCAACTTGTGACAGATAAAGAGCAGTTTCTAAAAAAGACAAAAACACCTTATTATGCTGGTTGTAAAATATTTTCAGATGATTTAGTTGCTGTTAGTATGAGAAAGAAAGAGGTTTTAATAGATAAACCGATATACTGTGGAGTCTCTATTCTTGAATTAAGTAAATTACTTATGTATAAATTTCACTATGGAACGATAAAACCACTATATGGTGATAGAGCAAAACTATTATTTACTGATACTGACTCACTTATGTATGAAATAGAGACAGAAGATGTTTATGAAGACCTTTTTCAATTTAGAGATCAATTAGATAATCATAAATATCCAAAAGATTCAAAATTTAAATTTACTGAGAACAAACAAGTGATTGGAAAGTTTAAAGATGAGACTGCTGGAATACCTATAACAAAATTTATTGGATTAAAGAGTAAAATGTATACATTTGAAACAGAAAAGAAAATATTTGTGAATGGTGAAGAGAAGATAATACATGAAGAGAAAATAAAAGCAAAAGGAATAAAGAAATATTTAATAGATAATAATCACCCAAATGAGAGATACTTTAATTATTCTCATTTCGAAGATGTCTTATTTAATCAAAAAATAATAAAGTCAGAGATGAAATGTATTAGATCAGACTATCATGAAATGTATAATATATTAATGAATAAAACAAGTCTATCATGTTATGATGATAAGAGATATGTACTAGATGATATAATAAGTAGTTATGCATATGGTCATTACAAAATTTAGGATAGATCTTTTAAATCTTTTATATCTATCCAACTGTTGAATTTTTTAGGGTAACCTTTCCATTGGACTAAAGCTTTGTTGCCTTTTTTTCTAATTACTTTTTCTATTCTGAAAACAGTTTGATCTGTCTTTTGCAGCTCTTCTGTATAAAAAGATCCTTTTATTTCTTCACCATCTGAATCTTTTATTTTGTAAGTTATAGGAATTGTGGGTAAAATTCTATCTATAACGAATACTTCTTCTGTCCAATTTGGAGTGTATCCTTTATCGAAAGTTTTTCTTTTATATTTGCTTATACGAACAGTATCACCCACTTTAAATATAGGTTTACTATCTATTTCTCTACCAAAATCATTAATTTTTAAATAAACTTTTCCATAGTTATGTTTCTTTCTAGCTTCATTTGGAGTCATACCTATGCTTCTATTTTTACTATTATTGTAAGAAGAGAGTATTTCATCCAAAATATCAATATAAACAGTATTATTTCTGATTGTAAACATCTTGTACATTTTCTCTTTAATAGTTCTATTCCATCGCTCACAGACAGCTGACTTTTCTTCATTTTGAGTAGAATAAATTTCTATATTATTTTTATCTAGTAAATCGAGAAAAATTTTATTGTAATACTCTTTGCCTTTATCAACCCATAACTTTTTTGGCTTATGCTTTTGTAAAATGGTTTCGAAAGCCTTAGATACTTCTAAACCAGTTTTATTTTTTAAAGGTACAATCCAACCATATTTACTAAAAAGGTCTAAGACCATAAGAAGATATTTAAAACCTTTATTCCATTTACTAAGCTTTTGCATATCAACTAAATCAGAACACCAAATTTGGTCAACATTATGAACAATAACTCTTCTCTTATTAAAATTACGTCTTATAGGTTTATGTAACTCATCAGCCAATTTTTCTTGCCACCTTAAATTTTGGGCGTTTTTTTTTATCATGAGCGCCTAAACCTAACTTTCTTTTTTTATCAATCATATTTCTTGCTAACCAATGACCCCATTGTCTCTGATTCCAAGGAACTGCATCAAGAGCTTTAACCATTTTGCTGTCAGCTTTATGTTTACAAGATTTATCATCACCACATACTGTATAGTCAACATCATGTTGCATTGCAATAGCATCTGCTGTACCAGTTGGTTTATCATATATCTCTAATATTTGACCTGTATTTTTATCAAATTTAACTTGTTTATTTAAATCATTATAGGGACCAGTATACTTATGACCAGGAAGAGTCCAACCACCCTTTGGTTTTGGAAGCTTACCAATGGCTTTATGAATATCTACTCCTTTTCCCTCTATTTTATCAGCTGCTGCATCTGCTGCTTCATCAACATATTGTTTTAATTTATCTTTAGCTTTGTTAGATCTAATAAAGTCAGCTGTTTTTTTTTCTTCCAGTTTTAACCATTAATTTAGCATCATCAACAATGCCCTCACCCTTTATCTTTTTTGATACATCATCAGTTATTGAATCAATAGCTTTATTCAAATACTGTTGACCTATTTCTTTAAATTGATTTTTTGCACTATCAGATGTAATTGCATTAGCTAGTCCTCTCTTTCCTAAGTTAAATAATCCTTTAGCTCCAGATGCTAAACCTTTTGTAAACAACTCACCAAAACCAGATCCATACATTTCTCTTAAACCATTTAATTCATTATTAGATAGGAATTTAACCTTATTAATACCACATTCATCACATTCAACTTTTACTCCACATCTGTTATTATGTGCTATAAAATATTTTTCTGACCCAGGAACATTACCTGTATGCATTCTCTGCCTTACACAATATATATCTTTCATTATACTATTATATTAAATTTAAAATCTTTTAAAATATTTTACCTAAAATTGGAATAGGGTTTAAAGGGCTGTTTGGACCAAATAATAGTCCTTTACCTTTTTTGGGTCTACCTCTTTTTTCTTTAGTGTAGTTGAAGTTGCTGGCATAGCTACTTTAGTTCTTCTTACAGCTCTTGCCATAGAAGGAGTGGCACTTCCTTTAACAAATCTAAACTTAGTAATACCACACTCAGCACACTTACACTTCATGGCATTTCTGCCATTACTAGTAACAACTCGAACTTCACTACCCGGAACACACTCAGTTTGTTTTCTCTGCTTTACACAATAAGATCTCATATATAATAATTAAATTATAATTTTATTTAAGTATCTTGACCTTATATTAAAAAAAATTATATTTAGAAATTTTTTTAAAAATATATTTATATATGGATGTTAATGAATTAATAAATGATATTCATTCACTAGAGATACTATATAAAGAGGTAAAAAGCATTTATAAAAAATACAAAAAACTTTTTATATCATCATTATGTAGTAGAAAACAGAAGCAGGAGGCAAAAGAACATAAAGAATCAGTAAAAAAAGATTTAAGTAAAGCAAGAGATAGACTAATAACTAGAGCAAGAGAATTACAAAATGAAAAAAATGAAATAGCAAAACAAAAAAAGGAAATAGAAGTTAAAATAGCAAAACAAAAAAAAATAATTTATTAATAGATAAAGCATTAGATTTTTCAAGTGTTAGTATGTTTGGTTTTTGAAGTACTGCTCTATAAATTTTTCATTATAATTTGTATCTTTTTTGAAAACACTTAACAGATCCCAATAATCTGTACCTTTATGCATTTCATAGAGAAAGTAAAGGCAGAAATAACCACAAGTGGTGGTATATAAGTTTTGAATCTGCATGTTTTGATGTAAAAGAGTTAAATTTTTCATCTTAGCATGATTTACTATTTCTTGAAAAGGTGGCATACCAAAACTATCAAAATAATTAATAATACCATCTCTAACATAAGTTGCAACCCAATGAGATCCACTCATATAATGTGGTTCTAAATTATAGATAAATATAGCTAATTTATGATTATGAGGTATAGAGACATCTCTACTTAATACATCTTTAATAGGAATACCTAAATATTTACACCAATCTAAAAGATCATAATTACTTAATGGGACATTTTTTTTTAAACTTTAATTTTTTGTCTCCTAGTAATAATAGGCTGCTTCGTTCTTTTTTTTTTACCACCTCCTTCTGAAGGTGGTGGTTTACCAACTCTTGGACCCCCCTCACCCCAAGTACCATAAAATGGAGGTGGTCTCATTGGATATTCATTCATTGGCATAATTGCTCCTCCTGTAACTCCTCTACCTCTAAATGCATCTAAAAGCATTGGTATTCCAATACTTGCTAAAATAGTACCTATGCCATTACCAACTTGCTTTTGATTAATTTTAAACATTAAATCCATATTATTATTGTAAGCATCAGCTAAATCTCTAATCTGTGGTTTAGTAAGCAATTCACTCATAATTGCAAGTTTATGTAGCTCACTATTTGGTACTTTAAATACTTGTCCACCACTTATTTTTTTTACAATCTGTCTAACACTTTCACCCACACCACCAGCAAGAGCTGATAAACCAGCAGTTTTAGCAAGCATAGGTCCATAATTTCTCAATACTGGTAATACACTACTTAGAATACCATATCCAGTTTGTTTTCTAATATTAGTCTTTGGAATTTTAATAAGAACACCAGTTTTATTTTTTCTAGCTTTTTCTAGTCTATAAGCCATATTATTTGAAACAAGTAGAGTATGACTACCAGTTAAATCTTTATTTTTTAATCTAATACCTATTTCTTCACTTTTTTTATAAGCGCTTTTAAGTTTTTCAATTTGACCCTTTGAAAGATTAACATTAATTTGAACTAATTTTTTTGACATTATATTAATTATGAATTAAATTTTTTTAAGTTTTTCATTTAACTCATAAATAATATTTTTCTTTTTTTATAAACTAATCACTATAATCAAAACAATTTTCTGGGTGTAATGAAATAATTCTTTCAGTATTAACATCATCATCCATAAGACAACATTGACTAAATCTATTTTCTTCTGGTTTATATCTAACTTGCATTAATTTTGGTTTAAGAGTTAATCCAAATGTACCTCTACATAATGAAAACCATCCAGCAATAAACTTAACATGAGTTTTTGATATAACATCTTCATAATTATCTTTTTTATTACCATCCCAATCAAAAAAAGTAGTCTGAAGTTTATCTTTTTTATATAATAGTGAAAATTCCATCTTAGAAGGATAATCTAGATATTCTCTCTCTTTTGTCTCTTTATCTACTTTATAAGGCTTTTTACAAATTCTTTTCCATAATCCACCTTGACCATATTCATCATAACCTGCTATATTATTTTTAGGAATATTTTTTGCTAACCCCCATTTATTATTATAAAAAGTGTCAATAAAAAACTGATCTAATTCTATTGCTTTATCTAGATAATTTCCCTCTAAATTTATTTGCATACTTGTTCCAAGATAATTACCATCTTTATCAACATTTTCTTGAGCACCAAATGGTGAATTACCTTTATATTTAACATACATAGTACAACCATCATATAAAATAGGTATTTGTAATCCATTATAATTGTTTTTCTTTGGTGTACCAAAACTAATACTATTAGTATCTATATCTAAAAAATCAACAATAACATAACCATCTTCTCTCTCTTCTCTCTCTTCTCTTTTGTCCTCTTCGTTTTCTTTCTTTACAAACTTTGCTTTCATCATTCTATATGATTAATAAATATTTTTTTTTAAATTATTTTTTTTCTATAATATTTTTTCGTGAGCCTGTTTTTTTGTTTGCCCTTATACAATAACTAATTGATCTCCTACTTTATCAACAACAACATCCTTTTCATAAAGAACAATAGCATGAACCCTAAACTCATCACCATTATCTCTATTAAGCATATATTTAAGTATAAGTTGTTTAGGATCTCTACTTACAGCATCAGCTTGATAACTTAGATCAAAAAAGATAAGAGGATAAAGAGATTGGAAATTAGCAATATTTAATTGTGTTCCAGTATTATAATCATTCTTTTTCCATGAATAACTCATTAGTGCATTGAATATTCTAGTTTTACTCTCACTTTCAAAGTCTCTTTCAGGATAAAATACACCATCACCATATTCAAGTCTACAACTAGTTAGTGTTTTAAGCCCATCAGCATCAGCAGCATTTAATTTAAATGTATCAAATATATAAGGATTTGCACCAATTAAATTATTCTTATTTCTCTGTAAATAGACAAACACATATCTTACTTTATCAATAGATGCTGATATTCTAAAATCTCCACTTGCTCTTACTAGTTCTGATCTCTGATACATTTCTCTTAAGTAATTCCATTTAGTTGGTTTTTGAAAATCAGATATGAATTGACTCATTAGAGCATCTTTTGGTTGTATTCTTGGAACCCATAAGTATAATCGATCTATTACTAATCTAACAGTCCCATGATTAGCACCTGCACCAAAAAGAGCTTCAGCATCAGGGTTTAAATCTATTTCAAATTCAAGTTGCATTGGTGGTAACATCCTTCCCTCTAATTCTTCAAAGAAAGAATATCTGTTTAGAGGAATATTTACATTTACTCTTTTGTTATCAGATGTTAATAGTCTTCTTGCTTGAAAACCAGAATTTGCACCATCTACTGCTGTTGGGCCTGTATCTAAATACCAAAAAGTATTTTTAGCTACAGTTCTTGAATAATCATCTGAATATTCTAATAGATTTTTTGCAAAAGTAACAAGATGTAGATTATCAGTATCATAGATAATTTTACCAGCACTCTTAATAACAAGATGTCTTATAAGTGAATGTGATCCACATAAGAGTGTTGTTGTTATATCCGCGTTATCTCCTCCATCTGCTCTTAGATCAAGATGAAATTGTACTTCAAAATAAGCATTAAACCAATCATAAAAAGAACTTCTATCATTTATTACAAATTTATAACCATTCTTTTGTTGCTCTGTAGTATTAGCTGGGGCTCTTATATTGCTTTCAAGAAGAAATCTGATTTCTTCATATCTCTGAACGTTTTCTGATGATCGAAATGACATATATATATTTTATAAAATAATTTTTTTTAATATTATTATTTTTTTGTTAATCAATCATATAAGAGATTATTAATTAATGTGTTAACTTCATGTTGTGTCATTTTAGCTTTAGCTCTGCTCGGTTTTTTCCTTTTTGTTGCAGGGTGTGGTCCTGGGGCTATAGTGTATGGTTTTATCTCTTCTGCTTGCTCAGATAACATCTTTCTTATAACATCACCAGATTTTTCTTCTATTGCTTCTTCTGCCTTTCTCTCTATCTCTTTTGCTGCTTCTTTTGCTTTTTTAGTCTTTTTTCCAAATGCTTTTGCAGCTGTAGAGGCAACTTTACTACCAATAGCACTTCCAAGTTCACTAACACCTGCAGTAATTGGTTTCATAATATTATCAACTATAAGTCCATTACCTCTATGAAAGTAAACATATCTTCCTAGAGATGGATGATACATCTTTCTAAATTCTCGTGATTTTGGCATTGAATTGTTAATCATATAATATTAATTACTTATTTTTTTTAATATTAATGAAAATGCAGTATCTGAATTATTAAAATAGATTGGTCTTCTTAATCCATCAGTTACATAGATACGTATACTTGAAATAGTTGTTGTATTTATTGGACTAAAAACAATACGTTTTGGTTCAAGTGTAAAAGCATACGATTGACTTAAAGTTCCTGTACCAAAACTGTAAATAATATCTGATTCTCCACCATCAACTAATGAAGTACTTGTTAAATCACAATGTATATTTAAAATATCAGTGTCTTCTGTGAGATTTGGTACTCTCTTTCCAATATTCTGTTCATCTTTTAAAATCTCTTTATCAAATCCAATAAGCTTATTAAAATTAGATTTAGTTAAATCAAGTTGATAGCCTGTATCTAAAGTTATAATTGTTCGAAAAGTTGGCTCATCAAAAGTTATTGTGATTGGATAGTTTGGATTATTTCCATCTCCATCTTCTACTGTCTTTGATTTAATATAATTGTCAAAATCATTATATGACCAAACTCCTTGGGGAAAATCAATATCAGTCCAACTATTACCATTATCTTTACTAAATGATATTTTTTGATTATTATATTCTGAATTAACATTTGTCCATGTAAAAAACATTGAGATAATTCTGTTTAAACCAATATAGTAGGTTGAGTTTGAGTCTAATATCATTGTTGGTGTAAAATTTGTTGTAAAGTCACCTGGTCTATTTCCAGGTTCGTTTTTTGCAGAAAAGCTACTTAATGTTATTTCTCTTTCCATATATGATTAAACAGCAAAATATTTTTTAACTAATTTTTGATATTGGCTTTTATTAATATGTTTGGTATGTAAAAGTGCATCTAAAATAGTTACACCCATGTTCCTCATATCTATACTTGTATTTCCTGCTTTCATTTCTGCAATAATTACATTCAATTTATTTAGCATTTCTTTTGCATTATTAAAGAAAAAGGCACCACCTCCTCTTTGAATTTTTGGGATACCTTTACCTTTCATTTTAGGAATTTTATTTCCATAGAATTCTCTAAAACTTTTTACCTGATCACGTGCAGTATCAAGTTTTTGATATATATTATCTCTTTCTTCTAATGATATTCTTTCAGCTTTAAAATCTTTTGTTGCTTTTGTTTTTTTAGGTGTAATATAAACTGCTCTCAATTTATCTGCATTATCAACTACTTTACGAAGATTTTGTTTTTTTTCAGCTACTGTAATTTCTGGGTCATTCAACATCTTATCTACATTATCATAATTTGGGAAACCAAAAGTATCAAAAAGATTATTTGGATTATTATAATCTATTTTATTTATTAAAATATCTAATCCTTTATCTTTAACTTTATATTCAACTTCATCATCTGCTTTATCATAATCAGCTTCACCTTCTTGAAATGAATCTTCACCTTCTGCTGATGGAGCTTTATCTTCTTCTTCTTCTATAAAAGAATAGTCAGGAGGTGGTTCCATTTCATATCCAGGTGGTTTTTTAGCTATTTGTTTTTCTACTTGTGCTTCTACATAATCTTCTAGATTTAGCAATCCCTCTACATCCATATCTTCATAGGGATCTACTTCTGGTGCATAATCAATACCTTCCTCTCTATTTACTCTAGGTACTTGAAAACGTACTCTCTTTTTGGGTTTAGTTTGTTCAGCTATTTGATCAAGCTTATCTAACCTAAAAGTCTTTGCAATAGCTTCATCAGTAGTTTTAGTCTTTATCTTATCTTCTGTTATTTTATTAAATAGTTCTCTCTTCATTTGACCAGTATTAGTCCTTTTATCTGCTAATTCTTCCCATTTACTTAGACTCATATATTAACATAATTTATATTTTTATAAATTTATTAAATGATTGTTATATTTATTTATATAATTAAATAAAAAGAATATATTCATATAAATTATAGATGAAAATACCAAACTATGACTCTACATCCAAATCTAAAAGCAAATTCAAAAGGCTTAAACCTTTTATGCCATCTAACACTTTTAGAATGTTAATCTGTGGACCAAGTGGTTGTGGTAAAACTAACACTCTTATGCATATGCTCTACAACCTTCTATATTTTGATAAAATTTACTTATTCTCAAAAAATCTAGAACAACCAAAGTATCAAACACTAATGGATACATTTCAACCTATATCTGAAGAGGTAGGATATGATGTTATTGAAGCTAGCAATGATGAAATAACACCTCTATCAGAACTAGATGGTGATAATCAAAAGATAGTTATATTTGATGACTTTGTTTGTGAAAAAAATCAAAAACCTCTTGTTGAATATTTTATTGGTGGTCGTCATAAAGATTGTAGTGTTATCTATCTAAGCCAATCTTATTATCTAACACCCAAAGATATACGACTCAATTGCTCTCATTTTTGTATATTTGACTCTCCATCTTCTGCAGAGACTTCAAGAATGTGTAAAGAAGTTAATGTTAATAAAGGTAAATTCCTTAAAGCGACCTCTGAACCTTATAGTTTTGCTTACATAGATAAGATAAATAAAAATATTAAAAAAAATTTCAATGAAGACATTTAAAAATAAAATATTTTTATATTATATATGGAATGTTCAGAAGATGCAAAAAAAAACTCTCAATCTCAACACTCACAATCTCAAGAATCGCAGTCTACTCAATCACAATCTTCTTGGTTGGTGGACTCTTGCTCGCAATCATCTTCCTCATTTGATTATAAAGAATTTTTATTATATGATAGTTTAGAAAGTACTGATAGTGATGATAGTACTTATTATCCTTCTCATTCTTCACAATCACAATCACAATCATCTCAATCACAATAATTAGATAAAAACAATTAAAAAATAAAACAATCTATTACTATATAATGGGGTATAGTAATGGATTATTAGAACAAAAAAATGTAAATAAAAATGGAGGAGTAGGAGAGAGAGGTCTTCCTGGAATTGGATTTAATCTTACTGATGATGGTAATTTTGATATTGATGGAAAGAGATTAACAGATGTAGGAGCACCTATCCATGAAAATGATGCATCTACTAAAAAATACACAGATGATAATCTAGACTCTAAATTAGATAAAGTTTTAACTGCTGATCTTGACTTAAAATCACATAAAATAGTTAATTTAGCTGACCCAATAAATGATAAAGATGCTGTTAATTATCAAAAATTAAAAGATAGTATTGAATTTAATGAAAATTATTTTCATTTACAACCTACACCAAAGATATTTAAGGCAGGTATAGAGTTAAATCTATTAAATAATTTTTATGAAACATCTCCATCTGGTACAACAAATGACTTTGGTGGTCAAACATTTCTAGAACTGGAAATGAGGTCAGATAAGTTAAGAGTTGGCATATATACATCATTAATAAAGATAACTGGTGTCTCTGACTATACTCATATATTTGGTGTACATGCATCTGATGGTTTTAGACTTTATACTTTTGCTAGTAGACAAAATAGTAATATAACAAAAGCATATATAAAATTCTCAAGTGATGGATCAGAGGGTAAAATAACATTTCGTATTGAAGTATTTAAGAGAGACCCATCTATGAATTTTAAGTTTCAAACAAGAGTTGTAAAAGGATCAAGAGGTACAGATTTTAATGATAGAATATTTGAGATACCTGATATAGATGACAACTATGAGTTCCTATTTTTTGAAAATATTAATATGGATGGAAATAAAATAGAGGGTTTAGCTAATCCCACCCAATCTGATGATTCTGCAACTAAAGGTTATGTTGACATTCAAAATGGAAAACAAAATATTGCCATTGCTGATAAAGCTTCAAAAAGCTATGTTGATAATGAAATAGCTAAAATCCCATCAGTAGACACTTCAAATCTACTAAAGTTAGATGGTAGTAGGTCCATGACAGGTGATCTACAAATGGATACACACCATATTCTTCAAATAAAAAACGTAGAAGATCATAAAGATACAGACTCATTAGTAGTTAAAGAAAAAGATGTATATAGTGCTGTAAATAAAGGATATCTAAATAGTAAATTTATTAAATTAAAAAGCAATCCTGATGG
>CM042751.1:26237423-26253509 GCA_022496165.2 Catalaphyllia jardinei | reverse complement strand
AACTTTTGTAACCAACTTTTGTAACCAACTTTTGTAACCAACTTTTGAGATTATGAAAATTCAAAATGGAAATTAATGTTTGATATTTTTATGACCATATGCATAGCTTGTTTTTCCATCATCATGCAAGTATCTTTTATCATCGAAACAGCTGAGTGATACTTTGTTTATTTCATAGCTACCAAGCTTATGGTTCTCACTTCTAATTGTTTTCATTTTGTGAAACATCTGTTTATTATTTAAGAGTGTATCTTTATAGTTTTCATGTGTGATGTTTTTCTTGATGATATTCTTTTTAATTCCCTTGGCAGTCTTTCCTCCTTTCTGATCATCTTTCATGTAACTATACATTTTTGATCGTAAGCCTACAAACTCAGTGATTGGAACTCCTGCTGCTTCATCTTTCATTTTACCAATCACTTTCTTATTATCTTTATTATAAAATGGTGAGCTCTCAGAGTAATCACTATTATCGAACTTATGCTTATCTTTCCAGAAGTCTTGATACACATCCTTAGCTTCAATCTCATATGTTAAGCTATCTGTATCTGTAAATAGCAACTTGGCTTTACTTCCATATTTATCTTTAATATAATTGTAATGGAAATCATACATCAAAGTCTTACTCAAATCTAAGATACACATCCCCACATATGCTAGTCTGTTCAGAGTGAGGGTTTCTTTTATTTTATGTACAGCCACCAGATTCTTATTAAAGATCTTACTACTGACATAGGTTGGCTTACTGGTTAATTTTAATAATTTCTTTTCATCAGTAACTAATCTAACATCTACTCGCTTTCTGATATTCTCCATTGTTTTACCGAATACACTGTTATTCATCAGTTTGAAGAAATCCTTTTCAAAAGCATTTTTAGCATTTTTCCGTTTCTCAGTATTGAAATCGATATACTGTTTTAACCAAGGGGATTGATTAAACTTTAGTACTCGATGTACTTTGGTAACCTTCAAACCAAGATCCACATATAACTGAAGGTTCCTATAATGTGAAACATACTTTTCTTTTTTCCTTAGGGTTGGTATAAGCTTGTGAACCAAACCAGTTGATATATTATATTTTTCAGATATTTTTCTACAGTAATCAGATAGCATATCATTTGTTACTTTTACCTTTTCTGGTCCCAGTGGGTAGTCATTGTGTAGGTCATGTAGTTCTTTTGGGTATTCTAAGTCGACTTCTAATATCAATCCTTTCTTGCTGTCTTCTCTATACTTAGCTAAATCCAATTCATCAATCTGTTTTTGTGTCATCCATCTGAATCCTCCTGTGGGTAGATACTGACTCATAGCCCAACCGTATAAATTATTTGCATCAAGATACATAATGTACTTTGAGGGCGCTTTCTTATTGTATTCTTTCATATATTTATTATTTGCTTTACCATAACGATTAGCAATATAACTGATACCACCTCGTAAACCTTTTTCAATAAACTGAAACATATCAATATCAGTCATAAGTTCTAGTTTAATATTAGTCATCTTCAACATAGCATCCCATGATAAACCAGGAGAGGTGAAATAATGACATGGATCTAACTTGTAATATTCAAGACATGTTTTCCTGAAATTCTCAAATACATCTGCTAATAATAGGATATCTGATTTCAAATATAAGTCATGATACTCACCCATATTCTTCAAATTAAATTTATTCCAAACATTTTGTGCGTGTTTATAATCTTCATCAGATATATGTTCACTATTTAAAATACTGTAGAATTCTTCTTTTGATGGTAGTTGTTCTTTGAACTTATTAAAACTATCCATATAGTCATAAGGATAAACTCCTTTTCTAGTCATCAAATCTAATTTTTTACCTTCAAATACTTCAGAGGTATATTTTAATGATTCTTTCGGCATATTGCTCACTAATTTTTCTAGACTGGAGCTCATGAATTGGAAACTATCAAGGAAAACTAAGCTATTACCAAGCATGAACGCCATATACTTTTCCATATTATTAGGGATGGCATTGATGGTAATCTCTTGCTCCTCACCTTTCTTATTTTTATAAACATATTTCTTAACAATGGCTCCAATCTCTTGCATAATGAAATGAGAGTCGTAACCACTGAGATTATGGAATATAACAGGTATTTTTACTTCTTCTGGTTTTACTCTAAGTTTCAAATTACAATCTTGATGAGCAGATCCTCTATATTTACCAGTGATATGACAGTGGTCTCGAACTTGAATATCTTTATCAGTATATTTTTTATCACAAATATGACATTTTTCAGCTTTTTGAAATTGCTTTTCATCTTCTTTTGTCATTTTCAATGGTTTATTAAATTCTTTTTTCATCACTCTCTTACAATATTTGACTTCTTCCAACATAGCTTCCATGAATTTGAAAACTGCCTTTTCACCTCTATACGTTTTAACAGTTTTGCTATATTTATCATTATAACAACAGACAACCTTATAACCGTAGCCACAATCTGTGTGCTTCTGGTATACCTCTGTAAATGATTTGTTGTCATTGGGTTGGCAACCAGATATTTTTTCAGTGATAGCTTCAAAGTCAGCGTAAATCACAAATGGCACAGGCTGTTGTTTATTATGATTATTATATTTTAGGATATTGTTATCAGGATCAGGCATTTTCACTGCTTGTACTCCATTAATTTGAATACAATTATCTCTATGATTGTTCAAGACTATTTCAGAGCTGAAACACTGAAGGCAATACATGCAGAAGTGCTTCCTTTCTTTATGCTTTGTTTGGTTATACATAAACCTGTCAAAGTCTTCAATTAAAACATAATGTTTATTTTTATTTTCAGTTATCAATAATAAATTCATATGTCTGTCATATTTTTCTTTTGACACAGATGGGATATGGCTGTTTGTTTTCATATCCAAATACATTAACATTAATCTCATTTTGCTTTTCAATTTTATTATACTGCTTTGTAGTTACTGGGAATTCAATTCCAGAGTAGTCTAAATTTTTAACATATTGGTTATCCGATTTTTTAATCCTCTGTGGATCTTTGTCTTGAGGATTTAATCGTCTGATGTGACACCATCGGAAGCATTCATTATCCTCATTTTTCATATTAATCAATCCTTTTTTATGATGTCTGAGTTCTGAGGGTAGTTTAATATATGATGAGCCTTTCATTGGCTTATACTGTACAATATTAATATAATGATTGTCAACAGATTCAATGGTCCAACCCGAACCCTTCAGAAATCCATTGAGCTATCATATTCAAGATTTGTTGTTTTGATAATTGTAATGCTTCAGGGTTTTCTGTGTTATTAATGATGGTAATAGGTTTGCTATTGAAATGAGCGGTTTTGTATATTATTTTATCATTTGTTGATTTTTTGAATGTCACTTTAAGCGTTTCAACAAATTTTAGACCTTTCATAGATGTTAGCATCTTAACAATATGATATTCAACTGCTTTTCTTGTGTTTTGCAGTTGATTAAGAGGATCTTTATTATTTCTAATGCTGATTTCATAGGATTTTGTGTAACCCTTTGGAGCTCTAGCAGTTTCCTCAATTTTAGTCCTTGGTAATGGTACTGGTTTCTTAGTCCTTGGTAGTGGTACTGGTTTTTTAGTCCTTGGTAGTGGTACTGGTTTTTTAGTCCTTGGTAATGGTACTGGCTTATCCCTAAATTCTAATGGTGGATCAATAATATTGTTTTCATATTCTTGTACCATCTGTTTTACATTTTTCCTTGGTAAAGGTGTTGGTATGTCTTGTGTTTTAACCTGTTCTTTCATATTTTGCTGAAACAATTGTTTTATTTTCTCATTCTGCTTCAATATTAAATTGATTAGTTGAGATTTGGTTAGTTTTGAGAGATTTTGTGTGTTCACACTATATGTTGAGATAATTTTTTCTTCCATTTTTTCTATAATTTTATAATGTGCCAAGTCTTTAAGTCACTTTCGAATTCAAGATTTTTTTGAAAATTATATAAAGGTTTGGTTATAATTTATATTATAATGATAAAAATTATAGTTAACGATTGCGTTTACACTGCTCATCCAATTTATAATCTATATGCTGGTTCCAAAGATGGAAACATCATACATATCATCAAACAAACACCCAACAAAGGAAACAAGAATCATAATGGTTACATGATTTGCCTCGTGAGAAAACATTGTCAATCAGGTCGTAAAAGGTATTGTGTCCATCGATTCATCTGGGAATGTCATAATGGATTGATACCAGATGGAAAGGTGATCGACCACATCAATAATAATAAGGAAGACAATCGATTATCTAATCTCCAACTTATAACACAACAAAAGAATTGCAAAAAGTCAGCAAAGGATCGGGATTATACTTTTGTTTCACAAAATCATAAGAATAAAAAATGTGTGAAAGCAATAAATAAGAGCACCAACGAAGTGTCATATTTCAACAGCATGTACGCCATCCAGCAGCATCTTCAAATAAATGCTGGTATCGTCAAAATGGCTTGTGAAGGTATCAACAATTGTAAATCAGGTAAATCAAAGAAGGATGGTCATTCTTATAAATTTGAATATATCAAACAAGAGGACCTACCAGCTGATTACAAAAAATCAGCTAATATCAGACCGCGAAAAGTATCAGATGAGGATAAAAAGAAACACCAATTGGAATGGTGGAATAAAGAATACAAATGTCCTAGATGTAGTAAAGTCATCAAAAATAACACTAAGTATAAGCACATCAAAAAGTGTAATAGACAAAAATAATATTTTTGGCTATCATTAATAGCAAAAATCAGTATTGATAACTGCAATTCATGATATAATATGATAATCATACTATATCATCTTATCAATATAAGATTACATAACTTGTTCTTATATCATTTTCATATATTTCCTAAATCCTTCATTGGAATCCAGCTATTAAAATCATCACTATACCCCTTCCACTTCACCAGAGCTTGTTTTTTCTTATAATCTCTGCGAATGACTTTATCAATTCGGAATACATCCTGTTTGGCTTTTAATAATTCAGGTTCATAAAAACTCCCTTGTATGTATTCATCATTGAGATCTTTTATTTTGTATGTTATTGGATTAGTGTATTGGATATTATCAACTATGAACACTTCTTCTGTCCAGTTTGGTGTATAACCCTTATCAAACACATTCCGTTTATACTTAGATATTCGGACCTTATCACCTATTTTAAATTTTGGTTTCTGTTTTGATGTTTCCACATCACCGTATAAATTGAAGTAAACTATACCCTCATTCTTTTTCTTTGAAGCTTCAACTGGTGTCATTTTTATGCTTGAATGTTTTGTGTTGTTGTATTGTTTTACTAGTTTAGGTAACATGTCTAGATACATTGTATTACCTTGAACTGTGAACTGCTTCCACATTTTAGATTTAATTGTCCTATTCCATCTTTCAACTACTGATGACTTCTCTTCATTCTCAGTTGAGTACATTTGTATCCCATTTTTCTCTAATAGGTCTTTCAAATGTTTGTTATAGAACTCTTTTCCCTTATCAACCCATAGATATTGTGGTTTTCTACCTTCCTTGAATATTGTTTTGAATGCTTCAGTGACAGATTCACCTTTCTTATCTTTCAATGGAACGATCCAACCATATTTGCTGAATACATCAATAACCATAAGAAGATATCTGTAACCTTTGTTCCATTTACTGAACTGCTGCATTTCAACTAGATCACTTGCCCATATTTCATCGATATGATTTGTGATTACACGCCGCCGAGTGAAATTCCGTTTTATGGGTGTATGTAACTCATCAGCTAATTTTTCTTGCCAGTTTTCTTCACTCGACGGCTTTTCCCGTTTTTTGACTTCACACCCATGCCCAATGTTGACTTAGCTGCTATAGCATTTCTAGCAATAGTATGTCCCCATTGTCGATCTTTCCAAGGAATTGCATCAAGAGCTTTAACCATCTTACGATCAGCTTCATTCTTACACTTCACTTGATCACTTTTTGGTTTATTACCGCAAACTGAGTAATCAACATCATGCTGCATACTGACTGCATCTGTTCTACCTGTTGGTTGTTGATATATCTCAAGTATCTGACCAGTATTGGGATCATACCTCAGTTGCTCTTCAAGAGGGTTTCCAGGTCCTGTATACTTATGTCCAGGCATCACAAAACCCTTTTTTGGTGCAACCTTGAGAATAGCATTATGGATGTCTAACCCTCTACCATAACCTTTCCATTTAATCCATGAGTTGTATGATCTACTGCCTCCAGCATCTCTATAAGTTTTGTATTGTCTCTTGTATTCTGCAACCAAAGCTCTACCCTCTTTTGCACTCACTTCAGGTCCTTTAAACAATCCAGGTGCAGTGAGAACATTCCAAGCTTTCTTCCAATCTACAAATGGAAATGGTATTGGTAATCCTTTACCACTATGTGTTGGATCCAATTTTTTTGATAAATCTGATGTGAAACTGTCCAAAGCTTGATCAAAATATTGGTTAGCCGTCTCTTTTATTTTTTGTTTGACTATATCTGATTTAACAGCCTTTGCAGCACCAACTCGTCCAAGATTGAATAAACCTTTAACACCACTTTTAAGCAGTTGTTCTCCTAGTAAGCCCCCATCTTGTGAGGGCTTAATTAGTTTTTTTGGTTTTTAACAAATTTAGTCTTTGTTATCCCACATTCAGCACAAGTGCATTTCAACATCATACGCCCATTTTTAGCTTTAACATATCGTTCACTGCCTGGAACGCATTCAGTTTGCTTTTTCTGTTTAACACAATATGATTTCACCATATATATATATTTTATATTGTTTTTATATAGCTGATATTATGACTAATATTATTAAAAAAAATACTCCAAATGCTGCTGCCCCAGTTTGTCTTAATTCCTTCAATGTTCTCATTTTATATATATAATTCAGATATTTTTGAAATACTTCATAATAAATATCTCATTATCCATTGTATCATGTATATTGAACACTTTTAATAAATCATGATACGACTTCCCCTTATTCATTTCATTCAAAAAGTATAAACAAAAGTATCCACATGTGGTTGTTTTTGTATTCTGAATCTGATTATTTTGATGAAGCAGAGTTAAATTCTTTCTTTTCGCATGATTTACCATTTCTTGAAAAGGAGGCATACCAAAACTATCAAAATAATTTATCACACCATCTTTTACATAAGTAGCTACCCAATGGCTTCCACTCATATATGATGGTTCAAGATTGTAAATAAATAATGCTTGGTTGTGATTATGTGGAACATTACCATCTCTTGATAAAACATCATTGATTGGGATGTTGAGATATCTGCACCATTTTAGTAGATCATGATTGCTTAATGGTATATGTTTATGAAATTTTGGTTTTACAATATTGCCCCCATGAGTGGAATGTTGTTGAACGGGCTGTTTGGACCTAGAAGGAGACCTTCTCCTTCCTTTTTTTGTTGTTCTTTTTTTTTCTTTCTTTTTTCTTTTAAATCCTACAAGGGCCTCAAGATGGCGTTTTTGTTTGTTTGTGAGTTTTGCATCTAAGAATGCTTTTAATATTGGTTGAGGGACACTTTCAATTCCATAATATCTGATTTGACCTTTATTTAAACATTGATCCATTGTTCCTTTAGTTCTATTTTTTGGTGTCTTTCCAATTCCACAATATGGACCCTCTGATTTTTTGGTTCCGTAACCGATTGTATTATCCCATGACCCAAAAAACGGTGGCGGCCTATATACACCCATTCTCGGAGCTCCTTTTCCACCTTTTGGTGGTGCTCCAACTTTGGGGGCACCTCTTCCAGTCAAAGCTTTTAAAACCATTGGAATCCCAATACTGGCAAGAAGAGTACCAAGGAAACCGCCTGATTGTTTTTTTGTTGGTCGTATATGAACACCTGAACCTGATTGAAGAGGGCCTAATATATCTTTCTTCTGTTTTGTAGTTAGTAGGTGTTTGCAATAAGCTTATCAATTTTGTTTTGTGGAATGAAGAAACCACCTTTCTGTACTCCTTTTCCAAATATCTTTTTAACAATTTGCTGTGCTCCTGCACTAGATGCCCCTGCTAAAGCTGCCAATCCCATAGTTTTCGCAATTGTTGGTCCAAATGCACGCGCAAGAGCTAGAGCTGAAGTCAACAAACTGCCACCAACTTGCTTTTTGTATTAGTCTTGGAAAGTTTGATGTCCATACCTTTATTCAATTTCCGATTCTTCTCCAATCTCTTCTTCACTGTAGCTGGGACATGTAGAGTGTCATTTCCATTAAGAGAGTCATTAGTTAGCCTTATGACGACTGTTTCTCTTTTACTATAAGCATCACCAATATTCTTCTTCTGATTTTTTGATAGTTTAACATTTATTGCAAAAAGCTGCGTCATTTCTTGTATATAATATATGTTATATAATTTTCTATTACAAAACATATCTGAATTAAGAATGTCTCATTTTTGCTTTTATACTATAACCAATTCATTTCCCACCTTGTCGATGATGATAGTCTCATCATATAAGACGACGGCGTGGACACGGAAATTTGCAGCACTATTTGCGCTCAGTTTATACCTAAATATCAATTGCTTCGGGTCTCTAGTTACTTTTTCTGTTTGATAAGACAAATCAAAATATATGATAGAATAGAGAGAGTTGTAATTAGACATATTGAGTTGGGTACCACTATTGTAATTATTTTTTCTCATTCCATATGACATCACATCGTTGAAGATCCTTACTTTTGATTCTGTATCATATTCAGTTTCTGGATAAAATACTCCATTTCCATATTCCAATCTACATGACGAGAGACCTCTATTATTATTAGCCGCATTCAGTTTGAAAGTATCAAAGTGGTAAGGATTTGTATCTTCATTGTTTGTTTTATTTCGTTGGAGGTAAACAAAGACGCGGAAACAACATTGTCAATACTTGGTGATATCTGGAAGAATCCACTGCTCTGTGTTGGATTGGAAGCTGAATACAATTCTCTTTTATACATCCAAGAACCTTTTGACAAAAAGGATGCAATAAACTTATCGTATAAAGTGTCCTTTGGTACTAGTCTCGGAACCCAAAGTAAGAATCTATTAACAACCACTCGACTAGCAGCTGCTGCGGCTGCCTTATATATTAATTCTTCGTCATTCTGTAACTGTATATCGAACTGAAGTTGCATTGGGACCAACATTTTATCATGTAACTCTTCAAAGAAACCGTATCGATTAAGAGGTATAATTACATTAACATCTTGGGAAGCATCCTCAGCTCCACCACCTTCACCAATTCTTTTCGTTAAATTTAGTCTAGCCTCAAATCCTGTATTTCCAGCAGCAGTCATATCAGCCAAATTTGCTACATCCAGATACCAAAAACTATCTTTAGCCACCGATCTGCTGAAATCATCACTGTATTCCAAGAGGTTCTTAACAAAAGTTACTTTATGAAGATTATCAGTTTCGTATACAATCTTACCAGCACTTTTTATTGTCAAATGGTCAATTAATGAATGAGCTCCATTAATAACTGTTGCCCGGGTTGCATTTGGAAGACCTGTACCATCAGCCAATACCTGTAACTGAAACTGCACCTCAAAATAAGCATTATACCAATCATAGAACGCAGACCTGTCATTGATTGTGAACTTGTACCCATTTTTTTGTTGGCGTTGACCATTAGCTGGGATGTTAATAACATCATTCAGTTGAAATCGAACCAACTCATATCTTTGCAAATATTCACTTGTTCTGAAAGCCATTATATTAATATGTTATATAATTTTACCTCCTTCTTTTCAAACCTGATCCTGATATCAGTCTATCAATTATCATATCTGTACTTTCTTCTCGCAGTGATGGAACTATTTTAGCTCTTTTTCCTACATCATCAATTCTCATATTCCTAAGCTTTTTCATTATCAAGTCTCCTGACTTCTCAGATGTCTTTTTACCCACCCTTTCACCTACTGATTTTAATGCTTTCTCACCTGATTTCTTGGCGAACTTTTTTACAACAGATGACGCGGCACTCTTCATTGGTTTGAAAATATTATCAATGATAATTCCTGATCCTACATGTTTATCCACAAAAATACCAAGTTTTGGATGATAAACCCTAGTGAATTCAAATGGTTTCATTATAATATTATGTTATATTATTCTATCCTTTTTAGAATTAATGAAAAAGATGTATCAGCTCCATTAAGGTTAATTAATCTCCTTTTTCCATCTGTAATGTGTATCCTGATACTATTTATACTATTCTTGTTGATTGGATTAAATGTAACTCTTCTTGGTTCAATTGTAAAAGAGTAACTAGGTCGAAGCACACTGGTTGAAAAGGAATAAATGATGTCTGAATCTTGACCGTCTACAAATGAATCATTGATAAGGTCGCAGTGGATATTAAGAATGTCTGTATCTTGACTGAGATTAGGCACTTTTGGTCCTATATTCTGTTCACTCTTCAATATTTCTTTATTAATCCCAATTAATTCGTTGAAATTGCTTGCAGTTAAATCAAGTTGATAATTCTTGGCTTATATGACTGTAACCCTAAATGTTGTATTATCAAATTCGATAGTGATAGGATACTCATTATTATTAGCGCCATCTTTAACAATCTTCGTTATGTCCTTGATGTATGTATCAAAATCAATATAGTTCCAGACTCCTTCTGGGAAAGTGATGTCGTGAAATGTTGAACCATTATCAGAGCTGTACTTTATTAGCTGATTGTTGTATGATGAATTTACATTAAACCATGTGAATGACATGTTAATGATTCGGTTCAAGCCAACTACATATTGGGAATTTCTATCCAATACTAGGGGCCTGTTGAATTTAGTTGTAAAATCCTGAGGAGTATTGTTTCCTTGATATTTGACTTTGTATGATGATAAAACATTCTCACGATCCATTTATATAATAACTTTACATAATTATACTTTGAAATACTGATTATACAATTTATTAAATTGTTGTCTATTGATTGTTGACATTCTCAATAATGTGTCCAATATACTAACTCCTGTATTTCTCATCTTAATTGATGTGTTGCCTGCAATGATCTCTCCAATAATCAATTCCAATTGATTTAAAATCTGCTTTACATCATTAAAAAACACAACATTTCCACCTCTCTGTTTTCTTCTTCGACCTTTTATCCCTAAAGCTTTCTTTGTTTTCAGTGTTTTCAGTTCAGCATCAAGACGTCCAATGTAGTTATTCAATACAGATCTTCGATCATCTATTACTTTGTTCGACATCTGCCTAACAGCTTCGCTTATCTTCCCACTCTTGTATTTTTTTGTAACAGTGGCCTTATGACCTGTTAATTTTTGCCTTTCTTGTACAGCATTCTTCCTCACCTTGTTGAGATAGGTAATATTTTTTTTGTCTGTCATCTCAGGTTGAGTCAATCTATAATTAATATCTTCGTAATTACTAAGACCCATATTATCCAAAATTTGATTTTCTAAATCATAATCACTAATTGTATAATCAACTTCTTCATCATCAGCGTATTCAGGTGGCTGCTCCGGTATGGTTGACTGCTCTGGAAAATATTGGGGATCGACAAATATCTTCAATGAGGTCCTCCAACGATTGTTCATATGTTGGTGGTTTTGGTACTATTTGTTTCTCCTGCTGTGGTGGTACAGGTTGTTCATCAATAAGATCACCCAAATTCATGTCTTCAACTTCATCATCAATATCAATACCGTAATTTGGAACTTTTCCTTTCTTCAGTGGTCTTTTTCTCCTTTGAGGCATCCTTAAATTCAAATTACTGTCAATTACATCATCTAATTTACTTGTCACTGGTTTGAATACCTTTTCGAATGACGATTGGCTTGTCTCCTGACCGATTTTATGCTGTGTGATTAGATCATGGACGTAATTAATTTTATTCCCTAATTTGGTTTTACTTCTTGCAAGTTCTTTCCATTTAAGCAAACTCATTTTTGTTATATTATTACGTTATATAAAAATGATAAATCATATACAAAAAACAACGTTTAACACCGTGTTGAACACTATGTTAAACACCATGTTAAACACCATGTTGAACACCATGTTGAATTAATATACCAATATAATATAATGAGAATACCGAATTATGATGTTAAAGACGATGTGGTCTCAAACTTTAGACAACTATATGATTTCATGCCTCATCAATGTTTTCGAATGCTGATTTGCGGTCCAAGTGGTTCGGGGAAAACAAAGACATTAATGCATATGATCTACAATCTGCTTTATTTTGATAAAGTTTATCTGTATGCTAAAAATTTAGAACAGTCCAAGTATCAGAATCTCATGGATGTCTTTCAACCAATAAGCGATGATGTTGGTTATGATGTTATTGAAGCAAGAAATGATGAAATTATTCCAGTTCAAGATCTTGACTCTGACTCACAAAAAATCGTCATTTTTGATGATTATGTATGTGACAAAAACCAAAAACCATTAATCGACTATTTTATACGAGGACGGCATAAAAATTGTAGTGTGATTTATCTGAGTCAAAGTTATTATAAGACGCCAAAAGACATCAGATTGAATTGTTCTCACTTCTCCATTTATGAGTTTCCAAGTGCTAATGAGAAGAGTTTAATTTGTCGTGAAAACAGTATTTTAAAAGAATCATATGAAAAAGCAACTAAGGAACCATATTCCTTTGTTTATATCGATAAGCCACGAAAATTCACCACTAAAAATTTCAATGAAAAATATAATCTATTAATATAAATGAGTTATTCAAACGGACTTTTACCTTCATCATCATCAGCCATTGGTAAACGTGGACTACCTGGGTTACCTGGTGTTGGATTCAATTTAACAGATGATGGTAATTATGATATTGAAGGGAAGCTATTAACTAATATTGGTGAGTCTACTGACGACAATGATGCAGTTAGTTTAAAAGTGTTGAAAGAACATACTAAAGTCAGTCAAAATAGTTATCATTTACAACCAAGTTTCCGATTTTATAAAGACTTTGGTGACAAGAGTCAATTAACTGTAAAACAACCACCAAATACATCACCAGACCATTTCTTTCAAAATCATAAAGCGCATAATGATGCATATATAATTGAAAAAGAAGGTTATGATACTGGTTTTGGTGGGCAAGCTTGGTCTAGTATAAAAATGAAAGGTAATCAATTAGAGAGTGGTACTTATACCTCTGTTTTTGAAATATTTGTTATTGGTGATGCTGGTGGTTTTCTTGTTGATGATACAATAATTTTCAATGTCTATGTTGACAGTCATTTCGTCATGAAAACATTTGACAGTGATAAAATTGATGGTAAATACACCAAATCAATCATTCAATTCACAACTGATGGAAGAGCTGGAGTAGATGATGGGATAAGATTTCAACTCAGATATTATGGTTCTCAATACAATAAAAACATTAAATTTCTGATTTATTCAAGAGTGGTGAAGGGTAAATACTCAACAACTTTCGACCATACTATTTTTAATGTCCGTGATGTTGTTGATAATCATATAATTCTCTATTTTGAGAATTTAAATCTCAATGGCAATCTTATTGATGGTTTAGGTGATCCTGTAGCATACGATAATGCTGCTAATAAGAAGTACGTTGACACTGAAATAGCAAAAGTCCATATAGATACTACACCATTACTTCCCAGAGATGGTAGTAAAAAAATGACTGGTGATTTAGATATGGATAAAAATCACATTCTATCTGTGGAAAATTTAGATGATCATAAGGTTGATGATGCTTTGGAAGTTAGAGCCAGAGATTTGAGAAGTGTTGTTAACAAAGGATATTTAAATGAAAATTTTCTCAAAATGGTGGACAAAGACGGTAAAGAATATTATGATCTCAAACAGAATATAATAAAAAACTGTGAACCTTACTATGATGGACTTTTTGATGATAACAGTTTAGTCAGCAAAGCATTTGTCGATTCTCAAATTGCTAAAATACCACATGCTGTAAATACAAACAAATTTATTAATGTTGATGGCACAGTAGCAATGAATGCAGATTTTAATGCTGGTGGACATTTCATTGATAATGTTAAAACAATTGTTGAAGATGATGGAGAAAATCCAAATTATGAACAAATAAAACATAAAGCTGTTAATTTTGAACTTTTAAAAAGTACACGAGACTATTTAGTCCGTTTCATTTCTGAGATAGATTACTTATTAACAGATGGAAGTGAAGCAATGACTGGAAATTTAGATATGGGAAATCAAAATATAATTAATTTGAAAGAAGCAGAAGATCACCAAGCCACACATGCTGCTAATGTAAAATTTGTCGCTAATGCAATTATTGATAATAATACAGTTATAAATGGTATAATTGATAAGAAAATTAAAGAATCAGAAGAGAATTCAATTGAGTCCATTGAAAAAGAAAATGTATTCAAAAGAGTGATGGATAATGATGAGTTCAAAGAAGATGATGATGATATTCATAAAATTGGAGTTCAGAATAAAGATTTTCATTCAGTGAATAAAAAGACTTATGAATTCAAGATTGATTTTGATTCAGATATTGGTTATTACAGCACCAGATTGTCAATTTGGTATATTTACCAAAAGGCTCTTACACAATGGTTTATGAAGTGTATGTTGAAGATGGTATTACAATTGATGAGATAAATGCATCAAGTGGAACTCTCTCTGTTGGAAAGATTAATTCTAGAATAGATGGAACCAATACACGTAGTATCATCCATTTTTCTAAATATACTATATTTCCTAGTTTTGATGATTTAGATATTGATATAAGATTGAAAAGTAAAACTGATCCACAAACTACTATTTTTGTTATCGTTTATGGTGTCAAAGGTATAGTTAATGATGTACTAGTAAATTTATGGGATCGTCTTTGTTATTATGATGATGATCAAATCAAATATGAAGCATCAATTGATATGAACAATAAAGACATTAAAAATGTTAGAGAGTTATCAATAAATTATAAATTAGACATGAAAAACAGACAAATAAAAAATCTGGAAGGTGGGAATGAAAATGGTGATGCCACCAATATACAACAGTTAAATGAACTGGAAAGTACCATCGTAAATTATGTTTCAAGTGAAATTAAAAAAGTAAATACAGCAATTGAAAATATTAATCCAACAAATGGTTATTATTACACAAATGCATTAAAACATATACACAGATTTATACAAAGGAGAGGAAGGTTTTATTTATATCGATCATCATGCTTGGAGTGGTTTGAAAAAGCCACCAACTATTTTTGAATTGAAACTAATTAAAAAATTAGATTGGACACCAATAACAATCAACACAATAATTAAAATTGATCATATATATACAAATAATTCATCTCGTATTTATTTAGAAACACCTTCGAATATTTTATTGAAGGGAGCAGGATACAGCACATTTTATATTAAATATTTACACACTTGAACCAAAATATCTAAACAATATGTATATGAAAGAGTCGGGAAAAAGCATATTCAACTGGAATCACAGTTCAGATGAATTAACAGAAGAACAGGTTGAAGAATTAAAATCTTACTACCACGCATATCATAAAAAGTGTTTTGCTTACAAGCTGGCATTGAAACGTTTCAAGGAATGGAAATTATTAGGCAACTCATTGTCCATCATATTTGCATCTGGAGGTTTAGCAAGTAGTATTGCAACTGGTGGCATCAGTTTGATTGCAATCAGTACAGCAGCACTTTTGATTCAGGGTTGGATGAAGCATAAAAACCTTGATCTTAAGATCCAAAATTGTACTTACGCTTACCAAAGCTATCAACATCTTCTAAATGAGATAAAGGATATGATGAGAAGTGGACATTACAATTCATGTCTTCATAATACAATTAAGAACATTGATGATTATGTGACAGACAACAGTCCTATTATTGATAAGTATCTTTGTAAATACGATGAAAAATTCACTTGTTAATTATCAACTGGATTCTATCACCAATTAATGATTGAACCTTTTCCCAAAATTGTTTATAATATCTGATTGTCCTCTTCGACTTTGTTACTTGGATATCTTTGTAAGGAAGCCCGAGCATTTTAAATAATTGCTTTATAATAAATTTAATACTAATCATT
>CM042751.1:26207423-26232423 GCA_022496165.2 Catalaphyllia jardinei | reverse complement strand
TTTGACGTCTTCTGTTACCTATAACCGAAAAAAAAACACAAGGCAACATGGAATATGTCTGTCTGATGAAAAAAAGAAAGAGAAAGGGAGATATTTCAATTGTTAATGACGGAAATAGATCATTTGTAGGAACCAATCAAAAGGCGAGCGTTATATAAAATAATATGGGTTATTTACCAAGTTTGTTCGGTCAAGATGGCTGGATAATGGCCAAGTTCTTTTTTTGCGTGTTTATGGACCGAGACGCAGTCGAAGTCCATAAACTCGCAAAGAAAGAACGAGGCCAATGTCCAGCCATCTTGACTGAACAAACTTGGTCAATAAAGGATTTGTTATGTGGCTTTCAAGCAAATTTTTCTTGCGGGATACAGCGGGTAGTCCTGAGCGGGCAAGATGGCTCCATCTTGCCCGCTCGGGTAGCCAATCATAGCGCGCGATTTGGGTCATCTTGCAAGCTCGCGGAGCTAGCCATATAATATTTTGACTTACTCAATGAGTTATAAATGAAGTCAGTCAAGTTGTGTCAGCTGCTCTAACACATTTACATATATACTATATTCTTATTCCCTAACAACATCCCGTTTAAACAAAACAACATTTGTTATATGCGGTGGATAAACTGAAGAGCAACAACATCCCAACTCTACGAAATTAATACACACGGATACATCAGGGACAAAACGCTAAAACGTAACCATGGACAAAAACTTGAGATGGATTCTGGAGATTGTTATGATAATAATAGTCTTTGTTACAGGACTTGCCGGAAACATCTTTCTGCTCATCATAGTCCACAAGAGAAACGCCAGGAAGACAGTCCACGGAATATTTGTCACGTGTCTGGCGTTGGCGGATTTGGTTTTGCTGTGCTTTACCTCACCTGTTTCCATTCTAAGTAGGTTCAATGTAGAATCCGAGATATTTAACTGCAGAATTCATCTCTTTGGGGAAACAACAGGTTATAATGTAGAGCTTTTTACCATTGCATCCATAGCAATGCATCGGTGCCACATTGTGACTAATCCGTGGAGACCAAAGTTAAAACATAAAGGAGCAATAATATGGGTGTCGCTAATATGGCTGGCTGCTTTTATTCTGGTTATTCCACTTATCGTGGTTAATAAACCAACGGAAAACGGTTGCAAAGACGTTTGGCCCACGCTTGGTCACCGCCAAGCCTACACTGTCTCCCTCATGACAATTCAATTCATACTGCCGCTAATCATTACAGCGATTTGCTACATACGAATATGGCTGTTTTTAAAAAGCCGACCTGTTTTTCCCTATAACAGGGGTTTAACTTCTGCAAGGGAAACTCCTGGAGAAGAAACCCCGAGAGAAAGCATTGTAATACTCAAGACTGTTGCAGTTATCGTTTTATTGTTTTTGATTCTTTTATTACCCACTCAAGTGGCTCGGATGTTGCTAGATTTCAGAAATGTTTCCTCCGATGAGCTTTGGTTTGCTTCTGAAATACTAACACCGCTACTTAGCTGCTTAAACCCAGTTGTTTATGGAGTTATGAACAAACAATATCGTCGTAGTTACGTCATATTTTTATCGCGCATGCTCTGCTGCAGTCGCTCTTCACGTGTCGCCCAGGTGCTACCGCAAGGGCCACTGGATCACCAAGTAAGAAATCAAACAGCTTGCAATGGCGACCAGGGCCAGCAAATGCCACAGTGCACCCAGGATAAAAATGGTCGTTGTTTCATTGAGAGCCGTGTGTAGGCCACTTTGTGTGTTACGTGAGGTTAACGCAATTCTTTTGGAAAGACAAACTCTGATATTTAACCTAGCGCCTTGTCGACGTACTTTTAATAACCCGTACTTTGGAACAATGGTTGCAGGAAAAATCTATAAATAAAGACATTATGCAAACATTAGTTTGCCGCAGATATTCGTTTGACAGGTTTTGTCATGATCATTCTCATAAATGAAGGTTTTCTTTTTATAGTTTTAAATGAAAACTTATCGACCTGGAAATATATAGTTCTGTTCTACTGGTTAAATATATGTACCTAATACTTAAATCTTAAAGAAAGAATTGGCCTTCTGTTCTGCCCTTATTGTCGTCTTTACCTCTGTCAGGGTATGTAGAATGCATAGCCACTATATTCAAAGCTGGTTTCAACAATTTTCCCCCAACCCCTTCCCCTTCACGTTTCTGTTAAACCTGGAAGAAGAGAGGACTTTTGCCGAGAATCCCAATTATTTGAAAAGAATCCTAATTTTATCGTTGAAATATGCAAAGGTTTGCTATTTACAAAGTATAAAGACTATTTCAATTGCCGACCTCTGACGGCCTGTTAACCTTGATAACACAAAAAATACAAGCTTTCTTCTTCTTGGCAGTTTTAATTGGTTTACGGAAACATGCAAAATGTTGGCTGAACGTTTGCATTTATGTCACTTCTTATCAGGGACACTAACTCATATGACGTAAAGGTAGACAAAAGAATAAAGAATAGAGAACAAAGTTGCTCATATTTATTATGGGAATGATTTAGTTATGCTCAATGTGAATGTTGCGACCGTTTGTATTTTCTTTTTCGTCAGAGAGAGTGTAATTTATTTCGCCCGGTAGTTATTCAACTTGCGTCCAGCCTAAAACAATAATTATTCAGTCAAAAAAAATAGTGGTCAATAACTGCCTTCAGGCCCGGTTAAAATTTCACCATTATTATATTAACACTGATGAAATACCAGGTGATTTTTTCAAACAGTGGGATAATGCAGGAAGAAAACCATAAAACCCTTATTGTCCATTAGTTCAGGGCTTATTGTTCGATTTAATACAAGGGTAAATGATGTAAATTCAATTTTAAATCTCACGAAGCCGCTGGTTGCTTTTCTCTGGAGGACCACCCATGGATTCCTTTTCTTTTAAAAGGGAGTGCAAATGTTTTGTCTGCAAGGACTACTGGAGAGGAAAACCCAACTTATTGTTTTTTAAATTCTGTATTGCCCACTCAGGTCGCTTAGATACCGACTGATTTTGGAAATATCGAGTCCTTCAACAAGCTCTAGTTTGCTTCTGAAATATTAACAAGGTTTCATAGCTAGGTTATTTCGGGCAGCCGTGTATTCTTTTTATTTTAACTAGGTTCTGTTCATCATGTTAAGTTTATTTTTTAGCTGAGTACAAATAAACGTGTGTCAGCTGCTTAAACTCAGTTGTTTATGGAGGTTTGAACAAACAGTATTGTCGTGGTTACGCCAGTTGCGTCATGCTCTTATCGCGCATGCTCTGCTGCAGCAGCTCGTCGCCTGTCCCACAGTAACTATCTCAAAAACCATTGGGCCATCTCGCGACAAGTCAAGCACCGTCTGATGACGCCGATGACCAGCAAATGCCATAACCCTGGTGGCCATTTCCGAGTTACTGGGTCAGCCAAGCACTTTTCTTTTGGACACTGAATTTCTGAAACTCAGTTCATAGTCTTGAACAAACTTGGTCGCAACAATTCAAAGCCTTTATATAACAGCGACTTTCGAGCAGCTGATTTCGGAAATTGAAACTCTTTATTGGACCTTATCACGTCATTGTTAAAAAAACTGACGAAAATTGGCTGGGGGTCTTTGTCATCATCGTTGTAAAAAATTATGTTGCTTTTTATCGTATGAAAAAGAAATCATCCCGATTTCAGTATGAAGTTTAGTCCCTGACAGAGCATTGTTTTATCGTTTATTCCTTTTCCTGATCACATAAACAGTCAAGAAAGTTGGATTGAATGCGGTGAAAACTGATCACTTATGCTACAATTGTGTTTATTCTCAGCTAAGATCTTTTAAATTATTCAGCTACTAACTAAAGTTATGTGTCAAGAAAGATGTATGAAGTCTTCTCAAATGCGCCGGTCGAGTGATAATTAATTACCCTCTGTTGCTTTATTGCAAAGTAAGCCTAGAATCCAACCTCGTTCCCAGGGCCTTTTCCAAAAAAGGCCCTGGGAACGAGGTTGCCTAGAACCAACAGGCAAGTGAAAACATTTTTAAGATGTCAGCCATATTCTACCCTCTGGGCATCAAAACGTCAAAATAAGGGATTCATTCACAAGCGAAAGTGTTGTAATAATCAAGACTGTTGCAGTTATCGTTTTATTGTTCTTGGTTAATTTATCGTCCACTTAATTGCCTTGGATGTTGTTAGATTTCAGAAACATCTCCAAAACGCTTTAGTTTGCTTCTTACAAACAGTTTCCTTATAGTTACGTCGTATTTTGATCACGCATGTTCTGTTCCAAACGTTCTTCAAGTCTCAAGCTGGCGCCATCACAGAAAGCCATGGCATAATCATGTGACAGATCGTGGGAAACATCAAAGAACAGTTCAGGCATTAAGCTGGATGTGGCGTTATGTCCGTTTACCAGCGATCAAGAATGGTTGCCATTGTTTAAAAATTATAAAAAAACGAGTATTCAATATTTTATTTAAGAAAAAAATTACTGTGGCCGTTTTCTTCTAAGTATCTCAAGGTGTGTTTGAAGCAATCGTAGAGTTCAAATTCACATGAAAAGGAACATTTCGGAACGATACTAAACGCGTAAAAGTCAAATAAAAGAGGAGATGCTTTGTTTAACACTCTTCGTGGCTACAACAATTAAGACTACAGAAAAATGTTAAAAACGTACAGTCTATCAGTGTACAAACTACAGTACAAAATAGAAAAATGTTAAGACAGTTTATAAGAGAACAAATAAGTAGAGGTATTTGCGTTTGTTTCACGCGTTATTTTTTGTCCTCTTTAGTACCAACCCCCCTCCGGATAGAGCACGAGAAAGCTATTGGGGCACGTACCAAAAAGTAGCTTTTCGTGACCGGCTCTAAACTCTTAACTAGTTAGGACGTAGCTGCTGGAATGGTTAAAATAGTTTCACCTCTTACTGGCACAGTGTCCTTCCTTCAAACCCTTGGAAAAATGTACGACAGTTTTGGAATTGGTACTCAAACCTTAGAGGCGGTATCACTATCCCTTCAAGATGCTGTGAACAATGTCTCATTAGTGAATGAATATATTAAAAGCACAGTTGCTACGGTTAAACAGCACTACAACATGAAAGAAGCAGCAGCAACAAATGGTCCCGAAGGAACTATATCAAAGAAAACACAGGTGTCGTTGGAACTCCTTGAACAAGGTATGGCACGACTGCAAAATAACTTGCAGAGCATATGGGGATTATCTTGGTAACGTTGACCTCCGTATGTTACTGACCACTATAGTTGAAAACCTCCATGCAGTCTCCAACTTCAAAAACGAGACTTTCACAGCTTTACAGTATGCTTGAGACTTTGACACAATTGCAATAGAATCATTAAAAAGAACGACAAAGTGGAGCGCCAAATACTTTACACATGACAAATCGTTTTATCCAGCTCCAACATCTAGTATATAGAGTTGGCAGATGTTGAAGTGATGAAGCCTCCAACAGCTACAAGGATAGATCCTCCACTTGAAGTAGCGATGAAGGAGGTGGTTGACAAATTTCGTCCTGTGAGGCAGAGAACAGTGCGGAGTGAAACCACCAAAGACAAAGCCGGAGCTCTCCCAACAGCAGTGTATTACACTCAACCTCCTCATTGCAGAGTAATGTTCCACGACGAATCAGCTGTTGAAGGTCGAGAAGGAATGGAACAAATTATGCCGCAAGTCACAGATGACCGTGGGGGACTGGCACGTACCCGGCATCACGTTTGTGGACGGCAGCGCGGTTGAAATAGTTGCTATTGGTAAACTGCCAGATCACGAGGATGACTACGACACCGACTCAGGCAGCGATATGGATGATGACGATCACGACTCCTACCCCCACACAACAAAACTCACCAGGTCTGGTCGCGCCATTCGCGCTCATTTTCGCCTTGACTTGTAGAGTTTGCACGATCGGGCGTGCGCGTATACATTACCTTGTGAATGACTCTGTGATCCGGACTTAATTAAATGAAACCCGAAAATAGCGCTACCTTGGACCCGGGAAGGCGGGAAGGCTAAGTATCAGACGATATTCCGCGTGATTTCGCAGGATAATTGTTAAATAGTCGTTTGTTGAAACACGATGACGAATGAAGCTGAAAGCGGCTAACACAGCATGAAAAGACATCTTTACTGCGGTGTAAAGGTAGCATAAATTTGTAATTTAAACATCTTTACGCAAACTTTTAAAGCTACATTTTTTAAAGCTGACCTTTACACTAACTTTACGCTCATGTTTAAAGCCAAATTAAAGAGACTAAAACTTTTAAGCGAACATTAAGTTGGCGTAAATTTCCTGTAATGTCAACTTTACGCCAAATCGTATGCTTGGCGTAAAGCTGAATTAAAACACAGATTTATGCTTCTTTAAGTTGAATTTAAAAGTATAATTATTCTCAACCAATTCTTAATCTTGACTTAAAGTTGGCTGACTGTCGGAATTTAACATCCTTTAAGCTGGCTTTAATATTGGAACTTTCCGTTGAATATAAACTCGGGAAAACTGCGTTGTAAAGCTAAACTTATTAACTTGATGAGGTGAAAATTGTCCTGCTTGAAGGAAAACTATTCCAAACTTAATACTTAGTTCTTTAATTTGGTTGAACATCAAAACACTATTCAGATAAATTTTAAAACAAATGCAAGCGCATCAGTAGAAAGGTTTAGAGTTAAACTGTTGACCAAAGGCAATTTGCATTTTTTGAAAACTTACAATGTAAATAAGTTAAAACAGAACAAGAAAATGATATCCTCCTCTCCACTTTTTTTTCTTTTTTATAGACAATAAAATATTGGAATTGTCATGGGATTCGAAATGTGAGCTCACTTGACTAAAAAAAAAATGCCAATTTTGAAGAATTTAATGACAATGACAATTTGCCTTACTGCTTTGGTATTGCATTTTTTCTGCTTTTCACTGATAAATTAAAACAGAACAAGATAATGATAATTTTTCTTTCGATTTTGCTTTTTCTATATATATAGATATATATCAATAAAATTGAAAGCCATGCAATAGCATTGAAATGTGGGCTGATCTTTTATGTCCTTAAACATAATTGTGAAATTGTTCTTCTATGGAAGAATGAAATGAAAATACCACTGACTTACTGTTTTGGGATATTTGAACTTGAACAATTTTTACATGTAGCCAACAATATTCCACAGTGTAAAATTGGCAAATAAAACCAAGTTTGTGAATCAAAACCGGAACTTTTAGAACAAATGAAAGTGAAATATTACATGGAAACTGCCCTTCAACAGTATTTGTGCACTTAAGGAACTGCTTACACAATTTTTTTAGACTCTCTTCATCAGTGGAAAAGAATGTCAGGTGAGACAGAAGTCTAATACTCTTTCTCACCAATGAAAAGGCAGCAGTCTCAAATCCATGAAGGAAATTGCATTAACATTTCCCTTTCAAATATCTGAAATCGACTGATGCATTTGGCAAATAAAACTTTCTTTTCAGTCGCAAGTTTGCAACTAGATTTTGCCTAATTAAATGAAGAAATAAGAATTTCAATTGTTTTTTTATCTAACTTATTATATATGAAAATTTGAAAATGTGTGGACAATATCCTGCCTAATTTATCTTTAACATCTCATCAAAGATTCACTGGTTCAGATGCCATTGGTCGACTACCTCATCGCATTGCATTAAACTACGTGTATGGCAGTTACACTGCATCACAATGGAAGAACTGGACACTTATCTATTCAATGTTTTGTCTGGAGGGTCTGCTTCCAGTAAGCCATTTGAGATGCTGGCAAACATTTGTCCTTGCTTGCCAATATTTATCTTCTCCAGTTATATCTGAGATTGAGATTTTGAAGGCTGACATGTTGTTTGTAAAGTTCGGTGAACGATTTGAACGTTTATATGGCAAGAACGCTGTGACTCCTAACATGCACCTTCACTGTCATTTAAAGGAATGTATCATGGATTGTGGACCAGTGCATGCATTTTGGTGCTTCAGCTTTGAACGCTTTAATGGAATTCTTGGATCAATGCAAGTTAATGGAAGATCGGTTGAGGTGCAAATGATGCGCAAACTTCTGGCTGGACGGTTTGTTTGGGATGCAAAGTTTCCGACTAAGTTCCTAGATACCTTTGTCTTTCTTTACACAGGAAAGAATTGCGAAGAATTGCGAAAAATGCCATTGCACTTTTTAATAGTGCATGCTGCTCGAATCTGCGAGACTTTCAGTGGAGTGACCTTACGCTTGTTAGTCTTCCAAACTCATTTAATCATTTTGCATTGGATTCTGATGAGCTAGGGGTGCTTCTTGACTGCTACAAAACATTGTACCCGCAAGAAGAAATGGAACTCTCTTTTTTGTCCAGTGTTGCCCGGAAGTATTCAAACATCATGCTTGGAACTGAAAAGTTTGGTTCAAAAATGGACTGTAGAAATCTGCGATCGGCTCGAATAATGGCTTCTTGGACTTCATCTGATGGCTCTATTGATACCAATGCAGCTAGAAGACAAGGCATAGTTACCTTCTACATTGTGCACAGTGTTAAGATTAATGGAGAATTTAATCAACATGTGTTTGCTGTTGTGTGGTGGTATAAATTTGATGAAGATCAAGAGTACTTTGTAAACCTGTCCAGGTTTGGTAACATGATGAATACGAACCCTTTGGACCTGCCCTGTTTATGCCTGTGCAGTGCACAAAGGTATGCTTCCTGGTCAGTGACATTAACTGGACATAAAAAATTAATTGTCAGCCCAGTTCCAAGGCTGTTTCATTAGGTTAGAAAGTAACAGCAGCAGACCATTTAGTAACTCTTTCCCACTTGATTATTAAAAAGGCCCACAGACACATGTTATTGTGCATTAGGGCCAAAAAGTATTTAACAGGACAATGACTAATTTAGCTAAATGTACATGTAGGATGTAGTTTTGTTCAAAAAGTCAGCCAATAGGTTTATTAATTGAGCTCTCTGCTGTTGTTTTGGCTTTATTGAAGTACTCAGCAAGTTTTTTTAGTCATGCAATTCAAAAATAATGTAGGAGGCTCAAGGACACAAATTTGTTGACTGAATTGAATTCATCACTGGGTCAATTCAGCTTTGAGATAATTGTCCAGTTATGTTGAATGAAATGTTTAAGGATGTGAGAGGTTATATTTTGATTATTTCATTGTTCCTTATGTAGTTTGCACCTCTGAAAATGAATGTTGCTTAACATTAAAAAGAAAGGTGTTTGTATTTATCTCTAGTGTTAAAGCAAACCTTGAATTATCTTTACTTTATCAGTTGTCCATGTCAGTTATGGTAAATTGGCCCAGTTATATTTGTGTTATAGAATAGAAAACTAAAATTTGAAACAAAAAGGAAAACCTGGTCTAGTTTTTAATTATCCGCTGGCGAAAAAATGATTTTGGATTTGGTAAAAGCAAATAGGGGCTGGTAAAAGTCCAGTCTCATGTACAGGCTTGTCACTATTTTCCGCTCTCAAATGTCCTTTTCGCTGTCTGCTTCGAAAATCATGATAGGACAAAGTAAATAAGGAGAATTTGTCTTTCCTTCACTCTTTCCGTTAATTTCCTTACCTTTTTCTGTTAATGGTATATAAGCCCTTGAATGGCCTGGCACCGGATTACTTATCTGCACTTAGATGTTCGTCGACCTACCCGCTCTCTTCGATCGTCTGATAAATTACTGCTTAATGTTCCAAAGATAAACACTGTTAGTTATGGCCAACGTGCCTTCTCCTACTATTAGAAACTCTGTAACAGTTGAAATATTTAAAACCAGACTCAAAACATTTCTTTTTAAAGAAGCATATAATTAATTTAATTGAACTTTTCTTTAAATTATGATTTACTTCCTTATAATATGTATATATGTATATAATACTTTTTGTAAACGCATCGATATTTTTAGATGCGTAATAAGCAAGTATATTATTTTATTATTAAATTTCCCGCTCGTATGCTAATCGGAAACTTCGACAAATCCCTCCTGTGTTCTGAAGCTCTTGCGCCATTGTTCAAAAATGGCCATGTAGGGTCATTTTTCGCTTGTATAACAAAGCCTATTGTTATCAATGTTGAGCCACTTTACTTGATACGTCAAAAAAGTAGCTTGGGGACAAAATGATTTTTTTTCAGTTTCGAGTGGCCATGAGTGACAGCCCAGCATATAGTCAAGCAATTCTTCAGACTGCTGGCCTGGATAAACTGCTAAACGCTAATTTGCTTTAATAAGGGTATTTGTGTGAAATTTACAAATGCGTTCAGCAACGGAAAACGAAAACTTACGATAGCTTTACTCGAAGAGCTTCAATAAGCTTAATGCCAGGTTTATATCTGGTTTACGCTGCGCAGCTTTAAGGGCAACTTTAAAGCAACTTTACCCTGCAGCGGTAACAAGCGTAAACTTGGTTGACAACCTTTACACGAGCTTTACATCGCGTTTACTCATGGCAGCGTAAACGCAACCTTTATAGACCTTTAGGAAAATTTAATTCCAGGCGTAAACTTGGTCGACAACCTATACGCAAACTATACATTACATTTATGCATGGCAGCGTAAATGTAACCTTTATACTTTTTTATGGAAATTTAATTCATGGCGTAAAGTTAGATAACCTACTTTAAGAAGGTTTAAGCCAACTTTAATTTTTCGTAAATCTCTTTTTTCATGCTGTGGCGGAGGTCATGGGTTCGAATCCCGTTGAAGCCCTGATCTTTTTCAGGCTTCTCTTTTCCAGTTGCTTAAATTGGAAAATGTACTGCGAGGATCATACTTCACTTGCATCAAAAACCGCAGTTCAAATATGAATTATTTCATATATACATCACATAACTTCACTGCACGGGAAAATATGAACTCAATAATTTGACCTTGCTCCCAATGTGTGGCTTCATAGCTCAGTTGGTAGAGCATCGCACCGGTATCGCGGAGGTCATGGGTTCGAATCCCGTTGAAGCCCTGATTTTTTTTTTCAGGCCTCTCCCTTCCAGTTGCTTAAATTGGAAAATTTACTGCAAGGATCATACTCCACTTGAACACAGCATTGTTGAGAAGTTCAGGCATCATCAGTAGTTTCTGATCACGGTTACATCAAGCTGAGAAACAAGACAAGGCAATGAAACAAAACGTAGGTTGGTGGGTCGAGCTTCTCGTAGAAGTCGCAATATTTGTCATAGGGTTAGCTGGAAACGTTTTTATATTGATTATAGTCCATGAAAAGAACACCAGGAAGACAATTCACGGAATATTTGTCACGAGTCTGGCAGTAGCAGATTTGGTTTTGCTGTGCTTTGACTCGCCTGTTTCCATTCTAGAAAGGTTTTACATAACTTCTAGGACATTCAACTGCAGGATTCGTCTCAACGTGGCGACAAAAGGCTACAATGCAGGGCTTTTTACCATCACATCCATGGCGATGCATCGGTGCCACATTGGAGACTCATCCGTGGAGACCGAAGTTAAAACGTAAAGAAGCGTTTCTTTGGGTGTCGCTAATATGGGTGGCAGCTTTTATTCTGGTTATTCCACTCATCGTGGTTAATAAACCAACGGAAAACGGCTGCGAAGAAATTTGGCCCACGCTTGGTCACAGTTAAGCCTACACGCTGTCTCACTCATGACAATTCAATACATAATGCCACTACTCATTACAGCGATTTGCTACATACGAATATGGCTGTTTTTGAAAAGCCGACCTGTTTTGCCCAATAACAGCGGTTTAACAACTGCAAGGGAAACCCCTGGAGAAGAAAGCACAAGAGAAAGCATTGTAATACTCAAGACTGTTGCAGTTATCGTTGTATTGTTCTTGGTTCTTTTATTGCCCACTCAAGTGGCTTGGATGTTGTTAGATTTCAGAAACATTTCCTCCGATAAGCTTTGGTTTGCTTCTGACATACTAACAAGGCTGCATAGCTGCTTAAACCCAGTTGTTTATGGAGTTATGAATAAACAGTTTCGTCATAGGTACGTCATATTTTTATCGCGCATGTTCTGCTGCAAACAGTTTGAGTCTCGAGCTGGCGCGCTCACGAGAAGCCACGCCATAATCACTTGACAGATCGTACGAAATATCAAAGGCCATTTAAAGTATTATGCAGGAAAGTGGCGTTATATATACCCGTTTACGGCAAAGCATATGAAGGCGATCATTGCAAGAATGACAATCATTATTCAAAAAAAGGTGTATCATTACTAAAACATTGTAGTGCAACTAAAGGGATGCAGACTACAACCTCCTTACACTTAAACAAAACCTGCAGACAGAAAAATGTTTCGTGGAGGATATCACCGCAAGCGGGATTTAGACTCGATGTTACAGGAGAGAAAAAGAAACCGATTTACATGAAGCGTAACTTAACATTTGTCAGCTGTGTATCTGATTTAAAATGCAATTAATTACTACTCTAGAAAAGAATTTATATTTATTTTTAGACATTATCAGTTCAAACATGAGGCAAAGATAATGTCCTGTTGTTTTGCCTCACAATCAAGTTTTGGGAAACCAGTTCAGTGGTAAACCATCAAATCTCCGTGATTAAGATGAATAAACAATTGCAAAATAAGAAAATGAGTGTTGTAATAAACATATGACTTAAAAGCTCGTGGGGAATAAAACGTCAATCAAAGGTAAAAACAAATGAAAACACTCCGATGAAAGTGCACCAAACGAAACTGCTTAATTAAGTCACGTTTAAGTTGTACTGTCGTTTTTTTCTGCTTGTTTGGTTTTTTGGCAATTTCAAATATAAACACGATTTTTTTACGGCTCGATAAGTTGAACTTGGAATACAAACGGAATTCATTCTACAAAGAGAGGAACGTGCGTTTCAACCAGTAAAGTGTTTCAATAATAACAAATTCGCACTGTCTGACACATGCCACCAAAAACCACGTCATATTCCTTTTTTGCATAAAATCTTTTTAGGCTAACAAATTAAGTTTAAAAGATGCCAAGATTGAACATATGGCTGAAATATCAAAAACCATTTTAATTAAAACTTTTTTCCCCGATTTACTTTGAAAAAGACTAAATACATGTACAGTATGAATCAAGGCAATCAATCTTTTGCTTGCACCAACTTGGAAATTGTCATCAGATGACTGGAACTATGAAGCGCGGCGATTTTATTCCAAAGTAAATAACACCTTGTTCTCAAAACTGATAAATTTAGTAAGAGTTTAGGCTTAAATCTTTCAGACTTCAGGCTAGTGACGTGGATTTATTACATATTAAAACTTCACATGGCACAACTTAACGTTCGTTATTCTCCCTTGTTTGTCTATGTTTTCCATTCTCTTACCAGTGTTACTGATAAACCCTGTATCTAAAGCCTAAGGAGACAGTGATGCCAACCTTTTAGTAACAGTATTAGTGGAGTGAACTTGTTGACGATACGATAAAATATTCATAGTAATAAGTTTTACTTTCTCCTTTTACCTTTGTCGATAAGGCCTCCGCCACTTCCTTTCTGGAATGCGTATTTCATAAATGCACACAAATTTGACATTTCCTTCATTCTGGTCAATGGAGCTCCATGTAAAAAAAATAAATATCTTTGATTTTAGAAATGTCATAAATGACATCACAAGATCCACTTACATTCCATTCTGCATAGATATTGAACACTGTCAGTAATTTAATAGCAGAGCCATCTCTCAGAGAAGGCGGTGAATATTATAGAACATCACAATCCGTAAATCATCACTGCTAACAATGCCAGAAATTCACAAAACACATAATCGCTTTACCGTTCACGCGAAAAAGTTCACCACGAAGGACTGGCAAATGAACCTGACCTTCTTGTTAAGATAAATGGACAAGATAAGTTCTTCTTTAAATACATATCGTCCTGTCAGAGAAGTAAGAATATCTTAATATTTACAGTCACATCGCAGATATAATTGTTAATGAGACAGTGTACAATCTGAAACTTGTGAGAAGGTTGCTGGTCTCGGAAAGTGAATCGAATAATCAAATAAACTGAAGGGGCAATTGGACGCTGTTGACTTCAATGGTGCAGATCACGGGACATAAGGACGGTAAAGAATGGAGAAAAATTCCATATGGTGGATGGAGCTTATCACTGTAATCACAGTATTCGTTTTAGGACTTGTGGGGAACATCTTTGTGCTGATCATTGTAAATGCCAAAAACGCCAGAAAGACAGTCCACGGGATATTTGTCACGTGTCTAGCTGTGGCAGATTTGGTTTTGCTGTGTTTTGACTCGCCTGTTTCCATTCTTGGTAAGTTTAATGTAGCTTCCCAGATATTTAACTGCAGAATTCATCTCATCGTGGTAACAACAGGTTATAATGCAGGGCTTTTCACCATCACATCCATGGCGATGCATCGGTGCCACATTGTGACTCATCCGTGGAGACCAAAGTTAAAACGTACAGGAGCAATAATATGGGTGTCACTAATATGGCTGGCAGCTTTTATTATGGTTATTCCACTGATTGTGGTTAATAGACTTACTGAAGACGGTTGTGAAGAAGCCTGGCCTACGTTTAGCCACCGCCAAGCGTATACTGCCTCGATGATGACAATTCAATACATAATGCCTTTGCTTGTCACAGCGATTTGCTACATACAAATATGGCTGTTTTTGAAAAGCCGACCAGTTTTTCCCAATAACAGTGGTTTAACATCTGCAAGGGAAACTCCTGGAGAAGAAAACACAAGAGAAAGTATAGTAATACTCAAGACTGTTGCAGTTATCGTTTTACTGTTTTTGGTTCTTTTATTACCTACTCAAGTGGCTTGGATGTTGTTAGATTTCAGAAATGTTTCCTCCGATGAGCTTTGGTTTGCTTCTGACATACTAACAAGGCTACATAGCTGCTTAAACCCAGTTGTTTATGGAGTTATGAATAAACAATATCGTCGTAGTTACGCAATATTTTTATCGCGCATGCTCTGCTGCTCTGATCGCTTTTCACGCGTCGAGCAAGCGCCACCGCAGATTCCATACAGTAATGACGTGACCATGAATCAAATATTGTCTGGCAAAGATCATGGTCAGCAAATGCCAAATTATTCACCACATGGGAACTGATGTTGCATTGCTATCAGTCAATTGCCGCTTTCATGTCTACTAGCAAGGAGTTATTTAATAAATGAATTAAAAGACTCTAGATACTTTTGAGACCTTTATGTAACTGTTTTTGTTTGACATCTAACCTAATGCTGCTGAGATAAAAACCATAGCTGATACAAGCATTTATTAATATTGGCAGTTTTTTGAGACAAGTTGATGACATTATTATTGTTCTGAAATGCATCAGCTGACCGCACACGATCGACACCGTTTGCTGTTTGTAGGGTTTACAAAATATCTTATCTTATAAGTAATTATGATTGGGGTTTACTTTGGTGTTCCTCCTTTGACCCTAAATGGGAGCTTGCACTAAGACAGTGCTCATATTGATTTATGTCTGGATTTATGAAAATGGTGCTAAAGAATTGAAATCGCGTGCCAAGCGACGATATAAAAATTAAAAGGAAAGTCAGTCTTTTCTCTCCTCCTCCACCCGTTTATCTTCCTTTTCTTGCCATCCTTTGCTTTTTCCCCTTTAACGTGGCTCCTAGATGGCGTAAAAGAGTGGTGAAAACAAGGTCAAATCGAATTCTTTAGCACCATTGTCATAAATTTAGACATATTTATAAGTCTATAAAGTCTAATATTTATAAGACTAGTGAAAGTATTATTAACAGTATTAAGTATTTCACGCTTACTTGTTTTAAGAATGTCGTGCTCAGCCCAAAACGATAACTGCAGAAATTGTTGCGCGCTCATTGGCTAATTTTTATTGTCAATAAGCTGACAGATACATGAATTTATAATTTATATGATGCGCCAGCGAACGAGAGCGGACAATTTGACAGTTTATTATCGTAAAAAACAAATTGATATCATTTTTTAACGCGTCTGTCCTGTTATTGACAGTGAATTTCGCCATAACATTTTCAAAGTAGAGTGCGGATCCATTTGGCTATCCACAGCTACTTTGACAATGTTATGACGAAATTCTGATCAATAACAGGAAAGACGCATGAAAAAATGGCGTCGATTTGTTAAATTGTGTTCAAATAAAGGCGAATGCACTTTATGTTACAAATAACTGGATTATTATGTGAAGCCGTTTTTAAAACAGTTTTCATTGTTTTAGCCATCATACTGTATGAGTAAGCATATTTGCTAGACTATGTATGTGATGTGGGAGATACAATTTTATTTAATGATAAGGAATTTTTTATCGAAGGTGAAACGATTTTCAGCAAGAAATGGTTTAAGAAAGCATTAAAAAAATTTGAAAAATTTTTGATCAGAGAAGGGGCAAGTCCTGCCCTTTCCCGTCTTTCAAATATTCGTTCAAGAAGGGAAAATCCAAGGATTTAACATCTGAAAGTATTAGTCATGAGGACCCGGAATTCTTCCGTCCAACTGAAAATGTAAATTTAAATTTACTTAATGCAAAGTCAAAAGACTGCTATTCGCTAATTATTCATCGGAAAAATAATGATCAACATGCAGGCCCAAGGCGATCGAACAAAAGTACTACAAAAGATAAAACTGCAACATGGGGATAGGATATTTAGCTATAGGTCGGTTCGAAAGGTATGGAACGAAAACAAATAAGGAGAATTCCACTTCGAATTCATTCACAGGAACTACTTCGATTTGACATCAAACCAGATAGCAATTGCGCTAATTGCGGGAATGATAGCAGACTTCATACCTTTATTGGGTGCTAGTTCACTATGGTTTTATGTGAATAATAGTTCAGCCTCATTTCATTTTATACGTTGGAGATGCTCTCTCAGTTGCCCTTTTCTCTGCACTAAACACACTGATAAAGGAATTGAATGAAACTCTGTTCTTAGCTATTATATTTATGAACGTAGCTTCAGAATAACTTACTACAATTACAGATCATTATCAATAAAATATAAGTATAAAATCGAAAAGATTATTTAGTGTTTTACAACAAAGACTTCGTCCTCTTCATATCGCTATTTCTCTTCCGCTATGTAGATTTCAAGTAAAAATAAGGGAACTATAATTTGTAACACTTAGAATATGTTTAGATTTGTCCAAAAATTGTAAGTAGAGCTCGCGTTATTGTAATTACTTATGTTATCGTTAGTATCTGTGTATTAATATAAGTTACTTGCATGTAATAGTATTAGCAGTAATTACTCATGCTGATGTAAGTAAACAATAAACTAAATAAAATAAAATAAAATAAAGTTGACAGTTACTTGTGATAATACATTGTTCGTGGCTAGTCTTACCCAGCTCGTTTCGTCCCGGCCTAGAGACTCATCAGAGACCTTTCTGCTTGGCAAACTCGTTGGGCATTGCGCCCAAAGTCCCGTTCGCTAACAAAAAGATGACAGCAATCTCTTGTTATATGCATAAAAATTCTCGACCGCACAAATTTACCGTCGATTGCATGGAAAATTGACAATAAAGTTGAAAGCTACTAATGTCAGTGGGATAACTTTAGTGACAGTGATATGTTTGGAAAGTTTTAGCAATTAAGATGTTAAAAGAATGCTATGCAAATATGGCATGGTGTACGAAATAATTAGAGTATCGTTACTATATCCAACTTGCCACCACACGACTCACTGAGTATTAATCATTTCATGTCCAACTCGCGTTCTTCGCAAAAAAAATTGATTTTACCATCACATCCATGGCGATACATCGGTGTCGCATTGTGACTCATTCGTGGAGACCAAAGTTAAAACGCAAAGGAGCAATAATATGGGTGTCACTAATATGACTGGCAGATTAATTACTTTATTCTGATTATTCCTCCCATGAACCAACAGAAAACTACTGCTAAAAGTTTTGGCCTACGCTTGGTCACATGCAGCCAAGCGTACACTGTCCCACTCATGACAGTTCAATCCATAATGCTGCTACTCATTGCAGAGATTTGTTACATACGAATATTGCTGTTTTATTTTGGAAGTCATGCCTATATAGTCATACCAAATAACGATAGTTTGAAAGCAGCAAGGGAAGCTCTTGGAGAAGAAAACACAAGGGAAAGCATAGGCTCTTTCAGTTATCGTTTTGATGTTTTTGCTTTTTTTATTGCCCACTCAAGAGGCTAGGCTGTCCGTTAGAGTTTTACAAATATTTCGATGAGTTCTGGTTTGCCTCTGAGATACGTACAAGGCTCTCCGCTGCTTAAACCCCTGGCACATTTAGACGGTACCAACTAGACATGAAAGATCTCGGCCAAAAGGAAGGAAGAGGAAAATGCATCGAATAATAACTAGAGATATTTGTGTTTCACGTGTTCTTTTTTGTCTTTTTGCTTGGTTTACCAACCCCCCGTTCGGGAAATGTCTCTTTTAGGCCCGCAAGAATCTGAACGTCAATTCTCGTGTGTTTTCTTCCCAAGTAGCCCTTGCAAACAAAACAATGGCACTCGTCTTCTAGATAAAATAAAATCTATAAGTTCTATGTCGGGAGAAACGAAAACACCAGCTTTGCGAGGTTTTATATTACACTGACATCCTTTATTGTCCTTGTATTAAATCCACAATTAGCAAGAGCTGATCGACAATAATTTGTAGCGAGCCCGCTGTGAGCAGGCTCGCGTTGGAGCATAAAGCTGCGAGAGCGCGAAATCGAACGCCGAAGCCGCGAGATGAGAAAGCTAGTGACTTTTTTGTCTCTATTTCACCACATCTCCTCCCGACGGATTGTTTTTCTCTTAGCCGCTGCGCGCATGGCTTAAAGGTGAGTGTACTCACAAGCTAATTTGGTATTCACTTCTACTCATTATTCCATTTGAAAAACGAAAAAACTGGAACACATTGGGGCTGGGAACGTTCTTATCGTATCATGGAAACGTTTATTTTACTTTCATACAAATCCTTCATGATTTTATATATTGTAATTAATGGCTAATTAAGCACAGAGGTGGAGGTGAATAGTGGTGGATACTTTCCTCTCTCCGAGGCAATTATGAACCACTATTTACCTCCACTTGGGTGAATATTTGGTTTAGTATAAACTAGAGAGTGAAGCTGAATAACTATCGGACTAATAGATCACTTTGTTTCAGAATCTCTGCTTGGAGGAGAATAGCAGTGAGAGATGGCAAACAGACTGAATAAATTTATTGCAGGGAGAAACAATTTATTTTTAAGCCTTGCAAAATCATTATCTAATACAAACAAGTTTCACTAATTTTGAAATACAAAAAGTTAAGTTTTTAATACAGAAAGGGGCGTTTATCTTTCTGGCTGAGTCAACGTCATTCTTAAATGTTGTTCAGATAAAAACGTTTTGATACCAAGGTTTCATTTTATCAGAAAATATGTTCCATTCAAATTATACAGCTTTGTTAATGTTACGGCAATTAGTCCAACTTTATGATAAATAAGTCATTTGTATAACAAATCAAACAACTCTCTTCTTTTGAATCAAAATTAGCGCTTTCCGGGTGTTTGGCGTTTTTCAGTTTCTGACTAATAGAGAAGCCCATCAATGGATGTTTGTCGATTTTTATTTCAAATGAATGACAATGCATGTCTTTTTGCAAATGGGTCCTTCTTAAGTAGTGGCTGTAGGGAAAATAATGAGCCACTAAATTTTTCACGCTTGAGTAAACCAATTAAAACTGGCAAGGAAGAACAAAGCTCTTGAGGGTCGCCAAGGTTAACTAACCGTCAGTGGTGGGGAATTGAAATCGTTGTCGACATCCCAAGTAAACACTCAAAACTTTGAATATTTAAAATCTTAAATTAGGATTTAAAAAAAAAAAAAATAATATAATAAAATGAATCCGGATTCACGGATATAATCCACCCTCTTATCAGCTTTGACAGAACGTTGTGGAGGGGGAGGAAGGGGGAAAGGTTGACAAAATCAACCTTGAGTTGCCCGCAGTAAGAGCGGTAGTCAAAACCGAGCTGTCATACCGAAACTAAACGATAATAGTTTCTTCCAATTCGCAGCTGACAAAAGAATAGAAAAATAAATTTGGCCACTTTACTTTAACGATTAAAGGTCAAATTGAACGAAATTTGGACAATTTTTCTTTTGTTGAAAATCCTTTTTAAAAACATCAGTCATACGAACAGGAAGCAGAATCAATTCTTAAAATTAGGTTTTGCACAAACCGTGGTGCTCCGACAGTTTCCGAGAGCTTTACGAAAACGAACCAGAAATGTGTGCGCCTAGATTGGAAACGAATATACGGTATTTGTGACGTCATATTTGGCGAGCTTGTTTTTATGACCAGAAAAGATTCTGAGGCTTTCGAGAAATCATCGAGTTTGTTTCAAGGATTTTTTGAAGTTTATTGATTAGCCGATGTGTAAAAGAGATGAAGACATTGATTTGTGGTCTGGAAATGTCCAAATACAGCTATAAAAGTTCGAACCACTGGAATCAGGCAATAAACTTGAGTGGATCAGACTGTTAACAAGATGGCGTACGATATCAACAACGAAAGAATCGACCACATGGATTGGTGAGCCTTCTGAACTTGTGGAAAACTACTCTTCAAAGATTAGTAATAAAATTAATGAATCCAGATTATCCTCGAGTGTTTGTCTTGTTTTATTTTGTAAACTGAGATAATGTGTGCAATTCCCTTACTGTCAAGACCAGTCTTTTTGTGGGAATGTTTAGCATCGAAGCTCATCTTGTTGACATATGGGTGTTGTTTTCGTCCTTAGAATTTTAGGGTTACGGGGTTTTCAAAGGTTTGGAAATCGTCAGCGGAAAGAAAAATCATGAAGGTCTTGAGTTAGGGAAAATTGAAAATAACATCACTGAAAGAAACCTTTCAGGTCTCTGTGATTTCAACGATGATTTTCTTTATATAGAAGCCATGTAAATTTGTTGAAAACGTATCAGTCGTAAATGGGTGGAAAGTATGGTTGTTTGTGGAGGGTGCTTCTATATCTGGCATTTTAATTTTTTGATTTTTTCGTCAAAGAAAAGTGAGAGAATTTTGAAACCTGATTACTGTGGGAAACATGACTGACAACTAGTAATATATGGAAATAATTTTGGGAGAGCATTCCTCGCAGTAAAAGGGCTACCTACCATTAAAAATGTGTCAGTGTGTTCTGCTTTCGTGACTGATGTTCTGGTCTTGATTATTACTTCCCTCTTACAATGAAGTCTTATAGCTGCAGTTTCCATTCACACCATATCAGCTTGATTTTTTAACATCAGTTAAACTTTATATATTAATATGACATACAGTACATGGACTGAATGTAAAAATAATTATAAAGATCATGTTTTTGGTTTCCAAGAAAGGAAGCCTCAGTTAGAGAACAGAAACAGAAAACTGATGGCCAGATTAACCCATTGGCGCCTGAAGGGTTATGGCCCACCCTGGCATGCCTCAAACAGCAGCATACAAATCCAGACAGATATTAAGTAACTTCTACAAATATTTAAATTTTTAGGTTTTTGAAAAGAGTTTTTTAAACTTGACAAATTGATTGCAAACTCCAAGCCGAGGTACTCCCATGTGAAAAGACTGTGGATGCTTGTCTCTTTTAGGAGTTTTGAAAAGAGGACTGTGGTATTATCATTTGTATCATGACGAGGTCACTAGAGATGTAGATTTGCTACGAATCAAATACTTAGCTTGCTAGGCTTCATCAGGCAACGAAGTCAACTGATGATTAGGTAGTACTGCTTATATCACAAGGGGGCTTGTGATTAGTGCATTCAATCCTTTGTTCCAACAAAACGTTCATGAGCAATCAAAACGTACAATAACATGATGGCATTTCTTATAACAGGGCCATAGTGAGAAAAACAATTGACTGAGGCAATGTCCTCAGTTAAATTCTAAGTATTTAGCAATATAATTACTTTCTACTATCAAAAAATAAACAACAGAAATGGAAACAAAAATGGCTGGGGCAATTGCCTGAGTTTGCCTAATACCCTGTCTTAAGGTATTCAAGGTGAAATGTCTTGTCTTGACCCAACAAAGTATCACTTAGGGTTACATGTGAGAGATAAAAAAATACTGTCATACTTGGGCCTATCAATATCAGGTATGAAATCCGAGATAAAAGCAAGCTGGATACCATTTATAGCTCTTATTTGTTTGAGTGTCTGCTTTAGGATGGCCTGGGGAGGATGGCATCTCTTAGGGATCAATAAAAGCTTGAGCCACATCTACAGTAGTCTCCTTCAGGGGTCTGACTCCAATTTCCAAGAAGAAACGCAGATCTGTTTTTACTTATTTGAAAGACCAAAAATGCCATTTTTACTTTCTTCAGCAGACGCCTTCGGAGCCTAAAGACGAAATTGTTTGGAAAAGTGAATGGGCGGGAGAAATTCTGTACTCGCATGGCACAAACCGGAAAAAGGGCGTCTGCATTTTGATAAGCCCACAATTTAACGGTTTTCAAATCGAATTTTCTTGCAGCGACTCTGAAGGGCGAATCATTCTGGCCAACTTAAACATAAATTCTGTTCAAATATCCCTCTGCAATATTTATGCTACAAACAACCTTCAGATGCAAAACACCTTTGTGAAAGATTTAAATCAGTTTTTACTCTCTAATGCTATTGTCAGCCGACTCATTGTTGGAGGCGACTGGAATGTGGCACTCTATGCCATCGACAAGAAGGGTGGAATACCTTGGAGACCAACGACATACCGTGATTATATAATTGCATTGTGTGAAGAATTAGATTTGATTGATATACTAAGGAAGAAAAAGCCTAATGCAAAACTATTTACTTATGAATCAAAACCACTAAGAGTGAAATCGAGAATGAAAATGATCAAGATGGAATTGAGGGGCTTAATAATTCAGTAAGCAAAACGCAAGGCCCGAAAGTCTAGACAATACCTAGGAAGTTTAGAACAACGGCTTGCCGAAACGGAAGCGTTTATCAACAACAGTAACGAGGACGACAGTAACTTAGAAACGAAATTAATGCTGCAGGAGCAGCTAAAAAAAGAATTACAATATCTCTACGAAAAGAAAGGTGAAGGCGCAATGTTTCGCTCTAAACTTCGATGGACTGAACAGGGAGAAAAACCAACAAGGTATTTTTTCAATGTGGAGGCAAAAAATTTTAATCACAGGACTATTACGGAGCTGGAAACTAGCGAGGGGGCTAAAATAACAGGCCACAAGCAGTTATTACAAGAAATCGGAAATTTTTATCAGAATTTATACCAGTCAGAATATGGTGGTTCACATGAACTCTTCGCAGACTTCGTCCACTCCGTAAAACTTCCTATGCTGAGTGAGGATGACAAAAAAAAATTGGAAGGGGAATTAACCATCTTAGAATGCCGTCTGATTTTAAAAACCTTCAATTTGGGCAAATCACCAGGTGAAGACGGCTTTACAGTAGAGTTCTATATAAAGTTCTTTGAGCTTCTAGCAAGCGACCTAGTTGAAAGTCTAAACACAGCATATTCGAGAGGGGAGCTGTCAATTTCACAGAGAAGGGGGGTTGTCACCCTTATTCCAAAGGCAGATTCCGATACTCTCAAGCTCACAAACTGGCGGCCAATAACCTTGTTAAATGTCGACTACAAGATTGCATCTAAAGCAATAGCTACCGAATTAAAAAGGTGCTTCCACAGCTAATACACACTGACCAAACAGGCTTTATGAAAGACAAATTTATTGGTCAGAATATACGTCTACTATGAGACCGAACTGGAAAAAAATACCGGGCATTCGCCTCCAGCTCGACTTTCGCAAAGCCCACAATCGAGTGGCCAATGATTCAACAAGTCCTGTCAATTTTCAACTTTGGTGTTTCTATTAAGCGTTGTAATGCAGAGAGTTCTGTTATTAATAATGGCTTCACTACTAGGCAGCTCGAGTTGTCGCGAGGAGTAAGGCAAGGTTGTCCACTATCACCCTATCTGTTTATTTTATCTGTGGAGATACTTGCGTCTAACATACGGCAGGATAATTCGATTTGTGGCGTTTTTATCTTTCATAAGGAACTTAAAATTAGCCAATTCGCGGACGACACCTCTCTCATCTGCAGCGACCTAATATCGGTCCAAAAGGCCTTGGTCATACTAAACGAGTTCGGGATTTTATCTGGCTTAAAACTCAACGAATCTAAAACCAAAGCTCTTTGGCTAGGTCCATGGAAACAACGTACCGAAAGACCTCTCAACTTCATATGGACGAAAGAACCGCTTAAAGTCTTTGGGATTTACATGTCTTACGATAAGGCCGGAAACGAGAGAAAAAATGTCAGCAAAAAAATTGAAACCCTTGATGCAAAGCTGGGTACCTGGAGATCGCGCCAACTTTCGGTCTTCGGGCGGTGTTTAATCGTTAAGTCTCTGGGGATTTCACGGATCATTCACTCTGCTGCCGTGCTAGACCATAGTTAGTAGAGGGGACTGGTTATGAAAGCCGGCGAAATTCAAAGAACGATGTCTTTGTTGTCCTTTTTCATTAGTCACATGATCGTGACCGTGCACACTTCAATTCAATATGGCGTGCGGAATCTCGTGCTTTGAAGGTTGTTTTCAGACAGATTTTGATTTCTAATTACATTCGATTTCTCAAGTGTTAAAGTTTAAGTAATGATTTATCGACATGCCGGGTGACAACTGCGCTGTGTTTGGCTGTGGAAGCTGTAGAAGAACGAAAGGAATTGGCATTTGGAAGTTACCAGCGGCGAAGGATGATGCTCATAAAAAATGGCGGGACGAGTGGCTAAAAGAAATAACCAGAACGCGCGAGATCGATCAAGAATTCCGTAAAAGGATCGAAGGTGACAAGGTGTTTACCTGCGAGAGACATTTCGATACCGAAGATATCGAGATATGTAAGTAAAGTTGTTATGATGACCTGTGTTTACGTGCATGTGAATTTTGATTGATCTATCGAAGTTTAATTTCTATATTTTGCCACTAGTAAATTAGTTAACAAACATGATATTATATAAATTTTAGGAGAAATGTAAACTCAGTGGTAGAGTAGTAGTAGCTCAGTGGTAGAGCATCCGACTAGATCACGGAGGGTCGTGG
>CM042751.1:26196600-26201600 GCA_022496165.2 Catalaphyllia jardinei | reverse complement strand
TGAAGAGGGTGTATGGTCTGGTTAAATTACAAATTACTTCCCATGAGATCCAATGACAGGTGTTCCACTTCAATGCCTTTCATGTTAACAAGCATTTTACGTCAGGACCGTGCAGTTTTCCGCCTGCTGAATCCTTAACTTTCAAGCGCACCAGCGGTGTGCCAGGAGTTAACTCCGCGGTGTTCAAGACTGTATAGGCCTCTATCATAGTGTTGCGTCTCCTGTTCGCATAGATTGAGGTCTTACAATCACCTTGCGAATCCCTCGTTCATCATATATCAGAAAAATAAGAAATAAACATATTAGAAAATCACGGCTGTGAGTGAAAGCGAATGCTGGATGCCCCCACCCCTTTCAGAGCAATTTGCAATCTTGATGCTCTGAAACGCCATTACACTCGAAGTGTTCTGTTATGAAATCGTCTGACAATAATGTTCGGCAAAGTGAATGTCGTTTTGTTGCTTATTTTCCACATCACTAAAGATTGAGATATATATATACATAAAGGCCCAGCTATCGCGAGTCTTTTCCGGTTGAACCTTGATATAGCTCCGTGCTAGGATTCTTGTAAACATAAAAGTAATAATAATAAATTGAATATTTAACCAGGATAACCCTTCAGTACAAAGTACTGTTATCAACGGGGTCCTGCTGACTAAGAATTAAAAACTAGCAATAAAATTAATACATACTAAAGCAAAAAAATGCACTAAGTTAAAAAACCATTAAAATCTACAATAAAAACTACAATAAAAATTACAGTAAAATTACAATAAAAATTACAAGTAATAATCGTCTAAGGCATTCCTAAATAAAACTCTAGAATGAATGTTTCTTAAACTTAGCGGCAATCAGTTAAAAATCGAGGCACCTAAAAAATAAAAACTACGGCGTGCAAAATCTAGTTTGACCTTTGGTAGTCTTGCTGTTTTCCCACTGTTTCTAGTGTTTAGAGCGTTATGGAATCTTTGAAAGTAATCTTTAAATGGAAAGCATGCAGTTCCATTAAGGCAGTCAAGCCAAGTGACCTTGGACTTGTTGGTAGCGATGCAACATAAATTCCTATGTTGAAGATGCTGTGGCATTTGGTGGCCTTGATCGTCATTATTGACTGCTTGACTTATCACGTAATGATCCAGTGGTATTTGTGGTGGTGGCTGCTCCACACGTAAGGAGCGACTGCAACCGGAAATGCGCGATAAAAATATGACGTAACTACGACGATATTGTTTGCTCATAACTCCATAAACAACTGGGTTTATGCAGCTATTCAGCCTTGTTAGTATGTCAGAAGCAAACCAAAGCTCATCGGAAGAAATATTTCTGAAATTTAACAGCATCCAAGCCACTTCATTTGGCAATAAAAATACCAAGAACAATAACTCGATAACTGCAACAGTCTTGAGTATTACTATGCTTTCTCTCTTGGTTTCTTCTCCTGGAGTTTCCCTTACAGATGTTAAACCACTGTTATTGGGAAAAACAGGTCGGCTTTTCAAAAACAGCCATATTCGTATGAAGCAAATCGCTGTGACGAGCAGAGGCATTATGTATTGAATTGTCATCATCGAGGTAGTATACGCTTGGCGGTGCCCAAAAGAAGGCTAAGCCTCTTCACAACCTTGACCGTTTTCAGTAAGTTTATTAACCACAATGAGTGGAATAACCAGAATAAAAGCTGCCAGCCATATAAGTGACACCCAAATTATTGCTCCTTTACGTTTTAACTTTGGTCTCTGCGGATGAGTCACAACGTGGCACAGATGCGTCGCCATGGATGTGCTTGTAAAAAGCCCCGTATTTACAATGAGATGAATTCTGCATTTAAATATCTCGGAGGCTACGTTGAACCTACTTAGAATGGAAACAGGCGAGTCAAAACACAGCAGGACCAGAATTGCCACTGCTAGACACGTGACAAATATTTCGTAGACTGTCTTTCTGGAGTTTTTTGCATGTACAATGATCAGCACAAAGATGTTGCCTACAAGTCCTGTGACGAATACTGTAGTTATGATAACAAGCTCGACCCACCACATAACACTTTTCTCCATTGCTTACCATGCTTATATCCTCTGATCTTCATCCAGGAAGTTAAAATTTTCTGAATTCCTCCTGCCGTTCAGTTTATTCCATTGACTCTCAAAAACCAGCGACCCTAATACTGAATTTTATATCACACACTTAACTGTATCGTTAATGGTAAAATCCGCCGTATGAATGTAAATGTTAAGATATTTTCACTACTTTGACAGGAGCATTTAAAGAATAACAAGCATTATATCACTTATCTTGTCCATTTATCTTAGGAAGAAGATCATGTTTTCTTTAAGTTTCTCGATGAACGTATTGCGTAAAAAGGAACAAGGATTGTTGTACGTGTTTTGTGAATTTATTGGCCTTGTTAGAAGCGCAGATGTTGTATGAATTGTCATGCCCATGTCATTGTAATATTCACCGCCTCCTCTGAGAGATGTCTCAGTCATTAATTCACCGACAGTGTTAAGTATCCAAGCAGAATGGAATGCAAGTGGATCTCGTAAGGTCATTTATACCATTTTTAAGGTCAAATAAAGTTCTTTAACTTAGAGCTCCATTGGCCAGCGAGACAGAATGAAGAAAAATGTCAAATTTATTTGGATTAATAAAATATTTCGGACCGGAGGCGGCGGAGACCTTATCAACACAGATAATGTCGAGATTCGTTTTTGTCCCTTTGCTCGCCATTTTATCAGGAGGAAGTAGAATTTGTTAATATGAATATTTTAACTAATTTATTGCATCTTCAACACGTTTACTAACCTAATAATGTTATTAAAAAGTTGGCATCATTGTCTTCTTTGTCTTTAGATATAGAGTTTATTGGTAACACTGGCTAGAAGAGAATCGGAAAGTGGACAAACAAGAGAGAATAGCGAATACCAAGTGGAGACGTGTGAAGTCCTGATCCTAATTTCACATTTTTTTTTCTTTCTTTGTTTTTTCTGCCCCAAGGCTGAACTTTCTCGATTTTCGAAGATTTATAGGATAAATGTTCCTAAATTAATCAGTTGTTGAATACAAGGTGTTATTTACTTTTGAAAAATATCGCTCCGAAACCGTAGTCAAATGATTTAGATTTGGTTTGTAGTTCATGTCATCTGATGACAATTTGCAAGTTGCCTTGGTGGAAACAAAAGGTTTATTGCCTTGATTCATACCGTACATGTATTTAGTCAATTTAAAAGATTTAATGGGAAAATACAATTAAAGTTGTTATTGATATGCCAGCCATGGATTCAATCTCGGCACGTTTTAACTTAACTTGTCATCTAAAAGGTTTTTTATATAGAAATTGAATATGGAGTTCTTTTTAGTGGCATATGTGCCAAATATTGCAGATGTGTTATTATTGAATCACCCTACTTACTGGAATACACTAATTTCCTTTCTTTTTAAAATGAGTTTCTTTCTTATTTCAAGGTCAAATTATCGAGCCCTTGAGAAATGGTATTCATAGTATTTGAAATCGCGAAAAAAACAAGAGCCAAAAAAGAGAAAAAATAAATACAAAATAAACAGAAAAAACGACAGTACACGTGACATTCGGCTTAATTCAAGCCATCAGTTTCGTGCGGAGCATTTTCATTGGCGTGTTTTCGCATGCTTTCACCCTCGATTGACATTTTTATTCAACAGCAAGCAACCAAGTGTATTCTTCCACAATTATTTTTTTTTCCATGCCGTATTTAATGAGCTGATAATATTTAAAGATAAAAATGTTAAAATTTCTACTACGAGTAACAGTTAATCTTGTTTTAAATTAGACACACTGACGTTGAGTTACTCTTCACGTAATTCGTATAATTATGTGATAATGGTCGGGGTATACCTTGTTTTGACAAGTGTCAATTGGCGATAACATGTATGTTTAATATCAAAGAAGGACACTACAAAACGAGGGTGCATGCTTCTATCAAATTGATGGATGGAGTATGGCCGCCATCTTGCTTGACTCCGTCGGGATTGCCGTTGCCGTCGTGCCTACGCGTCCAAGAGCAATACCGCTAGCCATGATAACCATGAGAAAATGAATTCACGTGTTTCCTTTTCTTTCCTAAATAGGAATGGTGCTCCGCTTATTGGCCGCTAGAGCACCGCTACTAATCGAACTTTGAAAGCATATTATCGTTTCTCTATAGAAAGCCACTCGACACTGAAAGCTGAGCTCAAGTCTAATTTCTGATTGACAGCTGTCGTCTCGTTAGCAAATCAAATTAGCTGAACAATTATAACAAGGTGCTTTATCACAGAACAGAGCAAGGCTGACGCCACTTTTACTCCTTTGGGAAGAAATTTGGTTTGAAAATTCAGTCGACTGTTTGGGGAAATTATTGGATTCTTTATCATAAAACAAATAAAGAAGCCTCGACCGTGCTCTGTTCTGTTGTAAAGCACTTAGGAAACGACTGCGCCTCGTATTTTCCCCTACCCTTCTTTCGTGTTCTGCCGCTCCCTGCGTGATTTACTACAGGACAGAACACAGTCAATGCTTCTTTATTTGTGAATGAACATCGTCGTTATCAAGTCAGTTATGACATATTTTTGTCGGGCATGCGCTAATGCAGTCAAGCGTCACTCAGTAACTAACGCACTAAGGCCGCTTACAAGCGGATTTTATGCGATTTTGTCATTGAATTGCCTTACGTGCCCTTTACAAACCATTCGTAAAAAATCTAACAAGCGAACTAGCAAGTAACTCAGATACTAGACGAAGTAAGTTCTATTTAACAATTAGACTACGAGCAGATAGTCAACGAGGCGCAGCCCAGTTGAGTATCGCTCATAGAAAACGAGGGCGAGTAGTCTAATTGTTTTAGTATAAATTTACCGTAGCCTCATTGCATAAAGGAAAAAAATGTCAAGTAACGTGTAGAAAAGAACTGTTTTATTATGTAACATCAGGTTCCAACGAGAAAGAATTGGCCTTTTGTTCTGCCCTCATAGTCGTCTTTACCTCT
>CM042751.1:26167893-26182715 GCA_022496165.2 Catalaphyllia jardinei | reverse complement strand
AAGCCGGCCTTGTGCCCCGCCTTTGCCCCGCCTTTGCACGAAAAAAAGCCATTTGACGTGATCTATACATTCAAAATGAAGCAGTTTTATTGGTTGCTATGCGTAACAAAGAATTGTGATTGGTCGAGAAAAATCACGCCAATGTCAAACCTGACTCGAGCGTCGCTTCTCGTGGAATGAAAACTTACAGCGAAAGCACAATTGAACTGCAAAATCTACAAATCTTGAAGAAAATGCTGGACTAATCGAATCAGTTTTTGTCATTGGAGCAGTCCTGTGAGCCAAAAAGCTTGGACGTTGCCTTGAAAATTGCAGGAGTTGAAAAAATAGGCTCGGAAAACTTGTGGTTGCGGTCAACCTAGAAGCCATTTGATTCGAGTTTTGAATGAAAGGAGCGTAAATGACGGTGACATTTTCTTTATAGGGTTTGTTAAATTCGAGGTAACGGAGTGGTTCTCGGCTTACCAAGACCACGTTTGTGTGTGGTTTAGTCGCGCTCAGCTGCCGACTGAGGCTGCTAGAAAATTATTTCTGTATCATTTTTTTTTAAAAGAAACGGCTTTATCTTTCGTTTTCTGGCTTCTCAAACCTGTTCAATTCCTCGGCAAGACTTTTTTGTACCTTATCTTTTGCCCAGTCACGTGAAATATCATCCTAATTCTCAAAACGTTTTACCATTTTAAAACGGCAGAGGGAAAAACTTTGTAATGATGACTTCAATCGTGCATCTGTCCTCTAATAGATCATAGGCGAGAAACAATCAAAATGCGAGAATAACTTGGGTTATTATATAAACAACAAGTGAATTCAAATAAAGCTTTGTAGTTACTTACTTTTACTTATCAATCTTGTCTTGATATCTTTCTTCGCAGTTCAAATATACGATCTTTCATATTTTTACTTGTATTCATTTCTAGGGTTAGCAATCTTCATTTATATGGAATGTAAATTATATGGAATAGCATGATACAACATATGCATGTACGTGTATTCTTAAAGCCAATGCAATACATAGATATAGATACCAAATCATCCACGAACGAGTGCTTCTCTGTAAAATTAAAAAAAAAAAGAGGGAGAAGATGAAAAAGTCCTGTACAAGAATTGGAGTCTTGTTCTGGAATTCCATGCCACATTCAGTGAAACTACTAATCAAATCAAAATTCCCAAGTAAAATAAAGGAACTACGCCTTAAAGTGTTACAATGTGAAGATGACTATATTGAGGTCTCCCAACTGATACAGAACCTTTCTAAATTAACATAGTTTATTAATAATAATATAATACACATGAAAAATTACTCGATTCTGATTGGCTGAGAGCAGTGCAGTTCAAGGGTAACACCAGTGCAAAAGGTGTAACAACGGTGCGAAAAGTTTAACACCAGTGCAGATTACACATCGTAATCCTGGATTATGATTGGCAGAAAGACAATGAGAAATATTTTAGGCCAATGATATCACATAAAGCAAGACAAAAATTTTGTACGGAAACTCTGAATTCACTACTTGCACAATACCATAATGCACCTCTTTAACCCCCCCCCCCCCCCCCCCCCAAATTTTGCATACTCATTGTTTGCAATTTCTCCTGGGACATTGACATGTCCCAAGAGTAATCTAAAACAATGCCTATGCAAAATTTTTGGGGGGTGAAAGAGGTGTATTATGGGATTTGTGCAAGTAGAGAATGAAAAGTTTTCTCGAATGCGAAAACAATGGCTTCAAGAAAAATCTTCCGGTACTTTTTCCGCGCGAATTATTTCATGTTTGTGTTATTAATAAGTAATCATACGGTTTTTCTCGTTCAATTTGAAAATTAATTCCAAATAAACGTGAAACCGTATGGTTACCAAAACGTATTTTCTAGTCACTTTTGTACATGCACAATACACTGTTACCTTGGCTTTCGTTACCTGTAGTTTTTCGTATTTTTCATTCCCATCTATTGCAATTTTGTTGTAAATTATTTTTATTTTTATTTTTTTCTTTTTGATATAAACTCTCTTCCCCGCTTCTATTAGTTCTGGAACTATCGTCGGGACCAAGCAACTGTAACCGTATGAAAGAAATGATAATTTAAGTTCAAAGTTTATTTTGCTATTTATTTAAGCTTCTTTTCGTCCGAATAAGATTCGATTTGGTTAAACACTTAAGGCTAAGAATAAGCGAAAGAGGTTTTACACAACCGTTTCGATGACTCCAGGTCATCATTTTCTGCATCAAACAGATCATAGTGATTATACACAGCACACCGTTGGCCAGTTTTATATAGGTGGTTTAGTTGGGCTCATACGTCTTGAGGTCTTCACGTATTTTGAGACCCTTTACCACAGGTTGAAGAATGTGATCGATTCTGTTGCTTAGGTCTGATAATTGCTTTTTAATGCGTCAGCTACACCAGCCGACACTTATTCCAACGTACTGACGAACACCGTTTTTCAGCGTTTTGAACAAGTGCAATGGAAAACCGGACTGTCTGATTTATGAATTGTTATTCGTAAGGAAAAAGAGGCCATGCTTAAACACACACTCACACTCCGTACCCTTAGACCATTTATTTAAAATTATCACCAGTATCCGCACGTACACCTCGCATGGTATATATTAAGTACTGGTCAATTTTATTCTCTCTTCACTTTAAAATGATAACGTGGAGTTATCGAAACGTTGTTTCAAACTTCCTTCTTTCGTTCGGTAATAAAAATAAGCAACATGATAAAAAATATCGACAAGAGATGTGTGAATTAAAAATAGTAACAGAATTCTCCTTTCTTCTGTATCAGGAATTGAAATTTAATTGTTTATATAAATAATTAATCGTTACATCGTAAAAGTCGCCTTTCACATTGAAACATCTGGCCGGAATACACGTACTGAAAAGTATCCTCTGAAGGTTTCAAACATAACTTCAAAATTCAAAACTAAGTGAAGTCTTCTGTAGTACTTTAGCCTTTAATTGGACATACTACAACAGCTATATTAATAAAACAAACCTGTAATAGACATCAGTCAATATTTACAGCTCAGTGTAAGTGAATTTCATGTATTCGGTTGCATAGCAGCAATAATTCGTATAAAAAAATAAACACGATTAAACATTGAAAAGAAAATTTCAAGAAGACTGTGATGACAAATTGAACTTCGTCCCTCATACTGGCGACGTTTCTTCAGTTTCATCAGTTGACTAAATATGGCGAACTTATTACTGATTTTAAGATTGTTTTTTCCCTGGACTTTCTCTGTAAAAGGATTTACAATGGCTCAAGATGGTAAGGTTTATACGTTTCTAAGAATTGTTTTAGTCACTCGCTCGTTTTATTAGTGATATTTCAAAATACGTTATTGATATTTTAATAGTTAGTTTTAAGGTTTTGGGCGAGAAATCAGTATAAAATGCAAGGATTATAACTAAACTAGTTTCATGATGGAATAGAATTGCTACAACACCAGCTTGTTTTATGAACGGCATTTAAAAAGAAATTATTTAAACCTTAAAAGTTAGTTTCAAGGTTCTCGGCAAGGGAAGCCTGAAAATGCAAGGATTGTAATTGAACTAGTTAAATCATGAGATTGTACTGTTATCAGATCTAACATTTGATTCAACGCCCTATACCTACTAGCTCTTACTCAATTCAAATTCATAAAAGGAATAACAATAACTTTGCAAGCAAATTAAGGTGCTGTAAGCTAATATGGAAGGGATATTCGATAATATCTTGTTTAAAAGATGGCGTATGAAGCTACAAAACTATTGTTAAAAATAAAAGTGCAGCTTCCGAAGTCTGTTGCGCGTTATTGAAGTGTGAAATAACTTGTACATGTCATGAAATATATCTGTCGTTTTCCGAAGATTTTGATAAGGAAGGAATCTCATGAGATCGATTGAAAAAAGGTTAAAGGTAGAATCATTTAGAATATTGACGTTTTCATCGCGTAGTGCATCATTTGGAAAGGAAATTTACTCTTTTGAATTTGTCTTCAATTTGTTTTGAGCAAATGGTTTTAGAAGACACTTGAAAGCAATTTCCTTTTAGACTTAACAGTATATATTTAACTTTTTTTTTCATGTAGGTAAATAGATTTTCATGCATGTATATAGATTTATTTTATGTATGTATATAGATTTTTGTGTATGTAAATAGGTAAGTTTTTGTTCTCGAAGATAATAGCCTTTCAGGCTACTCTGTTATTCGAGTTTGAATAAAGTTCATGTTATGTGTCATGTTATGTTAATACATATGCATATAGTTTTGGTGTAACAAAATAAAAACAAAGCAACTGCGACGGAAAAAAATCTTCTGAACAGCTATCTCAACCCAAATTGCAACCCCAAGCATCGTGAGGTTTTCTTTAATTAAACTTGAACTCTTCTTCATCTACATTTGGTCGTTAGACATCAAACCAACGTTAAGAATTGATATTACAAAAAGTTGATCAAGAGCAACAAAATATATTTGCAACTAAATAAATTAAATAAGGAAATAACTAATTACATAAATTACTGAGTAAAACACTTTGAAATCTTAGTCTTAAATGTAAGTTAATGTAAGATAAAGTGAGGTAACCTTATTTTAAGTCGTAGACGTAGGGAGTGGTTGCCCAATCTCCCGAGCCAGCCACATACAATTACTCATGATAAAAATATTAACATGTCTCCAAAAAACTCTCTACTTTCTCTTCGATTAATTTACTCCAGCGAATACAAAGTTTTCACAATGGGGCTCGGTCACGTACTGTTAAAGATGAGCGCAACGAAAAAATGGTTTATTTACGTTGTTTCATTATAAGGCAAGGTAGTCTATAAAACGTAACTTTCATTGTTTCACAGGTGACTGCCGGATTTTGAGATTCAAGCCCGCTGTGGAGGGCTATTCTCTTCAAGGTCACGTGTTTGAGACTTTTACAGTGCAGAAAGAAAGCACTTGTGAAATAAGGTGCTTTCTGGAGCATGGCTGCATGTCATATAATGTTGGACCTTCGCACGAGGACGGCATCTACATTTGTGAATTAAGTGATTCTGATCATAAAATGAACCCTGTGGCACTTCTAAGTCGAGATGGATTCAGCTATCGAACGGCAGAGGTACCTTTTATTAAAACACATGTACAAAATGCAGAAATTTTGAAAGCTTTACATCAGTTGATAAGATTTGGCGAGCCTCTATATGAGTAATAGCACACTGAAACCAATAAAATTTACATTCGGATGATAATCGCAACAAACAAATATTTTCCCTTCACGCTCATTTGTAGAAACACTTTTGGAAATCCGAGGAGAATTTAAAAACTTCCCTTTAAAAGCGAGAATGGCGCTCAGACTGTATCTTAACCGATACGATATTTCCCTCGATAATAGCGAGGCTATAATATAGGCATTTGTTAATACCTTTTTCTTTTAGAACGAATGTGTAAAGAATCCCTGTTCTCCCAATCTATTCTGTCAGAATGGGTTTACTGATGACGGCTACCGGTGCGTAAACAAGACCCAAAAAACTGAAGGTAATCAGAAGCACTGGCTGATATGTTATATATTAATGAAAAAAATATTGGATGAGGTTTTTGTAATATCCAGAATAATCAAGGTCGAGGAAGGGGTATCAGCCGAAGCCAAAGGCTGAAGCTGATAACCTTTATCACAAATGCAAAAACCGAATCTAATAATTGAAATGGAAGCCATGTTTTTGCTTCTTTACTGACGACAAGCAACACAAAGCACGTGAACTTGACATGATTACCCTTTTGAAGACGCATTGCTCCTTTTTTATGTTGCGGCGTAAATTCTTCGTCTTTGCTTCGTACTTCTCAATATCTAGTACAACAAACCAGTAATCAATGGGGTAATCCCCTTTCCAGTAAACAATAAAAACAGTAAACTGTAAAACTGCAAAGTGTCTTCACAGGATATTAAGGATATATTGCTAGAGTTTAGGTAACGTCACTATCAAGTCAAAAGGACAAAAGTTAATCATCACAGAGAAATAAAAGGAGGATAAATATGTTATTTCAGAGGAAATATCTTGTACGGATGGAGTCAGCTTGCATGTTTAAACTTGTATTACGTTCTTTTATTATTTAAGCAATGAAAAAATACTTTGGAACTTTCGGAGTACACCTGCAGCGAGACTGGATTTTTTAGGAAGGTTTATATCCTCCTGGGCCTACAAGAGGTGTTAACCAATCGCAGATTTCTTGAGTTCAATAATACGTTGGTGAACAAGATGAATTGAGAATTAAACAATTAACTTCTTTCTTAAGGCCTGGCTAAACTAGGAAACATTGTTGCGGAGGCAAATGTTTCCCAGTTTAGCCGAGCGGGAAACATATGTTGCGGACGCAAATTTTGCTGCTCGAAAACAAAAAATGTATTTGCTTCCCGGACACAAATTTTGCTTCCGAAACATATGTTTCCCACCATGAAAACAATGTTGATTAGTTTCCAGTGCTGCTCATTAAAAACGTTAGCCAGCAACGGCAAGCAAACATCAATGGCTGATGGCGAAGTTGAAATATAAAAGAAGGGAAAGAAGAAAAGGAATTGGAAGGACGAGGAAAGAGAGTTACTCATTGCTTTGTATGACTATTGCGGGATGTAGCCTTAACAGGGCCAAAATATGGTATCATAAGGTCAAAATTTATGGGGGAACAAGCCCTTTAACAAAACGAAGTCTCCCCAGACTTCTTGGAAAGTCGTTTTATAATTTATTATAATGGGCATGAGTGACCCTTTGTTTTCCGAAACAATTTTTCTTCGTTTAGCCACCGGGGCAGCAAAACATTGTTTTTTCAGGTTTCTCCCTAATTTAGCCACTCCGGGAAACATAACAAGAAACAATGTTTCCGCAACAATGTTTCCTAGTTTAACCAGGCCTTTATACATGTCAGCTTCCGTGATCGAGCAGCCAAGTCCAACTGCAGGCCAACAAACGAAATCCACTACGCCACAAAAAGTTCAAACAAGTTCGCTTTGCATGCATGGGAGCTTCTAGGGAAATTGTGGCTTTAAAAAATCTCTCAACTCATTTTGTCGACCTGTTGATCAAGGTCTCGATCCACCACTGCTGAGTGTAGAATATTGACCAATAATTTTATGTTCTCATAGCTTATCGCCTTGAGCGGGTCAATAAATATCAATGTGTGATTTCTAACGTTTAATAGTCCATTTCCGAGTTTACTGAAACCTCTCGTACCGAAGCCTGGTGCACAACCACTAAGTTGAGAATGAGTTTAATCTGCATGAAAATGAAATCTCAGTTTTATATCATAGGACGAACATCAAGACTTGCCAAGAGAATGAGGCTAAAGGTAAATTCGGAAATGGCGTATTGAAAACATGAAAGTGTATTCTTGAACCTCTTTGCGACTGGAATTTGTAGGTTTTTCAAGTGAACCAAAAACCAAAAGCGAACCAGAGAGATCGAACCAATACACCAAGTGCTAAAACTACCACCACACCTCAATGCAAATTTCATTGAGGTTTAGGTTTAATACTAACTATGTTTACCTAATACGTGTACTTATTTAGTTTGTTAATTTTAATTTTTTTTTCAGAGTCAACGACATCACGTTCACCTTCAAACGTAATTTCTACCACACCTTATGGTACGAAATGTTAAAGATTGTTTCACGTGAAGTCGTCACGCTCTAAACTGGATCCAAAAGTAAAGAGTCACAGTGGCGGTGAATTGCACACTCCCCTCACTGAGTTTAGAATTTTGCGTATTACTTTGCTCATATATCTTGTTGTGTCCTTCAAAATATGTCCTACTGAAAACTTCAAGAGGACCAAAGAGATGTATTCCACCGAATGCTATGTTACGATGACAACCCTCTACATGTTCGAGTTCGGGAACGATTTCTCTCCATGAGGAACGGCTTCAAATTTCTGAAGCAGGTCGAAATCGTTTTTAAGTCGTTAGCACGTTTTAGTACACAATTTAGAGTGAAAGAAAGTTTTAAACTTTTACTTGCTATATAAGTAAAGAAACTTTTGCGATAAATCACGTAACAGTTTGGCAAAAAAAAGCACTTTAAATTTCAGCGGGCCATGGAGGAGAGTACGGCCTGCTAAATTGACCAATCACAGCGCGTGTACTAACTTATAGATATAATAAAGAATGCTTACACAGTAGTAATCAAAACTATAACAAAATTCTTGCTTCAGTAAACTACATTCGGAGTTTGTTTAAATTTTTCAGGGAGCTCAAATGTTAACGCGAAAATCGGGGGAGGGGGGAGAGTGATTTTAGTGACCTTCCCCTTGGGTCTTCGATTCTTTGCAATAAGGACATACAGTGGGTTCAAAGCTCACCCTTGGAATACACTTTGGTCATGACATCAGATTTGACGTCTGATGGCGTCGTATGTCCATCATGTCGACACTGCTATCTTGGAAATCACTACACGTATTTTGGCTTTCTTTCAGTGTCACCAACAACAAACTTAAATTATACTGGAAGTGCTGCCACGGCTGATGGTAAACTTCGAATTCTTATATGTCCTGCAGTCAAACCTTTACAAACGGCTAACTCTCTACAACGGCAACCTTTCTACAAAGGCCTCAATTATACTTTCGGCGGACAGTCCATACATTCACTCTTATTTCAACCTATCTACAACGGTCGCCTCTGCACAACGGCAACAGCCATTTAAAGACTAGTACCAACTACCAAAATAGCCTCTTAATGACACTGGCCAGTTAATCATAGACTGAAAGAATACGTATTTGAAAAGCTCGCCAAACTTGTTCCGTATCGCACGTTTTATTGGTACATTTTGATTCATATATATGCTAAAATGGTCTAAAATAAGGAAAACTAAAAAGTTACCCCCCCCCCCTCCCCCCCCAAAAAAAAAAACACAGATGTCATATTACAGAGGCGCCACGCACCTCTCGTAAGGTCTAACAGGATTGGCCGAGAAAACAATAGAATAAACAACAGAAACAATGGCCCTAGTCCTGAAAACAATAGAGGTGGATGATTCCGGGAGCAAATAAAATTAGAGGTTCCGAAGAGGTGCATGACTACTGATATTACATCCCTACTTCCCATTAAAAGTCACCTCTCTGCAACTACCACATTTCTCTGTACCCGAGGTGATCGTTGTGAAGAGGTAATTCGTATGTAGTTATCTTTTCTTTTTTTCATGCGGCATCGTCCAAATTAAACTGCATATGCAAACCAATAAAACTATGTATTCCCCTATGAAATTTCTTCGAGATGAGTATTAAAATATTTAGTCACAGTGCATTGCATACACAATGGGATATTGCTTTTTGTCACCATCCAGCAAAGGTTTTTTACAAATTGGGTGAGAGTAAATTGTCTTTTCTTTCTTTTTAATAGTAAAATACGTTTCGGCTTAAGTTCTGACTGTTACACTTAAGGTCTGTCTACTAATGCAATTACATTTCAACTGTGCATAATTGAACTTAATTATACGTGTAGCTATGAGCATTTCTGGTTCCTCCTTTCCTCCTCTCCGGTTAAAGAATATGTAATTTTCCTGCTGCTTCAGTTGTTGCTTGCTATTTTTCCTGCTGTGGTATTCTCGTAGAATACAAGTAAGTACATAGTTCACACAGTCTTGTTCCCTCCCCCCTGGCTCTCCTTCCATCTTCCAAAAGAATTTTTTTTTCTCCAAGAACTTAATTCGACATGGTGTTTGCCTCCAGACTTTTCTACTTAGCTTCGATTCTGAGCAAACGAAAGAACTCAGAGTCCAGTTACCCTGATGATAACAATGCTTCTCTGCGTTTATACATACGTGTTAATGAGTTTACCTTCAGTATGACGTATCATTATTCATGTTCTTTTCTGTTATGTTTTTAGTGTCAACAACGTCAAAACCGAGCTTAACTGAAACTACAGAGTCTACTGCCTCACCTTACGGTACAGAAAAGAATTGGTTCATACTTTTAGAAAGTTTCAGAAAAACAGCTTGAATATGAGTCATAGATAGAAAAAATATATTGAAAAGAACCAAAATGGAGAATTTTGACAAATTGTGAAATGGCAAACAGTTTCAGGTGTAGCAGAGGTACTCTGCTGTTCTAAAGTTGGTAAAAATGTCTCTGTCTCCATTTCGTAGATGACAATGGCGGATCTAGGGGAAGGGCCCGGGACCCCCACACCCTTATTTTTGGAAAAAAAGAAATGGCACAAGGGAAAAAGGCCAGCAGGGCAGGTAAATCAAGACCCGCTCCCTCCTCCCGGCCCCCCCCCCCCTCCCTCCCTTAGGTCAAGGTCTGGATCCGCCACTGGATGTGTTCTTTCTGTTTCTAAACTGTATAGGTTGATATTCTGGCACATCCGGGACTCAGGAGGCTCTAGAGGAGACGGGGAGTACTGGATCGACCCCGAGAACAGTGGAAACCTTTCAAAGGTCTTCCGTGACATGACAACTGACGGAAGTATGTTGTGGATAGTGATATCAACGATGATGTACGAAATATCTTGTATTTGCGGAACGTAGCAAAAGGGTACAAAAGGCCTTAATGTTGGAAACTATAGGAATTATTACTTTGGACTATAAGCTAATGTTTTTTGCATTGATAACTTTCTTTGCTTCATACATCTTGATGTTCTTTCTTGTCGTATTATAAGTAAACACGACTACTAGCATAACCTGTTTGATCAAATGACAACTTTTCCTGAGTTTAGGAGGCTGGCTGGCTTCTTGTCTCCAACGTTGTGATGAACAGCTCATCCCCAATGAACTTGTCTTTAGAGACAACATACCGGGGAATTGGAAACTATCACAACAAAACATTTCTAAAGAAAAACGCCATGAATGAGCTTAGAACACACCTGTCTTTCACTCAACTAAGATTCCACTGCAGTAAACAACAGGGACTCAGCTTGGACCAATATTGAAATTTGATCGTAGCTAGTTAATACGGCCACCCCATATTATGGCTAAATATTATTATTACATAGCAGCGCGCGCTGGGTCCTAGATAGTTCATATTGAGCCATCTTGGTAAAAATATCACCTTACACATAGGGAGCAGAGGATTACTTTTGAATGAATAAATAAAAAACGTCTTACCTCTTTGAAATGCACTGTTGAGTAAATTCTCCCGGCCAAAAAAGCTCACTTCCGAGTCAGCATACATTGATGGTCCACTGCTCCCTAACCGCCATTATTTTTAAACGTATTGACCGCTGACTACTGCGACCGAAGTCCAACGGAATATCTCCGGAAAGCGAAGCTTTCCGAACGAGGCACGAAGTGCCGAAGCAAAGAAAGTGGAAAGGAAAGAAACTCGTACCACGTGACTAGTTTCATGCGGACCGCGATAGCTGGTGACGGAGTCAAATTTTCATTGCAATGCGCACGAGCGACCCGGCCTCCAAGGCCTGGACCTGAGCCTCAACCCGCCCAAACCACTTTCTGTCTTGCGCAGTCATGCTGCGATCCAGAGGTCCACGTCATTTCCGTCACCAGCTGTTGCGGTGCAGTTTGCACGAAGGCGGTTCATCGAGCACCACATTTCGGTCCACGAAAATACCGCTTTCTCTCAACCTTTGTAGCAAAACTAATAGTTTACGCACAGAATATCTAGGAAACATCCCAAAAATGAAAAATTAGGGGATTTGATGCATTTTTAACGAAGCTGCGGATTTGCGAAAAAACGCTCCAAATTAGTTTTTTCCCTTTCCTTAATATGTTACGTTCGCAGCCTTTAGACGACTGCGGCCGCAGTAGTCAGCGGTCAATACGTTTAAAAATAATGGAGATTCGCACGATCGAATCGGTTCGGGAGCAGTGGATCGGCGAAAATGAATGTATGCTGACTCGGAAATAAGCTTTTTTGGTGCATTTAAAAGAGGTAAGACGTTTTTTTATTTATTTATTCAAAAGGAACTCCTCTGTTCCCTGAACTTACACACGGCCGCTGCGTACATAAGATGACGGCAGGGGTAAAGCACTTCGTCATGTGTACTACGGAGAGAAAATGCAATCACACAAACGGAGTCAAGTGTGCGAAAAACCTCATTTAATCTATTATAAATATACGGTACAATAGTTGACTGACTGTGGCGCACGATAATATATATCTCCATAAATAAAATTTTAAAAAAGCAGCTTAAATAACAAAAAGTTGTTTCCATAAAAGTGTTCCTTCTGCCCGTATAAAATAAGCTGCACTGAACTATAAAAGTCATCCACGTAAATGCTGAAATAAAGAAAACTATTGGACTTTAATCTGATTGGACGAGCGACCTAACCGTCCACTCTTCTTCTGGGCTGGTGCGTCTTTGGCGTTAACCATTGAACTGTCCGGCTGAAATGGACGAACAAAACGTATCAGTCCTATATAATCAGTAAACTTAAACCAGGTCCACTACGAGAAGTTCCTTGTTCAAATTACACTACGAACAGTCCTACTTTTGCTCAGTTCTTCGAGCGTGATGGTAAATATAGCTCGTTTGCGCGCTTCTCAACCCAAGGATTTCGCGCTACCAATTTTTTTTCTCGCGGTTTTCTTCCCCGTCATGCAGGACAGACTAAGCGAGATTATGTTCAATAGCCCAACTCCGATAAATTAAAATTCTAACTTGGCTCCGAGGCTTAGGGGAATAAAACAAAGGAAATCGCATCGAGGATGAGAGATGAATAAACAATTTCTTTTGTGTTAATACCCTAAGCCTCGGAGCCAAGTTAGAATTTTAATATATCGGAATTGGCTTATTGGCAGGGTTGCCACAGATCAGGAACTGGTCAGGTAAAAGAAAAGGGGAAAGTCAGGGAATTTTATTGACTTTATTTTGAGTCGAGGAAAATTGTATTTTAATCAGGGGAAAGTAAGGGAGTTTAAAAACTGTCGTCTATGACAATCATGATCGAGTACGGGGGTAATAAACTAAGCAGGATTCTCTGGCACGGTTCACGAACCGATAAAATACACTGAGGAACACGGATCACGGATATAGAAATTTCCTTTTCCCGAATCACGAATATAAACAAGTAAGATACAAGTATGAATTGAAAGCAAATGAGTGACAAGGAAAAATTAAGTACGTATAACGAAAGTCATGGAGTAAAAGAAATTACCTTGAGTATACTTAGCGAACACATCAAGTTCTCACTGACGATCAGAACGCCACCAGCATTATCAAATTCACCACAGTAGTTCGGCGCACTGAACAGCGTCACCAACTGACAAACAAGACAAGTGATTCAATACGTAATTTTTACCGAAATTCTCGCGCACTCATTGGCTAATGAGTGAGCGGACAGACACATGAATTTGTAATTTATGCGATGCGGCAACGAGCGAGAGCGGACAATTTGATCATGTTATCAAATTGTTTTGTAAAAAACAAATTGATGCCAGTTTTTCATGCGTCTGTTCTGTTATTGACAATGAATTTCGTCATAACATTGTCAAAGTAGTCTGTGGATCCACTAGGCTATCGCCTTGTGAATCCACAGCTACTTTGACAATGTTATGACGATATTCATGATCAATAACAGGACAGACGCATGAAAAATTGACGTCAATTTGTTAATTTGACATTACTCTTTTTACATGTAGTTCCTTGTTTATTTCCCCTCTTTTTGAAATGTCTATCAACCGTGTAAAATGTTTTAAAATTTTCCTTGTTAACCGATGAAAAGTAAATTGCTGCGGTGCTTGAAGAACTGAAATCCAGACCGAAACACGACTGAAAGCACTGCGAGAAAGAATGCAAGAACAAATGCAAAGTGTAATGTTAACTAATGTATTGTAATCAATCAACGACTTTATTAACGTGTCAAAGGAACCTAGCCGATGGGAAATATCCCTCTACTAATTGGGGACACTAAACAAAGAATAAAGATGGGCATGTTAAGGTACCTTTCTTTTCTCAAAGAATCTGTAACCATCTTCGACAACCTGAAAAATAAACACATATCAAAACACGTGCCCTAGAGTCCTCTTTTATGTGGAATTCAGATAAGTGGCAACATGTAGCGCTGGGATTAAACATGGAATACAGTAACTAGTAATTTGGAAACTCTGTACTCATGAACAAAAAAAAACCGTTGTCACTGTTGTTCGTATCTTGAAGGATTTTAGTCAGTCACGTAGAGGGTTGCAATCAATGTTAATCTTTCCCAATATCAACTAAGGTCTTTTTTTAGGCTTATTGTTTTCTTGCCTCTACTATTACCGCGCCTTCGTCTATTGGCAATGATTCTACGCATGGCAAAATTGCTTTAAAATAGCGCAACACAAGGGATTTAATGTACTGCTATACGAATTTGACAAATACATTTACACTCAAAAAAAAAATTAAATCAATTTTTAAAAAAAAGCCTAAAGCTCTATGAAACGCTAAATCGTAGGTTACTGCTGATTCCTTTTCAACTATCGCTTGAATCAAAGAGCGGCAGGTTGGGAAAAGAGACCCGTGATGCTTTAAGGCTAGCCTGCGAGCAGGTTCACTTGTTGGGGTAGGGTATCGCGGTCAAAGGTGACAAAGGCAACCGAGAACCGGCTCGGTCAAGTTGCGGCTTCCCATCTAAACAAGTGAGCCTGCTCGCAGGCTACCTTAAGGCTCCGTAGGCGTCCCCACTACGCCGAAGGGATTTTAAAACTGAGGTGAAAAAGCATCAAATATATTTTCCGTGCACACCACACCGGAGGAATTTAAGAACGAAACAATCAGCGGCCATTTTGGATTTGTGTTTGACGAAAACTCGGTCAGGGAAATCACGTGATTGTCGTGACGTCATCGTTTGAGAAAAGCTTTGTTTTCAAAATGTTTTCCGTCCTCACTAAAGGTTAGGCCTACCGTCCACACTAATCCGTCACGGGAACAGAGCAATT
>CM042751.1:26160528-26167883 GCA_022496165.2 Catalaphyllia jardinei | reverse complement strand
GGAGGAATTTGAAAACGTAGCTTTATTTCTACGGTTAGGCCTACCGTTCACACTAATCCGTCACGAAAACTGAGGTTTTTGAAAACGTTCTTCAAACTGAAGGAACTGAAAACACCGGCTTTTCATTTTAAGGCGATGTCCCACGCGTGATTCCACGCGCGCCCAGGGAAAAACACAGAGCCAAAAAGGTGCACCTTCTGCCCTTTTGTCCTGAATGGCCTCGTTTTGTCCCTTTTGACCTTCAAAAGTCCTGTTTGTACTGTGTTGTGGCGTTTTTGTCCTGTGTAACATCTACTTTAGTGGTGTTTTCAGTTCATTCAGTTTGAAGAACGTTTTCAAAAAGCTCCGTTTTCGTGACGGATTAGTGTGGACGGTAGGCCTAACCGTAGAAATAAAGCTACGTTTTCAAATGCCTCCGGTTTAAAGAGGTTTTCAAATTGCTCTGTTCTCGTGACAGATTAGTGTGGACGGTAGGCCTAACGGTAAAACTAAAGCTGCGTTTTCAAATTTCTCCGCGACGTGTGGACGGGCCTTAAACTGTCTGGAAATATGAATGAGAAAAAGATTCACCTGATGAGCACGTGCGACTAAGCTTAAGTCATGCTTCTTGAGAAATGCACGAACAACATCCCCGCCAAACGTCCACGACACACCTCGATCATTGTCGCCCCAGCCAGTTATATCCTGAAAATAAACAACAAATTTAAAACGTTGGTAAAGCAGCCTGAAGTAACTGAATGTTTACAAGTGTTGATCATAATAGCCTGAAATTATTTTACAAGTGAATGTATGCAGGATCATATATTTGAACTGCGGGGAAAGATATTAAGACATAACTGATTATCGCAGTTATTTACACAGTTGTGAATTTTAAGCCTGAAAAAAAATCAGGCTTGCACGGGATTCGAACCCATGACCTCTGAGATACTGGTGAAAAGCCCTACCGACTGAGCCGGCTACAAGCCAACTGGGGGCTGCTCACATTGTGAATTGTGTTGAAATTATTTTGCTGCGCAATGCTTGAAAGTAGATGAAAATGGAATAGACTAATTGATTTTCCCTTAATACTAAAAATTAAATTGCCTGTTATTGATAGAATTCACCCACAGAGTCACGAGTTTGCTACAGGTGTGGAGAACGAGGCTACAGGTGTGGAGAACGAGGCTACAGGTGAGGAGAACGAGGCCACAGGTGGGGAGAATGAGGCTACAGGTGACACACGACTTACTGACAGCCCGATATTGTACCTCATCTGGGTCAGACCAGAGTAGATCACACACGAGACCTTTGTCTGGCACATCCATGGGCCGCTCCAGCGAGTGCAACTGAACAAAGCAACAACAAATTAACAAGATGAGCTCGCAGGCTCTCTACAGGGAGGGGGTAACACTGTTGAATCTGTGTATCATTATTTTCATTGAGCAGGGACAACAATATTTTAGTTGTAACCTGGAAACAAAATGTATGTGACCAAGATGAAGTAAAAAAAAAACTATGTCTTCATAATTAAGTAACATGGCAGAAACATCCAGTTGGCATCTAGATAAATAAGCGTCATGTCTCACGAAAGATTCATGCGAATAGCTATGCTAAACTATGTATAATACTTTGACTAAAGCAAGCCAAGGTGAAAACAGAACCTAACCTGATCCAGGTCGTACAAATCTGGAGAAAGACCACCATGACAGCAAAATATGGTTTTCTCCACTATAGCGGCTGGAAAAAGAGGTACCATACCAGTTCATAGAACTCAAGACATATTATATATAGCAGAATCCTAAAGTTACTTCAAATTTGTACTGTAACTAAAATGGCAACTGCCTCATGGTAAATGATATTTACAGCTCCTAAATGCATTACGTCTACATGTAACCTGGTGGTCAAACAGGCCATTTCCTCCACCCCACCCCCAAAGGCAAGCCTACTTGGCTGTCAGTTCTTTTACCCCTATATACTTCTACAGAGCCTGTTGACAAGCTGACCGCCACATATGTCCAGTTTCAATGGGACAAAGTGAGTTTTGAGTATTTCTATCTTCCCTCTACTGGATGGAATGCTAGTCCTTCACAGGGTCGCCTCTAGCATTTAATTGTTTGGTATCCATTTATACATGTGCATGGAGAAAGGCTCTAGGAAGGTCAAGTGTCTGGCTAAAGAAGAGATGCTTTATTGCAGCCAGGTCTCAAACTTGTACTGCTCAATCTGGGAGTCTCCAACTATCTCACATGGCATTGATATCACTGATTACTTAAACATGGTTCTCAAAAAAGAAATTGAGAAGACTTGTGGCATTTTAATTTAGAAACAACTTCTTAAGCAATCATTTTTTCAACATGATGTCAAACAGCTTGAAACTTTACCTGACAAAGGTTAGTAATGACAATAACATTAACAGGAAATAATGTAGGGGTGGACCACTGCAACCTCTTCAACAGTTGTATTGACTTGCTAAACACAACAAAACATTCTCAGAATCGATATTTCAAGGTCTTTTCTGGCAGGAGCAGACCAGTTGAGGCAGGCTGTCAAAGACTAACACTACTAGATAAATATATGGAGATTTTTCGAAAACTGTACAAAAACATTTACCAATTGGCAGGCAGTTGAAACAATCTGTGAATGTTTTCCACAGCTTGATGTTGTACCTTCTTTTACATTCATCATAGAAACCATATATTCTGCAAGAAGAAGAAATTTATATTCTCATTGTGAACTTGGTATTCATCACTGGGCCAGGTTGATCAAAGCCTGTTAAGTTAATGCAGGATTGGCAAGAGTTTTGATTTTATTTTAGTAATTTATTTGCCCTTCGATTTTGAGTTTGAGTAAACTCAAAGCATAAAAAAGATAATCAATCAAAAGCATTATAAATCAAAAATATTCATTAAGCATTAAGCAGCTTTTAAACAACTCAGCACCAGTTTATATCTACATGTAAACACTAGACAAAAAATACTTTGATTTACCATTGCACTGCTGCCAAATGACATCAATCTCAGTATTAAGATTTTCTTCTAAAAGATCCACTCTTACAGACCTCTCTAGGCCACAGGAGTATTATACGTACAGTATAAAGGTGAGGTCTGCAGGAGACAAAGCCTAGTATCCTATAAGGGCTAGCACTGTCCATTTAATTTATCTCTGGAAGAAACCTTGAGTATGCCAGTCCTCTCACTAAAGGGATGCCAGTTTATCACACAGCACTAATACTCCTAGGGTAAATGTGGTGTGATAACACTTGAGGTGATGTCAGTGAGTGCAAGGGACAGACCATTATTTTTCTGAGGGGGCTGGGCACTTTCCTAGCAAATTCTTGCACAATAAAAACTGCTGAAAAAATCATACAAAGGGAGCCATAGTGAAAAAATCACTCACTAAGTGCTTTCTACAATTCAAGTCCTGTGTTTCACTTTAAAAGACTTGCACAAGCTATTGCCCCCCAAAAAGCATGCAGAACCTAAAGGAGCGAAAAAACAAATCATGCCCTATAATAACTGCCCAACTCTCCCCCCCCCCTCCCCCCCCCCAAAAAAAAATAATAATAATAATGGTCCACCCCTAAATTTTTGTGATTACTCAAGCCTGGGCTGTAATGCACCCAATGTGTCTTTATTCCAATTTAAAAAAATATATATATCCAAAGTTACATGCCTGAAAAATTAGATACAATGCTTATGTATAACATTCTGAAGTCAACTTCACCTGTTAATAGATGCTGACTCATGATTTCCTCTTAACAAGTACATGTTGGCAGGATACTTGATCTTATATGCCAATAATAGACAGATAGTTTCTAAGGACTTCTTTCCCCTAAACAGCAACAGGAAATTCATGGAAGAGAATCAAAATTAACTGCAGATCCAGTTTGCTAACAACATAACGGTTCTCCAGCACTTAACCAGCACACTGTAAAAAACAAAAAAGCCAATCTTTCCATTACCTGTCAACATAGTCTCCCATAAATAAGCAAGCAATATCAGGAGGATATCCAAGCATATCAAAATGTCGCAAAAGGTCATCATATTGCCCATGAATATCTCCAAAAATATTCATTGGTGCACTCAATTCCAGTAACATGGCCTCCTGCATGAAAACCTCTCTTGATACTTGACATAGCAAGCGTATTGTTCCCTCTGGAAGCTGAACCTATTGCAGACAAAAAATAATTCAAACAATGATTTTAGAACCAGAAAAAAGAGGTTTAGGCAGTGGTTTTTCCTCTGAATGCAAGTGAAAACAAATGCTTAAATTTGCATACAAACAAAGATGAAGAAATACACAGACGAAAATATGTGACTGACTAAAAACTCTGCCAAAGATGTATATATTATTCATTTTTCATAAGCTTGAGACAAAGTTAAAAATTTGAATCCCCTTGATGTCAGATGAACCTATACCCTTCAACACACTGTCCAACTGCCACAGGACATCTACTTGATTTATATGCAAAAAACATCTTGCCCTAGAATCTGCAATGTGACTGGAGATGGCACCCATACCTACTAAACTCTGTTATAAATTATGATCAGGATCATAATTATTTGTCTAATGTCCTCCATAACAGGTCAATTAATTCAAGACAAAATATTATTGCTTCCGGCTTATACAGCAACCAAATACACACAGCAGGTTCTAAAGAGAGGTGCCCAGTAACGAATAATAAATGTGGCTACCAGTAAATATAATTTAGGCAAGTTAAACATGAGCCATTATGCTGTGACTGTGGTCACCCCCATTTGCATAAGTGACCTGCAGGGTGACTTCATTAGTTTGCAGCTCTCCGCATGTGGCCTGTTTGCTTTTGTTGCTTTGCAGCCTATCTTTGCGGATTATTTATCTAGCTAGCTATCTTTGTGGATTTCTGACTGCCGTGTGTTGCAAATGTTTTGGCGAATCATTGTGGACACCAGAAACAACTTTTATCAGCACCTGAGATTTGTAAGTTTTTTGACAGACTTCTAATTTCAAAGTGCTGTGACATTATATACATGCGTGGATATCAAAGTACATCAACCTCAGTGAAATTAACTGCACTGAACAGACACTTTTATGACCTTTCAGAAAATGTGTACATGTTCATAGTTTAAGTGAAGTAGTTTATGGAATATAAAGGTTTTTACTAGATACCCATTTACAGGCCTGGGGAAATACATGGTGTGGCACACAACATACAAAACGATCAGGCACTCAAAGAATAATGATATTGTTTGAAAGAAGAATAGCAAGATGAAAACGTAATGATCATAAAAATTTGTATGTAAGCCCAAAAAAGCATTTTGTTCAGCTGGTGGTTGTCTGGGTTTACTTTTGCTTGTGTAAACAGTGGTACTTTTAACAGTTAAGACCAACTGCGTGATTATATATTGATGGCTAGTTCGATCGTCCTATATTTTGAGAGCCAAGGTCAGTTTCTGTCGGAAATGTAGCAATTTTGTAAACAAAATAGCTTTGTAAAAAGTGTTATCAGTTTACTATACTGTAAGTTTAATTTGGTGAGAGAAAAATATCGCTTGTGAATAGGAATGGTTCTGGTTTTCCTTTCTTCCCTTACTTTACAACATTAACATTTTAATAAAGCGCTTTGCCTCCCTTCAATTCAATAATCAAACATCAGATAACTAGTTAAACTCATAAGCCTAAATTATTTGTCTACAATTAACAAGGGAAACTTCTTGGGTTCCGTTGAGGACAAACGAAAAGCAGTGAATTGAAAGGCGACTGTATCGAAAGGTATCATTTCAAACGTTTTGGACCATCACTCAAAGGGTCCAATATCGGTCTCTCAGACAGCCTTTGAGCAATTAAGTGAAGCTTCACGGAAGACATCTGCAACGGGATTTGCAAACAAACGTACCTGTTTCGCCGGGGAGTTTTTGTAGTCAAGAAGCTGATTTATAGCACTGTCAATATCAAGGCCAAACCTTTTGCAGATATCACTCATTGTAGAGGGCTACATTGTTAGTGAAACCTATCAGCTGCAAAAGTTAATTTTGTGAAGCAACTTTCCGCACGGGTGGTCGCCATGTTTACCAGGCCGTGAGAAGGCTAACTAGTGACGTCATAATAATGAATGACTAATCTCATTCCCAGATCTCTTGTGGACGAAGCCGAAGGATTACCTCGATGTAAGAACCTAGACGTGTGAACTTTTTCTTTGTTTTGTAGCTGTTAGGGTTAGGGTCTATTATGTTGACCCCTTTGTTCTCTTTGTTTTACGTCACTTGTGAGTTTCACAGGTTCTTACACCTTTTACACCAAGGCAGAGGCAAAAAACAGAGTGCCAGTAGTCTCTATACTCATTCAGTCAAACATCAAAATTGATGATAAATCATAAAGTGGTTGAATTACTAAATTTATTACAATTTTGCTTTTTTAAAAATACAATTAAAAAAGCAGAAATTGTACTAAATTGATTAATTCAATCATTTAAAGATTTATCATCAATCAATTTGAAGTTTGACTGAATGAGTCTCCAGGTCTCTCCACTGGTTAACAAGTTTGTCTGGGACTCCTGATTTGAAGTTTCACTCATTCGTATCAGACTTTTTGCAACTCAATAAGACAATGGACACAAAATTTTGTATTATTCAGTCTTCCAACCCTCAAAAGAAACATTGTGTCTTTTAGCTACATGTTCATGCTTAGATGCATAAGCAGATTTAGGGGAGGGGCCGAGGGGGGGCATGCCCCCCCTTTTTTATCACTAGCACTAGGGTTTTGCTTTGAAAACATTTTTAGAAAATGCACTTTAATTAAATCCTCCAAAACGTTAACGTTACTTTACTCCGCATGACAAATACACCAACAATGTTGTGATGCATGTCCTGAAAAGTATATTTTTTATTGGGGAGAGTGGGGAGAGGGTGGACTCAGCTCCCCCTTTCTGAATCTTCTGGATCAGCCCCTGAGATGTAACTGATTGATGAAACCCTGAGAAAAAAGACCTATGTATGCAAGTCTGGCTAAAATAGGAGAGAAAGTAAGGAGCTTTAGTTTTTCTAAAGCTGAAAATAAATTTCAAGTAACACTAGACTACATAATAATGATATAACGATAAATATAAATACCATACAGTTCCCTTTGCTAAATGTTACACAAACCTTTGGGATCCCTTTGGGCAGGTACAAAACTTGTATACAATCAACTCATATCACTGGTTTAAAGAAGGATGGTAACTTTTGTCCATGGCTTGTTCTTGAATAGTTGCCATTTTTATACCTATTATTTTTAATCAGTGGTCCAAGTTGATCTGGTTTGAGCCTGAAACCTTTTACGTTTAGCTTCACTGGTCTCAGGTTTTACCAGATATGACATGTATACCATGTGTAAATAAAATACAGTATATCATAAAAGTC
>CM042751.1:26148028-26150528 GCA_022496165.2 Catalaphyllia jardinei | reverse complement strand
GTGCATAAAACAGCTCTGTAGTCAAAGGGGTTGTGAATTTTGCTATAATAGCTTTTCAGCTGAGAAAACATTTAGGGACCTTCGAGAAATGGGCTCCCTACTGTAGGTCAGAGCTGAAGGTCTTGTTGTACTGTAGATGACTATAAATTAGACAAAAAAAATTGTATGATTGAATTTATGCGTACTTAGACATGACAAGAATTCTTCCTCAGTCTTTTCAGAATCTGTTTAAAGATGGAACAAGTTCTTTTATTAACAATTATGTCTGGCGCTGTCACTGATAAGCCAGCAAGCAAAGTGAATGAGAAATAAACTGGTTTATTTAGACAAGCGTGTAATCCTTGTGCTTGAAAAATATGGAACTTGTTCAGGGCTTTTAATGAGAGAAACTTAAAACCATGCTATTAAAAAGATCCAGAGGTCCTCATAGACAGCTCTCACTACTCAAGGTGGCTCCCTAGAGTTATGATGAATATCGTCCTTACAGAACGCGAGTTAGAAAACGAAACTTAGTTAATTTCCCTTAAAGTTTTCCCCATAGAGATTTACCAGCATGAGTACTCTTGAAATAAGGCTTATGTTTTGGTTGTCAATTTTCGGATTAAGACCGTTACCATGGCAACATCTCATCTAATGACAGGCACATATTCCTCATTTTGGCCTAGACTCCTCAATATTTTAACTTTCCTTCGGTGATTTTTTTTTCATATTTTGCCACTTCATGGAAATGATATTGCCTGGCATTTTGAAATGTTAAAAATTCAACGTTGTTCAGACAGCTTTTCCAATATTCTGTAATTTGTCATTATTCTAAATATATTAGATTAGCTCAGACAAATTTTAACAAAAATATAATATTTTATAGGATTTGTATGTGGTTACAACTGAGCCAAATATAAAAAAGCATTCACTGAAGGGAACGTGAGAAAACCAGCATTAATTTATTTATGCTGATGTCACAAAATTCAGAAAAACACGCGTGGCACACACGTGGTTATTTATTTAGTGCGCGCTATTTTGACGCCATGTATCCCATGCCAGAAAGCAAGAGTAAATTAGAGCTCTTTTACCTGTTTTTTTATAGAGCATTTTTGTCATAGATTTTTGGCCTTAGGCTTAAAACGTGTTTGAACAGAGTTTCAAACTATTACTACGTATACCGAATAATTTAACGCCTTTCAAATGCTGAAGTTGCTTTCATTTCTTCTGAGGGCTACTTGGGTCATTTTTGCATGCGTGATTAATACTGATGTCTGGAAGGCAATGGCAGTGTGCACTATTGAGTCTCAGAAAAACTCTAGGGAGCCACCTTAAGAGAGTAAATTAAGGAATGAAAGGAATGAATAGTTTACCTTTGTCTTGTGGTGCCATCTGTCACACTATTTTACAGCAAAAACTGCTGCCCACATGTCCTGAGTAACACTGAAGGGCTAAACTTGTAACTGGGATTTTTCGTGCTGTGCAAAAGCTTTTAATTTTTGGTTTACATGTTACATGTTGTTATATAACTGGCGTTTTTCCCGCTACAGTGGGCCCATTCATGGCATGACATCTAACAATGAAACTGTTTCCCACTAAATGCCGTGAGTGGACAACACTGTAAAAACTATGATGTTAAACGGGAAACAATTCACTATTACCTGCAAAATGTTGACGGCTGTTGCACGTGATCACAGGTGGTCTGATGTTGTCGCTGGAATCTCAGTGTGTTTTTCAAAATTTGCTTTTCTTTAATCGGTTTGCTCGAATCTCAATGTTTCCCTTGACTTTGTCTTAGAAAACATTGAGATTCTCGGGAAACAAAATTCACTGTTCCCCTCGGCAGCAGTCATTAAGTGTTAAATATTTACCAAAAAAATCTACAAGGCATCCAGCAGCAAACAAGCTAGTTGATTTAAAACATGAACCATGCAGTGAGCACATAATCTTGTTGAGCAGGAAGAGAAGGAATGCAATGTTCTGATAAGATTGGTGAAAAATGTCAGTTCCTTTTATGACCAAAAAAAAAATCATTAAATCAACATGATTGTATGTTTGCTGTTTGGTGCTGGATGCCATATTTGTGTTTGATCATCACCAAAGCAAAAAACTGAACAGAGACAAGTAATTGTCAATCTTATATATCAGAACACTGGGTTCACTGGTATTAGCACTGTATTCAAGAAACATTGGTATCACCTGCTTATTATTTTTATGCCAAGCTTTTGCCGGCTCATTTAACTTTCCACTTCATCTCTATTTTCATTTCTAGCATGTCAGTGTTTGAGACCCTGTTCACAGGCTCTTGCATTCAATAAGGGTTTACCAGGCACTCAGTTAGCTCAGAGGAAGTCATCATTATCATCTGTCCTTGTTGCACCATGGGATGGAGAAGGCCTATGCTAGGGCAAAGCAAGACAAAATGGCAGAGCAAGATAGACAGAGGGGCTTGGTGCAAAAAGCCTTCCTGTGCTAGTGCCTGGTAAACCCTTATTGAATGCAAGAGCCTGTGAACAGGGTC
>CM042751.1:26133658-26144704 GCA_022496165.2 Catalaphyllia jardinei | reverse complement strand
TAGACAGAGTAAAATCTAGAAGTCAACACTGCGCATTAAAGGGTTAACGAGCACAAGTGTTTTATAAGGTTTAACGCGTGGTTTTAGACCCGATAAAACACATGCTACGACCTTAGCTTTTTGAACTGTAATTCCAAGGGGCTTGTTATATCGCCTTCTACCAAGACTAGTTCTTCTAAGGCAGCCTTTTATTTGGATCGAATTGGGTGTCAGCCAGACCATCTAATAACAAAAAATGATGCAAGGCTGATACTGCGTAGAAAGCTTAACGGGGCAACGACCTGATAGAGTCCAAACTGAAAGCCAACAATTGCAACCGTGGACAGCTCTTTCGACCTGCAATCCTGCGATCCTGCGATCACAGGCAGCATTTTCGTTTGTGGTCCTTTGCATATAATGTTTCACCATCTAATATCACGCAGTTGGGAAAGTTGTGGACTTTGCCCTTAGACTGTGGAACAGTGAGCTCAATATAGCTCTATTGCTCTGCACGTCCCCTTTTCGTCGCCCCTAGCTCCGTTCACGTAGAACAAAACCAGGGAGACTGTTGTTTGGTTGTAAAATAAAGTAGTTTGCTTTGCAAAATACAGCTGCCATTGTGTGCACACAAATGAAAATTCTGACAATGGTGATCAAAGAGGAACTTCAGAATGTGGTGTTTCTTTCGAACAAAAATTATCTTAAATCATTTTATCGTGCATTTTAGTCTAGTTTCACGTTGTTATGGGTCTGTGGAACCGATTTACAAAAACATACGCAAATTTTTGGACTGCGATGAGTTAACGAGGGAATAAGCAGAAAGAACTTTGGAAAGTAAAACAAGTTTAGACGTATTTAAATTGAACAACAGAAAGAGAGATTCCGAAGCCTACCAAATCTTTTTCAGTGGGGGTTTAATTTCGGTTTTCGGTTTGGGATGATATTTATTGCAGTTTTGCGGTTTTGGGTGATTTTTTGCGCGGTTTTTCGGTTTCTAATGGGCCCCTATGCCCCCCCTCAGATCAATGCGAGCAAAATCGAGAAAGCAAAGGCATAAACAACCAGGAAAAAAAATAAAATTAGAGGACTTTTAGAAAGTCTACTTCGGGCGGGAATAGAGAGAAAAAAATTATCATCGGTTCCGCTTCTCCGCATGGAGAGTGGAGACAGAAATTTTACTTCTCCAAGACACTCAAAGGTCGTTGTGTTTCCCTCAGTGTAACTGTAGAACGGTTTCTGTAATCTTTTGATGTTTATAGTACTTGGTGATCAAACCCAGCGCCCAACTCCCATCCTGGAGGTATTAGGAAGCCCCTACCTGGAACAACTACCTGGAGGTAACCCCTTTGTAGGTAGCTCCCTAGAGACAAAGACAAAAATAATTTTAAAAATCCTCCGATCATATCTTACAAAAGAGGTAAATCTCTAAAAGACATGCTTCAGGAAGAGCAATACAGTGATTTGAAGGCTTTGATTATACGACGCAACCACAAAAGCCACATTGTCAGTAAGTGCAGGCCTGTCTTTGCTTTTCCTTTCGAATTTTCCTAATGTGGCATGGTTACTCATTGATCTTACAAGACAAAAGGCTAAAATTTAATAGACAGATACCAAACCTCTCTCCACTCCCCTCTGTCGTTAAAGTGTCGATACGACAAATAGGATTTTTGTGTTTTGGGGTATCTCTATAGCATTTAAAATTGTAGTCATGGAGCGGAAAATGTAAACCTAGATATTAGGGCGTTAAAATGTAGAAATCCATTTTTATTTCGTTGAATGCCTTTTTACGCATTATAGAGATACCAACACTACAAAAACCCGGTTGGCCGTATAGACACTTTAAGGCACTTGCCAAAAGTACCGTATGAAAAGAACAAAAACAACCATGTCGCATAAAAGTCTGATTTTAATCAAACACGTATTGAGTATATTTATTTTCCATACATGTGCTTTCATAAGAAAGCCTAGTTTAATTACATTTCAAGTCTGACGTGGTTTTTGTACAATATTTACATGGATAAATAACATTATACTTTTTACCTTTAAATTAATAAAATCGTTCAATTTATAGACATTCTTAAATTTTATGCTACTTTCATGTCCTGTTACATTTAAAACAAGAGGGCGTTATCCATTTAAACAAAATGCGTTTGGAATTAGGGCTTTTCTAATCAAACTAGTATGATTTGTTTCTTGTGGTTTTGCTACCAGTTAGAATCATGTCGTTGGCATTTCGGAAATTTTCAATTGTAAAGGGAAAGCAACCTCGAGTACTTTGTTGTAATGTCGCTTTATCACTGCACTGATCTTTCACCAAAAAAGCCCTTTGCACGATTCAGTCACATGGTACGGAATAAGGTATGCTGGGACGCAAATAACCCAGTGGGACTTCCAAAACAACGGAACTCTTACCAGTCCAGCCCGACTTTCCTTTGTTTTGATAGCCCCACTGCGTTATTTGCGTCCAACCATAATTTATGTCGTACCATGTACCGGATCGTTCAAAGGCCCTATTCTTAATCTATTCCGCGCAATTCAGTTTTTTGGCCTCGTCTGGTAGCGTTCTGTACTCGTTGAATAAATCGTTTACAATTGATTTCTTATCTATAGCAGCTGGAAGAAGACTCCTCGGAAGTTTGTACGTTTTTGCACATTTGTGCACTGCCAGCTGTATTTGCAATCCACTCAGTATTTATTTATTTATTTTTTTTGCATTGGGAATATTCTTGAAATTTCACTTCAGCTAAAATGTCTCGGTGCAAGTGTAGTCATTGTACCTACTAAGAGACCCGTCGATGAACACTGCTCTTTTTGCTTTGGGCAAAGGAAATCAGCTGCGTTTCACGTGGAACTTTAGTTATACAATTTTGGTTTAAAGTTTAGACCTCGTCGGAGCGACTTTCGTTTCGGTGATCTTCGCCGAAGACAACCCAAAGAGGCTCGGTTCCGATAGTTAGGAATCAGGTTGTCATTATCCCAGCTTCTCGTTTCCACGTGTTTCGTGTTACTAAGCAACAAAACTGCAAGCTTATTCATAATCAATTCTCGGAGAATAAGGTCCATCCAAGGAAAGCGTCAGTATAAATAGTACATTGTATGTACTGTGGCGAGCAGATAACACTCTAGGTGAGTTTCAACGCTGTTTAAAACTGTACCACACTACAAAGATGCAAAATGTCTTCCTTCAGAACTTTCAACCAAGCCGTCTCTTTAACATGACACTGCAACACCGGACCTCTTCCACTTTTAAGATTTCCCGTCAGGAGGTAAAGTCGATCTTCCGTTTCTTTCCAGTGGCAGCCGCTAGGAACATTGATCGAAGCGGTGTATTCATTATCCGTTTTGCTGCTTTTTACGAAAATGTAGTTCTCTTGTCGGATAACTTCTGTAGCTATGACATTAGCTTGTTCAGTTTGGCCATCTCCTACGGGGAAGAGTGTCTTGATGTATCCACGGACAACTAGAAAAGAAAAAATGAAATATAAAAATTCTGTCCCTGAGGGAAAAAAAAATAAAGCTTCTGGTAAGCTTTAAACACTTTTCGTTTCTCTTTCGACCAATGAAACAATTTATTTCTAAGCTACATTATGTAAAGCCTGCGCACAACCAACAGTCTTAAAATTCGCTCCAGCTGAAAAGCTAGTCTGTTTACACCCCACAGACCCCAAATTTTGACTGGAATTTTTCGATATCCCAATAAGCAGAAACATTAACCACGGGGGTTTTGAAAAGAGCGCGACCGCAAGGCCGCTTTCGGGAGCAGGAAGAAAAATAACTTGTAGCAAAAAATAAATGTCCTGTAGACAGACTAGTAATAAAACCAACGTTCGAAATGTCCGAGCAAAGCATGCTAACATCAAGGAGAACGGGGCCGAGGAAAAAAAATTGTGCCTCTTTCCATACTCCTTCCGGATCGATTGCATTTGAGGCTCGCGAGAATCATCAGGGTTTCTGTCCCCGCTGAGAGGAAGGTGCAAACCGGTAACTAGTCTTTCAGTCCCTAACCGTTTAGCCCCAAACAGAAGTCGAAAACACGTACTGTCAGTACTTCTCGTTCTTTGAGTCTTAAAGCGTTCACGGGGCTAATCGACGTCTAGTTGAGGGCTAATTAGCTAGGCGGTGCTAATCGTCTTGGTAACTAAACGACCGATAACCATACAACCTGGCACACAGGATAAGGACGCTCTACATTATTTTCTGTCAAAGCAAAAACCAATTAGGAACTAAGCCCACTCGATGAACTTTGCGATCAAGTAAGACTGATAAAGGTCAACACTCACCAAAGTTTCCTTTGCAGAGAGATTTGAGCAGCACGGAGTATTTACAAGGCCTGCATGCTGGAAATGACCAAAAAACATCCTCTGATTAGAAATATAAATGCAAATACTGAGTGTGTTACAGTTGATTACAACTTCAAAACTTAGTACCGTAGCTGGGTCCGCTAATGTTTGGAAACTAAACTAATACTGCAGAGAAGAAGAGAGGAAGACAGCTAATTTTGTGCTGGATCTTATTAGCTTGTAGAAAATTATTTTCTTCCAGTCCGCGGGTTTAGTTTCCCCAGGTTAGTATAGTAGTCGCATCATTAGCAAAAATTACCGTGATAAAGGGAACAGTCAAAGTTGGAGAGTTACTAAGTTCATAGCTCCCTTGGACTTCTCTTTTCTTTTACTGGAAAGCGAATTACAACTGGGCTTTGTAAAGTTTAGTGACGATCAAGTCTCTTTCATACACACGGTCGCGGTCACTTAGTCACTTTACGTTTTACTCAGAAAGGGTTCAGTGTACGATAACTCATACAAGGCTACACAAAATGTCCAGAGGCTGTCTGCAAATTGCCAGTGCAAAAAAGACACGATGTTTACTTGCATTTTACTTCATTTCTCTTACCTTTTCGTCTATCATTTCTTGGTCGCTTTCTTCCATTAATAAGCACAGTGTAGTTTAACTGGGTCATTTTCTGGTCTTCTTGAGTTTCCAAGTACAACACTAGACCCTGCCCTGCTGTACTCTTTACACAGACTGCATTTCGTGATACGTTTTCATTAGCTCCAGTCAGCAATGTCAAGCTCCGTAGATGTTCTTGGTAAATCCTGACGCCAGGATGCCGGGCAGTAAAGCACAGTTTATAATCAGCGTGTACATCACGTGGGTTGAACGTGACTCGCAGGCCGCCGAACGGTTCAGCCCAGTGAAGCTCCCCTAGGTGACACTTCGTTTCTATACTCACAACAGAGGGCTTTTCCTGACGGGGGAGACCGCTGAAAGGAGATAACAAAACGAAATGTTCAAGAGAATATATTTATTCCTACACGCAGTCTTCATGGTACCCTGGGTAGTTGACGCACGCACGCGCACGACAGGGCAAAATATGGACTAATTTAGCTGCGAGGAGAATAGGTGGGACTTCCATCTTCCCCAGTTTCCTTGCTGTCGGTTTGCATGTATTTCCACGTTTCAATCTATCTTGTTCCTATTGGAAGCGTGTTCCGGCAAGGACTCATTGAAATTGCCCGGGAAAGTCTAAAATCGAGGCATATTAACATTTATTTCCAAGTACTATGTAATTAATAAACCACAGCAATGCAAACTATAAATGACTTTTTTTTTATTTCAGAGGTAGCTGTAATTAGTTGAAAACCCACTCCACCACAATCACTTTATATCTGTCAAACAGACGGATGAGTATTGGACCGCATTCTCTTTCTTTCACGCGACCTCGTCTCGGTCCACTTAACTTATGACGAAAAAACGACTGGCATCATGGTTTGCATCTGAACCAACCGATGAAAAGTATAACAGAGAGAAAAATTACTGCGTGGACGCCATAATGCGAAAGGTCTGTGTGAAAATGCGAACGGTCATACTGTTTTCTGGCGGACCCTGGCGCTAAAAGACGTTATTTCACAGAAAGATCAGATGGGAAAATAATGAACGAGTTTGTGGTACTTCAAGAATTTCTATTGATAAAGAAACGAGTTATATATAAGGAAACACGTTTTAAACTATACTTTCAATAGGCCATTTTACAGTTGTGTGTTTAGTTACCTGGCCATGAATGCAAGCGAGGCTGCAGGTGACCTTGCTTTGATACAGATCTCTCTGCTTTTCTCACTGATGTAAATGCAAAGTAGTTAGCATAAGAACAACTTGATTTGTACAATAAAAGTAGTGAGATCTGTATCAAAACAAGGTCAACTTCAGCCTCGCAGCCATTCAGCCAGGTCACTAAGACGACAACTGTAAAATGGTCTATTGTCCTCGTGATATTGTAAAAATTGTCAAATAGTAAACAGTCTAGTGAAAACAAATCTTCTTGTTTGATTTAAGAACAACAGAGAAACTATACATCATAAAAGGCACTTAATATTTTGTGCCCACAAAGTTCTTACATTTTTTAATTTTGCCTCAGTTCATGATATCAGGCGAGATCTTTTTCACCACTGTGTTACGCATTATTGACTGAACTATCCCCTCAAGCGAATTATTTCGAATACTTCTATTCTTTTTCGCTTAAACGATTGATGTTCTTCATTGACTCTTGGATTCAATTAATGGGTCCCTTCTAACTACACTAGTTTTATTAGCCTCGAGAAAGAGTTCTTAAATTATTTATGTGAGAACGAACATGCATGCAAGCACTTCACCTAATTTTAAGATATCGGACCGGAAGGGTTGGTATTACACGTCTCTTAGCTGGCGGTTATGTTTTGATTGCGCTATAACTACTGTTTAGCTGTTAAGGAAAACTGACAACTAGCATCCGTAACGGTTTCTTCTTGTTGTTTGTGAACATGTGTTTTTCACGTTCTGTCTTGTATGGAAAAGCAATAGAAAGAAGCGGGGAAGACAATAGCCAAGGTATAGGAAGCAAAACGTAAAATCTGCCCTAGCAATTCCCTTTGTTTGAGCGCAAAGCGAACAATAGTTATTTCGACACAAAAGAGAAGCACGTGCCACAACAGACAGCTAGTACTCGGGGAAAAAAGAAAATTACACTCGTTTGTAACGAATGATCATCGTGACATTTTTCCAACAAAAAGCCTCGAGGTGGAAAGATGAAGTATTGAAAAAGATAAGGCTTCAGATTGAAACGTAAAGAACTATGCTTGACAAACTTGTCAACTCAAAAATTCGTTGCAAATTTTTCAAATTCTACTGAAAAGGTTAATTGTTTAAGAGGTTTGTTCGCTCGTGTGCCGTACACGACTTACATACCAGGAGCAGTTTGCCTCTAAGATGTAATTATTTTCAGTGTAAAGAAGTTAAATAAAGCTTCTGGAAACCATAAAGATTAAATGGTTGTTTCTTCCATCCACTCTATAAACAGCAATTTACACTGATCGAAGTTATCATAACAAAGCCCTACATTTAACATCCGTATTTTTTTCGTGAAGTTTGCAATAATTATGCTGTGGATATCTAAGAGAGAAACACGCACGAGTTCGTTAGCTCGTGTGTTTTCAAATTTGCGATAGACTCGGATGCATGAAGAAAGTGCAACCGCAGTTGCACTGGCAATTTCCTGACGCAGTTGTTTGTGACACGCGCTAAATTACAATTTTCAGCATTCTCTGAGTATGAACTGATGGTTGCTGTTCTCGATAAACTGTTCAAAGCGAACTGTTATTTCTTACCTTCCACTCCAGATGCAGTCCTCTGCTAAGCTAGTTGAAAAAACGAAGGCATGACGAAACAAGACAGTCCAAAACAACAGAGCACGGAGTATTCTGAGATCCGCAGTGTACACCATCGTTGCGAATTAAGTGATCTTGGCGGCTTGTCGTCAATGAAGTGAACTGGAAACACTGATGTTAATTTTCTCTTCTAATGGCACGAGGCACAAGTATTTCGATAACCACAGTTGTGGTAAACGGTCCAATGATAGAGCGGTCCCTTCCCTCCTGGGAGAATGATAATGCTGTTATTGTGAAGGAAAACAAAACAACTCATTCAAGTACCTGAGGTCCTTACGACTTGTGCAGGATTTGCATATCAATTGGAGCTTTTACTAGAGCGGATTTGTTTTGTAAAGTTGCTATGATGCAACAAAGAAGAATAGAGACAGCTTGTCACTCGCATGGCCTTTGGAGGGAAAAACGTTGCGAGGCTCGCTTTTGTGAATACATTTGACACAGGCGGCTTGTCGCGTGCCGTTCCCGCACTCGGCCAAATCAAACCTTCAATTAGTGACAATTTGAATATTCAGACATTCAACGGCTTAGAGATCCTGTTAAGATTGCAATTCAAAAATAACAATAATTCGGGACAAATTTGATTAAACTTTCATGTATCGTCTTCAGTTTGTCTTAAACTGAACTTTTGTTGCAGCGAAAACACCACCCGTTCAAGTCATTTTAATTTGAAACGAAGTTCTGAATTGCTTTTTATCATTTCCACATTCGGTTACTGTGGCAAAACGGGTAGTCTTCCAAAAACATGTTTTCATTACATGCGGTAAAATAGCTCTGTCTTCAAAAGACAAACAAGTAACTAAACCACACAATATTTCATAATTCCTTCCTCTTTTACCACTCGTATTTTATAACGAACGTAGTTTTAAAACTCAAATCTTCTTCGCCACCAAAGTAAGTTTTCTTTTCTCCTAAAGGATAAGCTAATTTCTTTGAAGTGTAAAATCCCCGAGTTGTGATTTATCTTTTACAATTTGCCTTGACAAGCAGTCTCAAATCAAAGTTTAATAAATTTTACTGGAGATGTTTACATACGGAAAAAACATCATTTACCTAAAGCAAAGAGGATGAATATTCATATTACTATTACAAATAATTTGCTGAATTCTTTAAATGGACAATTTGTTACATGCTAAAAACGCCCCGAACGGAACTGCACCCGATAAAGAAAGAAACGATTTCAAGCGAGGACAAAGAATATTTTAGGTCTTCGGTTTTTTTTTTTTTTTTTGCTTTGTTTTGTTTTGTCTCGCCCGCCGCGAACGAATACGCGTTACTGACAAATGCTAGCATTTGAGAATAAATTTGTCCCTTATACATAAATAAACAGCCTTGCCAGCATCATGGGCGCTCATTGAAATGAGAAATGCCGAAACTTGAATTTTGATAACAATTGCAATTAAGAACAACTAGTTTTTCCAAAAATCGAACAAGGAGAATAGGCGTGGTTCTGCTTATGATTCTCAATTGATAATTCAAGAACAGAAAGAGTTCCAAGTTTTGTGCCTTCTTCTTATTTTACCCTTGACTGTAAAATCTTACTTGTGCTTCACAGAGAGACGTTGAGGCGAAATACATTTTAGAAAATTGGAAATTTTTTTTTACCTTCTTGCAGCCACTCTGAAACTAAATCTAAGAAACGGCTCTTCTCTTCAAAGCAATATGTTAAGTGAAATGTCTGGTCTTTGCTCAGAATATGTGGAAAATATATCTTGCAATGAATAGAACTGTTTTTAATCCAGAGCTAGCGGGGCAAAATTGCAAGGCCGGAAGTAGAGGAAATTTCAAAAATATAAACTACCATGAATTACTAACTAAATGTGTTCAGAAACAAACGGCAGACCGCTGTTGATTTCAGTACATCAGGCCTCGGTGACGAAAGGCAAGAAAATAACCTTTAATGCCGGTTCCAAAGCGCAATATAACGATGCAAGCCGCTTTCAACGGTCAGCTTGATTTCAAATTCAACTAAAACAATCAACGTTTATCCTGAATAGAGGCAAGCTGCATAAATTTGCTTACCTTTTGAAGGAAAGATGGTTCCCACCCGCTTGTACCTGTGCAAGAAATTTTATTCAAAATTGAAGCCGAACGAATGAAAGCTCTGTTAACCAACACAGAACTCCATATCAGATACTCTAGTGTTCTTTGACACATGCTATTTTTAATATCCGCCTGAATTAGCACGTGTAGAACATCTGCTGGTCTATAGCAACATGCTGTTTTGAATATTTATGAAGAACAAGTTCGTGGCTAATTACTGGTGTAACCACGTGTAAAGTACCCTACCGAGCTTTTACCAAGATTTTCGTTCGTTTTTAATTAACGCTAACTGAACTAGTTATATTCGAGAGTTAGTCTTTTTGAGTTGTATCGCGCCATACAGAAGCAAAAGAACTGATCGTTTGAATTGAAGTGAATATTTTGGGATTTGTATTCAGGCTGGAAGATGTCAACATTTGTAGAGTTGTTACTGTTTTGTCTGAAATAACCGCGCTCCTCCAATTAACGCAATATTGATGTTTCTATTGAATGTGGCATAGCAAGTGATTTACGTGCAGTCGATATATTCCTAACAAAAGTAACCAACTAAAAGGAAATAACAGTTTTATGGACTGCTGTCGTTTGATAGAAGAAAACAATCAGCATTTCCGATAACTGGTGGAACTGAACGGATTTGCCCAATGAAACTGAAGAAAACAAACCGGGCTATTTTGCAAGAAACCATGAAAAAAAAAATCTATATTAATTAATGACTGATATGTGTTATACATTCGACAAAAAGAAAACAGCTGCTTTCTTCCAGAGCAGTGTCTGGTTTAATTTTATATCTCTTTTTTTTCTTTTCTTCTTTCTTTTCTTTCTTTTTTTTTTGCAAGACATTTGAAAGGACTGTTGATTGTGAAACTGATATGGGACATTTACTGACAGGTACAATAGAACCGTGCTCTTTTTATTTTGCCTTTCTTTTTTACATTTTACCGGTAGATGTCACACGGGTAACTGCTTTGGATTCTGGCCCGTGTGTCCAAGTTTAAATCATAGCTAGGACGACGTTATTTCGGTGAGTTTTGCTATTGAGCAAGATATTTTATTCTCGAGCCAGTTGCTCTCTCAGATGCTCAAGAGTATGTATATAAGGTTAATAGTTTCGAGCGAATTACCATAAAAACCTGTCAAACTTTTCACAGGTAAATGTCCCTGACATAGAAAGGAGCATCAGTATCGGTACTCGTCTTAAGTAACCGCATCATAATACAGATACCGGAATAGCCTGCTTAGCCAGTTGGCTCCGCGTAGGCAGTTTTGCTTTCTTACTTACTTACCTACCTACCTACCTACCTACCTACCTACCTACCTACCTACCTACCTA
>CM042751.1:26118052-26128060 GCA_022496165.2 Catalaphyllia jardinei | reverse complement strand
CCAGTCGGTTGATTAATTAAATTATATTGAGCGCTGTTAAGTAAACGTATTGCCATGTTACTTAGCAAAAGAGGCCCAAAACCCAAATTACTTTACTCATACACAAACAACCAAAGCCTGTGAAAATTTAGGGGGTATCATTGGTACACTGAGGGCTGTATTCACTAGCAGTAATGGGTGTGTTTTCATGCAATATATCAAACATGAAAGATCATGTTTAACCATATTTCCAACAACTGAAATACCACATGCAGCAGATTACATTTTATGAACTTCAACGTGTTTGGAAGTCTTGAGTGTTTGATACTGTACCTTCTTAAAGAAATAATTAAAAGTCGGAAAACTCTGTATTTCTAATTAAGATCAGACCTCCAAACAATGCCACGGTCATTATTTCCTCTGTTTAAACTTAATGAGTAAGACGTGCAGGACAGCCTTGCAGACATTTTCACTGTGAAAATATCTTGTGATTTTCCAGTGATTTTTTCCTGTTTGACTGATAATATGTTGCAAGAAAAATTACATAGATTGTTGGTCATGAGCAATTTACAGTCAAATTAATCTGAAATGAACACTGAATTTCTCAGCGAAAGTTTAGCTAGAAAGGAAATCAAACTTAAACCAAAACCACGAAATGCCAGTGCCAGACCACCTAATCCACTTACTTTAACAGTCCTTGCCTGGCCAAGACGGAGTGGGTCGGCCATATTAACTTGCAGACGAGCAATGTGTAGTGCTGAATAAAGTCCCGCTACTTCCAGTACTCCATCATTAATGCTGTGAAGAGAAAATAGAGAAGCTGTCCATATACGCCGTGGCCTCATGGTTAGCGCATTCGACTCCAGATCAAGCAGTCTGGCTTTGAATCATGGCTGGCAGACACTGTGTTATCTTCTTGGGCAAGACTCTACTCTCACAGTGTCTCTCTCCACCATTTTGTATTTAAATAGGTACTGGAAAATTTAATACTGAGGGTAACCCTGCAAAATGGACTAGCATCCCATCCAGGGGGAGTAGACATATTCCTAGTTGCTTCATGTTATAGGAACCATAGATAAACTCCAACTTGATGGGCCACTTGACTCCTCTGCGGACTTTGCATACCTTTATCTATGGGTTATGTCAACATGTGAGTAAACTTACCTGGGTGGTGAAGATCTTTCCTGGTCATCATCGACCCACAGCTCACAGCCACCACACCAACTGTTGATATTGAGAATAACAATTCCCTCTAACTCTGGTAATTCAATTTTTCTTCCATCCATTTCCAGCTGAAGAAAACAAAAGTACATCCAAGTCTAATAAAAAAATAGTGTGTGAAAACCTGCACAGAGTAGTAAATACAATAAGCTGAGTAGTCAGACACATAAATTTGCAAACTTTATCTCGGTTGTAAAACTCAAACTGGGAAAAAATTAATAAACTGTGCAATTTCTAATTGTTGTTCAGATGATTAATTCTTCAATATGGACAAACAAAGATCTCCATTCTGCCGGGAAAAAGATTTGTTATACATGCACATGTAAAAAATAAACTAATTTTGAATTACATTTTTTTAAGCCAATATTTCACATTCCATAAGAGAAATGTACACTTAGAAAAAAATCAGAGTCCCAGATGGGATTTGAACCAAGACCCTCCGTGATCTAGTCGGATGCTCTATCACTGAGCTACTGGAGACTCTGTGGGGAGCAAGGGTCAAATTTTGGGTATTGACTGGAAAGCCAACGCGTGGCTACACAGCAACGTTCTGGCTCATATGAACTCACTGACAGCAACGTGCTGTCACATTAAGGCTGTGACAGTAAGGCATCACATCACAATTTGACCCCTGCTCAACACGGAGTCTCCAGTAGTTCAGTGGTAGAGCATTCGACTAGATCACGGAGGGTTGTGGGTTCAAATGCCATCTGGGACTCGGATTTTTATTCCTAGTCTACGTTTCTCCTAGAATTTACACAATATCATGTTGTTTTTTTTTCTGTTAGTGCACTCACTTAGGAGGTTGGTTGGGTGCATCTTGATATGCTTTAATGTGACAGCGTGATGCTGTTATTGTGTTCATATGTGACGCCGTAATGTGACAGCGCGATGCTGTTAGTGAGTTCATATGAGCCAGAATGTGGCTGTGTAGCCGTGCGATGCGGTTCCAGTCAATACCCACAATTTGACACGTGCTCACCACAGAGTCTCCAGTAGCTCAGTGGTAGAGCATCCGACTAGATCACGGAGAGTCGTGGGTTCAAATCCCATCTGGGACCCAGATTTTTTTCCAAGTCTACACATTTCTCCTAGAATTTGCATAATATCATGTTGTTGTTATTTCTCTGTTAGTATTTCACATTCCACAAGTTAAAATTAATTAGCCACAAATAACATATCAAAAACCTTGAGCTCTTACCTCAACAAGTTCATGAAGATCTTTGCAATCTTGTTCAAGAACATCTCTGGCTCCATACAATCCATAAACAGCCTGAGATTAGGTAGTACAAATAAATTTGTAGAAAATTGAAAATATATAATAATTATATGACTGGATTTATGAAAACGGTGTCAATAATTTGCGCCAAATCACCCATATTTTACTTTGATTTCACAACTAGGGAAAGGAGAGCAATAAAAGGCAGGCACAACAACAACAACAACGAAGGTAAACGAGTGGAGGAGAAAAAAAGACTGACTTTATCATCAACTTTGGAAAAAAGCCTGGTTAGGGCACGAGTTCTTTAACACCATTCTCATGAATCCAGACATATATATAAAATATACAGTGTTGTCAAAGCTCATGTGACCCTTTCTGTTAACTTGAAAATAAATTTGAGACAAGATGCAGGGGAATTGCCAGATACGTAAACTATCTAAAATGAGTTGAAGAACATTCCATGTGGCAGATCATTGAATTTACCTAGAAAATGCAATAATTAACACTTAATGACTGGTTCCGACGGGAACAGTGAATTTTGTTTCCCGAGAATCGCAATGTTTCCCGAGACGAAGTCGAGGGAAACTTTGAGATTCTCAGGAAACAAGATTCACTGTTCCCCAAGGGACCAGTCATTAAGTGATTTGTTATATAGCAAAACAAAACAAAAGCAAACTTTGAAAAAGTCGCCAAGATTCCAGCGACAACATCAGGCCACCTTTGATCACGTGCAACAGCGGTCAACATTTCGCGACTGTTACCCGTTTGACGTCATAGTTTTCGCAATGTTGCCTGCTCGCGGCAGTTGGCGGGAAACAGTTTCATTGTTAGATGTCATGTGACCATGAACTAGCCAATGAATGGGCACACTATAGCAATAAAAATGCCAGCTATGTAACAATTTAATATATTACAAACCTTATTGATAATGCGGCTGGTAAACAGAGAAGGCTGACTTTCCCGATGGAGGTGAAAGTTTAGTACCACTTTGGCATCACAGCCCACTGAAAAATAATTATTCATCCAAAACACCTAAAAACATGCAAAAATATAGTTGTTAATATGGTTGTTTTTCGTACACAGCTAAAACAATGATTTCTCTATTTTTTGGGCAATTTTATTAGCTCAGGCCTGAAAAGTTAAGAAACTTCGCTTTTCCAGATAAATTTTACTTTTTCTTACTATTAACTGAGTTGAGGAATTCTAAATGTGGTGTATTTTTATTCAGCATTTTGTCAGAGATCAGGATAACCGGGACAAATTTCCTTGTGACATTTTACTCCTGGAACAGCATTTTTAATGCAGTTGTCTTCTTCCTCCTGCCCTGTTCTACATACAGGATGCTTGTTTAATAGCCAAACAGAGTGGCCCTCAATGGGAGATTGACTGTGTTTAGCAATGTGGCCTTCTACAAGGTCTTGGACTCATAAAATTTCAATCTACCTGTTATAGATTGACTACACAGAACTAAAGACTGAACTTTATTTTACGTGGCACTCCACTAAGCTAAAAGTTACTTTGCAGGAAGCCCACAAATAAACAGATAAATTACAAAATGAAAGGAAAAATATAATTTAGCTAATAATCTAAAAATTTAAGAATCTAAAATTTCTAAGAAATCTAATTATTTATTTGTACATATATAATTACGAATAGAAAAAGAAAGATTACCTTTTTATGCCTTCTGACATCAAAGTATCTTCTGCTACTCTCCACAGTTATTTTCCATCTGTGAGGGAAAAACAACTGACCAGTGAAAAATTCTTAACTACATGAGGCCAAAGCTCATGGTGCAAAGAATTATTATTTTTTCCAATCTTTTACTTTTATGAGAAGGTTCAGAAAAATGTGGCCTACGTGTATGCCATTACATTAGAAGTGGAAACAGAAATTAAAAATCCATAACACACTGAATAGGCTGCAGATCGAGCTGAGAAGAGAGATGACAATAGAAAAAAAAACAGAAGGCATTGAGGTCAGTCAATTTAAATTTCCAAATATGATATAACAATTTCAGCTACAACGTTGATTAGCGTTTTACCCAAACAAACATTAAAGTTTATAACTAATTCAAAGATATTGTTGTAACACAACACCTCCACATGCTGCAAGGTGAGAGTAAAGTTTCATGTTTTCAAACTCTGTTGTTAGGTAATAGTGGATGTCACACTTTGCCGAACGTTTGCTTCAAAGTAAAAAAGAAACGACTCCTCGCATTATCAGCTTCGGCTGCCTGCATGATTTGAGTTGCACAGAAGAGGATTTTCCAAACTTTGGTTACAGGTGTACATGACAGGTAACTTAAAAAAATACCTGGAGCTAAAAAAAAGTGCACCTGCTGTACCCTAGTTATAGGTTAGAGAAACAAGGGGATGACTTGGCGACTGATTCTGAGAACATCTTCATGACATAGAGAAAAAGGACAAAACACATCGAAACCTGTCGTAAGACACTTAAATCTCCTGAATCATGCTAAGCAACATATGGCAGTCTGCGGCCTCTCCCTACATCAAGGAAGCATGGAAAGCCACAAAACTCAAGAACAAAAACTTTTTTTTAAATCGGCACTCTTATCCTTACGGTTTCAACAAACACTTTTCATTCAACTAAACCATTCTGTTGTTTTTCACGTTACCAGGCACCAACCAGTAGCATAGCTCCATCTTTCTGTATACAAACCAGACACAATCCCCAATTCCTCGATTCACTCTGATGAAGGGCTATAACGCTCAAACGTTAGCTTCCAAATCTCTTTACAGTGGCCGATTTATATTATCAGCTCAGTTGATAAAACAAATTATCTTGTAATCCTCTCCACTGACACAGCACCACATTTTCTTTAGAAACTTACCCCCTCTACCCTAGATCAGCATACCAGAGAGAGAGGGCCAGAACTGGATTAATCAATGGCTTGATTCTGTTCATTAACATTAATGACCAGAATAATGAGAATGAATTACAAATTTACTGTTTGTCTCCAGTTCCTATAATAATTTGTAACCATTCCAAGATACATAACAAACTGTAGAGTTATGACTTTAAGAACTAAAACTTAATAATATACTATGATTGTCTTGTTTTGCTAAGGATGGTTGGAGTATTATATTTACCTGTCCAGTGGAGTCACTTTTGCCGTCATGATGGATGTTAGTATTTCATTAACATCTTCTTCACCTGCGTAACCACTGCCCCATCCAAGAACCCGTGCAAGGTCATTACCGGTACCCAGAGGAAGTATGCCGATATATGGAGGCAACTGATAACAAATCAAATTCCACAAAAGGTTTTGATCATAACTTGCCAAACTTATTTAGTAATTCCTCAAATGGAAACAAAGGAAATGATGACCGTGACGATGTTTGGTTTTATTATCTTAATTTTATATCTCAATTTTCTCCTTACAGAGCCCTGTAGTTTGATTCAGTTTAGAAGATGCATCAAACACCCACGACAGTTTAAAAATGAACAAGAAAACAGGATAAGAGCCATTTTTTGCATTTTAATTCCCCACAAGTATAATATATTTGTTCTTCTTGTAATTTTTTTCTACTTCACAATTTTTCAATCTCAATTTCATCGCTCAGACTAGATATACTTGAGGTAAATTCTGTTCCAAAAAGATTGGATATCAGTATAAAATAATTCAATGACATGATTTTCAACACTTTAATTAGTCAAACTTCCAGCTTCATTTGCCTTATTACACAATGTACATACATGTATAACTTAGTAACACATGTTTCTTTTTTTATTAACATATACCGGTACATGTATATTGCAAGCAGTGGGCAAAGAAAGACATGTGAGGAAGTTGATTGTGCAGTTGAGCTAGCGGAAATCTTCCACTCCATTGTTAGCAAAATTTTTGAAGGAATTTAAATTACACATTTTACTGTAAGAGATGAGATCACTAACAGTAGTAGTTATAATCCAATTAATCAGGTGAGTGAAAAATGTTTTGGGTTGACTTTGTCTAGTGAAAGAAATGCAGGGTAGTGCATGATTACCACTTGCCAACAGGGCAAGCTCAAAAACTAGTTTTTCTTGCAAGCTATACATACAGTGTTGAGAATTATTTAGTGTATAATAATATGCACAATTGTAAACTAATGATAATATCCTTAAAAACTAGGCAGCTCAGCTGATAATTTCCTAACTCTTAGAAGAAATTACCTGATAGTCAACACAGAATATGTACTATCTAGTATTCTATTTCTAAAATGTGGCAATTTAACAAACCTTTAATTTGACTTTGTCTAAGGCTCCAAGAACCCAGCCAACACTGCCATCACCTCCGCACACCAGAATGCGGATCCTGTGGTTTGGCAGAAGCTTACAAAATTCAAGTGCAGATTCAGGGGGGACCTCATGAAGATCTACCACCTAAGGACAGAATTATTCAAAATCCAATGTTACATTTGTAAGAGAAAATGAGGAATGAGAGAACAAACAATTTTACAAGTTTCACAACTGCAGCTCACTACATGTAAATTGACTTTGGGAAAAATGTTGATATAGTAGACTCGATTTCCGCTGTTCTCTCATGTCTGGTCTACCCTCCCAAGAAGAGACAGCTGGACGTGTGAGCGGCAAACCATGTCTGTGATGTAAAGTCATAATTAAAATTCTTGCGGCTTCTGGTAACCAGAAATGTCATCTGATGACAATCACTGGCAGGCCCACATGACGCCTACGGCTCGTTACATTTGTACATGTGCCGTTTTCGCCACCTCTTCTTTTAATCTTGGCCTTCCAACCTATATTGTTTCACACTATTGTCACAGAAGGGCATTATATGCTGTTTTCTACAGAAGAGTTTCTAAAAAGAAAGTAGAGCAGAGCTGTTTGACTGTGGTGTGGCAAATGACATGTCAAAGGTCACACATGTTGGTGTGCATCGTGTCGACACCATGTTTTTGTTTTGCTAGTTCAGTTTGCTTTGCTTCATTTAAAAATTTAATTTTGTCTGGCTTCACCAGAGACTAGGGTCTCTTTCTTTCAAGAAGACTACTGTACTGTACACATCAACTTGCTTGAGTATTTTTTCTTGAGATCGATGTTTGGGTTTACCCCTCTCTTTGTTGACTTTGTTCATTATCTGACATTCTGGCACCACATGATTCAAAGAGATTCTCACGTATAAAGTCTGTTGACTATTTTGTACGTTGTAAATGCCGCTATGGAATATATCAGGCACTACTTCATCAGTTGAAGGTGTTTGGTTAGATGTCCCACTAACGCGATCGCTCTTCATATCACAGAACTTCTTTGCTACTGTGAGAAAGATAATTTATGCAGCCTGCTCGATTCAGGCAGACAGATTTTTTATTGGTTGAGATTATCAATACTAAGGTCCTTGAGTCCAGCCATGAGTTCAAGGGAGGAGTGTGGGCTCCTTTCCCAGACAGCGGCTAGTAATCAAGCGTATTGATATAGCCTCGAGATTTGTATATCACATGTCGTTTCGAAGGGAGTTGCTCTGAAGGCATATTTTTCCTTCGAATATTCCTGTGGGGAAGGGGGAATAGAGGTAGATTGGCTTTTTCTTGAGGGAGTAAAGGGAACTTGGAATATTTCTCAAGGAACTACGAACTTGCCACTTTGAGCTTTTATCAGCCAATGAATTAAGATTGACCTTGTCAATGCCAGGGCAAGGGAGGGGTGGGGGGGGGGGGTGTGCCAGGTGGGGGCAGGAAGATGTTGAGTGGAATGGCTCTGATCTGTAAACTTAATACAAGGATTAATGTTGACTTCTACCTGCACTGGATTGAGTATACTTTTAAAAGTCATCAACAATCTCTCTCCTTCATTATCTCCACTCTTGCGATTACCAAACACAAGCAGTGGACTCCAGTTTTTTATGGCAGGTGCAACAACTTCACGAACTACAAATCGTTTCTTGCTCCGCCAATTTTCCACGGTAAGACTTATACAATGTGGAGGTAAAATCATGGTTCTGTACTTTCCAAAGTCACAAATGTTTGATTTACTTCGAAGGCAATGATCGTGCGTTTTATCCTGGCACCAGACACATCTAAGATCGCATAATCTCGGTTCGGTACCGCAGTGAAAACCGCAGACGCTACACGTACTACAAAGAGGCAAGTTTCCTCGCACCCACTGATGATTCATGTAGGTTCTCTTGGACAGAACCAGAACTTTACAAGCAAATCTCTTCGTTGCCCCTTCGATACACTCTTCGTGAACTGAAATCCCGCAATTTTCACAGTATCCACCTCTTACTAGAGGTCGTTCACAGAAGTTGCAATACGTCGGTTTATCGAGGATTTCAGTCATAAACCACCTATGACCCTTGTGTGGATCTCCGACACGCAGACCGCGTTTCCAAGTCAGGCCCAGGAGCTTTGTCAACACCCAGGAAAGTAGAATAAACATTCCACAACAAGCCAGGACTTGGTATACATCCCCTCGCCACTCCAAGATGCTTTCCATTGGCGTTTAACATATCCAAAATGAACTAAATGAGCGATCTTAAGTTGTAATTAAAATCATACGGACAACACCTGCTAAAACCGCCATGTTGAAATTTACCCAGAACGCCCTTCGCGGATACAAATAGAGTTTGTTCGTCGTCACGCAACGTAAAATAAAATCGAAAATCACACGACGTCATCACTTTCCAAAATCTAAAACTAAAGATAGTCCGATAGTGCGCTTTGTTTGGAAACCAGAGAATTTTGAATTTCTGGGTTATGGATGTGCGTGACACAAGGCTACGATCGACTTTCTTGAAAAATGTATACTTATCTCAAGATTTTGAGCCCTTTTAGAACTTAGAGCATTAGGGAAAGTGCTTATGCAAATGAATATTTTTCAGTACTGATAATACGGTGGCCTAGATAGCCAAAGTAAGTTACAGATGTTTACACTATTGGTACACCAATATGGCGTTTTCATACTGGGCTCTGTAAATTTCTGCGAAACATTTCGACGAATATCTTTTATTTCGGGAAACCCACAGGCCTAAAACTTGGAGAAGTGCCTAATTTATTTATCTTCTATAACATCACAAATTCTTAGCTAGATGGTTTTGAATTTATTTTTTTATTGCGTTACAGTGAAAATAATATATGAGCTACAATGGCTATGCAGTGGATAAAAGTCCAGAAGTTGTGATATTATCATCTATGTAATTATAGACGATAAATAAAGGAGACTGATCTCCAAGTTTAAGGTGTGCGTTGTCCCAAAGTTGACATATTTGTCGAAAAGTTCCGCGCAAAATTACAGAGCTTGGCATGGAGCCGTCATGTTGGAGGACCTCCTTGGTCCTCCAACATGACACAGCAAACATCTGGACCTTGCTTTGGATATCTAGTCGACTGATTTTCTGAATCAAGCCAAGAAAAAATTTACACAAGCACGTTTCCTAATACTTTAACTCCCAAAATGGCTAGAAATCGCGAGATAAGTGTATATTTTTCGACAAACGCGATCCTAGCTTTACGTCACGCACCGCCATACCCTGATCCGAGAGGTTTTCCTTGATTTTTCTCCGCATGAGAGAGCTGCAAGAGAGCCGCAAAGCGAAAATAAATAAAGAAGTCTGGGACTAGGGTAGCTTC
>CM042751.1:26106757-26114257 GCA_022496165.2 Catalaphyllia jardinei | reverse complement strand
TTCTCGGAGGTAGATGATTACGTTGACTTACCTGATTTGACCAGAACTGAAAATGTACTATATTTGTACTATATTTGCATAATCCATCCCACTCTTGTCAACATCATCTAAACGTACTTATATTTTAAGTAATCGCCTAAGTATCCTCCTCATATCGTAATCTAGTTTCTTTAATTGTACACATCTCAGATATCTAGTCCTAGTTTGATGTCATTATATTTTCGTTTCTCTAGCTTGTTTTACCAGTTAGTTATTGTAACTGCTACTTCTTCTTCTGTAAGGATGAATTGTTGTAATTTGTTGTATACATCAAAACCACTGCTCGCCTCGACTAGCTGTAGCTAACAATTCAAACTGCGAGCATTGCTTATTTCACTTTATATGTTTTGAAATCCCTAATATAATGAACTTGAAACTTGAAACTTGTGTCCCAAGCTTAAATACTCAAACTACAACTACACTAACGGACACAGGCCCACGGCCTGCCGCTCTCGTGCCGAAGAAATATTTAATTTCAGGCTTATTCGTGGCAACTCAATCGCCAGAAATTCCATTTTCTTACCACATTTTTACATCTTCTGTGATCTATTACTGAACTGTTTTATATAATAAACGAAGGTGTCTTCGCATCAATTAAATTCCAAAAATAATGGTGTAGTTTTGTTAAAGACTATTTGAAGGTACTGAAACTGTTTCCTGTCGCCTGTCGCTACGGATGGCAAGGATTGAAATGGATTGAAAGTTTAAAAAAAATTGGCCAACTTTTTCAAGTTTTGATGCTACGTCTTCAAAAAATCCTCAAGAAATTTATTATGGTTAGCCCTCTCTGATAAAATTCATTTGATATCTTCATCGTAGCTTTATAGAAGTATTTTGTTTATGAGTAAAGATTTTAGCACAGAATTGACCTAAAACAGCAAAATCCTCGTGACACTAGCTACCCCTTTAAGTAACAACTAGTTTACTTTCGTGAATAGTTTGGTTTTCTTAAACAGTTTCGTTATGAAAACTAGGCAGAAATTGGAGAAAACTGCTAAAATGCAAACTCGACGAATTATCTAGAGTTAGACCGACCACATTAAATGTAATAAGTACACATTAAATAAATCACTAAGAGAGAGTTTGTTAACTTAACTTACACGTAATTTAAACAGGTGCCTTTGACATGAACATGCAAATTTGTTTTACAACTCTCATATTCTCGGAACTATGTTAAAACAAAATTTAAAAACGTATCCTAATCAAGAAACATAACCTCAATTAAAAAATACTAAAAAGACTGAAACAGACAGACAGAGTATTCACATTAGGCAGAAAGTTTTGATCTGTACGCATATTAGTAACCTGCTCCAGGTAATCGAGTCTCGATTTTCAGTTGTTAGAATGCTCAACATTATTTCGTTCCCCAAAAGGTCCAGTTTTAAATTCAGACCCGCGGGGTACTCCGTTCTTTGGAGCTATATAGGTACGTGAAGCCCGAAAGGGTAGGGGTTTAAGCCGTTTTGGTCATAAACAGGTTGTCGAGTCTGGCCCTTTTCGTCATAGGGTATGCTTTTGTACCCCAGTATTGAATTGAGTGTGTGTTTAAGAAGAAGCTACTTCTTTTTCTTTATTATCGATAAAGATAAATTACTCATAAATTATGTTCAGGGTCATAAATAGGGTATGGTTTTCGTACGCTAGTCTTAAATTGGTCTTGTTTTTAATTAAGAAGTTACCTTTTCGTCATTATCGATAAAGATAAATTATTCATGATTCTATTTATGTCAATTTAACATTAATCTGAACTAGGGAACAAATTATGAGGCAGGTCTGAAACAGGGTATTCAGACTTGAAGGTCAGCTTATAAATAGGGTTTTCAAATTTTTGTCAGGTCATGAAAAGGGAAGGGTTTTGAGAAACGGGTCGCACACCCCACCAAATTTTTCTAGGAGTACCCACCCTGGGAATTCAGATAAAAACTGGCTTAATCGATCATACAGCTGCTTGAACCGGCTTCAGGAAAACACTGTCATGTGAATTAGATAACTTCGCGACTATTCGATATTTTTCATTCGGGTTTCCTAGGCACCCTGTTAAAGGGCAGTAAATGGCCAGGAATTAAAAACTTATGTTTTATTGACATTATTGTATGCTCAGTTGTTTGACGCACAAACTGAAACTTCAATGAAATATTCTGATCAAGCGAACACTTTCGCTGCGATGAAGGGAAACTTGTTAGACAAACTTGTCAGTCATAATGAATGAGTGGAAAGGAAGGACACCAGGGCAGGTTAGAAGTCGTTACTATATCTGGAATTTAATTCTTCGGGAAATGTTATTTTTATTAAAAGAAAGTTATTGTTCTGGATCTCTAGTTTTATCTCTAACTCAAATCCCTGCATTATGGGGAACAAATCATGTTTGGAAATTAAGTCGAAATTGATGTTAAATAAATTTATTAGAAATATTTTTGATATGCTTATATTTTTGGCTTTTACACAGTTTTTTCTTCCCATCTTACAGTCACAGTGTTGTTACCGAATAGTTCGAGCACTCCACTTGCTAAACACCTGACACCTTTAGTTAGGGCTTGGCTCTGTAAAAATGCCATCACAACTGACAATAAGACACGTTGTGCATTTAAAACTCAGCGATAAAATTCATGCTCCCGAGGACACATTTGCTGTCCTCCTTTGGGGATTTTAGTGACATCACAAAGGGCTTTAGAGTCAACCTCTTGAAAACTATTTAACGAATTGCATTGAGATACCAATGCATTTTTCAAAAAGAAAATAACATTGCATGATTACAACTGAGTGCGTACTTTTCTCGATATGTTTTATTGATATTATTGTATGCTCTGTTGTTTGACGCACAGACTGAAAATTCAATGAAATATTTTGATCAAGCAAGCACTTTTTCAGCACAGGGGTGGAATGAATTTTAATTGTGTATATAAGGAAGTCTCAAAGGATAATCCCGTTCATTTCAGTGTCAGAAACAGTCGTGTGATGTGAAGGTGAACCATTATCTTCGTCGATGTACTTCCCTTCGCAGATAAGTATACGCTTTCGTTTTCTCTTTTCATGTCTATGTTAGTTTTTCGCTTCGTTTCGCTACGCTTGACCTTTTCCGCACTTTTGTGCTTCAGTATAACTATTTCGTTGAACAATTTTGTACGTCCACAAATAGAATAAATTGTTGAGTGGTGGGAGGGTGTGAAATTTTCTGAATAAAGAGTTACCAAGTTCGTTTGAATAAGCACATAATCATGAGTAATTTCAAAAGTTTCTTTCTGAATACTACATTTTGGAAGTAAGCTCTCTAGTTTGTCATTTTTGTACCCGTTTGATATTGTCTATTGCTCCGATGCTCTGAGTTGCTTAAGATTTGAATATCTCACTGACTTAATATCAACAGTTTTCAAATTACGTCAAGAATATATTTCTTCAGTCATGCAGGAACATTTTATTTCAAGACAATCACTAAACTAACTGCTAGTGAAGTTAATTGGAGCTGATTTACTCGGTTTTACTTTGGGAGCGAATTTGTAGAGATTTTTTACAGCTTGTCGTTTATTGCAGGATTGATTTCTGATGCATTTTCGAGTAAGTTATAATATCAAAGCATTTCGCTAGAATTTCAGACTTTAAGGCAGCTTTGAGTTATAATGGCATTGTGCGGTATTGTTCAGTCATTTATTCTCATGTTTTCATAATTGTTCACTGTTTCGTGAAATCAGAAAGTACTCCTCGAATAGAGTCGAGTGAACAAACTTGATTTAAACTGTGGCGAGAACATTAAAACTACCTCACTCCAAATACAATAAATCTAAGAGAACATTAAGAAATTTGTTAATGCAGGCGGTGATATTTACCGATGTTATATGACCGGTTTCTAACTACCGAACCAATTGACCTACTGATAAGATCTCAAACTCAAATGTAATAAAGTTTCGACAGGTTCCTCCCTTCCTTCTGGCTCCAGACGAACAGACGGGTGTCCAAAGGAAATGTAGCCATTATGAGCAGCTGTGTTGAGCTTGTCCTAATCAACCTCTTCGTGTTGCGATCAACTCCAATTTCAGGTAAATTCTAGGTTATATTGTTCTGACTTACTAACAGAAAACAACAAAAACAAAAATAAAACAAAACAACTCGCAACAAATTACCTTAAATGGTGAGAACATGTTTCGACTTCTGTCGAAATTCTTACTAACCATTCAACGTGGCAGCTATATAGTTTGCTCTTTCGACTTATATCCTGCGCTAGTGAGATGAAGTCGCCGAAAACGAATATAGTATCATTTAGGGCGTTGCTATAGATATAAATATATAGAAAATATTTGCCTAGCACTATGAGTTGGTTGAGGGTCAAACGGTGCGAACAGTGATTCATAATTTCAAATAATACCTTTGGCTCAGAGAGAAGGGGAGGCACTAATTTGGAGATTTACGGTATCCTGGTTTTCTTGAAGATTGAAGACTTGTTCAACCATATAATGAAATAAAAGTTAAAAGAACAAAACAACATGCTGGCGTTAATTATTACAACTTTTGCAGGGCTCGAATTTTAATCCACTTGCAAAATTTTGCCAGTAAGATTTTTTTCCACCAGCAAACTGGTGAGGCCACAAGCAAATTCTTTCCAGTTGCTTGGGAGATCTAAATATTTCTAACTCGCAAACGTTAGCTAGTTGATATTTTTCTCACTCGCGGATTATCCAAATAACTTGGATTTTGCGAGTTTTTGAGCGTAATTTCGAGCCCTGCTTTTGTAACAACATTGTGAAACAGTAGCGTTTAATTATCCAATTAACAATTAGCTTTTTTGTTGATTTTTCCTCTTTTTTCCAGGTTAAATGGCTTTCAAAGGAATATATAGTCATTTTAGATTGCAGAGTGTCAGCTCTTGGAGCCTGGAAATATCTCATTTCAGGTAAGTGGTTTTCTTGTTTCTCTAGTCCTTTACTCTAGTCGGGTTCAGGCTAAGAGTGATCAGAATGCAATTTCACCGTACCTCGTTCTTCGTTACAAAGAAAATGCCGATACTAAATTCATGGAACTAACAACAAAAGAAATATATTGCAATCAATTGGGAAAATTGATAGTTTGAGTTTGAGTCTGAATTGAACGGTTGAACATCGCAATTTGTTAATTTGAGGGGAAACTTGAAACGGCCAAGTACTCTCGGCAAAGCAAAATTTGAATTGCTATTTTCCGACGTTTTAAATTCAAAATTCAACAGAATAAAACGTGATGTTGGCACTAATAATTGTTACAAAATTATTTTGTATAAAATTGTGAAAATCAAAGATTCGAGAGCAGCATTCCGGCTTACTCTCGGCTTGCTTTTTGTTCTACTTATACTTCTGACAGAGAACCATTTACGACAATTTCCGCAGAAAATTCTCGTTTACTTGCACAATAACAATTACCGGTGCGCTCAAGGCCTCCTTGTACGAGGCCTCAGATGAACTCAGAGAAAACTATTATGGAAAATTTACTTTTATTAAAAATATTTAAAGGTATAGCAAGACAATGATATGCACTAGTCGATATTATTATTCTCATTCCCATCATTCCATCACCTCCACTCTACTTACATCATTTATATGGACGGAAAAGGACATTTTTCAATAGATTATGGTCAAGCCTCTAACTAAATGCCTTATGTGCCTGTTAAGCGTTTTTTAGTCTCAATACTGACATGAGTCCGAGCACCCGTACACTCAATCCTTGAAGGAAATGTCATGTTTATGATGTAACGATGTTTCACTGACATGCATGGATTTTTGAGTATTTTGTTTTCTGAAGAAAACAGCTGTTTGCCAAATGGAATAAAAACAAACAAACAAACATCCCAGCTAGAATAATGATGACACTAGTCAAGTTTCACAGGCTAGCTAATATAGTAAATTGAAGTAATGGTCGATAAATTTCATAATAAAACAGCAATAGATAAATATAACAAGTGCAAGATAAGGTTTTTTATTTGTATTTTGTTTTTATTTGTAAGTTGTACAAGGGACAAGCAAAGAGATACTATAATGCTAGTTTAAACAATTTTTACATAGAAAAGGATACACAGAAAGAAAAAAAAGGAAAGAAAAAATGAGAAAGAGAGGGAGGGAAAGAAGCCTATTACATTATAAATAGATATTTACATGCACCATCACAAAAAACAAACCAAGTTTAGCTGAAGCAAGGTAGAAATTTGTTCCACTTTTAATAACGTTTGACCAATTTATTGCCGGTAGCGGCAATTTTCTGTTTAATCTGACAAGTTGCATTAACCTTGGATTTATGATACTTAATTTACAGTTGTAAATAAAATATTTAGCTAATAAAATAACATGATTTAGAATATGAAAGTCCTCTACGACATTAAATACGCTAAAGATAACATTTTCTAGCTTTAAGGATATTGAGATTCAGAAATCCAGGAACAAAGCAACTGCCAGAAAGATTTTGTTATATCACAATGAAAGAATAAATGCCCAAGGGCCTCGACTTCTGTTTGACAAAAGGCCCAAAGTGGAGAGTCAATCATTTTAAATCTGAATAATTTTTCATTTGTGAAAACAATGTTATTTAGCAATTTATGGTGAAATTCCCTGTTTTTGTATCATGTGTGACAGTAAACGGAAGAAATTAAATTTCTGGATATTTGAGCTTTATTTTCTTTTGAGAAGAAGGCACCGTTACCGTTTGCTTTTTGCCTTTAAATTCATTGTAATGCATTTTCGAAGTAGCTTTCAAAACATTTACCGTAGCGTTTTCTATGTTAATTTCAAACGTATCGTTCGAGGGGGGACAAATGTGTTGCTGATTTTGTTTGATGATAAGCTGCCATTCATTAGGAATAGAATTAACGGTTCCCAATAGTGGACAGGAGATAGCCGAGCTTGTAATAATTTTTTTTTTTTGCTTTCGAGAAACCAACTAGATATCAAGTATCAAACAATACCAGATATCAAATCTCCTATTTTAACAATTCCATGGACGGCCAGATGTTTTACATAATACGACTTGCTCTCAATAAGGATAAACCTGTTGTTCCATATTGTTTGGTTAACAACATCGTCATAAAAAACAACGATTGTTGTATTTACATCAGACCACGCATGGAGACACTCTTTGTAAAAGTCCGGTAGATAAATGAAGTTTTTTTACGGGTATTAAAAAAATTTAAATTTACCTCCAATGTTAAATAAGAATGTTTCAAGAACGCTTTTCCAAGGGCTATTGTAGTCTACAATAAACGTTTGAATGGAATGACTCCGTGACAAAATCATTGATTGGATATCGAGCATTTTTAGGCCACCATTCTCTATATCATAGTAAATGGTTTGAACCCAGGAGTATCAGTAGTATTGTGTGATCGTCCGGGTGAGAATAGTTCTGAAAAGAACTGTTGTTGGTGACTGACGTTTCGACAACCTGAGCGGAAGTCATCTTCAGAGTCAAGTGAATAGTGTTTGTCAGTCGGTGATGTTATAAGTCTGGTCCGTTGAT
>CM042751.1:26090840-26106657 GCA_022496165.2 Catalaphyllia jardinei | reverse complement strand
AAACCAGTGATGAGAATTACGGCAATCATCAACTGAAAGATAATGTCTTGATGTACCAACAATTTCTCAGAACTCTTATGTCAAGGGAAATGAAAGAGAATTGACAGTTTGAACACGGTACTGATGATGAAGGATAGGAAGTCAGTTACATTATATATATACTCCTCAACAAGGCTCGAAAAAAAACTGTCGCTTAAATTCCAGCTTGCCCTTCGAAAAGCAGCTCTCAAACTTGGTTACTTATTTTCGTATTTAGTTGGAGGACTAGTGACTTGTTCAGAGAGCAAGTAAGAATGAAAGTAGCTTGTCGGATAGCAAAATCTACTTGTCCAAGACAACTGGACAACACTTTTTTCAAGCCTTGCTCTAGTCACTAAGGAAGAAAACATAGCTTCCCTCCGGCTCTATGAACGCTTTTGCCCCGCACTTAAACCAAGCATTCTATTGTTGTGGGGGCATATAGAGCGGTTTTCAATTGAGTGTCTTCAAACCAAAACCAAACCAATTTCTTACCAATTTGACTGCTCAACCAATCTCAAACGGAAGCAAAACCACAACCAAGACCAAAGTAAGTGAAGAATTACTTTCGACATTCACTTGAACACCACTCTAAGCCACGCACTAAAGCCTTCTTCCCAAAGTTCTACTTGTTAAAGCAAGAAAGTATGATTTCTTAACAGCATCTTGATATGGGAAAAGCTTCGTTTGAATTTTCCCTCGATACATAGTTACACAGTACGTGCGACTTCGAGACCTGTTTTGTCTGTGACCTCTTCAGTTGGTCGCCAGTAAAGATTTGAATTTGAGATGACCTCCTGTAACCGTGGACGAAAAATATAACTTGATACGGAATAATAACAACTGACATTAATATAACCAAATAGAATAAATACAGAGATAAAAATAAAAGACTAAATAAATAATAAATCAATAACTAAATCAATAAATAATAACAATAAAAAAACATAAGTTTAGCATGTGGTATCAAGTTTTGTTTCATGCATAGTTACTTGAGGTCACCTTGCATTTAGATCTGTCATGGGGACCAAATTAAGAGAGCATAAATGAAACTAGTTTTGTAGTTGTATATATTAGTGGAACTGTGTGTTGAAATAAGATTTGAATGCAGCTTTTCCCAATCAAGTGAGGTTGAAAGATCACACTTTACTGATTTTGACAAGCAGACTGCTGCGGAAAAGATTTAAAATCAGAAATTCTGATAGTTGCAAATCGTAATTTTATATGGCCAATAATATACCTAAAATTCTTTGTTTAGAAACTCATCATAAATGTAAGAGCTGAGAGGTTAATTTAGAGAATAAAAATAAATACAAATGGTACGCCAAAGTTCTGCATTGATGTTTTGCAGTAGTTATTGTTTTAACGAGTCCTGTAAAGATGGAGTGGATGGAGGACGTGACTAATCAACGTTTGAGTGGGTAACCCGAAAACGCCGATCTCTGGTCCGCGGATCCCCACTACGGACCGGATAGGTGGACTACTCTACGGACCATGGCCAGTCCAAGGACTACACCTACGGACCCCACTACGGGACCACCCCTGTCAAAATAAATGGGATAACAGTGATAAGTAAATACATACTCCACATGGGTTCCCTAATAGATTACTCAGGCGGCGAAATTTTAAACGTTAGGTTATGAAAATGTGAAAGACTTGGGTTCAAGCTCGGGTGAAAGTTAATTATATCATTACACAATGCGATGTCCTTTCCTGTAGCTATACAGTACTTAATGAGATATATATATGAAATAATTCATATTTGAACTGCGGTTATAGATGCAAGTGAAATATGATCCTCGTAGTAAATTTTCCAATTTAAGCAATTGGAAAGAAGAAGCCTGAAAAAATCAGGGCTTCAACGGGATTCGAACCCATGACCTCCGCGATACCGGTGCGATGCTCTACCAACTGAGCTACGAAGCCACTGTCGAAAGCTGAACATTTTAGTTTAATCGTTTTGTTATTAGTCTCGAGTAGCAAACCGGAAACCGGTGTCTCGGTAGGAGACCGGAAGTGACTTTGACATTGTCTTGAATTGTTGTACCCCCCTCTAGCGAGAGGGAATCTAGCATGTGCTCGTTGGACGAGAGTGTTTTCATGTGAGCTAGAGTTTGTAGTAGCCGTCAAAGTTGTGCTTGTTTCGTGCTGGAAACGTTTTAGATCGGGCGAAATAAACGTGAGACAACGGAAGGAAACGGTGTGTATTATTTGTTGAAACTGGAGATCAAACATGGTGACCCGCGACGTGACTTTACCGTTCGCCTAGAGTGTTGTTGAATCGTTGCCGTTTGACGCCATCGTTGAATCAAAATGAAGCCGAAACAAATCGACCAGCTGAAAAGAGCTCGCAGTGGATTGAGAGGTTGGATGACCAGAGATTTGGATGCTGTTAGGGAGATCATTGAGTCCGACTCGCCGGATGTCACTAGAGTGGAGGAAAAACTCGAGTCGATAACTACGAGACTGCACAAAGCAGAGGATCTTCAGATGGAAATCGAAAAACTCTTGAGCGATGACTCTGATGTACGGGAAGAAGTTGACGCTCAAGGACCTTGGTTCGACATGGTAACAGATCGCATTCATGTTTTAAAGTTGTGGTTAAAAGAAAAACAAAAACAAAATACAAGTGAAAAGCCTGAAAAGTTCGAACCCATTATGCCAGAGCCAAAACCTACTTCATGTACGCCTAAGATGAAATTACCGAAAACTGACCTCAGAAAATTCTCGGGCGAGGTGTTAGATTGGCCAGAATTCTGGGACATTTTCAGGGTATCCATACATGACAACCCTGAAATACCTGCTGTCCAGAAGTTTGTGTACTTGAAGTCCCTGCTGACTGATGAAGCAGCCGGATATGTTGCAAACATTAAGACTGAAGAAGCCAACTATGAAGTTGCTGTGGAACGCCTGAAATCTCGTTATGGCAAAGATGAAGTACAAAGAAACCGACTTATGTCCAAGCTGGCAGACATGAAATCACTTGAGCAGTCAAACAAGGCCATGAGGGATGCAGTGGATGAACTTTGTGCAACTGTGAGAGCACTTGAAGTCCAAGGAGTGACAACAGAACAATATGGAGCTCTTTTGATGCCGTTGATCGAATCGAAACTCCCCAGAGATTGGAGATTGGAGTGGGCCCGAGAAAAAGCTGGTTTAGCTAAGGAAGAGGTAGGATTTTCAAAAATGTTAAAGTTTCTGGAACGTGAATTGGACATTCGAGAGAGTGCAGACCCATCTGTGGAGAAAGAGCTGTCTTTCAAACATCACCCCTCTGTGGAAAAAGAAAAACCTGTCTTACCAACTGCTTCTGGTTTAATGGCTAAACCTGTAACTTGTACCTTCTGCAAGGGTCCACACACCCCTAAACAGTGTACCGTACCTATGTCAGTAGAGGACCGATTCAAAAAGCTGAGAGAAGTGAGAGCCTGTTTTCGTTGTGCTAGAAGTGGCCATCGAATGAGTGCCTGCAGGTTTCGAAAACCTTGCCCGTGTGGACGTGGATCACACATCCCACAGCTGTGTAAGACTGGTGGAGTAAAGGTTCAAGACGCCCAGAGACAGCCAACCGTGACCCCTCTAAGCAACACACACAGTTCTCATCATAACTCCTGTTGTTTTAAAATCAGCATTCCTTGCAGATGGCATCATCGCCTCTTGTGGAGGTCGGGACAATGGTGGCACTTGATTCTGGGTACCGGTCGAGGGTACGTAGGGAGGGGTAGCTGGATTCCAACTAGGGTGACTTGGTGTGTTGTTATTGGGAATGTGGTTGTAAGAGCTCTATGTGATACTGGGGCAACCTTTACGATGATGTCATCTCAGTTGGCTGCAAGTGTGCCGAAGAGAGTTGTTGGAAAACGTCATTTGCGGATTGAGACGCTTGGGGATGTGTTGGAGGGTGAGTTTGATGTTGTTGAGGTGACTGCGAGAGGAGGGAACATTGCGAGTACCTTCACCTTTCAAGCTGTTGTTATGGATGAGTTGTCTGGTGTCTTCGAGAGGGTGGAGCCTGAGTGTTATCAAGCCCTTCAAGAGGTTGTTGGTGGTTGTCCAATCCTTGCTGATCTCGCTGGTCCTGGTGCAGACGATATTGGTATTGTGTTTGGAGAAGATTGCTATGATACCATTGTTACAGGAATGACGTGGAAATTGAGAAATGGTCTCAAGGGAACGCCGACAATCTTCGGGTGGATTCTTCATGGTGGCAGCGGATCCCCTCAAGCTGCAGGTGTGGTAGCGAGAGCCAATGCCCATGTATTTAGAGCCACTGTTCATGAACAATTGCAGAACTTCTGGACTTTAGACCACCTTGGTGTTGTGAAAGAGGAGGTGTTGGAACCAGACCTGGAGCTGGAAGTGAAGAATGCTGTTCAACGCGACGAATCTGGAAAGTATGTTGTGTCGTGGCCTTGGAAACCTCAAGCTCGAAAGAATTTAGCACTTAACGAGGCCCTTTGTGAAACAAGGCTTCATCGCATGGTTAAAAAGATGACACCTGAAGAGTACACAGCGTATGACAATCAGTTAAAAACTCTCCTTAAAGAGGGACATATTGAGCCATTGCCAAATGACTGCGTTCCCCAGTCATATCTTCCACATCGAGGAGTTGTTAAGCTTGATCGGGAGACAACTAAACTGCGCATTGTACATGATGCCTCGGCTAAGTCTGAGGGTGGCCTTTCTCTCAACGATGCCCTCGAGAAAGGACCAAACCTTTTACCACTGTTGTGGGGCATACTTCTCCGTTTCCGTATTGGCAAAGTTGGCGTTGTGGGTGATCTCGAGAAAGCTTTTCTACAGTTGTCGCTCCATGATGAAGACCGGAATGTTTGTTGTTTCTTGTGGCTTAACCCGCAAGGAGAGATTGAGGTGTACAGATACAAGAAGGTTTTCTTTGGTGCCAAATCCTCACCATTTCTGCTTCAAGTAGTCCTGAAACAGCATCTAGAGAGTTTCATCAGCAAATCAGAAATGGCTTCCCAACTTCTCCGCAATCTTTACATGGATGACCCGGTGAACTCTATGGAGAACACTGAGAAAGCAAGAGAGTTCTGGCATGAGGCGGTGCGCATCTTTAAAGATGGTGGCTTCAACCTACGAAAATTTCGGTCCAATGATGGAGATCTCCTCCGTGAGTTTTCAGACAGCCAGGTACAACAGATACACAAAGTACTTGGGGTAAGCTGGGACTTAAACTCTGATGAACTTCTTCCACTTGTTGACGTGGAAGATATTGTGCCCAAGAAACTTACGAAGAGAGAAGTATTGTCCTGCCTGTCTAAGATTTACGACCCGTGTGGGCTGGTGAGCCCGGTTGTCACTCCTCTGAAGATAATTGTCCAGGACTGTTGGAAAGAGAAGCTCGGATGGGATGAGGAAGTCAGTGTGGATCTCCGAAGGCGTGTTGAAGAAGTGTTGAAAGGATTCTCTGGTGGAAATCAACTAAGAGTCAACCGATGGTTGGGAATCACACCCTCTCGGTACAAGGACACAAGAGTGTCGCTTCACGTTTTCACTGACGCCTCCTCCAGAGCCTATGCAGCAGCAGCCTACCTTCGTGTAGCAGACGTTAAAGGAAACATAACAGCGAATCTTGTTGCTTCAAAGTGCCGACTAGCTCCACCTGATGGAGACACAATACCTCGTCTTGAACTTCTTGGTGCCTTAATGGGAGCTCGTCTTCTCAATTCATTGAGAATAGAGTACAGTGAGGTGCTCAAGATAGATGATGAATTCCTCTGGACAGATTCTAGTGTTGCTCTTGCATGGATTAACCAGGGACCGCGTGTCGGTGGAGTGTTTGTAGCTAACCGAGTAGAGGAGATTACGGCTGTTGGTGGAGTGTGGTCATGGGTTCCCACAAATGAAAATCCTGCGGACTTACCTACTCGAGGTATGACAGTCACCCAGTTGTCTGGCTCTAAGATTTGGTGGAATGGCCCAGAATGGTTGAAATGCCCTGAGACAGAGTGGCCAAAGCATTCAAAGAATGAAACAGGGAAAGCATTCCTGATCATGGCCGTAACGGACAATGAGGAACCTATGTATGTCGAGGACATTGTTGATACCCCGAGGACAAGCAAGTACCTTCGAACATTGAGAAGCGTGGCATGGATGTTACGTTGGCACAAGTCTACTGGAAACAGTCAAGCCATGCTATCCTTAGAGGAGTTGAACTGTGCTAAAACGGTTATCTTGAAACAAGTGCAGAGAAAATTTTTCTCGAAGGAGTTAAAGTCGCTGGGAAATGGCCAACCTGTTCTGCGTCAGTCTTGTCTAATATCCTTACACCCGTTCTTGGAAGGTGGATTAATAAGGATGGGTGGCCGTTTGCAACAAGTGGACGCAACCTTTGATGAGCTTCCTCCTGTCCTTGTAAAGAAGTGTGGTGTCATGGACCAGTTAGTACTTCACATTCATGAACAAATGCAACATGCTGGTTCTACAACAGTTATCTCAGAACTGAGACGCCAAGGGATTTGGATCCTGCGCTCAAAGAAGTCAGTCTCATCAGTTTTACGGAAGTGCAGGAAATGCAGCAGGTTTTTAGCTGCTCCAGCATCTGAACAGACACCCCCGCTCCCTCGATGTCGTGTGACCTGCAAGCGTCCCTTTGAAACTACTGGTATGGATCTTGGAGGACCCCTATACTTGAAGGACAACAGCAAGGTCTGGTTCGTTGTATTCACATGCATGTCAGTAAGAGCCATCCATTTAGAACTTGTGACGTCGTTGTCTACAGAAGCGTTGATACAGGCACTGCAGAGGTTTATGAACAGACGAGGTGTCCCCCAGTTATGCATAAGTGATCATGGATCAAACTTTGTGGCGGCGGCTAAGTGGGTAAGAGAGAAGAATCTTGACATGAAGTGGCAGTTTGTGGTTGAACGTGGACCTTGGTGGGGAGGAGCCTGGGAGAGGTTAGTGGGCATTGTCAAAGGACTCCTACGTCGCTCGTTAGGCCACGCCGTTCTTACCTGGGAGGAACTAGTAACTGCTCTAACTGAAGTAGAGAAAGTGATCAACTGCCGGCCTATCTCTTACTTGTGGGAGTCAGCTAATCCTGATGGTGGTGTTCCTATCCCTTTGTGCCCTGAGCAGTTCCTGTTGCCACCCCGAGGAGACTTCAAGGAAGAAGAAAGAGAACTGAACCTCTCTGATGAATTTCGACAAAGAAAAATGTGGCTGTCCTCCATGAATGACCTTTGGAGGAAAGAATACTTGCATCAAGTGCTGGGTTCACAAGGAGAAGTTTGGAAGACTCGACCAAACCCTTTGAAAGTCGGAGAGGTTGTCCTTGTAGCTGACGACAGAGAAAAGCGTCTTAATTGGAAGATGGGCGTTGTTCGACAGCTCATTATCGGACGAGACGGAAGATGTCGTGCTGCTATTGTACAGGTGAAGTCAGGTATGCTGACGCGACCAGTTCGCAAACTGTACAAACTGGAGATTTGTGCTGAATCTCACAATCTCCCGCCAATCACAAGGCTACCAGAGGATGCTGATAAGGATGAAGAGATTTTGGATGCTGAAGCCGAGATGACAGACGGTGGAGAAGAAGCTGAACGTGAAGTCTCCATGCCACAAAGGACTCGGAGTGGAAGAGAGATAGTCTGTCCAAGTCGCTTTAGAGACTGAGTCGCAACTTACTACCGCAAGTTGCGAGGTGGAGGATGTCGAAAGCTGAACATTTTAGTTTAATCGTTTTGTTATTAGTCTCGAGTAGCAAACCGGAAACCGGTGTCTCGGTAGGAGACCGGAAGTGACTTTGACATTGTCTTGAATTGTTGTACCCCCCTCTAGCGAGAGGGAATCTAGCATGTGCTCGTTGGACGAGAGTGTTTTCATGTGAGCTAGAGTTTGTAGTAGCCGTCAAAGTTGTGCTTGTTTCGTGCTGGAAACGTTTTAGATCGGGCGAAATAAACGTGAGACAACGGAAGGAAACGGTGTGTATTATTTGTTGAAACTGGAGAACAAACAGCCACACATTGGGAGCAAGATCAAATTATTGCTTAAATTGCTTAAATTGCTTACATTGGAAACTTAACTGCGAGGATCATACTTCACTTGCATCTATAACCGCAGTTCAAATATGAATTATTTCATATATATATCACATAACTTCACTGCACGGGAAAATATGAACTCAATAATTTGACCTTGCTCCCAATGTGAGGCTTCATAGCTCAGTTGGTAGAGCATCGCACCGGTATCGCGGAGGTCATGGGTTCGAATCCCGTTGAAGCCCTGATTTTTTTAAGGCTTCTTCTTTCCAATTGCTTAAATTGGAAAATTTACTGCGAGGATCATACTTCACTTACAGTACTTAATATCAAATACAAGGAAGCCTCCCGAAAGCTTCGAAATTTGTGCTGTTTCCCCTATGCCATTTGGCTCATGCCATTCTCCTTTGGGTCCGTGAACTGGTTCCTCCATTTATTCAGCAGAATTGGATAGAGACAGGCATAAACGACCTAAAAAGGCATCTTCCATAGCCAGAGGGAGCCACGGGTGACAGGTAATTTTTCCATCGGCAAGTCCTCTCGCCAAAAACAGCTTTTAGACATTACTTTGGGGGTTTAAAATACGTGTTACATTTGCACAGAGTTACGCTCGAAAGTCCATTTAATAGACAACCCATACGTGCACGTGGAATCTTTATCTTTTTGTTACTCATGCGCAGTAAGGCGCATGAGTTATAAAATGGGCTCCGTTTCTTCGTTTTGGTGTCACATTTGTGCATGCAAATTTATGCATGCATACATTTACCACGCGCTCTTTAGAGTGGGAGGGGGGGTGGGGGGGAGGAAGGGGACTATTTGAAATATTCTCCAGTAGCTACAAAAATTCTTTTTTTGTGTTCGGAAAATGTGTGGAAAGATTTAATAAAGGCAATATAGTCTTAATGTATATAACCATGAAGTATCAATGTATTTTCCATGACAACAATCAACCATTCATCCAATGTTTCAAGCCCCTTAAGACATGAAGGTCGCCTCAAGCCATCGCTTCTCGTTACATGCCGCGCTAGTTTTTTCAACCTTTACGTGGTTGTGAATGTTTCTCATAGAAATTGCACTAATTTCTAGAAGTCTTTTTCGATATTGTGGAGCCAGAGGAAAGCTTTTGACATGAAAAACATATTTATATTTTTATCAAGTTGTTTTACGCACAAATACTGAGACAGTATACGAGAGCGGGGATCCACACAAGCCTCTTATCTGCTAGTGATCTTTGAGAATTTTGAGAATTACCCCATCCGCGTGCAACGAAATGAAAATGGGGAATACTTTACAACAATACAGGCAAGTCGTTGGTATGCGTTCTATTTATTTAGTAGTCAAGGAATTCCGAGGATGCTTCAAGGGGAAATTCTGGTGCTCTATTGTACTTTTGTTTCACTTAGAAGCCATTTATTTGCCAGTGTTAAAAATTTGCATTGGTTTGCATGTATGGCAAATGAATCGGTTGTGGCTTACATAGATTTATTTGTATGGCTGGTATATTCCTGATGTAAAGTGGCTCAAAACAGTTTCCAGCACTAAGACTTTGATGGGTTGTTATAGCAACTCTTTATGACTTGATGCTACAATCATGGTGTCAAAAAACTGCCCAAATATTGGTAAACATGTTGTTATCCTTTTCATAACATAATAGGTTACCATAGCAACAGTATGACCTGCTAAAAATGCCCTTAATTACTGCTTTCGGGGCTTATAATTCAAAAACGGTACGGTATTATTATATATATATAATAATAATTTAAAGAGCTTCGAGCCAACAGAGATGCTTGTGCGCCAGAAGGATCCGAAGGGATTCACAGTCCAAACCTCAAGAAGTGAATTGAAGACTAGTATAAAAAACGAGGACGGACAACTTCGAGCGAAAGAAAATATATACATACAATAAAAAAAGGCTAAAAAGTTAAAAAATTTAATAAAAAGACGTTTCGGTCAGTGACCTTCATCAACTGATTTCTCATCATTCTTTTTGACACTTCCATAAATACATATTTTTAGAAGAAAAGAGTCAATGATGTTGCATTTTAGTTTGCAATATTTTCACTGCATCGCAAAACATTACCAGTCAAGATGCCGGTCTAGATGGGAATATCTAGACCGCTTTCAATATCAATTTCAGTCAATCAAACTCGTGAATTTGGTAGTTCTCAGTTATTGTGAGACAGAGCCATATAATAAACTAGATATAATATCACCACGTGTAAAGTATTTGTTACCTGATGCACGAAATAACAGGCAATTGTGGAGACAATTTTGTAATAAATTAATTAGTCCAATTGAGCCTTGATTAAATCTTCACAACCACGAAACTTTGCCTCTCTCGCTCTTACTGTTGTTCGAAAACATCGTTACGAGGGCTGATTGAGAAGTCAGAGTCAATTGAAGATGTTTGTCAAAGGTACTTAACATGACAGCAACAGAGAAAGGCAGAAAGCAATTCGTCTAAAAATGTTTTTCTTTTTTCAGAATTTATCCAGAAAGGCCTGTCCACGGTTGGGCGATGGAAAGAGAAATATTTTGTCGGGTTTCCCGAAATATATCTATAAACATCTTTGCACTATACGGACATGGACGCAGTTTTATGAATTAAAAGTGATGTAAAACTAGCCGATTACTAATCTTTGAATCCGAGTTGAAAAAGTCATAAGACAAGAACTCCGCACAAATGAAAACAAAAGCAGCACTAGAGGGGGGAAGGTTAGTGGACTGGATCGTCCTTGCTCCAAGTTCGCCTTGGTGTTTTTAGAATAGCGTTTTGAAAAGAATGCTATTTCCAGAGTTTCTGCATGATCAAGTGAATTGGTCATTACAATGTGGGACTCTCCTGGCATTGAAAAATAGAGTTGCATGAGCAACTCCCGAAAAGAAGTTCTGCAATCGTGGACAACAGACCTTGGGACACTTACGTAATGTAACAAATTTCCTGGGTTTTACAACTGCATATTAAGATGAAACAACAAACACATGATAAATTAAATGTTTGGAGAACTCGGAAAAAATCCGAGCCCACATGGGATTTGAACCCACGACCCTCGGTGATCTAGTCGGATGCTCTAACCCCTGAGCTACTGGAGACTCTGTGGTGAGCAAGGGTCAATTTATGGGTCTCGACTAGAACCGCATCACGCGGCTACACAGCCAAGTAAAGACTGGCACACATGAACTCACTAACAGCATCACGCTGTCACATTAAAGCATATCAAGATGCAGCCAACCAACCTCCAAAGTGAGTATATTAAAGATGAAACAACAAACACATGATAAATTAAATGTTTGGAGAACTCGAAAAAAATCCGAGCCCCAGATGGGATTTGAACCCACGGCCCTCCTTGATCTAGTCGGATGCTCTAACCACTGAGCTACTGGAGACTCTATGGTGAGCTAACTATTATTTCTCATGAAGAGGTTTGACAATATTTATACCTGGCCTTACATTAACTTCTAAATTTCCCATTGAATTTATCTGTCAATTTAAAAATAACGACTTCCGCCCATCAACTACAAACATGACATTTTTTTGGTAAAAATTCCTTTCGGGTGCGTGCTTTTCTCGCACGTTTCTCGTTTTCACAATTTCAAGGACACAATCTTCACGTGTGGTGCATTTCTTTTGTTCAAAAGCAATTTCTTACGGCTGGAATGAATTTTAATGCAGGTATATAAAGAAGTGTAGAATGACACACCCATTTTAGCGTCGGTTGCCGTTGCATCGAAGGGAAGGGCGAAGACATCTTAGTCGACGTGCTTTCTTCAGGTAAGTCCATATTTTATCTAGGTACTTGTCTTCATTCAACTAGCTATATCTTTCGTCTTTCAATTGAATCATTTAATGCTGTAATATAACTTACCTCAGTGCTGTGAAGCTTCGAGGTGCATTTATTCTACGGTGACACCGAAGACTAAGAATATTAGCGAAGTTGAAAAAACGAAAAGCAAATATTCTCCTCATGAGATTATTCGTAATCCACCACTGATCAATTAATATGTTTGTTTAGAGCTTGATCAATAATCTGCTTGGTGTTTCATTTGACGTTTTCATTTGGATGTTGTTTCGTTGTCTCGGAGCGCTACCATGTACATTCTTTCAAACTCTGATAGAAACAGAAAATTCCCACAGCCTTTGCCTTTGCTCTAACATGAAGAGAGCAGTAATGTAGTTTCAAAACTGATAAATAATCTCCAGTCCGTTTCCACTGCAGTGCACCACTTTATTGTATGCTGTTCAAAAGCTTTATTGCACATTTTGAGGGAGGCTTAATTCGCGCAAGGCCGATAGACATCTGTTAACTAATACTAACACCCGTTCAAGTCATTTTTGCTTAAGGTAACTTGCGAAAAATCTTCACTATGGCTCTTTTTTTTATCACACAAGTTGAACAGAGGCAGCGAACGTTTATCCAAAGGAGTTCCATTGCAGTGACAGGCATCAATAACCATAAACTGTAGCACAATCAGCAGTGGACTACTCACAAGTTTAAAGTTGGCAATGAAAGATAAGTGAAACACAGTTGTCGCTAGATTTGATTTAATATAACCTGTAATCGATATCCGCGTTTCTTTGAAGTTTTGCAGATAAGCCCAACTTAGAATAGAAGAATAGTCTTTATTTCAACACAATAAATGAGGGGCTTTCAGACGTAATGTAAGAAAATGTTTGCGATATAACAAAGAATGTGATAGATGAGATAAGTGAATGTCGCTGGTAATTTTGTCTTGTCGCGGAACGTTTCTTAATTTCTATGGGCGTGTCTTCGCATAGACTTCGTGTTTAGACGTATTTTGTTTGAAACTCATTTACAAACAAAAGTATCACTTTCCACTATTTCGCACGATTAAATTTGTCCGATTATTCTTTGGTCATTGGGCTGAAAAAAAGGTTCAGTTAAAACTTCATTTCTATTTTACAAATTTAGGAAACCGAACACTGATCAGAGTCGAAGCTCTTGGATCGTATTGCAGCTCTCGTAAGGTCTCCCATGAATGGCTTCAACCCTTTGAGAGGACTGTAGAACAAACAACAGAAACAAACCCCTCCTTTGCCCCCAAGAAAATGATGGCTGCTGTAACACTGACAAATAGAATTACAAGCTTACGAGAGCTGCTACAATACGGAGCTCTTACAATTTGGTAGCTCTTAAGTTTTACTGTATTTTTTCTTTATATAATTCATCTGTAGAATGCTTTAGTCATGATAATCCTGTGATCGCGTTTTTCTGTTTAAAACGTTTATGAAATTCATAGCTAAAATCTAAGAACTTCAATTTAGTGACTACATAGGCAATATCCTTTATTAATTCTAAGAAAATTACTTTTTTTTCTAAGCCTAAGTTAACTGACTAGCGCTAGCTGTGTTTGATACGGCCATAGTTCAATGAGAAAAATGTATGGTTCGCGGAGATTTACCAAGCTGGAAAAGACTAAGCTCTTTAGGCTAGCTACATTGTTATTTGTTCGCCAAAAAAGCAATTTGCTTTTCAAACAAATAGGTTTGGTTTAGTTAGAAAAATTAAGAGTGTCCTTCAGAAACCAAGCAGGAGGTGTGACTTCAAATCGTTGATTTCGCTCAAACTTGGCGCATTAGTTGGGTTTGGGGAGTGAATGATTGTGTCAAAATAGTAGGTCAAAATAATTTACTCTCTTGAAGTTGGGGGGACCGCAAGCAGAAATTACCATTTCACACTAATTTATTCGTATTTAATTAGTCACCTTTGGTTTAATATTTCTGCAACAAGAAAAACCACGTGAACACGAATTTCACTGGATCATGTTCTATTATAGCACAGATATTGATTTCAACTGGGTAATCTGATTTCTTTCCATGGTTTCATCTTCAGTAAAGTGCACATTTCGTGACGCTGTGAATATTCTTTAATAGGTGGAAAATGTCTGCAATGGGACAAAACCAAATACATAACATTCTAACATGGATAGCGAGAGCAATCAATAAGTTATCAAATAAGCCATAAAATATTTGGGCACTTCAATATATGTTTTCTGTGCTAGTGTACTATTTACATAAAAATGTACCATTTATGGCCATTTCAAGTCCAGTCCCTGAACTCTCCTTTTTCCCGCCCCATTTATAGGGGCTGAACCCGGGCGGGCGAAAGAAGAGCAAGGATAACTTGCATGCGCATGCTCAGAACGAACCAATCAAAAATTACTAGGTCCCAACCACGCCGCTCGCGTCAGCCTTTTTCAGCTCGCGCTCCGAAAGAAAACATTTTCTTTGACGTTGATATTGTTGTAAAAAACATAAAAACGTAAAAATCGAAATACAGTTTATCGTGGGCTGTACTGTTATCGATAACGAGTACGCGTCGCATTACTCTTTTCCCAAACATTTTTTCGTATTGTTTCTGTATGTTGAGCGATTTTGCAAAAGTTTTTGAGAGGAAAGTCTGACGCGTACAAGTAGCTCATTTGCATAATGCAGCGCGTGCACTTTCAAGTCCGAGTGGCTGTTTCCAATTGTCAACAAATCTTGGCAAAGATTTCTTTCGTTATCTTTGATATTGTGATAAAAAACAAATCGAATGTGGTTTAGCGTGGCACTGGTGAAATTCCACTGATTTGGGATAAATTGAAATGTGTTTAATCAATCTGAATGCAGAAATTGTTGCTTCTTTATTATCATTCAGAGTACGCGCCACAAGCCAAATCTGGAAAATACTTCCAAATATGGTTTTTCCCCCGACTTGAGGGGAAAAAATCGCAGCGTTCTGAGCATGCGCATGTAAGTTATCCTGGACTCTTCTTTCGCCCGCCCGGGTTCAGTCCCTATACGGGGCGGGAAGAAAGGAGAGTTCAGGGACTGGACTAGCCCAATTCATGAACATTCGACTAAACAACAAGCCATTTCTGTCTTAACCTAACTCGAAATCAACAAGAAATATCACTTTAAGCATTTTCCTATCGATTACGAGTAAAAACTTGGCGAAAAGAAGCGCTTGAGACACTTCTTTAAAATACTTTCGGACCTATATCTTAAGCAGCAATCTTACGATATCGATAATTATAATCCATCAAATATTTCCGCTCGAGCACGATTGGTCTAAACACGTCATGTGCTTGAATATTCCCCAGCTAAAACTGCGGGTGTTGGGAAAAGATTTGAAGGATAATGAACACAATGGTCTCCATTTGGAGCGAAAATATGTTGGGAAATTTGTCCTTGGACATATCTGTTCTTCGCAGCTCTCAGTTTTCCTCGAGCTACGCTCTCGGAAACTGTCTGCTTCTCGGAACATGTCCGCGGACAAATATCCTGGCGTATTTTCGCGCCAAATCGAGGCTATTCTTTATTTAGTATAAATTTTATCGTAGTCTATTGTGAATCTGTGAATTTGATTGGCTAAGTTACTGATGACTATCTGCTGATAGTCATCAGTTACGCATCAGCGCACATCACGCATCACGTTTGAACCTGATATAACCGTAATACAACAGTTCTTTTCTACGCGTTTCTTGACATTTTTTTCTTTTTATGCAATGAGACTACGGTAAATTTATACTAAAACAATTAGGCTACTCGCCATCGTTTTCTACGAGCGATAGTCAACACGGCTGCGCCTCTTTGACTATCTGCTCGTAGAAAACTCGGGCTCGCAATCTAATGGTTATATATAGTGCGATAGAATATTCAACTTTTTTTCACATTTTATTTCCATTTATAGCGATAAGTACACTGTAATTAATAACAGATCACCTACAACACCTTCATTACTTGAACTATTTAATTATATGAAACGAGTCTCTCTGACATTGATATAAAA
>CM042751.1:26071304-26074323 GCA_022496165.2 Catalaphyllia jardinei | reverse complement strand
ACTGTAGATTACAACAGTGATAAGTGCGTACAGTATTTTACAACTCGTGCTCAACCGCTTAATTTAGTTTTGGCGGTCGACTTTTTCCGAAAACAAACAGATCGATATTCTTCTGACACAGTTCAAATCAGCACACAACAAAATTCGATTTTCAAGCTATGGCTGTCGATAACTGCTCCGACGGGACTTTGCTCTTACCATTTCTAGACGAATCTGGATGGAATCAAGGATTAAGAACGTTTATCTACTTGATAGCGCTTTTATGGTGTTTCATGGGCATTGCTATCGTCGCCGACGTTTTCATGTGCGCTATTGAGACGATTACAAGCAAGACGAAAGAGGTTAAGGTGGCAAAACAAGATGATCCTTCAGAAGTGGAAGTTGTAGAAATTCGAGTCTGGAATGACACTGTCGCTAACCTGACATTAATGGCCCTGGGTTCGTCAGCGCCGGAAATTTTACTGGCAATCATTGAGATCGTTTTACTAAATAAGTTCGAAGCTGGTGCACTTGGACCCAGCACGATAGTTGGATCTGCGGCGTTCAATCTTCTTGTGATCACCGGAGTTTGTATTATGAGTATTCCTATGCATGAACAGCGACGAATCAAGGCGATCAAGGTGTTTGCAGTGACCGCTTCGTTCTCAATGTTGGCGTACATATGGCTCTACATTGCCCTGAGCGTGAGCTCTAAGAACGTGATCGAATTGTGGGAGGCAATTTTAACTTTTCTACTGTTCCCAATTTTGGTTGTTATCGCGTATATGGCCGACAAGGAATACTGCTGCCCTGGAAAAGTCTCTCCTCGAGATGCTGGAGTACTCGAACTCGGTAGGTACCGCTTAAATATAACATCGTTACCTATGATATTTTACGTGAATTGAGTTTCAGGAAAGCGCTAAATATAGACTGAATTGTTGACCTTACAACTTGTACGTGATAATAGTTCACAAAATGTTGGCAGTTAAAAATTGGTCAATGAGACTTTATTTTTATCCGGTTTGAGAACAAAATAAAAGGTTAACTCGTTCAATGTTTTGACTCGCTTCTACTGAGAAATTTGTTGCTAAATGGGTAAGCGAGAAATACACCGGTTGCTGTGTAACTGAAACAGTTATCATTCCCGTCGAATTTCTGTCGTTTTCTTTAATATACTGTCACTAATTACCTACAAGGTCGTACTTTTCTAAAAAAAAGTGTGTTTCAACTCGAAACTTAGAGGCCAAAACACGAGGAATTGCTAGAAATTTGTAATATTGGTTGCTAGCACGACCTACGTATAAAGAAATTGTACAGCTGTCCTCCAGGGGGAAATCATTATCAAATAGGATCATTAACATATTAGAACATTGCTGGAATTGGACACCACTAGCTCTTTCATTTGGATGCTAAAATAGAACGATTTCCTGCGATCGGAAAATAAAAGATCCGTGCGTATACTTTGGTGCCATTTTAATTCAGGGGAAGGAGGTTGCTGTGACACGACTGTTCGATAAACAATACTTGTAATGTCAACACCGTAGCATTTTCGAAACGTTGCTCGCAAAACGAAGTCAGTCAGGGTTAGACATTAAATCTACTCCAGATACATAGCAACAAGCAGGTGTTTAGCGAATACATAAATGTCAGTGGTGAATATTTGTTACTTGTTAGCAACAGTGGGTTTTGCGGAAAACAAGCCATTATAATGTAAATGAAACTTGCAGAAAGTCGACGATGATAGAAATTAGACGTGTTTTAAATTAACATCCTTATTTTGTGTACTTCCCCTGAAAAATAACAGACATTATTAACAAGTTGTCAATTAACAATGTCGGGTGAACAGTTATTTTAATTGGTGTAGTTCATCACCCTTCCTCTATTAAATGTCACCAATTCATTTGCATGTTAACTATTATCTGAGGTTGAATTTGAATATATGACTGCTTCAGCAGGTGCTTGTAGTATGCAATTATCTTTAGTTTACAGTGCCAATCTTGGAACTTGCCTTTTTTTATCGATGTCATAAAACTGGATTTGTAGTCAGGAGCAATTTTTTGAAGGGTATAATTCTTACTCATTAAGCAAATTTTAATCACAACTCTATTAAACGGCTAATGTCTAGAAGATTTGACAGGACAAACTTTCAATTTTGTAAGACAGAGGGTAATCTTCTGCATGGTAAATAAAACCAATAAAAAAAAATAAAACCAAGTATCAGAGGAAAATCTAACTAATGTAATATAAAAAAACATAGTTTTTTTTAGTTCTTAGACCAAGGGGATAACAACACATGAGACTGAACAGATTATCAAGAAATCTTGCTGTCATGCCTAATTAATAGAGTACATAGCTAATGATTCATACAGAATTACAATTTTTTGGCAATCTTCACATGTTATGTGACCATTTACTTACAATAAGAAAATAACAAAATTTCTGCATTTGCCTCTATGTGAAACAAACTCAATGCAGCCAAGATACAGTTCAGCCCTTGTGAAGGGAAACTGAGGAGAATCTATTCAACTTCTGAACTGAATGTGGGTGTCCCAATTAATTATCATTTCATTCATGGATATAGAAGAAAAGGTTTTAATTATTGATAACTGAAAAAAAATTAACTTGTCAGCAGGAAAGATTGCCTCGGTTAGGTCTATAACATATTGTTTCAATAAAGAACATATATTTACAAATTGAAAATTTTAAAAATTTTCAAAGTATTTGTTACACTGACTGTAAAAAGATTTTAAGAGAAAGATTTCTTAACTCTTTCTTGTCACTGTTTTCCCTGCGAAAAAAATTGCAAAACACTGCTAAAGAATTTAAATATGAATTATATTATGCACTTGGGCCTCGCTAATTTGAACTCAGTTATTATGAATTCTCTGTTATTTCAAACTCAACACTATTTCCCTTGGATTAAATGTCCTCCAGTCATTCACTGTTGGCTATTTCAAAATCCCACTATATATTTTGAACCAGTGTTTTGTTTTCCAGGTGAGAGTTGGAAATAGTAGGGTTTGACTGCTTTTACCTAACA
>CM042751.1:26038804-26066304 GCA_022496165.2 Catalaphyllia jardinei | reverse complement strand
TTTTCCCGAAAGCCACGCAATAAATCCTTTCTTGAACAAGCTTGTTCGATTAAGATGGCTGGTAATTAGCTTCGTTCTATTTTTTGGCGATTTTATGGACCTCAACTGCGTTCCAGTCCATAAAGCTGCAAAAAGGGATCTTTGGCCAATATCCAGTCATCTTGACCTGTTGGTCAATAACCAAATTTTTATAATCCCGATCGTACATACAAGTATTCGGATGACACAACCTCGTTCCCAGTCTCTCATCTTACCGCCCCAAGGGGCGGTAAGATGAGAGACCAAACGCATAAAAGCCATTAATCCCGCAGTTTTTTTTACTGACTGAAAGTAGTATGAATAGAGAACCGCGCCCTTATGTAGTTAAACGGATGAGTGAACGTTATATTTCGATTTTTACAGCTGGAAGGGTTCAGCCAGCTCGTGTTGAATTTGCTGCTCCGAAGTGTGCTGTTCTTGAAAGCGACAAACTTGTCCGCATTGGAGTCAAGCGGACTGGGAACACGAAAATCACAGCAAGCGTAAAGTAAGTGTAAACTGTAAACTATTTTGAAAATTGAACTTGGTTATAACGTACGCCAACCCGTCCAGAAACTTTCAGTCAAAAAAAGTGATTTTTCTACTGCCACTCTCGTCCTTGTGACGGAGAGTTAAGGGCGTTCGCGCCCAAAAACTTCCCACGTACAGATTTTTTTAAACTTTGACTGCAGGTAGAAAATGATAAGATTAGATTAAAAACGTAAAAAGGGGGTCACCGAACTCGTTTTGAAGATAAGGCGTAGCACAGACCATAGCATTTCTAGGATTTCCAGTCATTCGAGGCGATTCTGGCCGGATTCATTACTATCGGCATATATTTTAGTTGAAGAATAATATCTAAGGTATGTGTTTAACACAGCTTATATAGGCCTATTTGATAGATCTTTGCTGCATATTTCATTAAATCAGCTAGAATTAGCCTTAAAAAAGCAACTTTTAAGTCGCGCATACCTGAATCCATGTACAAATTCGACCCTATTTGAACAGTATATGAGAAATAATCAAAAAACTTCCCACGTACAGATTTTTTGTTTTTTAGTACAATGGAAAGAATCAGAAAAGGAAGCGATCTGCCAAAGAAAGTCGGGGTCACCGAGCATCCAACAAAAATATTCGCACATAAAGTTAACGCAAAGGCCATCAGCTCTATATTTTATTGAGTTTTCGACTCGGTGCGCGCGCTTGAAAATGACGTGGCACGCTCGTGACCAATGAATGGCGTGCGCACCAGAGATGCGCAGTAGCAATGGGCGCGAACTTTTTTTTTCGGCAGATCACTTCCTTTTCTGACTCTTTCCATTATACTAAAAAAACAAAAAAACTCTGTGCGTGGGAAGTTTTAATTATTTCTCATACACTGTTCAAATAGGGTCGAATTGGTACAAGGATACAGGTGTGCGTGACTTAGAAGTTGTGGGTTTTAAGGCTAATTTTAGCTGATTTAATGACATATGTTGCAAAGATCTCTCAAATAGGCTTGTATATGCTGTGTTAAACACACATAACTTAGATATGATTCTTCAAATTAAATATATGCCGATAGTAATGAATCCGACCAGAATCGCCTCGAATGACTGGAAATCCTAGAAATGCTATGGTCTGTGGTACGCCTTATCTTCAAAACGAGCTCGGTGACCCCCGATTTTTTTTACGTTTTTAATCTAATCTTATAATTTTCTACCTGTAGTCAAAAAATCTGTGCGTGGGAAGTTTTTGGGCGCGAACGTCCTTAAATGACCATTGAAGTACGGATGTCGATGAACGCAGACCCCCGTGAAATATCGAAAAAACCTCCAAATGTATGAAAGAACTGAACTACATTCTGGTTTCCCAGGAAACATTCCAGCGCTTCATCGGCTCGTCCACACCGACTCCTAATGGGTATTGAATCAACTAATTCTGTTTTTCTTTTCTCCAGCTATGAGACCATCAATGGTACAGCCATGTCTGGTTCGGACTACGAGGCCAAAAAAGATGTCCTCGTCTTTAAACCTGGAGAAACCCTAAAACATATCGACATCACTATTATCGATGACAACGAATGGGAAGAAAATGAAGTGTTCTTCTTGAAGCTGTGTAGGTTTGACTACAAAGATGACACAGTGGAAATCGGAGAACAAAGCATAACTGAAGTTACTATTATCAATGATGATGGTAAGTTGTAGAATAAACGGAGAAAGATTCAATTCTTGGAACAACAAGGGAAAATGTTGTTCACCTCTTTTCGGGGCCGGGAGGTGGAGGGGGTCGGTAAAGTCTGCATGCGAGTCAAGTGGCCCATCAGACCGAAGGTTATCTCGGTTTCTGTAGCATGAAGCTACTAGGAGTATTTCTACTCCCCCCTGGATGGGTTCCTGGTCCATCGCAGTGTTACTCCCCAGCATCAAGTTCGCCGGTACCCAAATTTACACACCTGCGCCAGGGCTCGAACACGAACCACTCTATCCGAAGACGAGTGCACTAATGCCACCGCCCCTCCTTGGTGAAGGGGTGCGAACTAGCACTCACTAAATTCACGCCACGGTCTGCGAATTGTGTGAATTTTCCCTTTATTCCTTTGTGACGTTTTCAAACATACATCGCAAGTCAGTGAACGAGACTTCAAGGAATGTATGAGAAGACTATAGGCGTGTCCAACCCGGAACTTGGTATTTGCGCAAATACCTCAAAAATTTATTTTTGTTCTCTAGTAGATAATCACTTTACGTCACGTCCTTAGAAGATTTTTCTGTTTTCACCTGATATGCATAAAGTAATTGTAACAACACGTTTTCACCATCACGTTAACAGAACCCGGGACCTTCGCACTGGAGAATCCGAGCTACGTCTTAAAGGAAAGCATTGGAAAAGCTTCCATCAAAGTCGAGAGGACCCAGGGTACAGACGGGAAGGTCGAGGTCACTTGGAAAACCATGGACCAGACTGCGGTAAACGGCAAGGATTATCACGGGGGGTCTGGAACGTTGGTCTTTGAACACGGCGAGCAAGTGAAATACATTACAATAGACATTATCGATGATAAAGATTTTGAAAAGGACGAAACATTTCTGGTGGAATTAGTGGAAACGTCGGAGGGAGCAAAACTTGGAAGTATACGAAGCGCGGCCGTCACTATTGTAAATGACGACGGTAAGCGAGTTCTTTGCTATTCTGATGAATTGCTGGAATCTCTAAACGTTTTAATATAAATGTTGAGTGAACAAGTTGTTTACAGAAATTTAGCACTTGATCATGCCCAAAAGGCGTTTGGATCCCCGGGGATTCTCTCATATGTAAGCTATGTGGGTATGTGCAGCTGTGAAGGGTTTGGTTTTCAGGCAGTTTAGTCTGGGATAAGGTATAGAAACACTTTTGGTCTAGCCCTGGAATAGGGCATAATTCACCGTGAAAGTGGTCAGTGTATAAAGAATGTAGTATAGAGCAGGGTTCTTTCCCCCGGGGTTGTATAGAGTATGTTAAACTATGATGGTGATAAAGGTTTCTGCATGGAAATGGTCGGTTTGAGAAAGGTTAAGGGGTCTGAATAGGGTTACAAAATCAGGCTGACCATGATCTAGTGTAAGGTAAGCGTTTAAGCAGAGAACGAATTTGAACCTAAAGCAAAAGAATGATATAGCAGGAACATTAATATCTCAGAAGAGACTCATATTTGCTCGTGCGATTGTGTGTTTCAGAGTATCGCAAACTATTCGACCGGGTTGTATCGCTGACGCATTTGAACCTTCGCCGTCTGGAGCTCGGATCCGAGACATGGGGTGCGCAGTTCAGAGAAGCTATGTCAGTTAATGGCGGGGATGTGGAGAATGCTACAACACTCGATTACGTCATGCACTTCTTTACATTTGCTTGGAAGGTGGACTGATGTAGAAATTTTGCAAAATACGCCTAGTTCTACGTAAATCCATGCATTATTCCCTCAGACTTGTGCGCAGTCGCTATTTAAGGGTGACTTATTTTTTTCGAAGAGAAAGCGGTCTGGATCGAGTGGAACGCGCGGGGAGAGGGAAAGACCCTTGGAGACCCGCGCGCCTTGATCCACTCTAATATCAATTCTTCTCTCCTCCCCAAGCCACCTAAATAGCGACTGTTACGAATCTAATATTACTTGGAAAAGACGGTAGTTATTGCACAATTAAGATAGCTGATAGGACCAGCTTTAAAATTAGCCACACATAATGCGTTATTAGACTCTTAGGTCACATCGTCTGAAATAATTTTCTTCTGAAAAGGTTGCAAAAGAGATTACCTAAACGATCACAGCCCCTCGGTCCTTCATATACCATCCAGCTTGGCTAAATCCATAAGGCCAAGATATTCTCCTATTAAGATTCTCTCACTTGGTTATATAAAGAATTGAGCTGCATGGGTTAGCACGCATCACGCGTTTTTTCAGTTCAGTGACTGGGTCACTTAATGAACTTTCATTTTCTTTGTTAATTATTTAACAATTAGACCACGAGCTCGTAGAAAACGAGGGCGAGTAGTCTAATTGTTTTAGTATAAATTTACCGTAGTCTCATTGCATAAAAAGAAAAAAATGTCAAGTAACGCGTAGAAAAGAACTGTTTTATTACGTTACACAAGTTTCAAACGTGATGCGCGATGGGCGCTGATGCGTAACTGTTGGCTATCAGCAGAGAGAAAACGATAATTTAGCCAATCAAATTCACGGATTCACAATAGACTAAGGTAAATTTATACTAATTGTTTTTATGAACCAGCATCTTGTTGCTTTTCAACAGGTGATCTTTGCGTTCATTCCCCCTTGTACTTGGCTTGGCGGCTGGTTGACCTTTGTTGTGGCGCTGATGATGATTGGCCTAGTCACTACCATAGTGGGAGACTTGGCCACCATATTTGGTTGCTTGATTGGACTCGAACCCGAAGCGACCGCCATTTTGTTTGTGGCACTGGGAACCAGTCTTCCGGATTTATTTGCCAGTAAGACAGCGGCTGTGAACGAGAAGTACGCGGATGCGTCTATTGGGAATGTAACTGGCAGTAACTCGGTCAATGTTTTTCTTGGCTTGGGCACGCCGTGGGTAATAGCTACCATTTATCATGAAGTTCAGGTAATCATATCTATGGTGTATTCAGCTTACCTAGCTGACGGGATTCGCATGAGAGAAAACTAAACAATGACGTCGGATTCTCCTACACCTTAACCATTTCTTGAAATATACATAACTTGTTTTTAAAAAATGTCACTGCGTATTTAACTTATATGAACTTAACTTCTTTCTTTTTCTCTCTCTCCGTATCAGGGTACAACATTCGAAGTCAACGCGGGAACATTATCTATAAGTGTTGTCACGTATAGCGTGTGTGCGATCCTATGTTTCATGCTCCTGCTGGTTAGAAGGTACACGAAATTATTTGGGAGAGCGGAACTTGGAGGACCAAGCGTCACCAAATATGTGTCAGGATGTTTCTTGATATTTTTATGGTTCGTTTACGTGTTAATTTCGTGCTTGGTAATTTACGAAATACTTAAATTTTAAATCGGTATATTTAGAGAGCAAATAACTTCACAAGATTTTATCCACTGTAAATCCACGAAGCCTACATACATTCGTCTATATTTATTTCAGGAGTTTCTTTACATGTATATAACGCACGTTTTACATTCTCTCAGTATAGTCAGATTTTTTTCGCATCATCCGGTCCAATCCAAGTAGAGTATACATGTATATAATAGTTTTTCAACGCTTCCTTGTGGTATACTGTGGAATACACCACAAGACACTCGACTTTTCGCAGCATACACACGAGTCTTTAGGTCGGTGGCCAGTACAATAAATGCGGTGTACGATAGGACCGAAGTGTAGCAGCTCCCATAAACTTGTACATTCAATCACACAACTCCTTTCCTTTCTTCCTATTGGCTGTATTTTCAATGCATGTATAAGACTTATGTATTTAATCGGGAAAGCCTGAATACAGCACAATGTTTTTCTTCTTGTAATTTTCGTCGGCGTTGAAGTGGTTTCCACTTGAGCGTCGAAAAATAATTGGTATCCATTGCTATGCAACGTGATTAAAAACTCGTGCAACTTTTTCATCCAATCAGAAAGCAAAACCAACCGTGCCTCGCTCGCAGTCGTTTTCCCGCGCCTTTCCGTAAGCTCGATGTGGTTTACTTGGAATCTTCATCGATCCACTGGATTATGTCTGTCTTCAGTGACTGCCAGAGTGATAACGTTAATTGAAAACAAATGAAAACAGCTCTACGAGTGCCGTCAAACCAAAATACAAAGGGCTTAGAAATCCATTGAACCAATGAAAACTCGAACCAAATGTATGTAACCGGCACAAAGCGCGGGAAAAGTGTCTGAGGTTGGTTTTGGTCTTATTTCTGATTGGATGAAAAAATTATAGTGGCGCGAGATTTTTAAACCAATCACAAAGCAAGTAATGCAGAACCAAATCAAATTGACACAAGTGAAAACCGATCTAAATATTGAAGTTGTTATTGTAATCGTTTTTAATTCGGACGTATTACTTAACAATTCGTGAATGATAGTAGCAAAATAGAACTTCGATCGTTTTCTTTTCAAGAACCTAGCCTCTTAAGTATGCAAGTTTATATTTGTTGGCGTTTATGATTTTTAGATGACATTCCCCTATTTACATAGGACAACCAAGCAAATCTGGCCTTCAGTTCACACCAGTTCTAAAACAACTATTTATTTGTAAATCCAAGTTAAATTATTTAATGACTGTACTATATGAAATATCAGGATTAATATTTGAACCAAAACTATATTTCGATAGACGAACTACTGAGTTTGATGAGAAGCTAGCAAGTTAAACCATGGTGCTACCTCATTGTGGCAAGGAACTGTAGACAGCAGTGCGGTCGGCGCGGAGTTTACCAAAGCTCCTCAGTTTTCTGTTGATGTCCTTTAAAAATTTGCTATAGCATGTTTAGTGCTGGAATTCGAAGAGACCGCCGTTCTACTCGGTTCCATATTCCCGCAGATATGTACGTTACGAGAATTAAAAGATACGATTACTGACATTCTGACAAAATGTTATACAGGACCTCGCGTGTGTTTTGTGTCGAGGAAATATATTTTCGCCAGTTTCCACATGTTGTGTTCCGTTATCCTAAATGAGCAGTCGTTCTCGGAACAATCTGACGTCGTCTTGAAGGCAAACAACAGACTTGCAATTCTCGGGATCTCGCGATGCGACATGCGATCTGTGTAGAAAAGTTGATTTATTGGCACTTAAAGTGAAATAACCTTGAGACGCTAAAATTCCCTCGTCGATTTGTATCAGAAAAGGCCTGCTGATAAGGAGGGAGGGTTACCCTAGCAAGCTGGTACGTTAACCCTAGCTGGAGGGCAAAAGATAGCCCGAGTTTAAGCAAAATCTTACAGGTATGCGCGGTTACACTCAAAGGGTCTGGAAACAATTAAAAAGTTAACCCGGTTAGGCGCGTTAATCCTACCTGGAGTGTTTACAATGGAACTGAAAAGTTCAGTTAACCCGCCTGTTAGGGTAACCCTAGCACGTAGATAGGGTAACTCGCCTACCTGGTAACCCTAGCTGCCTTGTAAACACGCCGAAGCAAAAAATGAGGAAATCTATGAGTGCTAGGGTAACCCTCTCTCCTTGTAAACAGGCCCTAAGAAATATAGAGCTGTTACGTTCCTTGCATTTCTCCATCGATTAAAAGTTGCTGGTTTTAACAGTCGCTTGGGAACTTTCCGCCTTCGCTATACTCGGCTATCCGTGAGAAATATTTCACCTTAATTTAACACAAACTTTCTATTTATTTGCTACATTATCTTGAGAAGAGATATTGGAAAGTGTTTCTACTGAACAGTGTGAAGAACTTAACCCACTGAGCTCTGTGTTAATTCTTTATTTATTGCAAGTTGTAAATATAATCGGAAGCGAATGCGTGCATTCCTGTAGCTCTACAAAAGGTTCAGTGCTCGTTTTCCGGCCTTCATCACACACTACGCAGGAGGAGTTTATAAACACAACTCAGAATGATCGCTCATTTAGCATTTGTATTTGAGGAAAACTCGCGTCTTTTTCGAAAAGCTCCGTGTTCAAAATGTTTTCCGTGGAAACGAAACTGACGAAAAGCCGTCGTTTTCAAATTCCTCCGGTTAGAAGCTCCGTTTTCTTGACGGATTAGTGTGGACGGTAGGCCTAACCAGAATTAAAGCTACGTGTTCAAATTCCCCGGGGTAGGATACCGGTTTCGCCCCATGGCGAGTTCGCCCCCTTGAACTTATCCTAAACTTTCTATTTCGCCAGTCATCATCTTCAATGGATTAAAGAACGAGAAATAAACAAGTTTTGCGTGGTTTTGTTTCATCGTGCTCACAATGTTGTGCTTTTTTTCTCAGTGAGAGAAAGATAATAATTTAAGCACTTGATCGCTAGTTGAGTCGAATAGGGGGCGAACTCGTTGGAGGCGAAACCGGCAGCTACCTTTGATTTCATCCTCCGTTTGTAGCTCAAATAGGAAGAATTCCATTAATGCTTCATAGTGCTCTCACTTTTAAATATTAGCTAGCAGATTTTTCCAGGTGTTCCATAGCTAGCTATCATTAGTTTAAAACTACTTGGAAATACAGCTTCATTCACAGTCACGACCTCCAGTTTTCTCTCCATATTACAGATGCATTTTAGCAAGAAGTTCGTCCTAAAAGGCTTATCACCTATAACTTAGTCAAAGTACAAACATTGTGCTAACTTCGAAAAATTTGATGATTTCTGTTTGTGCTTTGAAAATGACCGCCATTAATAGTTGAGGTCACACTGTGCACTTTTGCCCTAGAGAAAATCGATTTACTTAGGATAAATTTACCCGAGTACACCCAAGGTAAATTCATCTTGGGTTTCATTTTCCCTAGGTGAAAAGGTCCCACTGAAGAAAATCACATCTAGGTGTCTACAAGGGATTGACAGGATTAAATTTTATGCAGTGTAAACATATTTTTGGCTCGCAAATCAAAAACATGTTAGAAAATCACGCAGATCAAACAGAAAGAGTTTTCCTTTTTTCATTACTTTTTTTACGTTGTTGCAACGAGCAAGGCGATCACTGACACAAGTGATTTTTCGTCAGCGCCTGATTACTCGACGAGCCCAAAGAAGACGACAAGCTGCGTTACTCCATGTATTTACTTCTTTTCCTTTGCAGGAACGTCGGCCTCAGTACTGGTTTGAAAACTTGCTCAATTCAAATGCTCTGAACATGTGCTGGAAAGAACTTTCGGGTTACAAGGGAAACATTCCATTTAATCTGTACGGCAGTTGCTCCTGTTATCTTCATCCTTTGACACACGCACACGCACACGACAAAAGCGACCTATCGATGTTTTTTTCAAGTAAAACGTGACACGATGAAATCTTTTGCCGACGAGCATCTATTGGCTAACTACCTTGGGAATTCAGTTTACTCCTTCAAAACATGTAGGGTAACTGTCAAGGGAAATTCTGTTGTTCTCTTCACATACTCAAGCTTCGATGGAAAACATTTTCCCCAGTTAATTTACCTGGGGAAAAATCGGTCAAACTTCTAAATTTAAGTTTCCCTAGGTAAAACTGTCAACATGTCAAAGTTTACCTAGGGCAAAAGTGCGCAGTGGGAAGCTTCTTGCTGAACTTGAAATAACTTTTTCTTCCTTCATCAGAAGGTAAAATACTTCTCATTTATTTGTGAACGTTTTTGAACGAAAAATTCTAAGTAAAAGGAGGGCATGACACAAGACTTGTACAAAATCACAAAAAATCACCTAAAAGGCCATATTCTTTTATTTCTGGGGATAGGACTGGAACTAGCATGCAATCGAGGCTCAACCTCAGTTGCAAGCTAGTTCCAGTCCATTACCGAGGAAACAAATAAGGTCTATTCATTCCAGAGACGTAAACTGTCACTTTCAAGAATGGAATAGAATAGTTAAGGATAGATAATGAATATATTGTAGATATAGAAAGCGCATAGACTAAGTTACTTTTTCAGACATTTGAGACTTCATTTCCTATGGTTTGCAGATTGTCTTTCATTGAACTAATAAAAGACCTAGAACAAATGACATGGTGCTAATTCTCCTTGAACTGATTGAACAGAATGGTTGATCTGCAGTGAGTTTTATCCCCAGAGGGAGGCATGGTGGCTTCATGGGTGGTGCACTTGACTATGCATCCGGAAAGAGCGGTCCGGGACATTGCGTTGTGTTTGGGCAACACCCTTTACCCTCAGTGCCTCTCTTCACCCAGGTGTTTAATGGGTTCTGGCTAATTTGACACTGGGGGGTAACCTAGCAATGGACTAGCATCCCATTCAGGGGACAGTGGAAGCACTCCTAGTCGCTTCATGCTACAGAAACCCAGATAAGTGCCAGCCTGATGGACCATTTTTACCTCATCTGAAGAGAGATGGCGACTGACAATGTTGAGGATGACCATAGGTGTGTGTATGGGCGGGGGGCGGGGGGGGGGAGCCAGTTGCTATGGGGGAGAGGTGGAAGTGCATAGAAGAGGTGGTTTAATACACTCTGAGATTTGACACTTTTTTGGGAGTAAACCTTACAAATGCACCAAAAACTGGTAAAATCATATTTACCAAATGCTCAGTTCTGGAGCAAATTTCCATACTTCACATTACAAATCAAATTAACTTCACTCCTTGAACTGCCCTGCTTTGTTCCATTCTTAGTTCTTCTAACGTCTGAGCAATGAGTTCCCGCAATTCCTCTACAAGTGGGTGGCTTCCATGCGTAACTTTGAGAATAGCCTCTGCCTGTAGTAGTGTCTGAAAACCCTCTTTTAGCTTGTCCAAATATACTTGGAGTTTACCTGAAGTTAAGATTCAGATTTGGTAATAGCTGTTACTGAATAGCCAAACATTTTCAATGCACCTGACGTAGACTCAATAACATTTTTGAAGAAAGAGAATCCATTTCTTTGGTCTACAGTACATGCAAACGGATACAGTGCAAACCACTTTAACAAACTTGGGTATCACAATTATTTTAAGCCTGCAATCCAATCATCAAAACTCTTTTGAATTTTTCTTGTAAATGACAAACCAGATAGGACAAGGAATTCCTGCATAGGACTGTTCATTCAAACCCCTTATTTTCAGACCATGTGGTAATGTTTGTAAATTTGTGACTGAGATACAATGCACACTGGATTTAAATCCCTGAGGTGTTCTTGTGTTCTGCTATATGAAGTACATATAAAATGATCAAAACCCTACTATAAAATAAAATAAAAAACTGCTCTTATTTTTATTTTTTTGGCTTGATTTCTGGGGTCTCCTGAGTTCGGTCTACCAGCAAAGGCTTCATTCATGAACAGTGGCTATTAATCGAGCCTATTTGGTGCTAGAGTGATGCGGAGATTAATCTCCTTAAGAAGTTTAATTCAACCATCCCGACAACCATCCCCAACCCTTGCATATGGAAGTCCTCCCCTGCTAGGCTCGATTTCCAGCCACTGTTTGGGAAACAAGCCCATGCTCCTCCCTGAACAACACAGACCGGACATGAGAGAGCGGCAAAAATTGAGCCTACTCCCCTCAGGAACAGCTAGTAGATGATGGTTCGATCACCTACCTATTCTAAACAACTGAATGCCTATACTTGGATGGTTTCTTGGATAAAACAGCTTGTAAGCATCCATTGTTTGAAGTCCAAATGCTAATGCTTTATCCCACAATTCAAGATAGATACATGCATCCATAGCTTTGTCAAGAATGCCAACCCTGCTGAAGTGCAGCTTGTGAAAGAATCCTTTCTGCTCTGCTAGAATATTCTCAGCAGTATTAAGAACAGCCTCATAGTTGTCCATTTTTTCCAAAGCTTTGATATGTTTTAATGTTTCTTCAGACTTTGAGATAATAGCTTGTACTTTACTTGCCACTGTTTTGTCTGATAGTCCTTTACCACATGTATTGCAAACAGCAAAACCCCCACCTGAAGATTTAGGAAAGAGCAAATATAACTTAAGCAGAAAACAGACACTGACAGGGAATGTGTGAAGAAAAATTCTTCACAGGTACATGTATCACAACCTTATCAGTCCCAGAGCTAGGAGCAACTTTCATCTACAACTTACAGTAGCCTGCTGATCTAAAATTTGTGTAAACTATGCAACCACTGCAGGCAGTCTGTAACTCAACCACTCAGGGTCTTAAAATAATTGGGGAAAATGTGTTGCCTTTGTAATTATATCTGCAAATGGTTAAGTGTTCAAATCCTCTCTGATGAGAAAACCATAAACCATAGGCCCTGTCTCCTATATCTTCAATGTTACATGGTTAGCAGGGGACATTAACCCTTTAAGCGCTAAGGGGTCTCCCTGTGACTAGTAAAATTGTCTGGCATTTGACAGATTAAAATCGTGTGACATTTGACAGAGTAAAATTTATAAGTCATTAGGGGTGGTGAATGGTAGAATCTGAGACTCGCCAAGACACCGAGATCCTAGTTAAAAATCCAAGCCCGAGACTCCTGGTAAAAAGTTTTCAAGACTCAAAAAAGGTAAACACAAACCATTCAAAATCGAGACTTCAAGGATTACCAAAAACGCTTTAAAGATTTCGAGATCCTGCCAAAATTTTCTGAGGCCCACGTTTTTGTGGGTACCATTCGCCACCCCTGTCATTGTTAGGGTTTAAAGGGTTAAAGAACTCACACACTTATCAGAAAGAGTAAGGCACATAGTTCGTGGTGTTGCAGTCTAGCCTTGTCTCACAAGTTGGTGCTTCAAAGAGATTCTGGGTTACCCTCATTACACCTATCCCCCTTAGACAGAATTGTCCAAGAAAAATTACTATGACTACGACAAACACAAACTGAGTCATGCGACAGAGTTCCATTGTCTCCCATTAAAAATATGGATTCCAACCTCAGTCTCAACCTCAAAGCTGTTCATAAATTTCAACATGTTCTGACTGAAATGAGTGTGGGTCTTGAAATAAACTCGGCAATCTCACCACTTCATGCTCTCTAACAATTGAAGATAACTGAAATGTTTCTTAAAGTATTACTTGACAAATCTCTTGGGACTGCTCCATTACAGCTAAAATCAGAACACTGCAGACTTAGCATAAGTCCATCTTCTTCCAAAGGGGAGAGACATTTGGAACAACTGCACTCAAACATGTAACGGTTCTTCAAATCTTCTTTTCTCTGGTAACTTGGACAAAGCAGTTCCGTGTAGCTTATTGTGAATTCATCGCCTTTTTTGATTTGTTCTGTTGCATGAATAAGGAGTTTAGTGCCACTGAAAATGGCAACGCAGTTTGGAACACATGAGTGGTTGAAGAGAGATGGTATTTGATAGATGCCAACACCTAAAGAGGATGAAAAATAACTACATAAGCTAGATAGTTGCTCATACAGATTACTAACAATGCTTCAACCATACTAAATATAACTTGTTCACAAAAAACCAGGAGCCATGCCACGCAACTAGGAGACTGCAGGCTGACAATGACAAACCATGTGACCTGACCACCTGCACACTAGCATCCAGACTTCCAGATGTGCGTGAGAAAAACATTTTCCACTTCTTTCATTCTTCAGCTAATGGAAAACAACATTTATTCTTGTAAGATTTATAGACTGTACTTTTACTGAGTGAAAGCTATGCCATCATTATGACCATCCAACAAAATGAATATCTAACTCAGTCCTTTGGTTCCAATGCCTCATTTTGCAGGACTTTGTCCTTTTCCCCCTCCTCTGTCCCCTTTCTCTCTGACACTCTAGGGTATGGGAAGAAGAAAGCCCCAGGGAATGTTTTTAAACTTATTCCAGTTTAGCCTGCACCAAGACATCTATTATTTAATATGCTTCAAGTGGCAAAGTGAGATCTGCAAATCGCTTTTGCGAATAGGTCTAGTATTTAAGATTCAGACGGGGGTCTTAGGTCTTAGTTTGTACATTGCACCCCGATGTTTGTACATACCAAGAGGCTGCAACTCTGCATCACAGATAGTAAAACTGTTACATGATATTTTGCCAAACAGATCAAACACTTCACCAGAATAGGTTCTCTGAAAATCTCTCTCGCCAACAAAATGGTTAAGAACCGTTACGATGGCAGAAAAAGCCTCTTTTCTTTCATCATCAAACTCTTTCTGATGCGACACAAGAGCCGTGTAAACAGACGACAATTTACCAGCTTGCGATTGTTGCTGTTTCAGGATTCTTGCCATAAGTCGCACCAGATCAGTGGGAATATTAGGAGAAACACTTAATATGCGTTCGCATTCAGTTTTATGATCCTTCCAAGCACTCTTTTGACATTCTCGGTTACAATATCGAGCAAACTTGCACTTTGAACAGCGCTGGAGATCTTCGCTTTTGGCAAAACAGAAGTCACAGCACTGCCCACGGACACTGTTACTCAAAACGTAGACGGAGGGAGTAGATTCCAGTACTTTATCCCCAGGTGCTAAGGATTTTAAAGCTCTTAACCCTCGTCCTTTTACCTCCCCGGAGTAAAAAACCTCGAAAATATCTTCGCGAGGTTTCCAGTCCGCCATGTTAGAAATGTAACCCGCTGAGTCTGATACCGTCGGCTCTGAAATGGAAAACTTGTCATTGGTTCTTACACACAACCAGTAATTTCAAATGGATGTATCCGCTGGCTAAAAGAGTCTGCAGTCTGAAAAAAAAAAATGGCGTAAGATTTACAGTCTAAGCTTGCGACCACAACTTCCAGACTTATATCATGAGAAAGGCTTAACATCGACCTTATGAGCGTCACGTCACGATGCAAACTACTCTCATCCCGGCTGTTTTATACAACGCGTCAATGTTGTGTAATAAACACAATCCGATTTGTTTCAAATGCAAGAGATCATAGCTGCCGTGAGAACGATGAAGCTACATTGTACATTCATGTAGGTAAATACAGTCTAAACTCCCGTTAGCGACCACCCAAATTTTCTCAAGCTAGGTGGCCGCTTATGGGAGGTTGTTGCTTACGAGAGCTTAGATCATGTACGTTGGTTCAAAATTTTGCCTCATTAGCATGTGGTAACGTACGCGTAACTGTGGAGACTTAGAAAGACCAATCTCGAGAAAAAATCTGGTAATTCCCATTGAGAAATTTCGGTCTCTTGTTATAGCCCGGAATATGATAATGTTACAACACCGGTCAGTACAAAATGCAGACTGCAGACTGGGTACAAAATGCAGACTGACAAGAAAAACTGTTTTTTTGCGTCAGAAACGAGATAACATTCGATTTCATAAGTTACCTATTGTCACGCAATAACCTTACAATGTCATCTCCCATAAACACTATAACTCTCTTTTTTTTCAGAAATGTTATTTTACCACATGGTTCTGTACTGATTTATTTCTAGTTGTGTAAAGATCAAAAGATATAATGCTTGTGAAACTTCTCCCAAGTTTAGTGGCAAAAATATCGAACATTTGCGAATGTAAATGTTAATAGTTTATTTATTGTTTACATGCGGGATTCATGACACTCGTCATTTGCATGCTGCGTAGTTCTGCATATGTTTTGTCTAAACTAATTCTCAAGCTCTCCCAAGTATTTTAAATCATGTTTTCCACTTAAACTGTTTGCTCGTTACAAAATGGTGAATTTGAGCGATTTGGTGGGTTTTGCATTGACTCTTACTGCACATTGTAAGAAGGAGTCAAGGGTAGAAAGCTCATTTTCAACCGCCCAGCGCCCAGCAGACTTTCACCCAGAAATTTGAATCGCCCAGCTTCCAAATCAAACACCAAATAAACTGAAAGGTTGATGCTTCTTCTCATGAAATTCAATCGAAGATCCATTTAAAATCCAAGTGCTAACCGCCAAATAATATTCCAGAAACACAGCTTTCGAAGCGACCAGCATCCGCGGCCAGGATTTCGTGTGCTAAGAGCAACAGTCACGCTGTTTGCTCCACGCTGATTGTATGTATTCTTTACCATCATCCCAATCAGCGTGGAGTAACAGCATGACTGTGGATGAGCTTTCAGAATGCCACAAACGCAAGTCATTCGAATGCTAAGTTTATGTAAAATGACTTTCAAGTAGCATTCAAACATCTAACAAGCAGTTTCGTCGGTTTAACAGAGGGGTGTTTCAGTGAACATCAAAACAGCGTGGTACAAAATATATCGTTGTCATAAATTAATCATGATGTGATGCGGTTGCGGTTAATTACAGCCGTGAATACTCGATGAAAGGTTTTCGCATGATGTTTGCATAGGTGAATCGTTTATTGTGTCAACCTCAGTACGTTTTTTAAAACAGAAACATTTTTAAGCTTATTAGCCTTTGGCAAAATACTCTAATCTAGTAGCTCATGTTGGCTCATCCCTCTACAATACTTCCTAAATGACATAAAAAACATCTTCCACATAAACTTCACAGGTAGCACTTCACTTTCCAATGAAAACTATAGTAGGTAAGGTATAAACTCGAATGTTGACACGTTTCTGACGTAAAAAAATTAAAGTTTTTTTTGTCAGTCTGAATTTTGTACTCAGTCTGCAGTCTGCAGTCTGCATTTTGTACCTGGTCTGCAGTCTGCATTTTTTACTGACCGGTTACAACATCTAATCCAATTCACGCTCTATTATCTGTCAAGACTGGCTGCTTATGGGAGGTTAAAAACAAATGAGAATTTCAACGTTTAACTTTGAAATTAAGTGGTCACGGTCACCTAGGAGAGACAGTCGCTTACTAGAGGTTCCAAATATAATGACGTTACTTGGAAACTTTTGGTATTTTGGAAAACTGATCATTGAGGAGAGCATCCACAGCTAGCTAATATCTAGCTTAAAGATGATTTCCAGTCTGTACAGCGCAGTCTCAGAACCCTAATGTTTATAAACATTATAAACGGCTCACTCGATAGAATGCGAATCGATGTTTGTTCGTTAAGAACCACATACCTTATCTCTGAGACCATTCAAATCTTTTACCAACAGCTTCATCGATTTTTACAGCTGTGAAGTTGTTTCATGCATTCATTTGAGAAAGAACATTTAGTATAACGCTTTGACCACTTTGTATCCATAATGGCGGTTGTTTTTAATTTTTAAATTTACTTCATGTAAGTAGTTGCAAAATGTTTACATTTTATGATGTCTTACATGACACGAAACAAAAAAATAAACCAACTCTCGAGAGTGTGCAGTACGGACTGGAAATCAGCTTTAATACTCTGACACTTGAATAAAGTTCATTCATTCATTGCGATCTAGATATTCGACTGTATTTCAAAAGACTTCAATCAATAAATCAATCAATCTCTGTTTATTAATTTATAGAGGGTAAACACCTAATAGTTACCAATAACACTTGATCAATGTTGCCCTGAAACTATATATTAACTATCGTAGACTTTGATAAATCTCTGCGAAACGCTTCTGGCTACATTGGTACAGCTGTATTACCTAAAATGTAAAGACAAGAAATTGTCTTCACATTGTACAAATGTAAGACTGAAGCTTATTATTTTGTTATTGTTGTTCTTTGTAGTGGCCATACTGCAAGCAGATCTGTACGTTTTGCAATTTTAACAAATATAAGAGGTATAGGCAGATAAATTGAACTTAATTTTTTAGTATTTAATTAAACTCAGTGAAAAGGATATTGTTGTAAAATTCTACTTATCAAAGCCATGGAAGTATTACTTAAAGCCATCCTAACAAAGGAAATGAAAAACTCAAACTTATTTCTACTTTCAACACACTACTGTGAAAACTTCAAAACTTCAAGACTAGTTTTGAAGTTTTGAAGTTTTCACAGTAGTGTGTTGAAAGTAGAAATAAGTTTGAGGTTTTCATTTCCTTTATTAAAAAGGATATTGACTTCCAATCAATGCACGACATATCCTCAGAGTGGCTCTTCATTTCATACACACAGAGCAACAACCATACCATAACCATACCATAACAAATACCATGTTTGGGTATAGGGATGCTGGTGAGGGTTTGAAATCCTGACCCTACTTAGGACAGAAATACTCTTAAAACTCTAGGTTGTGTAGGATGGCACACTATATTTTTAATACCCCATTTAGGACAAGAGACAAAATGTACACTCCCTCATTTTACAGGAATTTAAACTGTTTAATCAGCCATTCCAGTCAGACAAATCTTGTTGTATGCGTCTAAAACTCAGTTAACTGTATCTCTACACTTGAACTAAACAAAAGGCCATCAAGCTTTAAGCTCTAAATTATTTAAACTACAGGATACCAACAACAAAATAGCATTCTTGTCCAGACAATGATATGATATTGACTGATAACCTTGTAATGGCTGGTTAACCTCTTGGCTCATAATACCATGCCCTGTTTAGGACAGATCCTGATCCTGTTTAGGACAGAGGCGAGTAAAACCGTGTACCCTGTTGACCAGAAAACCATACCCTGCGGCGGCACGTCCCTGTATAACCCAAATAAGGGAATACCCCCACCCCCGAATGGGCAACAAACTCAGTACTCTACTGCATCTCCCTCCAGAGGGGGCCTCCCAGGAAAGGGAGCAGGAAGCATCAGTTTCCTTGAGTGCTTTCATACCAAACTGACCGGTCAGAGATCAGTAGGAATACCTGAGGAAAATGGAACGACATTTTCCGATTAAATCGGGCCAACCAATACACCTTTATCACACAGTGGCCATTTTGAGTCCCAGGAGAACAAAAAGCTTTGTTTTTGCCCATCAAGCCTCGCACTGCTAGCTGGATGAGAGGTAAGACGGGCAAAATCTTTTGTTTCAGCATTGCGCGATAAAGTTCAATAGAAATGGCTGTTGTCATTCTAAATTCTTTTACCGAATTCCCTAATTAGGGCAAAGAACCAGTTTGTCAAAAATGGAAGGGAGAATTTCGGTCGGAATATTCCGACCGAAATATGTGGACCTTCTCCAGAGGTGATCTCGAATATTCCGGTCAGAAGAAACCGAAACGGACCTTTCCATTTGAATTCCAGCCAAAATTTCTGGAATCTTTGGCATAATGGAAAGCACCCCTTGTTTCCTTGAAATACATGTAAGTGATCATGTTCCCTTGTTCCCCAAATCCCTCCAATGGCTATCAGGTTTTTTTTTCATTCTGTCTGTGTCTATGCACTCTACAGCAGCCGCCTGATTTTATTGTCCATCTACAAGTGGTGGACAAAAGTCCTTGGGACACTGATGTAATGCAACAAATTACATGACTCTATAGATCTGTGTTTTCCAACCAAAGCTTGAAAAAGCACTGTTATCCTCTTAAAAATGCACTGCAGCTGTTCTCCCTCCCAATCCAATACAATGCTGAAAGTACTCAAGAGAAATTATACATGCAGGTGTATGCTCCAACATTGTGGATGGGTTGGGGGCAGGGCCTGGGCGACTAGACTGTAATTGCATTTGCCTATGATTGATTTTGTGCATATGATAAAGCGTCACAAGTGTAGATTTGTCCATGATTGTAGGCAGCTATTGTAGAGAGGTCCTGGGCTGGGCTGTTCAGAGCCTGATTAAGATAACCCAGGGTTGGAGAGAATTTCGATTTCCATTTTGTAATTTTTAGGTGAGGTGTTCTGTTTATATGGTTTTTCCTTCAGTTTTGAGCTGTACAAATCTCCAAATGGTAAAGGTGAGAACATTTTTAAACAAGAAAAAATAATGGTTCATTTAATAAATAATCCTGGGTTATATTAACTGGCTTTTGAACAACCTGGACCCAATGTTTGAGTACAAAGCTTAATTGACTAATGCTTTGTTTCTGTCTTATCCATGCCTCTAGCAACAACGTAGACCATCACCGTATGCGGAATTGTCTTGTAACAGAAACAGAAACCCTGTTACAATTGTCTGGTGTGAAAAGGATTTCCTCAGTTTACTTTGGTGGAGGTTAGATTGGCAAAATCTATATTACTTTAAATGGAAACTGTATTTTCTATGTACATTGCATAGAAATGTGGTGTTGTGTAACCCATCAAATGTGAGCCACAAGACTATAAAACAATATGAAATGTTATTGATATTACATGTTCATGCATGACTCATCCCCAGCCATCTCTCAGTCTCCAACAAGAGTGACAGACAACTGGGGATGAGTCTGAGGGAGTGAGAGTTGATTTAATATGATATTCAGTACAACAATGAGAGTTGACTAGGGATGAGTCAGTGTTAATGCTTTTTCAACATTGATCATAACAGTTACAATTTCCTCAAATGTGATTGGTGCATAAACTGCTGTATTTTGCTCTAATTAATCTGCAAAGTTGTAATCGGACAGTGTACATGTAATTGGACAGTTGGCTGTAATAGGACGCCTGTAATCAGACAGTTACATAAGCAAATCATTTTAATTAGGTCTTCTCTCTAACTCCAACAATCACAACATTGGTTACAATCACTATAGAAACTAATTCAACAGACTGACTTTTAATTTATAAAATTGTGGAGGTTTTAATAGTCTTCGGTGACTGTTTTAAAAAGAACTTAACAGCCATTTTGCAAGCTTTTCTCCATGTTTTTAATTATGATATTTAAAACTGACTAAAGTTCTTCTTCAAATGAAATTTTTACTATAATTATATATTTTGGGGGAAATCCTAATTGTTATGGTTAATTCATAACAGGATATTGTGTTGTCCAATTCGGTCTGTAATCATACTCGTGATTAACAAATTAAATCGGACTTCCGCTTCGCAGCCGTCTATTTTGTTAATCACTTGACTGAATGATTACATACCAAATTGGACTCCACTCAGTCCTATTACATGTACCATTATTAAATAATAATTTAAGGTACCAGGATACCTCAATTGACCATCTTAGTATGTTTTTGTGTGGAGGCTTTGAAAATAGCTCCCAATAAAGTAATACATTTCCTGAAAGCTTAATAAACAAGGAATACAAAGATGTGGTTTTTTAAAAATATAATTTAAGGTTTAGAAATTTTGTGCAACAAAGCAATTTGTTTTACTTTAATGCTTTTGCCTTTATCAAGTTCATTCAGTGCCACATGCCTTGATGACTGTGGCAAAGTGATTAATATTAGAATTCATTTGATTTGTTTCATGATGCCCTTCAAAAGTGTGTTTATAACCTCCAATTTCCGAAAGATCTCTTTCAATTGTTTCCTTTTTGTATTATTGTAAAGTTTGACAATGGAATGCTTTGAATGTTCTTTGACAAACAAAGCCATCATATTTTCTTTGGCATACATGCCCATGTATTGTCTAAATTAATCATTGATACTAGTATTTAAGTACTATTTAAAACACGAGCAGCAGTGTTTTATCGGGTTTAAACCCGATAAAACACGTGCTGCGAGTGTTTTGAACGGCTTCAAAAATCCGCGATAACACCTACCTGCGAATTTTTCTACTGTTTCAAAAACCCGAGAAAACACTTGCACGCAAATTTTTCTACTGTTTCAAAAACCCGAGAAAACACGTACATGCGAATTGTTGTGCGGCTTCAAAAACCCGAGAAAACGCGTGCATTTCAATCGACAAAAATTCTGTTGTTTTCGTTGAGAGCTTTTTGAGTCGAAGCTTTTTGCCTCAGTCCTCATTATTTCCTTAGAAGAGTCGTGGTTATTTGTAATGCCTCCAAAAAGAGCTTTTAGAAATTCTAAAAGTGTTGAGCAAGAACGGAATGTGAGCGATTTATTGGGGCCACCTTGTGATGTAGTGGATGTAGTGGATGATCCCGACTCAGATTTGAATTACGAAGTTAGGGATGAAGAATTATGTAACATGCCAATGCCCAGTGAAGTATTTCATATAGAGATGTCTAAGTCAGTGTTTCACAACTGCACGTTTAATTTTGCGACAAAGTAAAACCATGTGTATCCTTGTATTGTAAAATATTATCCAGGGAAATGAAATAAATATTGTGAACGCGGGGTGAACTATTTGTACACCTGTCATGTTGGTTGTTAATGTGTGATTATCATTATACATGAATTTTTAACGTAATTGATTGAGATCTTTATATAAAGATTATGTGTGATCTTTATATAAAGATCATGGTAGTCGTTCTCATTAAAAATTCAGCGATAATTGTATTGTTTAGGCATTCAACCCCACTTTTCCCTGGGACTGAAATCAAGTCCCTTCCCTGGCTTTTCAGAATGACCATGTTTTACCAGGACTAAAGGTTCATGCATGTGATCAATTTGACGTCTCTGATAGGGTCATGTGCTTATGAATTATTAATGAGTTTTTGAATCATATTTAATCATGATTTGTTATGCTTACAATGTAGGTACACCTAGTCTAGCAGAACCTTTGACTATTTCCTCAGTGCTGGAAACTGCATCTAGGATTTGCCATTTGCCAACTGAAGCCGAAGTGACACTTGAGGCTAACCCCACCTCAGCTGAAACTGACAACCTGAGGTAACACTAATCCATATAGCATGTTTGTATGAGGAAAGACTAATCCATAGTAAGTTTGTACAATGAACACTTGGTGCACTTGCTCCAATTCCAAACCAATCATTTTAAACACAGAATTCAGTATTGGAGATTGTACATCCTTGTACGGTTACATGTGTTATAAAATAATATATGTGGAACAGGAAAATATTATTTTATGCCACTGAGAATGCATCTCAATTTGTTTATTTGTGAGTCTACTGAGTTCTTATAATTATAAAATTTATATTTTTAACAAATAGTAAGGATTATCATTCAATGCATTTTATTTATTTATTTATTTTAATTATCTATTTATTTATTTACCACCATGTACATTCATTGAAGGTTACAGCGATTGATAAATTAAAATATTACAAAAGTGTGCTGTAGATAATAACTAATAATAAAAGTAACTAAGAAGTGGCGAGCAGACCTCAAGAAACCACCGGGTTTATACTGAGAGGTCCCCTCGGAGATATGTTTCTACTCTTAAACTAGTAAGGACATTGTATTGAGACTTGTTATTTATTTACTTTTTACAACACACGGTGGTAAGACTATAAAGACATAAAAGAGTTGATGGTAATACGATTAACTAAGGAAATCAAGAAGCTTTCTTTTGAAGGTGATTAGACTAGGGGAAGACGTAATTGATAATGGCAAAGCATTCCATTGGCCAAGAGCCCAGTCCGCCTGACCTGCAAGCAACTGCATATAAATAATGGTCTGCTCATGAATACATACAGTGTGAGAGGAAAGACATTGCATTTTTCACAGGACGTCAACCACATGAATTCCAAGTGTCATTCGGACATGCCAAATGATTCTTAATGCAAAATTAATTAATAAAAGCAATACGATGAGACATTGCATAGCTGCTAAAAAACCTTGTAAGAAATGGTACTTGCACACGAAGTAATGTGTATATATAAGCGAAGTGATATAAGAAAGCGGTAAACTATAAGAAAGCGGTAAACCAAGCGGTGTAACAAAGCGATAACCAATACTTTGGAAAACTAAGATTCAAGTACTAAATATAATGAAAACTATAATCGACTAACTAGAAGGAACTACAAAACTTAGAAACAATTGTTCCGAAAGTAGAATGAACTATAAAATACAAAAAGATGCAAAAACTTACTTCTGTGTCTGCTTGAGGAATTTCACGAGTTGTAACATAGAAGCCTTAAGAAACTTGATGTTAACACGTTGAAAGGCTAACCCAAACTGAGAGTTTTCCTGAACACGTTAGAAGAACTTAATTAGCTTTCTTTGTTCCTAACATTGGATGTGGGTAAACATGTCCTTGGACTAACCACAAAAACATGTAAAATAACAATGCAAAGAAACTTCTAAAGGCTAGAAGGGGAATGCGAAAAACCCATATAACTATTTGGCAGCAGCACATAGTACTGTCTAAACGTGTTTTGCTGCAAATGATATTCTGCTCTTGCATAATTGGAACCACTTTCTTGAGAGAAAAATAGTAAATCACTTCCCTGAGCTGTCAGGAAGTGATTAAAATATGAAAGCAAACTTGGTGATCAAATGATAAAACAATTATTGAACTTGGTTATTGCAAAATATCGTGATTTGTCAGTGTCTCCCAGATCAATTATTTGACTCAGTCTTCAGCTTCAGCAGATAATTGATCTGCTCATCACTGACAAATCACAACATTGTGCTCAAACCTCATCCAGTACCAGTAATTGTTATTTACTGGGTATTTATCTTGAAAGCTGAGACTTGCAAAGAGTTCTGTTCCTAGTTGCTCACTGACTGGACTACCTAGCAGATTACTTCCACTTGCCAAAATGTAAAGCAAACGTATCCTGGGCTTTTGGATACAAGGTTTATCCTTACCTCTTAAGGATATTCACGCCCAAAAGTTCCCACGTACAGATTTTTTTTAAACTTTGATTGCAGGTAGAAAATGATAAAATTAGATTAAAAATGTTAAAAAATCGGGGGTCACCAAACTTATTTTGAAGATAAGGCGTATGACAGACCATAGCATTTCTAGGATTTCCAGTCATCACTATCGGCATATATTTAAGTAGAAGAATCATATGTAAGTTATGTGTGTTTGCTGCGGAGTGAGCGTACTGAGCATAGCAGCAGTTCCTAATCTAAATACAAAATAAAGGTAGCAAAATTTGAGATTTCGCTGTGGTTTTAGCCTCACTTTCAGCGGACCACAATGCTCTGCGCTGTGGAAGAGCCTCGCTTTCAGCGGACCAGAATGCACTGTGAGTAGTTAATGTTCAGGAAAGCAGCGCCCAGTCCTCACTGTCGCCACAAGCACAAATTCTTCAGGCGTGACAAACAATTGTGGGATAAGCTTTACATAATTACAGCCGGAAATATGATCTTTGTTTTAACCTTTGTTGTTAAAGTATCCGTGCAAATATCCGTACTACGTGTCGCATGGAATATAGAAATGTAGTTCTTGCTTTCGGCCTTAAAGCTTGTAGGAACACGTAGGGACACTAGTTCCTTCCAGCAACTAGATAAGCACAGGATTCTGCTCTGGTTAGTTCCTATTTCGGCAGGATTTATGTAAGTGTTTACCCATAACTGTAAAATTGCGGTTATGTCGCAATTAAGTTGTTTATGCCAAAGGAAACTCTTATTACCCTCTGTGTTTTGTAACACGTATAAGTTAGCTACCATTGTGTATAATTTTATAAGAATCTTGATTCAAGCTATACACAAGCTCTATACAATCCCCACTTCAATTTGCAAACAACATCCCAATTTCCGCAGCACTTTCATAGCCCTGGCTAAACTAGTTAACACAGTCTATACAGGCCTATTTGATAGATCTTTGTTACATATGTCATTAAATCTGGTAGAATTAGCCTTAAAAATGCAACTTCTAAGTCGCACACACTTGCATCCATGTACCAATTCGACCCTATTTGAATAGTATATGGGAAATAATTAAAACTTCCCACGTACAGATTTTTTTAATTTGTTTTTTGGTATAATGGAAAGAATCAGCTGCCAACAAAAATATTCACACACCAAGTTACCGCAAAGGTCATCAGCTCTATATTTTGTTGAGTTTTCGCGCGCGCGCTTGAAATACATGATGTGGTACGCGCCACGTCATGTATAGCGTGCGCACTCGAGATGCGCAGTAGCAATAGGCGCGAACATCCTTAAGTCTACAGTCAAACCTCCTGGAAGTGACCACCCAAAATTTCAAGCCTAGGTGGTCACTACCTCTTGGCAGTCACTTTTGAAAGGTTGTTCACCTACGATATTATAGTGATTTGACAAGGAAACTCTCAGTATTTTGGAAAACTGGTCATTGATGAGTAGTGTTCACTTATGGGAGGTGGATGCCACTGGAGTTTGTAAATACTAAATATGGTGTGCCTTGCCTTTATGAGTAATGTACAATTTGTTTGCTGTTGTTTTAGACATTTCCATACAGCTGGGATCAATCGGCTTTCACTTGGAGTCCAGGTTCATGTTTCCTTTTAAAATGTTTATTTATATATTTCATCTCAAATTAACAATAAAAGCATCATTCTTGTTAGCATTCAAATATTAAATGTTCTTGACAAGTTATCTTGTAAATTTTTGATAGGCCTTCAGCATGAGGGATTTAACTCTCCTGGGGAGAGATAACACCATTGAAGATTCACTGCAGTGAGTTAATTTTTAACCTTGTGGTTGTGACTTCCATTCTAGTAAACTTTGTTTATACATTGTAAACAGCCTGTGCAGTCCTGAGTCACATTGTAATTGATTAGTAACTAATGATGAATGTTGATTCTGTAGAGCATTACAGACTGCAAGATCCATATTCCCTGGGAAAGTTTCAATTGATCTAATGTTTGGTCAACCAAACCAAACACTAGATGACTGGAACAAAGAGCTGTCTCAGGTGAGTAACAAAAAAAATTGTGCAAGTGAAGTATGATCATCGCAGTAAATTTTCCAATTTAAGCAATTGGAAAGAGGAAGCCCGAAACAAATCAGGGCTTCAACAGGATTCGAACCCATGACCTCCGCGAATACCAGTGCGATGCTCTACCAACTGAGCTATGAAGCCACACATTGGGAGCAAGGTCAATTTATTGAGTTCATATCTCCCGAGATATGAACTCAATAATGACTGAACTCATAGCTCAGTTGGTAGAGCATCACACTGGTATTTGCGGAGGTCATGGGTTCGAATCCCTTTGAAGCCCTGATTTGTTTCAGGCTTCTTCTTTCCAATTGCTTAAATTGGAAAATTTACTGCGATGACCATACTTCACTTGCATGTACAACCGCAGTTCAAATATGAATTATTTCATATACACTTTACAAAAAAATTGCACCGATATATTCTTTATTTTATTATAAGTGTTATATATATTCAATGATTTTTACTTTACAGTTCCTGTGAATAATACTGACTTGTTGTGATGGTTTTTGATCTTTTCTGCCAGGCATTATCTGTGTGTGATGGTCATATTTCATTATACCAGCTGACTCTGGAGAGAGGTACACCACTTTTTAAGAGTGTGGAATCAGGAAAATTGGTAAGGGAATCAAAAAATTTATTGGTACCTTAAACTATTTTTATTATATTTGAAAATTATTTTTCAGAAATGTTTTATTCAACTGTTTGCTATTTTCTTGTTTCTCGGTTGTAGTTGATTATGTTATTTGAAAAATACTCTGTTTGTTGTAGTTTAATCTATGTACATTTTATTTCTTTTTAAGATTCTTGTAATCCCACAGGTCTGTTCTTCTTTTTCTAAATTTTCCTTGGCTTTGATAGATCTACCTTCATCTGAGTTGCAATCTGTAAATTCTCTGATCAAAGTGGATGAAAGGCACCAAAAATTCAGAAATGAAAAAACAGATCGGATTACAAAAGTCTTAAAAGAAAACTCACTGATCCCAACACTGGAAGTAGTTATTTTGTTAATTTGTTTGTTTTTGTCAGCCACTGCCTAATCCTGATGTCGTAGCTGATATGTACCAGTTGGCTGTTGAGGTAAAGAAATCCTGACATCAGACATAAAAAACAAAGTACACAGTTCCATTTCTTTCTCAGCTTTATCCCTCTT
>CM042751.1:26033744-26038794 GCA_022496165.2 Catalaphyllia jardinei | reverse complement strand
GGAGGAGCATTGCGTGACGACCCTAATAACGGCTGCGAAGGAGACTAATCCAGATGTTGATAGAGGGTAACAATTCATACTTGAGGGTGGATCTGCCTTTAGTACACAATCATGATCCATTGTCCTGTGGTACACTGTACATTGTTTCTTTATGATGAAAGAGATGATCTGTAATTAAATTTCTGGCTAGTTAGTGTTGTATCTTTGCTTGTTGGTCAGTGCCAAAAGAATAACAATAATGAACAAAGTAAAGTGTGTTTTAACTGAAAGTTGTTTATTTTTGATGTGTTTCATTGACTTCATTTGCAAACTAACAGTGCATTATTATTAATAGCTTAGTATTTCTATTCATTAGACTTTGATTGCAAATGGATTCTACAGATATGAAGTTGCAAACTTTGCAAGACCAGTAAGATATACAATTTTATGGATATACATCCATTGTATTTAATGAATATTTTACTTTCTTCTCATGTCCCAAATTGTTCCATTATTGTTTAATATCATGTGTAATATTGATTTTATCTCTTTATTAATAATAATATCCTTAATAGGCTAACAGCCTACAATAAAATGATATCAATTGATAGTGATTTACATGTAGATGCACTGTACACACAATGCTGTGGTATTAATTTTTTTGTTACTTTGACTTGTCTCTTTCTTCCAGGGTGCAGAGAGCAGGCACAACCTGTCTTACTGGAATGGCAGTCAGTACATTGGAGTGGGGCCTGGTGCTCATGGCAGGTAATAGGAATTAGCAATTATTGAATTCGGCTTTTGTAGGATATGAAGAATTCTGCAGATCAAGGAGGTTGTTATCCCTTGAGGCCTCGTTGGATAACACCCTCCAAGGACCCATTCAGTTATTGCGAGGTTAGTAATAATTCCCTTCTATCAATCAACAGATTTGTTCCTCGTGGAAGCGGAAGTGAAACACGACAGGCAAGAGTGCAGACATTGGAACCAAATCAATGGATGAAAGAGGCAAATGTCTAACTACATGTAATAATGCTTGCAAATAATTTAGTTACTGAATAGTTGTTAATGCAGTGGTCACCATACAAGGCAATGTATAGAACTTTTCAGAAAATATCCATACCTCCCCCATGGAAGAGATTTTCTCCTAAAACCTCTCACCTCTCAGGAAATTCCAATTAGGCTTCCTGCAAATGTTGCTGTTACTGAACCCCAACCCCATGCCCCAGGAAATTCCAATCCCTTTTGGAACTGCACAATGTGTTTTATAATTATTTTTGTTGGTGGTTTTTAATTTGGAAGTTGTTTTCTAATTTGCAAGGTGATAGAAACAAGTCCAGGCCTCCAAACTTTTACAACTTTTTGGGCAATCCAATCTTGTCAGATTTTCTTGTGATTCTCTTGTCTGTCTTGTGTCTCTCAAATTTGATTGGCAGGTGTTTTTCCTACTTCATTGTGGGTAGTAAATGCTTCACCAAATTCGACTGAAATTTTGTGAACAAGTGTTAAAAACATTTGATTAACTGCTTTTTAATAATTATGTAAATTACTCCCCATCAACTACTATCGGGCTGTTATATCTAGGTTGCAACAAGAGGTCACGCAACGAGGACACAAAAAACACAGACAAAATTTGAAATGTAAGTTAATTTTAAATAATTAAGAAAATAAATCTTCCAGAAACCACACAATGTGTTTGAAATTCCTATTCACATAGTTTCTGAAAGCTATTTATTACTTTGTATTGCTATAAAGGCTTAATAAAATTTAAATATTTGCTACATCAAAACAAAATACCCAGCAACAGTTCATAAAATATAAATACTGTAGGATGTACCCTAGCAAAATTTTCATCCTTTTTCTTGGTTGTGTATAGAAGCCTATTTTTTGAAAACGCCCCAAAATCTATCAATAATTAATGACGCGAAATTAATTGAACTATATATAATTTGCATTTTAATCCCTTTTGCTTCAATAATTAATAAATGAAGTGAAATTAGTTGAAATTCAATTAATTAAATTTGCATTTTAATCCATTCCATATTGATATTTTACGAAAACAGTGTTGAATTATGATTATTGCCTTTTTTAATCATTATTTTTTTCCTTGATTTATCACAGATTAGAAGAGGTTTTCATACTTAGTCTCAGAACAGCGGATGGTGTTAGTTACGAGGTATTGGAAACTATGTATGACAGTCACCGGAAAGTAAAGTGAAAACTCAGTATAATGAGGGGCCAGTGCAGTACTTCCATGTCATTCCATTCATTATCTCTACAAGGTGGCTCTAACTTTAAAGTCTGTGGATGAAACCCGTAATTGTTTCAATTAAGTGGCTATGTTTTGTCTTGTACAGAAGTGGATGAGCTTGTCTCCACTTGACATGTCACTTTATGATGCATTCAAAGATAATAAAGATGTTCAAGATCTCATACAGTCTGGCTTCCTGCTATTAAGTGAAACGTAAGTGTCTTAAATGCATTGTCGTAACCCTTGAAAGTATCTGGTTACTCACTCGTGAATCATGAAATCTCTGACTTCTGATATTCTGTGAAAAAAATGCAGTTAAGTGTGCCATTAATCTTCAGCTATCTTGGAAGCCCCGGAAACCTTTCAGGCCCGTAAAGCCTTTGCAAAATCTCGAACCTTACGATTACAGAGCTGTTTTATTCACATATTCTTCATATGAACAGAGGTTCCCTTTAAACAAGAAGTTCCAGGCGTAAAATTCATCGATTTCTACTTGCGGTACTTGGTAATGAGGATGATTATGTCGATGTCTCTACGTTAATGTTAAAAATTACTAATTGTCATTAATAAAACTCTAGTAGCCATTATTATTAATTTCTTATGTTCTGTGTCTTATTATAGGTTCTTGCTCTTCTCATGTAGACCCTAGCTATTTGTGAATATATGTGTATACCCATTCTATTTATTTATTTACCTGATTTTAATATTGATATATTTTGCTAAATTTTATTGTAAGTTATACAACCCGTCCTGATTAGCATTGCTACATGCGGGCTGTAAATTTATAAATTTGTTAAATATAAATTATTCAAATAAAATGACGATGACGATGACGATGACGATGGTGATGGTGATAAAAATTTCCGGGGCTTCGCGAGAAACGGGCCGCAGGGCCGGGTTCGAAAGCCGGTTAACACTAACCAGGGATTAAAAGTTAACCCAAGTAGTCATTTTTCTTGTATAAAACTGTTTTTTTTTTCCTGCTTACGTTTTGTGTAGTTTGAACTTAGTCAAGCTCAAGACTGAAGGACAAACAGTCGGTTTAAACAAAAAACCTCACCGCAAAACTGAAATCAAACTTCTTGCTAATCGAGGGTTAGCTTAATCGGGCTTTGAACAACCCGGCCCAGGTGTTAAATGAATGTTTGTTTTAAAGTAGAATATTGCAGTTTTTTATTTTGTTGGTTAGCTTGAAAACTCGTTAACAACTACTTAAGAACAGCAAACAGACAAGAAAAACAGGGGTAAAACCTGCGCTCATATTGGGCAAAAAATACTTCTTTCAAAAACCCTGTTATTCGTTGAGATTTCTTTTAATTTCATTAAATTTGTAACTTTTTGTTGTTTAAAGCAAGTATGAGTGTGAGTACAAAGGTTGTTGTTGTTGTTGTTTACCAAAATTTGTCTGCCTTTCTTGGTTCTTCTAGGGACACTTGTGTGAGCAATCACAAAACAGTTCATGTACCCACAAAGTTTCTTGTTCTCCATACTTTCGATTTGAACGTTTTTCTAGAGCTCAGTCAAGACGTAAATCTTCCTACGTTAAGCTGTACGCACACTCGAGTAATTTTGCTACATCAAAAGCAAAGTACTCAGATTTAGTTCCGTTTTATAATTTGTAAGAAAAAGTAAAATTTCGCCACATGAGTCAATTGGCCCATCAGACCAGAGCGTATCCCGGTTTCCTTAGCATTAAGTGACTAGGAGTATTTCTACTCTCCCTTGGATGGGATCCTAGTCCATCACAGGGTTGCCTCCAGCATTAATGGTGCCCATTTATACACCTGGGTGGAGAGAGACATGTTGAGACTTAAGTGTCTTGCTCAACAACACAGCACAATGTCCCCGGCCAGGGCTCGAACCAGGACCTCTCGATCCGGAGACGAGCGCATTAACCATGAAGACATGTTTTAGTTTGTATCATTCTATGTGATATTAATGCATTTTGTCTTTATATATTTCAGGGGTATCAAAGCCACCCACAAGGGCTTGTCTGTACTTGACAGCATTGTTCCAATATTACTGCTGCATCTTGAACAGATAGCAAGAACCTCATTAAAATCACAAGCAGATTAAGCGGGAGCTAACTGATCAATTTCTTTAAAACGATGATTATTCTACTCGTGAAGAAAACCATAAAACAGCTAGACAGGAGACATATTTAATATGAAAAATATTTCTGAGACATTTAACAATCACTTCAAATTAAACTGTAATTTCTAAATACAGCAGAACCCTGTTAATACACCTTTCAGGCCATAGAATTGTATCCGTGTCGAGAAGGAATGACGTTATTTAATGGACTGGCGAAATATGGAAATGTCTGACGAACAATGGTAGGTCTTTTTAACTCTTCCTATTGCAGGTAGCCAATTTATGAATGTCTCTATTAGTTTACGAACAGATGCACATTTTTTTAAAGAAACCAAACCTTGCAGCTCGGTGTGTTGACTCGATCTTCTATTGTACTAAGTATAAATAAATCTACTTGCGTTCTATCACGAAAACATTCTCTGATTGGCTACGGCTACTCACTATCTATTCTTTGATAGATAGTGAGTAGCGTAGCAAATGACCGCCGCTTCTTAACCCTTTAATATATTTTTTTTCTGAGGGCTTCCCTACAGTCGCAAGTTATCACTGGTATGGAAGCAGACGAAATAATAGAAAGCTTGGCAAACTATATATGGTTTTAGAAAACAGTCCTAAGGAAGCACGCGCACTGATTGGTTAAAAAGCCTGTTTGTATAACTCGATGGAGACACAGAACTAAGCGCGCGCTGTTGACGTAGTGATGGCGCGAGCAAAGAGAATTTCAAA
>CM042751.1:26013744-26031244 GCA_022496165.2 Catalaphyllia jardinei | reverse complement strand
ATACCTGAGTTTAGTTGGCTGTTTACCTTTCTTCATGAATGCTGCTATCAAGGCAAAAAAGTCCCTGTTTTACAATCTAGTTTTCGAAACATTCTGGTGTATAGTCACCTTGAATCTCTTTAACCACTCACTTCACCTGCCAGCCTCCAAAGAATCTTGCACAGCAAAAAACTGAATTCGAATTATAGACCAGTGAAATTTTCATGTCGTCAAGTTTTGCAAGGACCACCGTGACAAAACAGGAGTACTGAATCCCCTCGTTGTAGAGGATCTAATCAGCTATAAGTTGAATAACGAAAATTAGCAAGGCTGATTTCACAGTATAGGAATATATTTTCCAACTATATTTTTTATACAACTTATTCCTCTTGAACTCGTGACAGTGTACGTAAAGCAAGAGAAACCCTGGAACCTCCTGGTCGTAATAAGAGAGATGAAACTTGGTACGTTTCTTTTGTACTAGCTTTCTATGTTTCAGGGGCGTAGCCAGGATTTCTAGGAGGGGGTTTCCTAATTGGTTCCAACGAAAACGGTTGGTCTAAAATCCTTACATTTCGTACGTACAAGATTTTGGCGTTTACGCGCTACGCAGAAGACGCCTTGGCTGCCGTCGAGCGAACGTGTTTTATCGCTTCCTCGATATTTATGTCTCGGTGGTAATTGATGTTCATCGACGCCAGCCCAGGCTCGCTTGACATGGTCGACCTCAGGTGTGTTTTTAACCTTCTTAGTGTACTGAATGAGAGCTCACATTCAGTTGACGTTATCGGCAACGTGGACAAAATGCGGATTATTATCACTTTGTCGGGCATTGTGGCGCATTTTGCGGGCTAAAATGGAGAATTTGGCGGGCTAAAATGTATTTTAGCCCCCTAAATAAACCAATAAAAAGTGAGAATCAAACAGTTGTACGATATAAACAGCCAATCAAAATCGATTTAAAAGCCATTAGAATGTTCGCGCCGTTTTCTTGCAGCGTTAGTGAAAGAAATGATGGCGCCGTTTTCATGCCCAAATCACGGCTGAAAACACAGTAAACAACGAAGAAAATCTAAATTCTCAGTCTTCTCAACTAAAGGAAGAAGATAAAAAAAAGTTAGAGGCGGAATCCGTGCCAGTAAACACCAAAAAACCGCGTATAGTAGCTCCATGGCCAGTGGCGAAGTGCATGTAAGTTTTCTGGAGTTCAAGCCAAACATTGCACTATTAATTTCAACAATTACAAATACGCTTTGTCGAACTTTCCTTTCATGTCTTCCTTAACTTTTGAAAACCCGAATGCCAAGATTTCGTAATTTCTATAGCCAGCTATTGTGCATTTTCATTGAGGGAAAAATAAAAGCCATCCAACTTGTAGATGCTCGCGTGATTGTTCAGACTGTTTTGTTCATGCAGTTTGTTGTCATTTTTTTCAGTTTTTATTTTCTCAATGCCCTCCAAAGTGATATTAATAGTAACAAAGTTTATGTTCTTGGGCATAAATATGTTTTGGGCCCTTCTCAGGCTCATTCTAGCCCTCGCCTAGCGGCTCGGGCTAAAATGAGTCTGAGCCGGGCCCAAAACATATTTATGCCCGCGAACATAAACTCTATTGTTATATCAAGGTGTGGATTGTAGGACAGAAATCTCGATCGCATGCTGCGAGTGTCTGAACTGCACTGGTGGGAAGGTCGGCATCCTCAGTGCTGTACCACTTTCTCTTCCATCGCAGGAGCTCAACATCAATAACATGAGGAGAAGGAAGGTCGTTCTCACGCTGATCCAATGTCAGGTTTTCTGTCTCCGACAGCTACCAGCTCAGGAAGAAGATTAAAAAGGTTGGACAATACGGCATCATTAGTAGGCTTGAAGTATGCTTTTTTCATTATTTTTGTTTTTGTTTTATTTTGCCACACCACACATATAACCTCAACAATAAAAAATACAAAGAATAGATTTAACAATGACGAGGAGACCCGAAGGAAATTATGAAGCTATGAAACTTATGAAGCTTTCATCTCTGACTGTAGATCATGTGGTCTAGAAGGGGAAGAGCAATTTCCCTCTTACAATAATCAGATGGGGTCTGGGCTGGTACATTGTCGCGATGCTGCTGCTGATTGGTCCGGCGCGGGATGGTAGGTACAACATCTACATTTGCCGCGGTAGTGACCGCCAGATCAAACCACTTGGTCCAGATGTCTTCGATGCTGTCTTGGATGTCCTGGAGATCGTCCGTGACATTATTACTGTTATTGTACGCCTCGTAGACATCTAGATCTCTCTTCTGAAGTTTTACACTCAGGGGTTTCAGGGCGGAAAGGCGTTTCATTGCCGCCAACAAGATGATTATAAAAGAAAAACTTGAAATGGCGTTCGCAAGTCCACTCGCTTTATTCTTGGTGTCTGTGTCCCAGCTTCACGCTGCGTCACCATATTGGCGAGTAAATAGACGTTCACTTGCCATTACCTCAAACGCTCGCATGAAGAGGGCGAAGAAAACCTCGTAAGCTTCGTGCCTCTCCACCCATCGCGTCTTGCACATGTTCTTTAATGTTGTTTTCTTCGCGTCTAGGGAGTCCTTCTCAATCACCCACAGGAGCAGATTATTTCGCGTCGGCGAGTACTTGAAAAAATAACAGGTTTCCTTAAGTGTTCCTAGCATATTCCTAATGAGAGGTTGGTCACAGGAGTGGACAATAGCCAAGTTGAGACAATGGGCTCGACAGTGAGTGTAGACAGCCAGCTGACATTCTTGGAGAAGAAGTGCTTGCGTACCGCGGCGAACCGATGACATATTTGACGCCCCGTCGTATTCCTGCCCTCTGTAATTATTAATGTTCAAGTTCCATTTTGGTAGTACGTCCAGAACAGGCTATTTATGTATGCCGACGACCACCAACTGTTTTCATTTGCGAAGTCTAGTAACGAGGCAGAAAGAATTTTAACCAGGGAAGGTATAAACAACATCTCTGAGTGGTACAACAACAATCTTCTACAAGGAAACTTTTCAAAGTATCAGGTGATGAGTCTGGGTCCGAGGAATTGCCAAAAGGATTACACATCGTGATTGGCGACGCTGAAATTGATCAGAAGTCAGAGATAACTCTCTTAGGAGTTACATTAGACGACCAGCTAACATACTCGAGCCATATAAGCAAGGTTTGCAGAAAAGCCCCATGTCAAACTGGTGTCCTTTTGAGATTACGTAATCTTATTCCATCATCGGAAAAATTCAGACACATTGTCAAGTTTGCCATAATACCTCACCTTACATACTGGCATTTTTGTCTCACGTCCGACACCATACGAATCCAAGAAAGAGCGTTACGCTCTGTCTATTATGATAATGTATCATCGTATGAAGAACAAAATAAAACAAGTTAATTTTAATAGCCTACTGGACATTGAATGTAAAGACTGTTTCTTATGTAATAATTAACCAATCATTTTAAACATGTAAATACGCATACATACATATAAATTTTAAATTTTGTAATTTTTAATTAATCTAATTTTAACACTAGGTAATTAGGTGTCCCCAATTAGCGTACGTTGTACGCTAGAGATTTTGACACGGTAATAAAGTTCTTACTTAGTTAATTACTTATGGCACTAGCGATAGCTTCGCCCGTAATCCTCTCCAAACTTTGGAAGCCTAAAAATTCCTCTTGGATGGTGCTTTCAATATCTACAAAACGAACCGCGAGAGAAAGCTGCTCTTTTTTCGCAACGTCAGTTACTTCATCTGCCAGTATCGAGTAAAACGGGGTGTTGTCTGGTATTTGGCCAACAATACTCTCGCGCAGTTGCTCTCCAGTGATACTTATTAGTTCTTTCTGTATAGTTGCTGACGTGTATTTTGCTCGATCGGTAACTTCGTTCAAATCGACGGCAAGATCATCATCACCTGCCCCAGCTCGGAATTTAAGAAGGGCCAAAAAGTTACCGGGATTATTTCCTTCGTCCGACAGCGACTCATTGCGTCCTCGTAGAGCGATATTCTGTTTTCCACAAAATACAATACAGGAGATTATGCTTTGGAGCAGTTTTCTGTTTTTCGCAATATGTCTAGCAGCTTCATTGTCAATGATTGAGGTGATCGATGTTTCCGGCCTCTCGGTGCTCCGAAGAAAATCATCGGCCCTTAGTGATGCAGTTATATTATATTCCTATTTTGGGGGTCCTTGAGGATATCCGTTGCCTTATTCCAGTTCTTTATTGGTGACTTCACAAGGACGCCTACTGTGATGTTTGACGCTAAGTGTGCAAACAAAACACAACACTTACAATATCCACCATCTTCAGACTCGGTGTACACCAGCCAAGGGTAAGTCTTTAGACAAGACGCCTGGAACGACCTCATCTTGTTGTTTTGTTTAGTCTTTGGGAATACATAGTTATCACCTGGTCTAAAATGACTCTTCAATAAACTAAAGTTATCTTGGCGACTCAAAGAGGGTCGATCCTTTACAATTTTAGCAATGTCGGCATTTTTCCAGCAATCTGTCTCATTCGTCTCCATCAATACATCTCCTAAAAAAACGCAATAATTTCAAAGCGATTCAAAATAATACCTCATTCATTTCTCAGCTATGCTAAAAGCCTGCAGATATCAAATCAGTCATTTCCTAACATATCAACCAGCGTCATGCATATAGCACGCCATAGAGTGTAGCATACTATAACTAGTTCTATCCGTGAGCGCACTTTACAAGTCAAAATAAGACATGCCTGCGGTTACTATCTCCGCCCGTTGTGAATCGACTGCAGGGAGATCTTCTCTATTTACTACTTCATTTGATGAACCATAACGACAAAGAGTTTTCAAATTATAGCGGATTTACCAAAATTGCAAAAAGGAAGAAAAGAGCGAATTTTATAGAATTCTTTAAAGATGATTTCCAGTCCGTACTGCGCAGTCTCAGAACCCAATGTTTATAAACATTATAAATGGCGCACTCGATGGAATGCGAATCGATGTTATTCATTAAGAACCACATACCTTATCGTTGAGACCTTTCAAATTCTTCTTCCAACAGCTTCATTAATTTTTACAGCTGTGAAGTTGTTTCATGAAGTGATATGAGAAAGAACGAAGTATTAGGCTTCGACTGCTTCGTATCCATAATGGCGGTTGCTTTTAAACTTTGAATTTATAATACTTTATGTAAGTGGTTGCGAAATGGTTACATTTTGTGATATCTTACATGATGCAAAACAAAAAAACAAAAACAAACTCTCGAGAGTGCGCAGTACGGACTGGAAATCAGCTTTAAATCGTTGCTAAAAATTATATAAAACAATTTGTCTTTTCTTCTGGATTCGATTGAGGAATAGGCATGTGACGTTGTTTTCGCCAAGTCATTTACACCTCCAGTCCAGGCATTTTGTCATTGGAACGGTAATTAATTTCAAAAGAAGCTTTGTCTTCGTTAACCAGTTAAAAGTATCCTACACATGAACATACTAAAAGTCCCTAAAGATCCAAGCATGGGAACACCTCCAAACAGGGCCATGAAATTAGTTCTTTTTTCCCACAGCGTGAAAACGAAGCTATCAACTGGAAGTTGCTTTTTAGGGCTTTTTATTGGTATAAATCAAGTCATTTTGCCAAAACTAAGAATATATCCTTAAGAACAATGATTTTAAGGCTTTTAAAAATCCTGAAAGGATTTCCTAAAAAATATTTCAATTAGTAAATTATTAGGGTCTACGTAGCCAGCAGTGAGATCTTATTTTGCGGAAACATTACGAGAGAAAAATGTTTGAGACTTGGCAAGAAAAAGTCCTATATAATGAAGAGAGAGCTATCCTTTTATTAAATTCTTCACGTGGTATATACGACGTAATTTCAAACACCCTAGCCTTCCGAATCTTCACTTTCGTAATCTACAATGTTTGACAAATTTGTGCACGAAGACCCTTCTGCATTGGCCCCAGGCGGGGAAACATTGCATACCATTCTTTCGACAAATGAACCTCATACTGCTACAGGGCAAAACAACAGTTGCATCTGATTAACTGAATAAGCGATTCTGAGGCAGGCGCAAGTCGTTGCAACGGGAAATAATTGATCATCAGTGACTTCCCATTTTCTATCCAGTGATACAAGTGCTTTTTCACCTGCATAAGCAGGTCGGCGTCACCATTTGCGCGGTGTGTTATACATCCTACATTCTGGAGAGCCTTACTTAGGATTGACAGAAAGCGCTGTTTGTTCTTGGGATTCGATAGAAAGTTATCCTTCTTCAACGTTACAGCCATGCTCTCTTTTAAGGTTACAGTGGAAGCAACCTTCCCTGATGCGCGCCTCTCCTGCGTTATAGCTTTAGCTGACATTTTGTTGTACCGTATTTCCTTTGCACGTAATTGCAATACAAATCGCCCAAGTCGGAGAACCTCTGTAGTGCCGTGGGACTCGATAGAAAAGAGCACCTCCGTCCAGCGCGTACTGTACATTCCTTTTAGGCTGTGCTGTGTCTAGGCCTCTGGCGTAAGCTTCGTCCATAGTGCATCTGCTAGTGTTCAACAAAAGCAATAGGCGGGAATCGTGACGTCATTGAACGATACGACACTCGCAAAGGTGACATACGGAAAATACGCCACTCGGGTCCCTGATGAAGTGGTGTATGGAATCTACGAGTGGTTTAGTTCCCAGTAAAACACTCTCCTCCATATAATAAAATAAGATATGAACCACAAGCAGTGGACACTGCGTAGCATCTTACATATTATTTATTTGATATACAGTTAAACCCTTCAGGGCTTGAACCCAAATCAGTTTGAGAAGTCAGGGTTTCCACTGAGATAGCAGATGGTAAATCACAGAAAGAGTATATCCACGGGAAATGATTTTACAACTTCAGAGAGCAGGGGTACAAAGCAAAGCAATGTGTAAATCTTATTTAGTTAAATGTTAACTGGGGGGGTGGGGGTACTCGCAGTATACATGACGGGGACGGGGTCCGACGGAGCTTCATAATGCAGACCCAATGCGGTTCAGAGCCACCTTAAATTTTAGAAAATTTATATTAATTATTAGTTAATTGCGGGCGACCAAAAGCGAGCCCGCAGACTAATCTTGACGTTGGTGGCCAGCGGCACGTTTTTAAAGGGTACAGCGCTAGAGCCGACTTGAAGCAAAATTTAGGCACATACTTAGCATTCCTTTGTTATTCCAACTGGAATGAATGGTATGTGTGGAAACAGCGGAGCAAAGGCCCTGGTGTTCAGTTCAAGCAACGACGAACCGTTCGTCAACGCCATATAAGTGATTTGATCCACAAAATCAAACGCTTTAACCTTGAATTTTCGAAATCTTTTCAGTATTCCTTGAGAAAAAGTTTTTACTCCGTAACTACTCGCTTGCGTGAATGTCACCGGGTGAATTTAATTACGTAGACCACTGGAATTTCGCAGAAGTTTACTGCTCTTTTTCTATCATAGACGCATCAGAAAAAAATTGCTAAACCTTTCAGTACACAATTTAAGCTTTCTAAGGTACTTTGAATTTTCGAAATCCGTTCAGTATTCGCTGAGTTACTGGCAATTTTGGGGGGTTGGTAAAACCCGTGACGGTCGAACATTCGTGACGGTCAAAATGGTTAAAACCCATGACGGTATTGTCCGTGACATATACGTGATGGATCCGTGACAAATCTAAAAAGGGCTATTTGCATGAAAAAAGACAGAATGTAGACCAACATTCTCTTTAAAAACCCAACTTTTGCTGAAATCCGTGACGGCCTAGCTATAATCCGTGACGGAAGATGGCCAAATTCGCTTTAAAATCTAAGTTTTTTGCTGAAATCCGTGACGGCCTAGCTATAATCCGTGACGGATGAAGGCCAACTGATCTAAGTTTTCAATGAAACTCTGTGACGGCCTACAGATAATCCGTGACGGATGAAGAGTAAATTCGCTTTAAAAACCTAAGTTTTTAATGAAAATCCGTGACGGCCTAGTGATAATCCGTGACGGATGAAGGCCAAATTCCCTGAAGAACCTAAGTTTTCATTGAAAATCCGTGACGGCCTACAGATAATCCGTGACGGATGAAGGCCAAATTCGCTAAAAAAAACCCCTAAGTTTTCATTGAAAATCGGTGAAAATCTTTTAGTTCACAATTTAAACTTTCTAAGGAACTTTGAATTTTAGAAATCCGTTCAGACTACTATTGCCTGAAATTTTAACTTAAATTTTAATTTTTAACTCTATAACTACTCGCTTGCGTGTATGTCACCAAATGAATAGACAACTGTAATTTTGCGAAAGTTAACTGCTCTTTTTCTATCACCAACATGAACAAAAAAAAGTAAGTTTACTTAACCCATCAAGAAGTAGCCTGTTAGTTTTTGACAGTAATTGTTTCATCATTGTTGGTCCTGTGCTTGTACACATGTTCCTGTTATTGACTGTTCTTGAGCAATTGTTACTGTTTTTACTTATGTAAGTAATTTCGTTTAGTTTCAATAAAATTGTCATTCCATTTAAAGTGCGTCCTCTCTGCGTGCAAGCCATTTGGGCGTTCAGTTACGTTTTGGTTGTCCTCCGTCCAAGAGTTTTCCAGCGGTTTTCCCATCTCCCTGTAAACCTACATTTCCAGATTCCTATTCCATTGGCCACTCGAGGAAGAACTACTTTCAATTTCGACCTGGTTTCCTATGTTAACAGTAGTCCTAACATCAACGAAAACAACAACAACAACAATAATAATAACAATAATAACGATATCAATAATAACAACAACAATAATAACAACAGCAATAAGAGTCATATTGTTAACAACAACAACAACAATAATAACTGATTATAAATAAATCAACAGCAGGAACCCTCAGCCCCACGCTTGTCCCTCGCTTCCCCAAAGCTATCCTCAATAATCTCCGTTCCACCTCGCAACAGACCACGCCCGCACTTCCTAACTATTGGTTACTGCTAGTTAGTTAATTAATTGCGGAGAAACACGTGTAGTAAGTCTGTTTTCTAGGCTCAAGTAAAACAGTACTTGGACTGGTGAAAATCTATACTTTCAGTGGTTCACTTAAGTTCCACAACTGCTAGGATGTAATTGTCCCAACCCTCTGCTAATCCGTACTTTTTATCCTGAATCTTGATACAATGGCAACCAGAATACAAAGGCCCATTAATTAACCCATTGACTCCCGGAGCTTTTTGCGAAAAAGGCGTTTCTTGTACAATTTTAATTGGTGGTTTTTAGGCTGGATCTCGGTCAAATTACCTTCAATCTGGTCAAAAATGCACTTGCATCACGACAGCTTGGCTTTCTTGCCGCTGGCATCGCGTTTTGCGACATTTTGACTCAGGCATGCGCAGAAATCAAAATTAGGCTTTTCGATTTTTGGAATTTTTTTTTCGCCTTTCCTTTTTCTCCTTTTCTTTTCTTTTTGCTACAGTGATTGACCTTTAACTGGGTTTGCTTGCGGTTAGAAAACTTTGAAGAAAGCGTCATCGAGACAGGCAATTTTTACCAAAGAGCAGCCAGGTGTAGTGGCAGCAAATTTTGGTGTGAGTTTTTCGCTTCAGGCTCCATTCGGCTGATCGTTCTGATCTGGGCCTCACTGGAAAGATCTTCTCCTCCTGCAGAAGTTGAGCACAGATGATGCCAATTTTGGTCAAAAGTGATGACGTCAGAAGTGGAAGAAAGGCCAAGGCCTGTCATGGCCGGTTATATGAAGGTCCGATGGATTCTGTTGCCAATACAAATATGATCAGTCCTCCTCCACCAGCGAAAATCCCTACGAGAAACCTGAGAGCTACAAAGATATGGTAAGATGGCGACAGTCCAGAAAAAAAAATGCCAGGGCGCCATTTACGAAATAGCTGATGACCCACAAAGGTTCTGTACCATGCTTGTCAGCCAAACCGCCTATCAATGGCGCCCCGACTAACTTGCATTGCGCATTCCTACTGCGCACGATTTTTGCGTCATTAGCGCGCGCACGTAGAAAACGTATCAGATTTACTTCAAACTAAGCTCGATAGCAAGATAAATGCTCGTTTTCTCTTAAACGAGCACGGTGACCCCCACTTTTTATTTTATAATTCAATGAGGACAATATGCTAAATAACTGAGAAAAAAATTGGCAGAAATCTATGGCTACTTTTTTGGAAAATTGAATAAATGCTACAGATAGAGACGCAACGGGCCCAACAGAGCAAGTCCAAATTATGTTTCCTTTAAAGGATAAAAATATTAATTAATAATGCAGGGTATTTGAAGCCATTTTTTTCGGGGACGTAGATGAATAAACAATCAAAGAAAGTCGAACTCTGTGTGATATAACACGCCCCATTGGAAAATAATCGAGTTTATTCGTTGCACCAGGAGATCACCAAAAGACACCTTAATAACCGTATTTGTCAGCATTGTGGCGTGAAAACAAGCACAGTGACCGCCTATGTTTATTACGTTTTTAATATCTCCTTGTCTTGTAACATCAACATACCAAGTTTCATCGGAAATCTATGGTGGGCTCTTTTACCCGGGAATCACTTTTAATCTTGTTTCGTTCGGTTTTGCTGAAATTTCCACATGATGAAGCTGTATTGTTAAGGAAATAGATTTTACTTCTGCCGATGTGTGGTAGCTATTTTTATTTTTTTTTTTTTTAGCAATAAACACATTTTTGTTTACACTGCAATGGTAGTTACTAACACGGTACATAAATCTACTTACAATACGCTGCGTTACTCAATTTACATTCATCATTTGCAAATACTTAATGTTACATTGCCTACTTACAATACACTATGTTACTCACTTATAAACATCACTTATACGACACTAACTGCCTACATTACATTACGTTACATTACGTTACATTACGTGGAGCTATTAAGGCGAAACTGATAAAGTGATGTATCCCTTTGAAGTCATTTTTTTTAAAGAAATTTGTTTTAAAGGGGCAGCGTCACGAGGATTTTGCAGTTTAAGGTCAATTCTGTGCTAAAATCATTACTTTGAAACGTTCCTCATAAACAAAATGCTTCTGTAAAGCTACGATGAAGATATCAAATGAATTTTATCAGAGAGGGCTAACCATAAAAAATTTCTTGAGGATTTCTTGAAGACGTAGCATCAAATCTTGAAAAAACTGGCGAATTTTTTCAAGTTTCAATCCATTTCCATCCTTGCCGTCCGTAGCGACAGGCGACAGGACACAGTTTCAGTACCTTCATAGACTTTAATAACAAAACTAGACCATTATTTTTGGAATTCAATTGATGCGAAGACACCTTATAGCTTTTTATAAAGTTACCAACGCATCCCTACTGCGCACGATTTTTGCGTCATTAGCGCGTGCACGTGCAAAACGTAAGACATTTCCCTTATAGCGAAATAAATGCTCCTTTTCTCTTAAACGAGTACGGTGACCTCCGACTTTTTTGTTCAGGTATTTGCTAAGAATAGTCAAATAAAGAACACATTTGAAAACGAAAAACAGTTTAAAAGTAGAACATGATTAATTGTTCGGAAATAGTTCCGTAATGGGTGTATTTTGGCCAAGACGAAGACTTCGACGAAGGGCTAGCGCTCGAAACGTCAGCTTCTGGATCTCTTTACGGTGGCCAATTCACATTATCAACTCAGTTGATAAAACCAAATTATCTTGTAATACTCCCACCGACGCAGCACCACAGTCTCTTTAGAAACTTACCCCCTCAACCACGGAACAGTCCGAAAAAGTGCCATATTCCCACAACCAGGCAATCTAAAACGGCTTAAATGAAGCAATACTGCTTATGTGAATAAAAGAAGCTTAACTCTCAAGATAATATTTGTGTCTCTCAAGTAACCAAGACTTATTTCTGTATGAAGGTGATTCGAATTTTTTGCGCACAACCAGTAAAACTTACTGCATTTAAGAGCCGGCTGACGCGTAAACAAATACGGTGACCCCAGTTTTTTATTGCATTTTTTTAATGTCATATCATAAATGTTAACTTTGCCAAGTTTAAAAAAAGTTTGATAGTAGAACAATTTCAAGGAAATTACCTTAACGCGTGGGTTCAGCGTGATCTTGTAATCCGAGACTTTTATTTACCCTGACAGAAAAAATACCCAGGAAAGGTCATTGAAATAACCTTTCAAACAAATATAAAATTATACCTGTTCCGAGAAGAATTTCCAGTCAAAGACTTTTGATGGTAAATGTCCACAATTAAAAGACCCACAGTTAACGAAACAAAGACTCCGCACTCCAAAGAAATGGACAGCACATGGTTTGGCGATGATGTAATTCGTTTCGCCCCTGCTGCTGGGTGGCCAAAGCGGTGCGCAACTTCGATGCAACTTACCATGACGTCACTCCCAGAAAACTCGACTCAAGGCCGCATTATGAACTGCGTTCGTAGAACGCAAAATTTATAAAAATGAAAACAAATAAATAAACAAACAGACAACGAAGTAACTTAATTAATAAATAGAGGAACAACAAGAAGAAAAAACAGATATGATATAAATCCCCCCTCCCTCTGCGGACGGTCACCTCAAAGTAGGTTCTTTGGAAAGTATATTTGACAACCCGAAGAAGAAGTCAAAACTGTTAATTTGCGCTTGGCATCCAGTCCTTCCACGTATATCGGACTGGAGTTTCGCATCAGGGGAAATTGTCCAGTCCTGAAGAAAGGCTGCATAATTGTCTAGGATTCGCTGAAAACAGCTTACGCGTACTGTCCATCTAGTGGAGCAAAGGCCAAGTATGCCCTTAGCTTCAGATTCAGGGCCTTCAGGGTTTTGTTTTTATTTCCCCCAGGAGATTTTCTCGTTTTGGTGAAAACTTTATGAGGGAAATGATTTCTTTTGCTGATAACAGCTTACAGTTTTTCGTGTTGTCCTTTACACTTAAGCTGAGTGACTGTCCATGACAGTGAGTAGGATAAGCCTTTGGTTGGAGGTGCTGGATTCTTTTCGCCACACCAGTTTTATGTCCCATAATGTTGCTGGCTCCATCATAGTATTGCCCCCTACAATTACGTAATGATAACTGTAGTTTTAATAACACATATTTTATAGCCGACACTATAGTCTCCGCGCCGATGTCAGGTACATTGTAAAACCCGAGGAAATCTTCGTGGGACTCTAACTCTTTGTCCACCAATCAAATGCAGATGGTTAGTTGTTCCAATTGTTACTGATATCTGTGTACTCGTCGCATATGTTTGAGAAAAAGCCACCCCTGATTTCCGATACCAGATCACGGATGACACGATTCGCCATGATGGTAATTATTTCATTTTGAATATCACGTGAGGTGTATCTGTCTTTTTTCCTCTCTAACCATTTTGAAAGAAGAGGCTGGTCTTTCCCTCTTAGTTTAAGTAACTGAATAAAGTTTGATTCATCATCGGTATCACCCTGCATAGCCTGTCCTTGCCGGGCAAGATACTGCAAACATTCAATGACTTTGATGAAGCATATACGGTTAGACTCCATTGTCTTTTTTGCTGCGTCACTGGACATTTCCCACACATATCCGAAAGTTCTGGAAAGGTTTGTTTCCTAGTCAATTGCTATTTTTTGGCATTCAGACACTTGATGTTCCTTGAATCCATGTTGAATCGCGCTAACGCCTTTTTCCAGTTTGAAAACCCTTTAGAAATAAAGCAGACTTCCTTATACTCCTGGCAGCTCAAAGATTTGACTTTGCATTTTGTTGCATGGAAATGAAACACAACACAGAATCGCTTTGCTCATTATAGTGTAGCCAGGGAAATTCCGAGAACCACTTGGATTGAAATGCGCGATTCTGTTTGCCACAATGCTTTTTTGGAAAGTTGAAATCCGCAGGTTGGAATGGTTCCGTTATATTGATCTCTACAGCTTTCGCTGGCTGACGACTGATCAACTTGTCGTAATTGGATTGGAGGAGGCTGCGACTCTTGACTGGATATTGTGGCTTCTAATTCACTAGTGAAGTTGATTATTTCGCACATTCTTTTGGGTGGAGGCTCTTTTAAACAATGTAAATGAAACATTATTAGACCAAAATTTTAAAAACTATGTCACATAAAAAAGTGACTGGAAATAATTCAGTTATAGAACAGATTCAGAAAAAAGTAGCAAAAATTTGCAGAGTTTGCTCACCAGATAAGGAAGGTTTTCCATTTTGTTTGGAAAAGTAATCAGAAATTTCAATAGATCTCTTCTTTGTATTACTAGTGGTATGTGAAGTCTCGTCGTTCGTATTTATATTGCCGTGTACCATGTGCACTTCTTTGTTCGTAATAACCGCGGGATTGAATGTTCCTTGATGACCAGAGCTATACACAATTCTGCAGTTTAAGTACTTTCGATGACAAAATGTTTTTATAAACAGACCGCGTTCAACAAAACTTGCAATTGGAATGCTCGACGAGCCGTGAAGCCTGACCTCAAAAGACAGACTTCGCGCTGATCGAGCTAAAATCAGGACGCACAGTAACAAGAGAAACAATGGCTTCTTGATCTTCCAAAAATCAAGGTTGAAACTAATAAACAATTTGTTTGACAATCGCCTTATAAACTAAAGCCAGTTATTACTTTGGATCGAAATTGACCAATTACGAAACAACGCGTTTTCTAGAGGAGTCCGCAGGGGAAAAAAAACATTTAAAAGACGTTTACCTCTGCTAGGTTAGAAGCGAAAAAATATTTTACAATTGTAACGACTAATGCTTCATTCTGTCTATTTATCTGCGCGTTTGTCTTTGCCAGTAACCCTGGTAACTTTCGAATTAACGATTTTTTGCTATTTTTCACTCCGTTACTTTTGTTAAATTATTTTTTGTTTACTTTATTTTTAATTCTTGCAAAAAAGTGGGGGGGGGGGGCTTTTAGCCCCCCAGTCCCTCCCCCTGCGCGATCTCTGGGTATGAGCGCGCTCTGGCTGGTAACCGGGGTATTTCCCCATATGAACACTCCAGCCTGGGTAACCGGGACGAAACTTTAACTTTTAGACAAAATATCATCGCTTTCGCAACATGGCGGCCAAAATGGAGCTTGCGAATTACTGCTTTTTTAGTAAAGTTACAAAAGTCCACAAAGGCTGCTTTGTGGCTACATGATGATGTAAAGGACTGCAAACGAAAATGCTGCCTGTGAACGCAGGATCTGTAAAAGATTTTCCTGCGGGACAATTTGTGTCTGTCAGCAGTTACCTTATCGCGGCAGCGACATGATATTCTGGATTTTTCCAATTGTCTCTTGTCACGCGCTTTGCACGGTTACATTGGCCAATTGGCAGGGATTTGCATTTGAGTTTCATCTGAAGTCATCACCATCTTTTGTGAGTGTATGGACATCAGTCAACCAGCTGATTACTTCATAGCTTGCTACACCGTGCTGATGAGACCCAACAAGGTCGAAACAGCTGTCCACGGTTGCAATAGTAGGCTTTCAGTTTGAACTCTATCATGTCGTTGCCCCGTTAAGCTTTTACGTAGTATCAGCCTTGCATCATTGTTTGTGGCTACGACGGCCGGGAACGATACAAGTTTATGTGACCATTTTGATTCTGTATCATCATCAGAATCTAGAGACGCTGATTTTTTTTCTATTAATTCACGCATCACGGATAATTTTTTCCACCAATCACGCGTCACGTGAAAGAAGTAAGAACATCGGCAATTTTACTTTCTCGACCCTAAAAGCGTCGATAAAAGAACTCTGCCGATTCAACCCCTAATATTCCAAAACTTTTTCCCCTAAAATAAATTAAAAGTGATGACCCGTGCGGGAGACCGACATTCGGTCCGCATTTATGAGGGTCTTGGATAATCTGGGAGAGTTTGCGAAAAAAATAAATTAGGGCTAGTGACGCCAGCCTGGTCTGGTGAGATTTTGCCTTCGCAGACCTCTCGGATATCTCTGCCCACCTGTTGTTGTTGTTGTTTTGCCTTCCTTACAACAAAATCGGATTCCGATTTACAGGCTAAGTGGGCAGGGATCTTATATGCGAATTGAGAAGTCTACGCCACCTTTGCCATGCTTTAGAGGCAATATTTGTGCCAAAGCTTTACCCATGTAAATCCTCCTCTGTTCGGGAACGTTTTTGTGTCTGTGAATGACATACGACGTGACTTTTGAGGAAGATCTACATAAACTTTTTTCTTGTGTCGTCTCTCATTGCTTACACAACTGTCTTCTCGAGCGGCATATAAAATAACACAAAACTCTTACGTCTCTTATTGTTTCAGCCCTCTGGAGCGACACGTAGGGCTGAACAATGCACTACCGAAAATAATCGGTCGAGAAAATGGACAAAACTAACAGTGAAGCTCATAGTGATTGTGCAAAGTTTAACTATTTTCAATTGTCTATTTTCTGTTGTATCAGAATTGTTTGGATCTATAGGGTCCTTGAAGGTCAAAGACATCAGAGGTCAAGAAAGACCAGAAAATGGTGTCGCATCTGCTACGATTTATCTTGAGACTTTATTTACTATCTACTTTGAATGATTGATATCCTTCTACAGTGTAGTTCAAAGAAAGTTTATTTATCACGGAAATCTAACCGGTAATCACGGATCACGGGTTTGTAAAACAGCAAATCCCGCATCACGCCGAAAATTTGGTCTGAATCACGCATCGCGCTGCTAATTTTGGAGCCATCATGTGTCACGCAAAAACCCTTTGCCATATCACCATTATTTATCTCTTTAGAAGCGCCATAGAGTCTGTTCTTAAGGGTGTAACTGCATATTTGAGTCAATTTATGAAAAAAGGGGTAAGGAAAAATCCCGGATCCTTTGGAGTGAAATGAGGTATAAAAGTCTCCAGAGGAATGCTGCACACCTGCACCAAACCTTCTGCATAGGAACCATCCCCCAAGTTTCACTCAAGTTTAAAGAGGCTAATCTTGAATAATTCAATAGACTTTGAATTTTCTTCCATTATCTTTTTATTTTTTATGATCTCTTGGGTCATAATTACTTTGTTATTATTACAAATTGAAAAGAAAGAAAGAAAGGAAGGAAGAGAGGAAGAAAGAAAGAAAATTGCAGCCTACACTCGGCTCTGGCACACTCTTCATAACAGGACAGTGAAAGATGAGAAGAAGAAACACCTCAAGAACATCATCGTAGTGCCCCTGCCGAGAGGTGTTCTGGTATTGATGATGTGTGACTAGGACCATGGCTCACTGCCTCCTTAAGGAGATGCTCACGATTAGAAGTGTGGCTGTAGAGTGGTAGCCCAACACTACATCTGTCACCTCCCATAAGAGGGCACTCAGATGCCACTTCCAAGCTGCCCCCTTGCAGGAAGTTGGACTGCACAGTCAAACCTTGTACCCCCAATAAAAGGGGGCCTTTGTCCTAGACACCCCTATATTACATCTGTCACCTCCCATAAGAGGGCACTCAGATACCACTTCCAAGTTGCCCTCTTACAGGAAGTTGGACTGTACAGCCAAACCTTGTACCCCCATTAAAAGGATGCCTTTGTCCTAGACACCCCTATATTACATCTGTCACCTCCCATAAGAGGGCACTCAGATGCCACTTCTAAGCTGCCC
>CM042751.1:25988407-26013734 GCA_022496165.2 Catalaphyllia jardinei | reverse complement strand
TGTCACCTCCCATAAGAGGGCACTCAGATGCCACTTCTAAGCTGCCCTCTTACAGGAAGTTGGACTGTACAGTCAAACCTTGTACCCGCATTAAGGGATGTCTTTGTCTTAGACATCCCCATTACATCTGTCACCTCCCATAAGAGGACACTCAGATGCCACTTCTATGTTGCCCTCTTACAGGAAGTTGGACTGTACAGTCAAACCTTGTACCCCCATTAAAGGGATGCCTTTGTCCTAGACATCCCCATTACCTTTGTCACCTCCCATAAGAGGACACTCGGATGCCACTTCCAAGCTGCCCTCTTACAGGAAATTGGACTGTACAGCCAACCTTGTCTGCCATGCAAGTGGATGGTTCAACTTTACAGCCACACTTCTAACTGTGAAAACCTCCAAAGGAAACAATAAACTGTGGTCTTGGTCACACATCTTCAACACCAGAACACCTCCCAGACAGGGACATATTGATGCTGTCCTTTAAGTATCCCCCTTCCCATTATTTCACCATTCCTCACTCAAAGTGTGCCAAAGCCGAGATTCAGCTGCGACGCAAAAGCTGTTTTGCAAACAAATTAAAGAATGTATACTTTTTAGACAATGTTATGAATACTACAATAAATTATTATTATTATAGTTACAAAAATATAGTTTCTTTCACAAGTCTTCAGGAAAACAGTATGACCCAAAGATCTGCAGATTCATTGAGTGCTTAGCTATATCTCAAGTGATACTGATTATGCAAGAAAGAATATGAGAGAAAATAATTTAGGACATTATCATAAATATTACAGAAAGTATTATGTCAAACTGTTTGTTAACAAGATGTTGAAGGGGATGAGCTGCTGTTGCTGCTGTTGCAGCTGTGATTAATGCTGCTGCTACTGTGATTGCTGCTACTGCTACTGGCAGACTCCCCTATGACTCGGTTAAGCCACCGCTGAACGCGACGATCACCAAAATATGCCGAGGGCTGCGTAGCACCAGGGGGAGTCCAGAAAACTGCACGCTCTGGAATCCTATCAAATCCCATGACCTCGGTTCCAGTAACATTGTGCCAAATCTCCCCTATTATACGAGGGCTATCCTCAGAACTTGAGTCATCAGTACCAGGTGGCCTCCTTTCTATAGGTTGAACAATTGAAGAATCACTGTTTCCACAAGTATTGGTGCTGGTAGATGAAGCACTGGGTGAAGATGAAGTGAATGGCACTGGCCTGCGTGGTCTGCGAGCAGTTCGACTTGTACATGTGCTTTCAGATGGTGAACGTTCTCTCTCTCTTCTGGATGTGCCATCCTCACTGCCATTCTGTCTAAGAGGAGATCTACTACGACTCCGATCTCTACGAGGTGGTGACTGATGTAAGGTGCGTTGCCGCGGACGCTCTCTGTGTCCTGTCACATATGCATCTGTCCATTCCTCGGCAGTGTCCGTAGGAGTTGTCCCACCAAGACCGACAGTAGGAGAAGATGAACGAGAATCACTTTCCTCGTCCTCTGACAGTAATGATATTAAACCGGAGTCAACATCCCGTTGTCCATTTGCTTCAAATTCCATCAAGGCACTGGAAAGTCCAGTTCTCTGTGAGTACTCAGCATATACATTATGACCTCTGCTGTGCTTCTTTAACTCTTTCACTGTCTCTTCCAGTGCTGACATCCTCTGTGAGTAGTCAGACACCGTTTGTTCCAGTTCTGCCAAGAAATAGAATGATTACGAATGGAATCAAGAAAATATCTGAAAATCTGGCTAATCACAAAGATGGAAAATAGGCATACCAACTACTATAACTGATCAACTGACAAATAGGCCTTATCACGGTTTTCGACGCCATCTTCACAGGTAGGCAAAGCTGTCAGAAATTACAGTGTTTGTATGGGAATCCGATAGCAAATAACTTCTTCTTAATATTTCACAATTGGTGAAAGGAAAGTTTAAAATACTAGGTACAAGATTGTATTCACCAAGTTTGAAGGATGTAGCTTTGCTAGAAGACACTGAGCTAATTTTTGTAATTTTCCATACATTTGTCTGTAATTTTTTTTCCGCGAACTGCGTCTGGACGTTTTTCTCCCCAGACAAATGTATGGAAAATTACAAATATTAATTGAGGGACTTCTAGCAAAGCTACATCCTTTAAACTTGGTGAATAAAATCTTCTACTTAGTATTTTAATGTTGTGATTCGCAAATTGTGTAAAGTTTAATTCTGTAAGAAGTTATTTGCTATTGGATTCCCATACAAACACTATAATTTCTGACCGCTTTGCCTACCCGTCAAGACGGCGTCGAAAACCGTGATAAGGCCTATTAATCCTCTGTTATTAAAGTTAAGATTGATGTACTGTCTCCAGATATTTTTGTCAATTTTCCAAATGAGAAAATACACAGCAATTGTAGTAACTCCTTCTTCGTGGATTTTGACGGATCATTTGAAATGAATAATTACGAAGTAATGTGAAAAAGGCAACATTATTTTCTTTATGTTTGTATTAACACTTTTGAAATTTAAAATCTGCACTCTGTACAGGATTATGCAGTTTTAGACTCAAGGTGGCAGGTTGAAGTAAGTAAATAAGGTAAAGTAAATAAGTTCTCTTAATATACTTTATGCGTAAGGTCAGCTTATGTAAGGTAAGACTTGGATGTCCACTCACGTTCAACTCGCGATTTCAAACTTCGCACGCAGTTATGTCCCGGAAGTTCAGCGAGTCGCAGTTGCAATCCACAGCCTTGAGAACAGGTTGAAGTACAAAATATTACCCTTTCCGGACACTCCGCTTCATGATCAGCTTTGCCTCTTCTTGGAAAAGTTATTTCGCATCCCTCGTTCTCGCAGGTCATCGGAGCAAACGGGCAAACGCTGGTGTGCGCCCCCAGTCGTTCCAGCTCCACTATTTCAGTGCAACCATGCTGAACGAAATCGCAACGAATTTTGAGCTTGTTGATGATGTTTTTAAGGAGCGGCAGGGCAGGCTTCTTGTCTCTGGACCGTACTTTCTTTCTGCAGTTCGGACAAGAATGATTTGCGCTCAACCATCTTGAAATGCATGGAGAGCAGAAAACATGCCGACAAGGTAATTCAACAGGATCCTCCAAAACGCCAGCACAAATGGAGCATATGAGCTCTGAATTCACTTCAGGAAACCTCTCGAGGTCGATTCCCATCGTTGTAAACTGATTTTCAACAAGAATTTAGCTACAAAACGCTTTCACTTTTTGCAACCGGAAAACCGCGATTTGTGAATTTTCTATTTTGCGCCTGTTTCCCGGTAACGCGCGGTAACGCGGGAAACAAGAGATACTAGCACCCAGTCTACCCGAGATGTTCTCCCTCCAAAGTCGTGATGTTCGGAAACTGACGAACTTCCACGATTTTAACTCGCCTTTCCGATGATGATCCATATTAGGATATTTCCGGTAAATACATTATTCATGTCGTCATATGCAAAAACTCACCAAAATAAACCGTACCTTTTGGTTCACAAAACTGAACGAATAGGGATTTGGGGACTTTTCAACATCTTCCAGAATCTGAACCATCTTTCATTCAAAATGGCATTTCAAATCTTGACGATCTAGTTCACAGTCAGGAAAATACCTCCCTACTATTCTGACGAGTTTTACATCTGTGCGAAGAGTGTGGTAATTGTGGATGCGTATGTTGATTCTTTCATGACGGCGGAAGGGAACCCTCGAATGCCTCCATTTTGATTTGGTTTGGTTTTACTTTTTGGTGGATATAAAGATGGAACTACGTGTTGGAAACAAGTATCGCCTTGGTAGAAAGATTGGAAGTGGGTCGTTTGGAGACATATACCTAGGTAATGGTTGAAAACTTCAGATGCCTTATTTACAAAATTAGCAAGAAAACCACGGACGTTTTGCCTACATGACAAGGCTGATTGCTAACACGAGCTAAATCTTAATGCGACAGCAGTTACTCCCTTGTGTTTTGGCATTGTATGTACGTCAGGATTCTTTTTAATATAAGCTTAAATCCATGAGTGTAAAAGTGTCGTCTGTTTTTCAAGGTACGAATATTTCAACTGGAGAGGAAGTTGCGATCAAACTAGAATGCGTTAAAACTAAACATCCGCAGTTACACATTGAAGCTAAATTCTACAAAATGATGCAGGGAGGAGGTAAGCAAAGTTTCAAGCATTTTTTTAGAGTAGAGCAATCCATTAACTTTTATTATATAGTGCCCATGAGCTTGTGGTAAATTGTCAAAATCTCATTTGCCATGAACTCCACAGTATTTGTTAGGTGTAAGCTAATATGCTTGTTTCAAACAGCATGCAAATAACATTAGTAGTAGATGTAACGTAATAATCTTACGCGATAATGAAAAAATTTTAAATTCTGGTACTTTCCGTAGTCTATGGAATCATGTTAAGATTTTAAGTGAATGACATGATTTTTTACATGTTTACAAAGCCTTGCTTCATGGTTCATTGCTCAAAAGATATTTTGAAACAATGAATTTATTGGGAAGTACTGTCACTCCCATTGTCACTCGAGGGAGTGACTGTCAAACATGTTGCATTCTTTTGGTCAGATGCTTGTTATACCTCTTCTCCAGGAAAAGTCAATCAATAAACCGACAATTGATATTTATCGATAACAATAAACATCAGTGGAAGCTTGTGAGCTATCCAAAGTTATGAGTTATCAACTGTTATCGATTGCCAGTTGTAATCAATAGTGATTGATTCATTGATTGGTATTGCAGGACTGGAAAAAAATACCTGTCCACTCATCCGGGAGAAGGAAAATTTCCTCTCGGCAAGTAACTTTCTCTTCTCACTTGCCCCACAGGCAAGAGCCCAGGCAAAGTATCAACCAATTAAATTTAAATTTTATTAACTTGATAAACATTTTGAAACGAGTAAGTTTTTGGCACATGAAAAGTGTTTAGATGGATCTTAACAAGAATTACAAATTATAGTATAATTTGTTCTGTTGATTGCATGGCACATCTTCACAGTTCAGAAATGGTTACCCAGCAAGCAGGGTTGTCATTAAGTTTTAAGTCACCTGTAGCCCTGTTGTCCACACCTTTAGCAAACTTGTTATATTGTGGTTGAATTCTAACATCAGTCAATTTCACCGGTAGCATCAAGGGAAATCAAGCATACTCAGCTGTAACAGGTGTTACTGGGGTTACAGCCCTTACTAACAGCCCTAGCATGTGATCAAAATCTGCCATGACTGAAGTTCTTTCCAAGACTAAAAGTATTTGTGATCAGCATGGAAATGCTGTGTTTATTTCTTAAAATTTCAGCTGTATTTTGTGGCTGATTTTTGTGAGCATTTAACATTTTCACTGTAAAAAAAAAATTAAAAGCTGTATGTGAAAAGAAGCCATATATTTCTACCGCAAAAACAAATCCCTCACAAGCAAATAAAAATCTTTGTGTCTATCTTCCAAGAAATATACAATTTCCCTATCAGAAATTTAAGCTTACTTAAGGGACTGTTAAAAAAAAAGGTAAAGTCTGCATACGAGCCAAGTGGCCCATTAGGCCGGAGCTTATCCCGGTTTCCTTAGCATTAAGCGACAGGAGTATTTCTACTCCCCCCTGGATGGGATGCTAGTCCATCGCAGGGTTACCCCCCAGCATTAAATTCGCCGGTACCCATTTATACACCTGGGTGGAGAGAGGCAATGTGAGAGTAAAGTGCCTTGCCCAAGAACACAACACAATGTCCCCAGCCCGGGCTCGAACCCGGACCGCTCGATCCGGAGACAAGTGCACTAACCACCGCGCCTACTTAAGGGACTGCCATGGACTATTAAAACAAAATTGATTAGCAGTCATCAAAAGATTTGATGGAAAATAGTTTTTCACTCAAACACAGCTTTACAAAATCAACATGGTTCTTGCTACAGAACTGAACCAAAGAGACAAAATTGTTTTTATTCTACTTGTTCTAATTTTATGTGCTTCCCTTCAAAATGATTTTTTTGGAGTTAGGCAAGATGTCGTTTAATGTTCAAGGTGTTGCACACAACCCAGTTCCACGGATTGAAAACATTAATTCTAAAAGGATTTTTTGAGATATCCAGCTTGTAATTCAAGAAACAGCAAATGAATCTGATCAAAACTTAACTTGCAAGTTAGACAGCTTATCACATTTAAACATGCCAGTGATAAAGTTATATTTTTAGTTCATGAATAATTAATGAGTTTGAAAACTTGGGGAAGTGGGGAAGTGCCCCAGGCAAGCAATATTTGAGGGTTACTTGCCCAAAGGGCAAGCTGGAATATGTATGTCAAGCCCTGTATTGACTTTTGCAGATTGCTTTTAAAAGCTAGTTCTGTCCATTTATAAGTTAAGTAGTAAAATGTTTCAAAACATTTGTCTACAGTATGTTTAATTGAGTCAATTTATCATAGCCTGTGTACCTTTTACAATCATTGACAAAATGGCAATAATGGAAACAACTCAGTGGTAGAAACATTTTGGGCGTTACATCTTTCTTTGCTAGTTTACGATGGCCAGGAGAAGCTTAACCTAGAGTTCTCGCTCCAGTTTCATTGTAGCATTGGGATTATGATGAAGTTCGATATTCAACAATAATTAGAGTCGGTGTGCTAGTGATTCACTTATTCACATTATGGAACAAACAGGGCCTGGTTGTTCGAAAGCCGGTTAACATTAACCCTGGGGTTAAATGTTAACTAAAGCATTATGTTTTCTTGTTTAAAATTGTTTTTCAACTCTAATGCTTGGTCTAGTTTGAGATTACTACATCTCAAAACTGAAGGGAAAACAATATAAACAGAACACCACACCAAAAAGTTACAAAACTGAAGTCAAAATTCTCGCTAACCCTGGGTTAGCTTAATCGGGCTTTGAACAACCCGGCCCTGAAGAATAGATCTTGGGAATAGGCCAAAAGAAAAATACAATCTATTTAGCATGCTGAAGATAAATGGCTCGTGTTGTTCCAGGTATTAATAATACCTGGAACAACACGAGCCATTCATCTTCAGCAATAACAATTAAGCCATCTTGGAATACTCCATGTGGTTATTGCCATTTAATTTTTAAAATCAACAACAATCACTATTCCTATTCATTTATTGAATGTTATTGATTTTTGCCAATCAATAGCATTCGATGAAAAAAAATTTCTGTGGTTATCAATTGTTATGGATTGGTATTTATCAGTCGATAGCAATCGGTGATTGATATTGATTAATATTGATTGAATCAATTGATTTCCAATATTGATTTATATTGATTGACTATGCCTGGTCTACTTCAAGAGAAGAATGTGTTAACTCTAATATCAAAATCACTAGAAATCCCATTTATCATCCATGTATTTTTTTCTCTCTCTTTTTATTCTTTATTTTCTACAATAGCAGTGAACAAAATTGTTTCTTACCTATGAAGTTTGGGCTTGAACCATATAAAAAAGCTCCTTACCTCCTCATTTCTGGTTGACTCTGTGTGAGAAAATCTCTCTGGTTAGTATCAATTTCAACCAGGCTTTGGTTTACTCCTGAGAGAGATATATGAACCAAACAGTTCCCGAGCACTATTTGTTGGCAACTCTACCTTAAAATCAGGTTGTGGTTTTGTAACTTTAACTTAAATTAAAATATGTAAGTAAGTGCAGCTTCCTAATTTAAATAATTAAAGAAAACCAAAAATGAATTCTGGTAGTTGTAAAATAGTCGTGATGACTTTGTGTATGTCTGTTATTTATGAATGAAAGAATACTATACTCTCTAAATGTTTCATCAAATTATTTTTTTACAAAAGCTGAATGGTCTTCAGCAGAATTTTGTCAGAATCACATTTGCATGAATTAAGATAGTTTAAGCTGAACATTCATGCAATAAAGACCAAAAACCTCACAGTGGCAACATTTTGAATACAGTTGAGAAGTCAGACTTATAGAGACTTTAAGCTCCCAATCTGAGCCCACAGTGGAAAATTAAATTTGAAGCTATCTAGATTTTAACTTGAATGGACATTTCACATCACTGCACACGCTTTAACTGAGCTCTTTTACAAGGTTCACATAATTAACACTCTTGATAATGCTTGAGAATTTAACTGTGGGGTCACTTAGAGAAATGAAAATTTTAGTGCAATAAATGAGTAATTGCAACCTACTTAAAGCGAAGAACCTTTAAACTAGTTTTTCATCATTCAATATTACATCTGGTTACTACGTTGCTGATGTTCCAAGAGCACAACAATGAATTCTTCATGGAAAATTTTATAGAAAACCAGAGCTAAATGAAGAAATAGCTGGCAACAAATACTAGAAACAGATCAAGCAAATGTCAGAGTTGGTGGGCATGAAGTTTAATAAGTTGGTGGGCATGAAGTTTAATAAGTTTTTTCCTATGAAAAGAGCTTACAGTGCGGGTAACACTTTGAAGTGCTTTTCGTTTCACTACTATCCGGTACATTGGAAAGGCTTTATTGTCAATTTTGTTAACTTTTCAAATTTCTACATAGTCTGGTGTGTTTTTGGCATAATCAATGAATTTCTCTGCATTTTGCTCCAAACATGTTTTTGTTTTTGCACTCTGTCAGATGGCATGTTGTTAGTCATCATGCTGTTTGTAAAAATTAATTTAGCTAAAGAATGTTGAGCCTTTCTCAGCAGGATATAAATAATAATTTTAACTTGACCATGAAGAATGTAACTAATCTGATATGTTCTTATTTTGTGTTTTTTGGCATATTTGGGTAATAAATAGATAATGCTGGATAAAATTTTTCTTTTATCTTCAGTTGGTATACCAACAATCAAGTGGTGTGGAACAGAAGGTGATTACAATGTGTTAGTGATGGAACTACTGGGCCCAAGTCTGGAAGATCTGTTCAACTTTTGTAACAGAAAGTTTAGCATTAAAACAGTACTACTTTTAGCTGATCAAATGGTGAGTGATTTGCCTGTAGTTATGCAAACAGACAAGCCTGTACCGGGGGTCTAACATGTTTGTCAAAAGAGTCTCAGATTCTTTTTTTTTTGTTGTTTTCTGGCAACAGATGATTTTGATTCCATCGTCAACAATAATCTTGTTTTTTTCATGGTCAAACAGTGATGAATAGGGTTTTATACAATAACTGAGCTTCCACACATGCTCCCATTAGTCAATAGATGTGTTTATATGAGAGTATATAAACACAGTCATAGTGTGTTTTAAATTTGCCCATATTTTTGAGAATTACTTTATAGCAGTAACAGAGTACTTTTTCCATTTTTACGTAACCTCGTCTAAACACTCCGGCTGGGAGGCCGGCAGGGCGCGACGAAAGTGCTGTCCGATAGCCCAGGGCTAGTGGAACGACTTGTCGGGCTAGCGTTTTCTTATTGCAGCTTGCCCGACGGGCAAGCACCACCGTTCCTCTGTTCTGACGATGATTAATTGAGCTTTTATACCAAAAGCTCCTGAGGAAAAAGGACAAGGATTCTTGATTCTATTTTAAGGCTGCCAACTTATTATTAAAACAAAAAAAAGGCCCACTTTGTGTATTAAAAACCAAGAAAAAACTCGCTTGAAGAAAAGCTAGCAGACTTCAGATTACAGTGGTAGTTAAATTGACCGATCGCAACGTTCATGACATTCACAAAAATAATTGTGTTGTGATTTGCATAAATTTATAGTATTTTTCACCGTCGACGGGGTAAAATGTAAACTTCGAAGAAACGAACCCATTCAAGTTCAGAGATTATGTTTTCTTTATTATTTTGCTCATGTTTGAATGAAATTTTACTCTGAAGAAGTCATTTGCAATTTATAAAAAAATTCTGACCTTACAGAGCGAAACAGTTGTCATACAGTTGCGTTAACTGCGTTGATTATATGCAAATTGCACTCGGGACGACGGCAACGTTTCACAACTTCATGACATTTGACAGAAGCACGGGTCATAGAATAATAATAATAATAATAATAATAATAATAATAATAATAATAAAGTACTTATATAGCGCATGATCCATAAATAGATGATTTCAGGCGCCTAAAATTAACAATAAGATTTACAATATTTAAATTATAACTAATCATGAAGAGAGTTCTACACAAGGAAGAAAAAATATTAATAGTAGCATTGTAATTATTACAATGCTACTGAAAATAATTTGAGGTTGAAGTTAAAACGAAAATCACATTCAAGAATCAAAATATACGAAGAATTAGTTTATATCATTCTATGCTTTGCATCATTGCTTGTATTTTGCATAATTATTCTTTATAAACAATTTAATTTAGAGCTAGCTCCTCAGACCTTCGGACTAGTAATCTCAAGTAACAGCTTGCCCGAAGGGCAACCTTATCTTTTCATTTTCATTTCACCCTGGGAGGGATCTCGAAAGTGATGCAAGATATACCCTTAACTATGTCTCGGGTTTACATAACTGTCTCAGATTATTCAAACCCTCCCTGTGTTTAGATTAGGCTCTGTAAACATGGAAAAGAGCACTCTATTAGGGCTCTATTGCTTAAGCTCAAACTGGCAGTTAGATGTTCAAGCACCTTTGGTCTCATTATTGGTTGCCTTGGTTCTGTTCTACATTTAGTCAAACTCTTTTAACACATAGTTACATGTACATGTGTACATGTTCTTTATGAACTACATTGTATTTAGTCATAGAAAACTTGAAAGCTTTTAGTCTTGATATTTTCTTAAATTTAACTCTGACAGCATTGATACATGTAGAACAATTTTGCCCAATTAATATCAATAGTTCTGAATGAACTTTTTTTTGTACCTTTTGAATTGAAGGAAGTCTAAACTAATTTAATCTGTAATTCACATTGATATAATGTTATTCATCAGACCAACATGTGTGTTCTTGATTGTAAGATAGTTCTGTAATACACTTTTTGCATTCGTGAGGAACGAGAGAACGCATTCTTATTAATTTCGTTTGCTGGCGCGAGAAATCAACATTTTTTGTGAAGACTGCAAATTGGCGCCCCTCTAAGTTTTTTCAGGGGCTTTGGGCCTTGCCCTTTTGTGTCCATTGGACACAAATACAAGGCTGGGTCATTTTTGCTCTCTTTTTTGACATCTTTCGTTCCGTTCGACATTTTGAGGTTTTGTTTGAACTGCTTGTCACTATGATTGCATTTGACAAAAAAGGGAATGCAGTCCCAGTGCAGTCTGGACTGAGATTTTTTTTACCTTTGCGAAAAAGAACTACATCATCGCAAAGCGTGTGTTTATGAGACTGATGATTTGCATTTTTGATCGTTCATGATTGCTCGTTTGTAGTATAGTTTTGATTCTGGACCATGCATGGCCTGTTTGGTCAGGATGCGGGATGAAGTGCTTTTGTTGCAGAACTGGGACAACTATTATTTATTATGTATCTAGTGAAGGTCAAAATTGAATCGATGGAAGGGTACTCTGGAGCCAGAACATCAAAATGCTGACTATTCATCAAAGTGGAAGCAATAATATTATTACCAGTCACACGGAGTTTGTTTACGAAAAACCATGGATAAACCGACACACAAGTGCAAATGTTACAGAAGTTAGCTGATATGTTTTTTTTTTCTTTTCTAAGAATTCTTTTTTTTTTGTAAATAACCATAAAACCTATGTAATTTGTTATATCAGTACAACTGTTTGTCTATAATAATTCTTTTAAACGTCTTAAAATTAATAAAAATCAATAAAATACAAAAAAAAGCTTACAATGCTTGATGTAACACAAGCCGTGGCCTTGATGTTTAAACATTACCTGTAAAAGTTAAACTGAGATATTTAGCATGAATTTTAAAAGCAAATGATTAAACTTTTGAGTTCACCGAAACTACATTGTAGAGCTGTCATGCAACTTGTCACCAAAGGCCATCAAATCATAGTTGACCTGGAGTTCAGAAGATGGGACGTCGCTTGCTAACCATAAAGCAAAGATATCAAATAATCCACAGAACAATAGTGGACTTGCCCAATATGTCATATCTATTCGCAAATCTTCAGCCATTCACATAAAGATAATGATAATTATCAGCAAGACATAACTATTATCACAGGCACCGCAGAACACACTCCTAATCAATGATTACTGCTAGTAGAGTACTAATATCAAGGTTGTTTCTTTTTCTATATATTCCAGATCAGCAGAATAGAGTATGTTCATTGTAAAAATTTTATACATCGGGACATCAAGCCAGATAACTTTTTGATGGGACTGGGCAAGAAGGGCAGTCTCGTTTACATCATTGACTTTGGCCTGGCCAAGAAATACAGGGACCCACGGACTCACCAGCACATACCATACAGAGAAAACAAGAATCTCACAGGAACAGCTAGATATGCCAGCATCAACACACACTTGGGAATTGGTATGTTATGCCTTGCAGAAAATTTGTGTTTCTCATTCCTCCCACTCCCAAGAGTGCCATATGGCACAAAATAACATTACATGCTCAATATTGGGTCAATTAGTATTGTCACATTTGAACAGCAAAAAGGTCTTGGACAGGTCTAGTGTTGAAAAATACTACATGTAGATCTGTTAGGGTATACAAGACCCTCCATGTCTGGTGCCGCATCCAACAAAAGCAATGAGTATATACTCTTCACACTCTTATACATGTCCCAGCAAAGTTTACAAAATGAATACAATCTCTTTTGAGTTTGAATTTAGTAGAGAAAACACCCTAAATTGCACTTTCCTACAGTTCTGACTGAAGACCTTATTGCTTTCATAATGAAAGAGATCTGCAGATAAGTCAATGTTATCTTTCCTGTTGCATACATGAAGTATCACAACAAAGTCAGCGGTCTTGTTTCATTTCTACCTCAATTCGCTGCAGTTTGCCTGAAATTCGGAACCCTCTTGCAACCTTTTGTGGAAAATACAATTGGTAACACTTCGCAAGAAGACTTCACATCCACTGCCTAAGCAGACTGATTTATTGTCGCTATCACAACTGAAACAACATGTAATATTTGTGAACTCTAATTCCTAAGATTTTAGTTACCTGTTTGTCTTCGTGACTTCTCAGCTATGGGAAGAAAAGATAGTATTTTTTGTTGTCTCCACTGTTTGCCGCCGCGTCAATACATGCATGTTCAAACGACAGTCTGTGCAGACTTTCCAACAAAAACTGCCCTTGCTTTGAAGTTCGAAAGGTACATATGATATGCATGTGTTTATTTATTTTTTCATCTCCTAGTATTAATTTTATTTATCATATGGCAAGGTAAATGCAAGCGTTCTGATTGGTTCTTTCTTGGTCAGGATTTTGCCATACGGACCGTATCCTTGGAAACGGTCATCGGCTGTGTATTTTTTGTTTTCGAAAGGCGGCAAGTTCAAAACAAGCATGACCCGAATGCCATATGTTAAACTACTTACTAACCTAGCTAGCTCAAGACGTACTGGGGAATGATTGGCCCTCGATCGTTTTGTACGGACCTCACTTTGCTCGGTCCGTACTGCCATGACCTTGGGCCAATATTCCCCAGTACTGCCCTTGCGCTCGGTTAGTAAGAGGTTATTTTCTCAAAAAGTTCAGTTTGAGATTACATTTAGTAAAATAAATTTGAAATACGAAAAGTACCTTGCCCAGACGCTGCAAATGCAGCTTATCTTGACCATTAACTGTACATGTATTACAAGTCCTAATTCTGCACCTCGTCACAAAGTTACAAATGAAGCATCTTTCCAATTTCAATTTTAGAACAAAGCAGAAGAGATGATTTAGAATCTCTTGGTTATGTCCTGATGTATTTTAACCTTGGAAGTTTGCCATGGCAAGGTCTCAAGGCAGCCACAAAGAAACAAAAATATGAAAGAATCAGTGAAAAGAAGATGTCGACTCCAATTGAAGTTCTCTGCAAAGGATTTCCATGTAAGTTGTAACATTGTAAGACTGGTACAATTTATATTATTTTTTGGCAAAAACTTTTTAGGGTGCCTTTCTTAGATATGCTCAGTTGTGAAGTTGCCATTTTTAAGGAAAAGAAGCCTGAATGATTACATAAGGCTTGTATTCAGTTCACAATATTCTGTGCTGATTATATGTAGCTTTATAAGAGAAGCATGAGTATTAGCGATTGACAATGTATCATTGTTTGGAAAATCGAAAAATCGCACAAAGGGAAAGATAAAAGCAGCGGAGGCCTTGCATCATAAGAACCTAAAGAAATGTGACGAAAACTGGAGGCTCTGTTATTCAAATACAGGATGGAAACCCCTTGTTTTCAGAACCCAAGGCTGTAACATCAAAGTTTCATATTAAGTTCTTTGCAACAATTGGACTTGAAGTTGCAACAGGTTACCTAGTGTGGCTAGGGATGACTGAAGAGATCTGAAACCTCTCTCTCTGGCAGGCACCAAAAACTTCTAGGATTTACAGCAAGTTAGCTCCAGGGACGTTCATAGGATTTTATGGTGAAACAGAACTTTTACCTTCAATGACGTATCTTATTAATGAATCAGTTGTGGACAGAAGTGTTCTTGCCTTGTGGAGAGTTGCACGTGGTACCCTGCTGTATAAATCTGATGATAAGTTACTGGTTGAGAATTATTGACCGGCACCCATATCTGTGTTGCCGATGTTTAGTAAAATTATGAAAAGGGTGGTACACAATATTGGTTTTATTGTGATTTTGTTGCAGCTGAATTTTCCACATACCTAAACAATTGCCGGTCACTACGCTTTGACGACAAGCCAGACTACTCTTATTTACGTCAACTGTTCCGCAATTTGTTTCACTGTCAAGGATACGTGTATGACTACATCTTTGACTGGAATCTTCTCAAGTTTGTAAGTATGGTTGGTTTGTTTGCAGTTTGATTTGATGTAATCACAGCCTTTGTAAATAATCATGAGTAGTAAGAACCTGTGTGGTTTTAAGTCTGGCCACGGTCCTTGTACACAGGATTTGCTCCCAAATCCTCCCAACAACGTATTGGCGCTAGAAGTGTCCACCCTTCAATCCACCGTATCCTTTCTCAAGCAACAAAGGGTCCGTTTTCAACCCCTCCTCTTTTTTTGAGGATTTCTATATCTGCTAGTGAATGGTTACCAATAAATTGCAGAAACAACTTTTCAAAATGCTCTGCAACACTCCTATGTACATTTTTACTTCAGATGAGCTTTCTTACTATGTCATACTGAGCAGGTATAAATTTGTTGCAGTTTTGAATAACCTGGATTTTTCATGAATTCTATCTCAGGGAAGTGGACGAGAACCCGATCCTGGTGCTGACCGAGGAGGATTAAGGGGAGTAGACAAGGTGCTAGAGAGAGAACGTGAACCAAGAGAGCCCGAGAGGAATCACCGAAGCTCCACCACCCGTGCTCTGCCTGGTACAACATCTGGTCGTTTACGGGAACCAATAAGTACTGCCACACCCTCCCCTGTTGGTAGGTTTGAAAATCGTTAATATGTGTTCGGAACAAAAAAGATTTTGTTCTCTCTCAAGTGGATGCCCCCAGTTCCACTTAGATCACTGCTAAGATAAGATAAGATAAGATAACTTTTTGCATCAGTTAATTAAGTTAATTATCTATAGTAATGTAACTAACTACCTAACTACAATAAAGTCAAGTTCTAGACTGAAAAACTGTTGTATTAATGAAATAATTTTCACTCTGGCATTACACCTTGCATGTTTTAATAATGTTTTGTTAATTTTTGATGCAAGGTGCACAAAGGCCTATGTCACGTGCAGAAAGGGAAAGACGAATTACACGCCTTCATCGTGGAGCCCCAGCTGAGGTAACAGGCGGGGATCTTCCACGGGGTGACATATCACGCATGTCTGGTGCACACGTCCGCTCGACTCCCGTGATGACTCCAACATCTTCAGGGACTGGGTTGAGACGAGCTAGTGGAACGAGACAGGAAAGAGAAAGTGGAATGATGGAACTCACAGCTGTACGCCACTCTTCAAAACATTTTACACGTCCTCCAAAATGACCTGAAACCTGGTAACGACGACCTTCTCTTCAGGGAAAATACTCAACACCACTGTGGCTTGAAATAAACAGTACTGCATACATGTTTGTGTACACGTTGCTTTCGTAGCACTTATAACTTCAGTTCCTGAGGAAAGCTTTTTTGTGTTCACAGCATTTCTTACCTTCTTGGCTTCTGGTGGTGATGTTCTTGGAATTTTTTTAAAAAGTTTTTTGCTCGTAAGTTGTGTGCTTCCCTGGTTGCAATCCACAGAATTATCATAGTTCTACCAAGCGTTACTTGAGTTGGTAGGGTTTTCACGTGGTATTCTTATTTCAGTTTCATTTTGCGTGACATGAAAGCTATATGCCTGTAGTTTCATTGTTAATATTTTTCTGTTTCTTGAGGTATGTGGTCTTCTTAGCCGAGAGTTGTAACATTTTGCTGTTTTCCACCATTCTTTTGTCAATTATGGTGGCAGGAACACCATCTTAAAAACGGAATTTATGAAAGATTGTAAAGTGCATTTGTTTATATTTAATTTAACACATGCGACATTACCTTTAAAGCTACATGCAAATCTTCCTTGTTTTTGCCAGTGTGATCACATGTGTGGCAAAAGCTGTTCTCCCAAAAAGCCCTTGTTTAATAAGACAGCATGGGCGCTGCACCAACTTTTGCATAACACTCAACAACTTTACAGTTGAGAGTTTCCCTTGGTACCAGAGGTTTTTCTTAAATTCAGCCTTTTACCCGTGTGCACGAGTGGAACGATTTTTTGTTACCCTTGGTTGGATTTCAACCTAGGTTCCTCTGTTTTCGTGTGTGATAATCCTATGGTTAAGTATAAAACTAAAAGAAAGTTCGCATCACATTGAACCAAGGTTTTAAGTTGTACCACACCACATTCCACCTAAATCCTCTAGTTCCAAGGAAACTTTAATACTATGGCTGCTTTGATTGTTCCCACTGTAGACTGAAGTTTGTGTAAGCTGTAAAAAAGACTCAAACTACAAGAAATGCCTCCTGTTTTTCCTGTCTTCAGTCCTCAACCGTAGACCATTCTTGTCACCAGTGGTACTCGTGTTTTAAATAATATACGAAGGCTCTGGGGACGAGAATGACCGCTGACAATGCATATCCCTGCTGCAGTCGACACTGCGTACGATTTTCGCGTTATTAGTTCGCACTCGCAAGCACAAACACATACCGGTGCATAACATCACAGACGTCTTAATACACACACGTCTTTATTTATTATTTTCCAGTACTATTTACACAAAGGGCATGCCAACTAGCAAAGGCTAATCTAGGCGGGCCATGCCTTAATAAGCAAATTACAAAAATATACAGACAGAAATTAATCAATAAAATAAAAAGGGGGAAAAAAGAAAGAAATACAGTATTAGGTAATAACAGGAAAGACAAGAAAAACAAGAAAAACCATTTCACTAACCTAATTTAAAATATTAAACGTACCGATACAATTTATGTTAGTTGGAAGAAGACAGTAAGGGAAATATCACCAGGACATCAAGCTTAGCATTTTTGTTGATGGAAGATTTATTCTTATGGTTGCCAACTGGGCACCCCAATTGTGTGTACGGTCCCTTTCTGGTGGGACTGCACTGTTAAGAAATTACAACCTTTTATATCGAAGCAGGATTACGAGATTATGCAACTGGTCAGCAGCAAGGAGGTGTAAAGTCACTGGACTCGTATGTTCAGTAAGTCTGGGCATGAGATTTGGGATCGGTATACGTATGGGTTCAGAAGCTCAAGTGGCGTTCAAGGTCCTTAAACAGGTGCGCAAGTCGCATTTGCTCCTAAAAAATTAGTTCATTTCATCAGATCTTGAACCACTATAAAAAGACTCGATTAATGTAAAATATCAAAGCTATCTGTAAAATGTACGACGAGATATTCCGAGAGACTGGTAATCACAGAATGAAACATGTCAGATATGAATTGACTGCAGGCAGTTAAAGAGCCAGTGAAACTTGATATATGGGGGAACATTTTACATGGTATAATATTAAAGGAGAAATTTTCTGTCAAAAACTGCAAAATTTCTGAGTTGCAAGGGCGCTAGTGAGGTCATATATTTGTAAAATTTTGAGTTTTTAAACCCGTCTTGCACAACAAGTGTGCAATACATGAGGCTCGTCTTCATTGGCAGAGCTAATCAGAACTGATTTATTTGTAGCTCCATCAGGAACTGAATTGCTTATGCTAATGAGACAAATATGGTAAACAAGGATTCCCTTATAGCTCCTCTGAAATTCCAAGCAACACCCCAAATTCGCTCGAACCCCCCAGCCCCACCCTCGAAACCAACAACTGCGGCAAACAAATGAGGAAAACAACAGCAATGACCAATTACAGGAGCCCATTACTAGGAGCCTGCAACTCCCATAATAAACCAATGCAACGGCATTTTACAGACCAGCGTCTTTTTAGATCTTTTTTCCCGCAAAATAGGCCAGTTCCATTCCACATGAGCACGCTTCGGTGAGTATAAAACAATGCGGCTTCACGTGAACATGTGGACGACATGTCAACATTAGTCTGTGGTCTGGGATTCCTGTGGGGATCTGAATTCGAGATAAATTCAAACTAAAAATAGATCGGTCTGTGAAAACGCCGTGACAGGAACATAGGGAAGTTGCTGGCTCCTAGTGCTCCTGCCAATTATTAACTTTTATCCCCACGATTCCCACCCCGACGTGCTTCGTCTTCTATGAAAAGTAGCAAGTCCAAAGTAAGGTTTCTGAGCATTTTTGTGCAATTTTACGGCGTAACCGACTTAAATCATTCAGTGGATTGTGGATCTTTGTCGTCCACTAAGAATTCATAACATTACATTGTCAAACGGTAGCTGTGGATCCGCAGACTACTTTGACAATGTTATGACGAAATTCATTGTCACCAACAGGACAGACGCATGAAAAACTGCCGTCAATTTGTTTTTACGATAACAAAGTCCGCTCTCGGCGCTCTGCGTCATAAATCCCGAAAAGTTCTGCAGTTATTGTAGCATGTCTACTAAAACTTGTGAAATATAGAAGCAAGGCCAATTTAAGCGCTAAATTAAGACGCATTCTTAGAACTGGTAGAAAACTAGAAATTGCTCAGAATGTAAAAAGTTGCTGGAAATACGAGAATTTGCCAAGAAGCATCCTCGGAGACCCAGGGGCGGTTAGTTGGGGTAAGAGGAAATAAATCAGTCGAGCAAAGAAATAAAGCGTCGCAGGTTTACTTCCTCTCGCCCCAACTAACCCCCCCCCCCCCCCCCCCTGGGTCTCCAGGGATGGCCAAGAAGTTGCCGAGCAACTTAATTTGGAAAGGCTTACTCAGGAGAACTTTTCCAACTAAAAGCGCTCTTTTCGGGTGTTTGTTGAAAGCTGGGAAGTATCCACTGTCTTTATTTAGAGAGATGGCCATCTGCCCGTGATGTAGAAAATCGCAGGCAGGTTTAAGAGTGTTGTCCGTTTTGAGAGGTCTCCGTTAAGAGTTTCACTGTAATTACGTACTAGAACACGGAACAAAATACGCAAACGAAACTATTTCAGAGCCAGTATATCTGCCGGTAAAGTTTCTAAAGATAATAACATTTTGCCTCCCGCCGCATGCTATACATAGTAATATGAGCTGTTAAGTTGCACTATAAATATCCAAGGCAAGAATTATAAACCGACACGGTACACATTAATGTTGTATTAATTAACTGTAAACGAGAGAAAGGCATTCAAATGCAACTAAACTTTGAACATTGTCAGTCCCCCAATCCTATAGTCGACCATTACAACTCTGTGTGTGAAGAATACAAAAGCAGGTCCTGAAGACTTATCATTTGGAACTCAATATGAAAAAATATATCGAAAAAAATCGTAATTCGCCCGAGCAACAATGCTGGAAATTTTCCATCTCATCGAACCTAGGAATCAGGTTAGAATTTTCCTAGGAAAATTGGCCTCACACACCTAAGACTTCACGAAAGCCTCCAATTACCCCTCCCGCCCCCCCCCCCCCATCCACAACCCCTGGTAAAGCAGCTGCAAGAGGCTGTACCAACACTGTACCACAACTGAATTTTTCAAAAGCTCTGGTATCCGACGCTTTGTGAAAGAAGATGCGTTTAGTTAGCTCACTCCGCCTGACTAAGTTCCCAGGCTCAGGACTATCAAATAAACTAAGCAATCATATTGAGACCGACGCCTAGAAAATAAGTAAATCAGTTTAATTCGGTTCCCTGGATGACTTTAAAACGTTGTAGCTCAGATCAACCACACTTAGCCTAAGAAAACTGCGCGCAACAATTGACCGGAAAATCTTGTTTGAAAAGATTACTTTACAGTAAACGTATAACTTCAAGTTTGAGAATTTTCAATTGAACTCTATCACCTTATACATGTTTTAGAACAAGACTATATATTTTTTTCAAATCATATTCCTTGCTCTCTATATCAACGTGCATTTTCTAAACACAGGTTTCGTAAATTGTACTGCGTGTTTCAGTTACATTCTTCCACTCTCTCTTATGACTACTTCTCGATCTTGAGCTTATGTTCCTGGTGGTTTCGCCGCTGATTTTCCGTTCAAGCTTCGGTTCTTTTGTCTTCGCGCATTTCTGACAGGGCGCGCAAAGAACTGCGCGGAATCCCTTGCGGAATTTTTTGTTCATAAGTCCGTAGATGAACGGGTTACAGGAGCTGGAGAGGAAAGTTAAAAATGTACTAATAGCGTCTAAAATGCGCGGGATCGGCTGAATGATACCGAAACCGTTCAACAAATTGACAATGATATGTGGAGTCCAGCAGGCTACAAACACGCAAACAACGACCAGCAAAAGTTTCGTCACTTTGAAATCTTGGAAAGTGGAACGCGTTCCTTTTCTGAAACTCGCCGAGACACTGTTTACGCTCAGTTTTCGACTGTGTCCGCGAATGAAGCGAAATATTCTGTAATATGGAACGGTGATCAAAATGTACGGTAAAATAAATACAGCAATGGCTAAGATGACTGTGTAAAGAAGATGCTCGCTAAGATTAAAATAGCAAGTTGCTTTGCCAATTGTGAAGACGTATTGCGACCAGCCGAACAACGGCGGGAGAGAACACAGCAACGACAGTATCCAAGTCGCAGCGATCAAAGCCATAGTCCTTCGGCGGCTGAAAATGGAGGAAAACTTAGCTGGCTGCACGATACACCAGTACCTGCTAATGCTTACTAGTGCAAGGGACCACAGAGCTTCGAAGAGGAACAAGGCATTCGTGAAGCCTGCAATCCGACAAACGAAATCGGTCAGCACGCAGCGGTTGTAAATGACTGTCACCAAGGAAACAGGGATGTTAAAGAGGCACACCCCGAGGTCTGCAACGGCCAAGTTGCTTATGATTGAATTTGTTACTGTGCGAAGGCGCCGCGTTCTGCGAACCAGGTAACACACTAAAAAATTCCCTGGGATACCAGTAAGAATAAACAGACACATCCCCACCGCTTGAACAATCCTCAGCGCCAGGAAATCGCTTTCGTCCTGTTCTTGGTTTCTTTTGCGACTTAACTCTTCTGTCAAATTTGAATTCATGGCTGGTTCTGTTTTGAGAATTCGGCACGTCACGCACGGAAATTACAAAGTTAATTCTCGTCAGTCCGATTAAATACAATTTCAATTATACCTTGCTTTGATTACAGTTATACTAGTTGCCTTTCAGTAGTTTGAAGGAAAGAAATGTGATAAGGTCGATCTGCTCCACTGCCGATTCACTGTTGTATATATTTTGTTTCTTTTTCATCCAACTTGATCATTCATCAAAAATGGTTTCCTTGGCCAGTTGGAGGTCTTGTTGATCCAATTCTCCGCCTTTAATCCAATAACAAAAAGACTTCACGGGCGCTCAGCTCCTTGGTGATAAGGTCTTCACACAGTTTCAGACTTTCCAGCCGCCACACAGAACAGGTCTCGCTCCCGGACTGGCGCAACGGAACAGATCACTTGTAAGCGTCCTTTCTATAACTGAGCGACGCTATCGCCAAATTTTTTTCCGCCGAGTTGCACAAACAATAGCAAATCAGCCGTCATTGTTCCGTGGCAGATGTTCTGGCGAGGTTAGGGCGAAATTGACCCATCAATAATCCACGGTGATTTACGACATGTTTTGCACTGACTAAGCCCAGTGAACCTGCGCGATGCGGTGTTGAAAATTTGTGCTCGTTTATTTTCTTATCACCGAGAAATAAACGAATACTCGTTGAAAACTGTTTTCCTTTCTTCGGGAAGAGGCTCCGCCAAATTTGCATAGGCATCGCTCAGTTCCTGTCTTTTTTCGCCTTGGTTAATGAAAGGACTTTATTTCGGAACAGCTGCCAACACTAATGTTGAATTTCATTAACGCGGGTGATTTTCATGGACCTTTTATCATTTTCATCCTCAGCGCTCTCATATAACCTTGTTATGGATAAATAATCAGTCTGAGTTTTCATTTTCGGCGTTTCAATTAATTTATGATATCGTTGCTGTTTTTTGGGTTATATCAGTACAAATTTGATGGCCGCTTTTCCTAAGAAAAATACAAAAAAGATGTTTTCAGTTCATATAGATATCCTTACACCAAAACTGCAATGAACGTCGCATAAATTTGCTTAGTTGTCAAAATACTTCTATGGTTGAAAAAAAATCCAATTAAGAATAATGTGATATTTAAATTGCTTGCCCTGTTATGAAAGAACAAATATCTTAAGCCCGCCATCTAGATGAAACACTCCGCAATAAATATTGCGGAACACTTGAAATCATAAGCATTAAAAGGCCTGTTTACACAGGCGATTTTTGTCGTGACAACTCGATGCAATTTTTGTCGGGCTCAAGTTGCAATTTCAAAATCGCACGTGTAAACCAGGAGCGATTTTCAGTGCGAGTTTTCGCCGCGATATCGCAGGGGTTTCGAACATGTTTGAAACTTGATGCAATTTTCCTGCGACAAAAATTGCATCGAGTTGCCGCGACAAAAATCGCCTGTGTAAACCAGCCTTTAAGACGTGGCCACATTAAGGTTTACAGCAAAGATGAGTAAGACACTTAATTCATCACACAACCGAAGCCGTCTTTTCTTCAAATGTAGACATGTATAAAATCCGGCGAAAATTAAGTTACTCAGATATTTATCGATGTCTCACCAACTGGGTTAGACTCGTATATATTTATGCTTCCGGGATGTATATTAAACTTGTCCGTAATAATTTTTAACGCGCGTGAACTAATTCGAAGAAAAATATTCAAGAGCAAACTTCAAGAGAGCAGAACCAGCTAATGTAAAAGCCGAACTAGGTGTCACTTCTACGACTTCGATTGTGATATGTGCTATGTGCAACATGAGGGATACGTGCAACGCGAGGTGCAAAGTTGAAGTGCGGCAAGATTTTTCTAGACATTGAGTCAAACGAAGTTTTGTTTCACTGTATTAAAAAGTGCAACTTAATTGCTCAGACCGAAAGCTGTCCAAAAGAGCTGTCGACGTTGTCTTGATGGCAGTTGGAAAGCTTGAAGGCCCGTTGTTCAATCTTCCTAAGACAGACGTAACTATAATTGCTTTGACTGGAGGGACGTGGGCGAACCTGTCACATATCACTCCAGGATTGTGCCATGCATTTCAAGTATGCTCACAGTTTTCAATTTATGTATTTTTGAGTCGTATAGTTAGCTTTACGGCACGTGTAAATTATTTATCCATATCTTGCCTTCACTTTTGTAAACGCCGTAACAAGCTTTTTTCCTGACCTGATTCTGAATCAAATCCATATTAATTTTGTATTCTTGTTCTTGGTCTAGTTTGGATCGCCGAGACAGCATCCTCGCTTTACTCACTTTAAACTAAAAACGGAAAAAATAGAAGGAAGCCCATACAATAGCAAAAAATAGACAAAATGGTAATACTTTTCACATATTTCAAAGAATTCTTTCAAAACGATACCCATCGATGTCTAAAGCGCCAGCGCTTACACTGAATAAGTCGAAAATTTAGAAACGTTTACTAAGGTCTCGGTCAGAAGTGTTGGAAGCAATTCAGATAAAACATTAACGGGCAGATTGATCGAAATTAAAATATTGTCGCCACTCAAGGGAAATTTCGGAAATGTTTTGTCGTTCTTCCTTGTGTGTGGGCGGTGTGTGCGCGAAGCTCCGCCGTACCAGCTGTTGTTTTGCAGAACCGATTTTCACATTTTGTTGCTTGCCTTGCAAGAGGTTATTTTCAGGCCAACTTGAGATTTCGGAAAGTGATGTCAATATGTTCCACGTACATACAATCCGGCATTGTCAATCAGATTCATAGTTTTTCCGAACTAGTGTACTCAGAAGAAGCTGGTAGCCCGAAAAAAGGTTCCTTGACGTTTATTATCTTTTCCCATTGCACAATTACCTCAGGGAATCGCTTTCTTCTTGAATAAATAAACTAAAAGCAATGAATAATCCACTGCATGCACTCGGGACATTTCCTAGTTATGTAAATTACCCGGTTTAAAGGCGATGGTTTAAAATAGGAACATTCACAGAAAGTTAAAAATCAACATGGAAGCAAATGTTAAACTGGTCAGTGGCGTTATGACGGAACAATTCGCCCCTTGAATTATTTTAACCTCGAAACAAAATATATTTGCAACATTCGCTTTTTCAAAGTTGTCGGTTTATCGCGGACTCTTGGTACTGATCAGATCGATATTTTTAACCTCAGGCACAGCAGTTTAATTTCGAACAAATTATCAACGGAGGATATATAAGCGCTCTTTTTCAATAACGTCTGTGCGCTATGGGAAAAAAAATCGTGGCTTCAACGTGACTGTGAGGATTGACTTCTTACGCAGTTAGATGAAATTTAATCCGACGGTTTTCTTGTTGCTGAGGAGAAACGATTTATTACTAACGCATCCTTTGTCCTTGCAGAAACTGAAAATTGATCATACAAGTACAGATATATCGTACATCCTTTGAATTCCTTATATCTTAAAGGTTTTCCTAGACTACGAAAAGTCCCTCGCTTAGTCAGTCGTGTGTGACACGAAAGAAAACCGCACGAAAAAATGTCCGCGTGAAATGCAGAAAGCGAGAAGCGCCTCCCCCATTGTTGTTGGTCAAGAAGAGAGAGAGAGAGCCTGGGAATAAGGTTGATATTTTTCTCGCCGTTTTCTTTCACGTCACCCACGACGGACGAAGCGAAAGCCGTACCGCTTCCATTCTATGCATTCTATAATGATAATTACTTTGTTAAAGTCTCAAATTTACTAGCTGAGAACAGACACTCTATTAATTGGGGAGACTAAATCAAATCAAATTAAATCAAATGTTGCTGCTTGGAGGGAGGCAAAAACCTGAATACCTCGCCCCAGTTGTTCAAAGGCTGGATAACGCTATCCACCGGAG
>CM042751.1:25939657-25982342 GCA_022496165.2 Catalaphyllia jardinei | reverse complement strand
ACCTTGTCTGTGCCTCTGGTATAATATCGTCTACTACAACATAGATCATTGCACCAGCGGCAAATGCCAAAGCATATGGTAACAGGGGCTCAGCAACCTGAAGCGTTAAAGACATCATCGTTACATGGCATGGCCACTGGGTAGCCGTATCAGTGAGAAATGCTGGGGTATAGGGCAGATCTAGGGGGAGGATGGAGAGGGTGTGCACCACCTCCCTGAGATGACATATTTGCTTGTAAAATTTGCTAGCATCTCACTAGTCAGTTCTACCATTCCTTTGTGGTGCACCCCACACTCTAAGAAAAATCCTGGATCCAACCCTTGGGTAGTGGGTGAGAATTTTGTACAGTTCACCGCACTATCTTGTATTGCAAGTACTCATTTATCCACAGCGACTAAAAATGTTCAGCCTTATACGCTAACCAAACTACTTCATAGCACTCCGCGTCAATTAAACATTTAAAGAAAGTCAGGTCTAAATGCCGTGAATAATAACAGGAACAGTAAATGAATCAATAATGAGAGTCTCCTTATAAGTGCTTACTAAAACAAAGTTATGTGCAGAGTCTAACATTAAGTACCGGTAAGTGGAAATCAAGTTGGCATCATAATCTACAGTATTAATTCAAAAGAATTCTCACCACTACTGCAACAGCACCAAACAGCCCTGCAATTGGCTCTACCATACCACTGAGTTGACCATACCTTCAATAAAATTGGATCAAATTTGTACTTAAGGCAGTGATATTATTTAGTTTACAACACCTGATTTTAAATGCTGATTTATAAAACAACACTGAACATAGTGTTAAAAATTGATATCCTCTAACATGGTACACAAGGTTTTCAACACAATAGTTTGTTGTGACAACCTGTTTTGAAATTGATTCAAACACCTGCAACATTGTTGCCCAAATTTAAAAGTTGTGGACAATGTCTTTTGGTCTTTTCTGTATTTGCATAATATTCCGTTGCTTACCGTTGCCTCAACAAAGTTGCATTTAAAGTTGTTCACGTATAAACATAATAAAACAAGGTGAATGTAACGTCACCTTTAAGAAGACAAAGTACAAGCAAAGCATGGACCAATAAGCTACAAAACCAATGGAAAGTGGAGTACAAGTAAGATCGAACCATGATTCTATTATAAATAATAAGCAAACGGCATGCATACCAAAAGCTCTTCCATGAGGAAAATCCTGCTCCTCGAAGAGGGAGACTGACGGCAAGCCCTTCGGGAAAGTTCTGAATTCCAATACCTATTGCTAGATTTCTGAAATTAGTGTAGAAAACAAATTAAATATTTGTTAAAATAAACAAAGTGGCTGAAGCTGATTTTATTATACAGTCTTTCTATCAATTAAATGGACTGTCACTGGAACTAAACACATCCTACAGGTCAGAGTGCCATAGTACTGTAATTAGTCTAATTTAATATTGATAATACCTGGCATTTTCAAAAGTTGCAGAAGCTGTTTTTCCTATAGCACCAAATCCAACCCCTACTGCTAGTCCCTCTGTCAAGAACAGAATCATGAAAAGCATAAATTTTAAGAGCGTTTAAATCTTTTGATCATTCTAGCAACAAAGTTTGGTGTTCAATTTTGTTTGATTGACAAACTCAAATCAATGGATGGACTGAGTTTGATTCTTTGATGGGTTATAAACAACAAACTTAAACCCAAGGGCAAAGTCTGAATGTAAGTTGTAGTATTCAATGAATTGGAGGCATATTGACACGTTAATAAAGGTTACTATGTAGTCATAGCATGTTATCCTTGTTTCTTTGAGTAGGATTATTACATAACTGTGTGTGGCCCCATGGTTGCAATTGATGCTGGTCCATGACAGTATATCCCATATAGCATTTTGGCACACAACAATTTGTAACCTTGCACTTAACCTCTGAGAGCAGGGAGGTAATTTGAATGGGCCATTTCCAAATTACCTTTAGCCTCTTTTTCAAACTGAGATTTCATTCACATCCAAATTAAACTCATTTTCATATGAATGATTGTGCACCAGCCCTTGCTTTGTTAATGAGGCTCAAGGCAACTCAGAAATGGGCCATTATAGTAACTGACAATGATGCCAACCAAGTTTCATCCCACTACTCTTGATCTAGCCAGACAGGCCACAAATGACCTGGAGGAGGAGTCCAGAGAGAGAGAGAGAGAGCGGACGGAGATGGGATGGCAGTCATGGGGGACTGCGACAGTGTCTGCAGGACACCAAAATGGGTGGAGGCCTATTCTGAATGGCCTTACATGTAGGTGTTTTCCAAGGCATAATGAGGAACAACAAGAGACTCTTGATCTGGAATTCATTGATCAAACTCTGATGCCACTGTGACTCTTATTTACTAACAAGAACATAGTTACCTACTAGCAGTATTTTACCTGGAATATTGTGAACAGTAATTGCAATAATTAGTAAAACTATTCGTTTCCAGCTGGCCTGCTGCTCTCTTGATTTCTGTCCTTCCTGATCAACTTCTAGTTTACTCGTGTATAAATTCTCTCTCTTTCTCTGTGTTAACTGTGATGTATCTCTGCTGTATGAGAAGTTAGTTATGGATACTTCAGTGTGTTGTATGTCATCTTTTAATTCCTTTTCTTTGCAGACTTCAGTGTGTTGTATGCCATCTTTTAATTCCTTTTCTTTGCATGCACTTCCATTCTGAAAATCACCAGTCAGGTTTTCAGCTATGTTAGAAGATTCAACCCCCTAAAAAAGACAATAAACTTATTATTAAAAATTAATTTGAATTCCATTTGTCATGAGCATAGGACAAATCATAGCCAAATCTGACCTCCCCAGTGGGAGTTAAACCCATGATCATGAGAGAGATCAGTGACTGCAATTTGAATATTTTGGCCACATGTTGCTGTCTCCTCCCCCTCCCCACCCTGAGTACAATGTTGAAAATCAACATTGCTTTGGGGGGTGGGGCGTGGTTAGGCAGGTGAAGTTGTATTCCCATAGATCCATTCTCGTCCCCAGAGCCCATGATCCTTCTGGCCTGTGGCAGGGATCAAGAGCTCTGGCCAGACCCAATTTTCTGAGCATGTGCAGAGTATTCGTTTCGAATTCTCAACCTATCGGATTTGCTAGATTTGACAATAAGTCTGTGAATCGCGGACTTCCGGTGTTGGACCAAAGCAGAGCTCTCGATACCTGCCACAGGCCAGAAGGATCGTGGGCCGGACTCTGGGGATGAGAATGCCATAGACCTGGCATGTGGGCAAAAGTGTCAAAAGTGCCAAAAGTGCAAATTTGTCCCAAGACTTTGTTCATGATTGTAGCTTGCTTGAGCCATACTGCCCCTCAGTTGTTTTTATAGGACTGATTGGTCTGTACTATCATGACCTTGGGCCAATATTTCCCAGTATAGCCTTTGGGCTTGGTTAGTAATGCTTATTATGCTGAAATCTGCTTTCTTATCATTTAAATCAATAATTGTGCAAAACAAATTATCAAGACTTGAAATTTACCAGAAATGGCATAAGCTTGTCAGCTCCATACACAAACACTGCTCCGAGACCAAACCCTACAGATACTGGAATGAAAGCAAATTTGCCATCCTTTCCATAACTTCCAGATGTCTCTGCCATCTCAATAGCTGGAGCAAGCAAGGACCAATAAGAGGCGGCCAGCATGACCTACAATAACATATTGTTAATATAAAGTGATTTTACTGGGTGCACATTTACCATTTTTAGTGCAATCATTAGAAACAGAGCTAGACAATTAATGGCTGCAACTTAGATTTAGTCATACATCTGCTGAACAACTGGTATGCATGGTGCAGTTTTTTGTTACAAGTACATGTATTACAAAGAGGTTTTGTCAACAGGTATGACTTGTGCAAGTTGATTGATTCCCTCAACTAGTAAGATGCAGTTTCACCAGTTACATACTTGTAGGAGTTGATAAGTCCCTTACCTAACTACTTCTGGTTGCTTTAAATAATATTTTTTCTGCATCAATTTGTGAATCTCATATTTGTGTCTCTTTGTTACTTTTCATGTTACAAACTGCTGTTCACTCTCACCATGTGTCGTGCATAATAAACCTACAGTAACTTTAGTGCCAAAAATTACCTCAAAAATCCCTTGAACCAATCATACAAAAGAAAAACAAACAGAAAAAACAAATGGATAAGGAAATTGGGAACATTAATACAGTGTAAGATAGATTTTAGGGTAGATACTAAGCTCTGAAAAGCCCCTCTGGGAGAGTTAAATAAATTACTGTATTGTATAGTATTGTATTTTATTGTCTATATGGCGAGAATTTTGGGTAATAAACCCTGCAAATAAAATTCTATGTGTGCTATATTTTCACATGCGAAAAAGGGATATGTCCAATCAACTTTGCATATAGCATTCTTCACATGTGAAAATATAACCAATCATCGCCCAGAGTAGAATCGCATAGCCAATCAGAGCAAAGCATTCGAATGGCTTCTCAGAAGCGTGGTCTTAAAATCAGCACCCGGTTGAAGTTTGTGTTTTAAAAACATGGCTTCGGATTCCTGTTTTAGTTCACTTTCGGAAACAGCAGCGGAATATATCCAACATCTTGATTGTTAGCACTTCAGCTTCAGCCAACAGTCACCTCAAAAAGTCTTATCTCTGTTTCAAGGGCAAACATTCAAGGAGGAACATTCAACATTTCTATAAACAGCGTAAGTCAAGAGTCCGAATTTGTCTTTGCACAGCGTGAAGCGCCGTCATGGACAAGCGAAAAGATTTCACCTTTTGTATTTTAAATATGAATTCCCTGTATTGTATTTTAGCTTGTGTAGGCTCTTTGTCCGCTTGCTGCTGGGCAGGAAAGCGAATTTGTTTCTTATTACCTTCAGTCATTTATATCAGTCTTGAATTTTTTGCTGCTATGCATGTAAGCTTATGTTATCGGGACAAAATAAAACTGGTTTAAGGGACATGTTTAATTCTCGCTATATATACAATAAACAAATTACAGCATAGAAAGTGCGGATTTTTATTCACTCGTTGCAAAACTTTGAAAAACTCACTCGTTCATTTTCCAAAGTTTTGCAACTCGTGAATAAAAATCCGTACGTCTCACTTTCTATGAAGTAATCTATGTGTATTGTAACATTTACGTTGCAACATAAAAAGGCTCCACATAAAAGAAAATCTGGTTTGACACTTTCTCTTTACTCAATCAAAAGATTTATAAAAAGATAGGTGATGGGAAAAAAGAAAACAATCAGCCAGGAGAGACTGTTTTCAGTGATAAACTTCAGAAATTACAAAAACCAAACGAAAAAGATTTATGGCAATTGTAATATTTTCACCATGTGATTAAAAGGATTGAAAGTTTGAGTGCTTACTAAAGATGGGCTTAAATGATAGGAAAATGCTGGCTATAAAATTATATTTAGTAAGCTAAGCTTATGTAAGCTGAATCAACAAATACAATTACATGCATTTTCTTACCCCAGCGGCGAATCCCAAGCTTGCATCTAAAATCTTTCTCTAAAGATTGAAACAAAAAGTCACGTACGTAAAATAGTAAAAACCATCGCAGAGTAATATGAAGTACTGCTTTACGGAGAGCAAGTGAGAAAATAATGTGCCACCCGATAAAATTTTACCTGACCACTGTTGAAAACAAACACAAGCGCTGATCCCAGCGCTGTTACTGCCCAGGTAAATAAAGTTCCAAGGAGAGCTTGAGTAACAGGATTGTAGTCTGGTATCATTTGAAACTCTTTTCGTGTCTCAAAAGATAGAAATCTATCGAATTACAGATACAAAATCATACACCGGTTCTAAAAAGCTCCACTGAAAAATTCTCGAAACTGAAAGGGAATTGGTCTGCGGTTGTAAATATAGAGCCATACTGCCTCGATATATGCTAATTTTTACAGTCCACGTGTCAGCGGTGAAGCGGTTGTTCTAAATTTTCCTCAAACTGTCTGTCACATTTGATCGTGCCTTATTTCGTCCAATAGAATTTACTAACGTGAAAGATACAGGGCATCAAAACAGAATAAAGAACATTCTAACCGCCAATCTTTTGTAAAAGAGGATAAATATAACAATTTCTGTTTGAATAGATATGTGCGGCACTGGTGGTTCAGTGGTAGAATTCTCGCCTGCCACGCGGGAGGCCCGGGTTCGATTCCCGGCCAGTGCACTATCAAATTATTTTTCTGCCCTTAATTTAAATTAAACGATCGACTTACTCCTGCAATAGTGTTGGAGAACATTTCACGTGCCTTTAGCTGTTAGAAAATTGTAAGGAAAATTTGTATTGATATCAAGAATGTTAACTGTTACAAGTTTTCTTTATTATTTGACAAAAAAGTATTTTATTCAAAACAAGTTTCTGGTAAAGAAATTCATTACAACATTTGTTAGTAGCTAATAATAATAATAATAATAATGATGATAATTATAATAATTCTGCTTACTAGCTGGTCTAGTATAGTACAAAACCTTTTAGTTTTTTTATAGCTTTTTATTAATTAGTATGCCTAGACCAAAGGGAAAGACATGTAATGCATTTTTTTTCCTTCTTTTTATTTGTAATGGTGTAGTACGGTACGAAACTTTTTTAGTCTTTTTTTCATAGATTTCCATAAATTAGTATGTTAAGCCCAAAGAGAAAGACTCAAATGTAATGGAAATCTTTTTTTTAATAAAGCATATTTATTGATTCAGTATTGTATGATTATTATTATTGTAAATTTAAGATTCTTCTTTGAATTTCTTAATAAAGTTCTGCTGTGTATTCATAATAATAACAAAAATAATAATAAAAATAATATTAATGATAATAATAATAATAATAATAATAATAATAGTAATACTATATGTACTCGGGGGATGGTCCAAGGATTTGGATGTCACTCTACAGAAGCTAGTAGGCAGAAAAGCTAAAGGTGTGCTGAAGAAGATGCAGAAGACGTGTCTCTCAGGAACACTAAATACTGCATGCACTTTTAAAGTGGTAATTTAACTCGTAGGCGAACTCTGAAAAGAAGGTCAGCTCGTACATATATACACTACCGGTTTTAATAGGTTATATGATGATGATGTTAGTTTTCAGTTATAACTTCGTTTCTATTTTATTCATTAATTAGCTCATGGGCTACGCTGAAGCACCTCGTGTTGCTTTCATTGTATATGGCATACAGACGTTTTTACTGCTTTATAATAATTGTAGTACAAATAATACAAATAATAATAATGATAACGATAATGATGACGATAACAATAACTATAACAATAATGATAATGATAATAATAATAATCATCATCATCATAATAATGATAGTAATACTGTAATTTATCCATGAAATCTGAGTTTGAGTGGTGCAGATCAAAGATGTCAGCAGTCATGATACATAAAACGCTTGAACGCTTCTTCTTGCCATAGAGAACATACTTTTACTCCGGTTGTGACAAACAATTCACTGTTTGGGATCTTATTCTAAGTTAATTTTATAGATAAAGGTGGACAGCAGAACTGTCTGTAAACATTTTGATTTGATTTTGACAGGTCAATTGTGTTCTGACCAACCACAAAAAAGGTTTAAGAGATGTGATCAAACCTCAAAACCACAACCTCATCATGGTCGCTGATTGCAGTTCAGTTTTCTCACACCTAATTTAGCTCCGGCTACAGGTACGCAATAACCTACCAAAAATTCTTTAAGTGTACATGGTTTTCTGAGTTTCACAACCATTAAGAGTGAACTCAATGAGCACAATATGGTAGTCTCAAACAATACTTGGGATTACTGTGAAACTGGGAATCTAAAGCCTCCTCCTTATTTGCTCACAGGCATGGGGATCACCATTGATATTCAGAGTGAAAAAAGAAATGGACTGAAATGTAGTAAAAATTCGTAAAGTTATATTAAATACCACCTACTGGTTTCCTCTGACTAACATAATCTAATATGAACAAAATTTTTATGACAAACACATTTGATAAAATTTTCTTTTTTTTGTTATCATCATCATCAGTGATCATTAACAAATAAAGTTCCATCAAATTACTTCTGATTGGCTTCTTGTCTTCACTTGGCTTGGTATCATTACTTTCAACATCATCATATCAGACTATATCATTTTTCTGCAGCAATTATATATACATGTACATGTAGCTACACTAGTAGCAAGGGAAAGTTAATCTTCTAATGAAATGATAATAAATTCCCTAGCAAATTGTGGGAGAGTGACCTGCAATGGACTAGCATCCCGCACAGGGGGAGTAAAAATACATACTCGTAGCCGTTTCATGCTGCAAAAACAGGATAACCTCTGGCAGCTATGAGCCAGTTGGCTCCAAGGCCTCTCACAAAATAATGAGAAATGAATCAAATATACAATCTTGAATTGGCATGATGATCACAAATGCAAGTGATATCTGCTATCTGCAGCAACATGCTGCGATAAGAACAAATGCTAGTGTAACCTTACTTGTGCTCTCAATTCAGTCACTAAGCTTAAAGTGCATGTAAAGTAAACAATGATTGCTACTTATTTCAAGAAGGCTTTTCAAAGTAAAGAAGGATGGCATTTTACTCTTTGGCATATATTTTTTTTGTTTTAGAGATATTTAATATGTTTTTGTATTATGCAAATGAGGAAAGTGATGATGTCATATGTGGTTCCACTAAAACAGTACAACACTTTTATCAATAATATATCTAAAAATTGAAAGCAGAGTTCTTCAAACTTGGCACCAGAAATGTACACCACAAAAGAAAAAGAAAATGACACTTGTCATACTGTTGCCATGATAACAGGTATGCCACTGGTCCTGTTTTAATTATTTATGACTTCAATTCCCAGATCTTATCTGACATAATGGGAACCATGTGTATTCAGAGTAAGGCCTTCTGTCCCACTTTCAAAAGGTTGTAAATGGGGGATAGTTGGTTTTTCACAGAAAGAGACTGGAGCCATGATAACAACATTGTAGGTGTCATTCTGTTTCTTTTGAGATGGACAGTTTTGGTGCCAAGACGTCTGAATACTGCTTTTAATTAATATTTCTGGAGATATTCTTGATTCAGTATTTTATTGTTTAAGTGGAACTTGAAAACGTGAATATCTCTAACATTAAAAAAAAAAACATTCCAAAGTGGAAAATGCCATTCTTCTTTACTTTGAATTAAGCCTTTCAAATAAGCAGCAATTATATTTTAATTCATAGCCACTTCAATATCCGTGTTATCATATACACTCAAAAAAAAATATATATATTATTATAATATATATAGGAATAGACTGAAAATAAATAACTGATTTGCCAAACCAGCTCTTGTTGAAACCATTTATCATAAGGTAATCTAATATCATAAACTTTTATATATTTTGGAATGAAACAATGTCTAACCACAGCAGTAATCAAGACAACTTTTTGTTGGATTCTTTGTCACTGGTATGTTTCTTGGGAATGAAAAATGGGATAATAATAAATGCTAAGAGGATGATATGTCCAATGAAGTAAACACTCTTCCATGCTGCCCAACATGGAGCAAGTTGAAGCAGCATAAATCCACAGCCAAGGTACTCCATGGAGCGGTAATGGAAAAACCAACTGAGCCAGTCATAGTAGTAACAGAGTTTTGGTGACAAGTAAGGCTTGATAGCTTTCTCCATTCGCAACTCAGCAATAACTACCAGTGGAACACACAAGAAAGTGAGGTAATATCCTGGAGCGACACCATGCCAAAAGGCACTCACGAAAAGTGTGGTGAACATTCTACAAAGAAGAAAAGAAATTGTATTTAGTAAAGACTAAGAGAGGCCATCCTTATAATTAAGAAAAATTAATAGGTAAAGTCGGTTATTGCAGCCACAAGCCAAAAAGGCCTACAAAAGGGTTTATTCAGGTTAAAGTACCAGGCTGGGTTGTTCAAAGCCCATTTTAACCCAGATAACCTAGTATAAGAAAGGATTTTGATCTCAGTTTGTAACTTTTCAATGAGGTTTCTGTTTAAATTGGTTGCCCTTCAGTTTTGAATTTTAATAATCTCAAACGACACAAAACCTAGGCAGTGAATTAACCCTGTGTTAAGGTGCACATGAACCGGAAAATAATTCATTTAAAAAATACACTCAATTAAAAGGCTTTTCAAAGTATAGTAAAATGGTGTTTTTCTTTTTGTGTTATCTTTTTTTGTTTCCAGAGATATTCAGGTTCTTCTATTATGCAAATTTATCCACTGATGACGTCACCGGTTGTGTGGTTTGACACAAAATTAAGAATATCTCTCGCAATAATGAGGCTATGCTATTGAAACTTGGCAGGGATGTTGGACCCTACGCAATATACCAGATGGTACACATTTTGATGTTGCTATGGCAACATGCTCGGTTCCAGTCCCTTTCTCTTCAAAATCAAGTATTACCATTTGTAGCTGCACAAAGCAAAATATGCAGTTAAATTGCTCACGCAGTCTTGACTTTCACAATAAAAATCTCCATCCAGTTCGTGAAAAAGAGTGGAGCAATTAACAACTTGGCTGGAGTAACTGCAGAATGCACAGCAACTTTACCGGTATATCACAGAAATAACAGCACAGTCTTATTTTTCCCGAGTGCCATCTTGCCCTGATTCTGAACACATTTTTTATAAAACACTGCAAAGTTTTAATGTAACTATGTATATATGTACATGTAACTGACAGTACAAATTAAACAATATATTCTGCGTGTCATTTTACGTGTCTCGTGGAAATATTGTGATTTAACTTCCGGTGAATCCTGGTTGGCTCATAAATGACAGTTCAACCACACCTTAGGTTATTTACAGCAGTTATCAATCACACGCGACCTTCAGCGCAAAAAAAGTCTAGACAAAACTTAAGTTTTGGTGGACGTCAATCATCTTCGCCTCCTTGCCGACTGTATACATTACTATACAAAACTTATCTGAAAAAATAAGTGAAACCTTGCAGCGGTCCACTCGTAAAAATAATAATTTTACTTTCGGCATGTAAGGCTAGGTCAGGCTAGCTCACTAACTACATCCTTGAAATCAATAAATGAAAACAGGCGTTTGTCGGGTTTTAACAGCCCTTCACATGCATGACCCCGAGAGAAAGCAAATCTACACGGAAACGAATTATTTCTGCATGTATTTTTCTTGGGGCTACAGACTGAACAATACTTAATTCTATAAAACTCATAAATTACTACCTTATTATTAGGTTTTCAAGACGTTTACATCTTGTTCAGTCCGTCTATAATTCCAGGACGAATACCCACAGAAATAATTTGTTTGCGTGTAGATTTGCTTGCTCTTGGGGTCATTCATGCATGCGAAGGGCTGTTACATGTAAAACCCGACAAATGCCTGTTTTCATCAAAAGATTTCAAGAATGTAGTTAGTAAGCTAGCCAGAGCTAGCCTTACATGCCGAAAGTAAAATGATTTTTTACAAGTGGACCGCTGCAAGGTTTCACTTATTTTTTTAGGCAAATTTTGTATAGTAATGTATACCGTCGGCAAGGAGGCAGAGATGATTGCAACCACCAAAACTTAAGTTTTGTCTAGACTTTTTTTGCGCTGAAGGTCGCGTGTGATTGATAACTGCCGTAAATTAAGGGGTGGATGGCAGCTGGTCTAATAAATGACTCAGGTGCTATTTTTTTCTGACTTCTCCCTTTAAAAAAAAAAATGCCTAATTGCAGGTTAGCCTTGTTGAGTTTCACAATATTTGCAGAAGGACTCTGGCTCTCTTGAATAACTACATAATACTGTATAACCACCCTATCTAGGCCTGCTGAACAAGGTTGGTTGTGCTTTAGGCAATGAATCAGCAAATCTTTACTACCAGCCCTTTTTCAGTCCATTACATTCTGTTTGCAGTGTTTGATTGACTACTTGCTTGTGATTGCATGAACACAACCAAAACTATAACATCCTTTGTTACCCCAGTACCCTTAAAAAATGGGGAGGTGAGGGGACACAGGGGGAAGTGCTTTCGCGGGGAAGTATTTAAGAGGAGGTGCTAATTTGAGGATGTATGGTAACTATTAGGTGACTATTGCAGTCTGTAATATTCAAAACTACATTTATGAACACCTAAAATAAAGAAAATTTGAAAATAATTAATAGTAAAATAACACCTCAGACTGAGATGACAGTGAGCCTAAAGTGTCGATGTAAGATCAGGCAGGATTACAAATTAGTAAATGTCAAGATGCAAGATCCGTGAATATATGGTTATAAAAAGCAGTTAAATCAACACTTTTATTAATACAGGTTTAATGAAAATACCATTGATTCTGTAAACAGTAAGGATGCCTACCTCAAATTTCTGTTCTTAAATGGTGCTTTTCTGTGAATATAAGTTGCAATCCACCATTGAACAGACAAGTTCCAGTTTTTCATTGTGTTTGACATGGAAGGTGAAAACTCCACCTCAAAGATATTTATATTGTGAATAGTTTGAAAGCTGGGAAGATCAATAACAATAATCACAAGTCAGGATTCAACATGTCTTGATGGAAAAGTATATTTTATATGAAATTGATACTGTGTATAAAATAATAAAGCTTATGATGATGATGATGATGATGATGATGAATAATTAAGTCAGTCTCCATACTCATATATTACCTTTTCTCTTCTTTGCATTTACATTATTTTCTTAATCACTGATGTAAAAACTGTAAATGTATGAGTGAATAAAGGTATTATGTTAAACTTAAATAGTTCTTGATATTTCGCAGTGAATAAAATAATTAAAAATACATACTTATTCACACAAATGTGAATAAAATTTTCGACATTGAAATTATTACAAAAGTACATAATTTATTGAGTAAGATAAAAATAAGAAAAATGTTCAAGTTGAAACAAGTTTATGTGAATGTTAATAAGATGGTTACTACACGGGCTAGTAATTTTGCATGCTACTACATGTAAAGAATTTATACTCTGTGAATCTCAGGTTAGTTTGATAAGTTTTGGATAGCATAAACATATAAAGCAACAAAAAGAATTACTCTAGAACAAACAAAATAAAAAATAACCAAATTGCAGGACTAAAGATATTATTTTATACCATTTTGGTATGCTTTGGCAGCATAAATGCATCAGGTGAGTTTTCGACTTTTGTTGAGAGATGAAATGAGCCTTACATGTATATGCCGACATAAAAGGTACATTTGCATGTAAGTATCTACTGTTGTCAGATATGTCCAGGACTGAATGCTAATGAGATTCAAATTCTGTCCTCATAGGTGACAAGTCACTAAAACACACACAATTCTGTCAAATATGAAGTAATATGAAAATGTCAAATAACCCCGGCTTGCTAAATATGAAGTATGGTAATAATTAATAAACAATTACCTCTGCTCAATCCTGGACATAAGTGCATATTGTATGGTCCACACTTGACAAGTGAGCATGGTATGGTAGTCACACTACATCAATGACTTGATATCGCAGGATATACAGTACGCACATCTTCTGATCTGTTTACTGCAAATTTGGGTAACAGTAATTCACTGTATAATTATGTAACTACTGTACCTGTGGGTGTCTTTATAAGGCTCATCATTTTGCTCTGAAGCCGTTCCTGTATTGACTACACCATTTTCTTCTGCTATTGACTTGGTAGGCCCTAATCCAGCCTTTGGCTCTGTTTGAAATGGATACGCTCCCAAACCAAGTGTCATGCAGCAACTCTCAGCTAAGAGCCAGCCTACATAAAATCGCCACCGAAACCCAATGAATGTTGGTACAAGGTAGGCTAGTTTGAATGCCATCCCCCAGGGGTGGTTAACATACTCATCACTCATGATGTGGCTGACTGGAAAGAAGTGGTTTAACACAAGGTAGGTTACACCGAAAAAAGGTAAAGCCCTTAGATTCCTCATGGCTGGAACAATAGTTGAGATCTGCGTGGGATGTTCTTGATTGATCATGTCTTTGAAAGTCTTGTAGCGATAGTATGGCCCAGTAGTTAGCCCACAGTAACAATAAGAATAGCTAAGAAACTCGTAAAAAGACGGTCGTTTAGACTTCTTGGAATCTGCCTCACTGGTTTCCTCAGATTCAAATATTTCAAATGGCAAAGTACAACACTGAAAGAAAGTAGAAACAAGATATTGTTAATTAAACACAAAACAACATTCTTATCTAAAAAAATACTACATATTAATAAAAATATACAGTAATTATGCAATAGAAAATTGCTTTATTCTTATTAGTATGTATTACCTTATGCGATTAAATTGTAATAAATAAAATAAATAAATAAATAAATAAAAATAAATAAATTTATTTTGGGGGGGGGGGGTTAAAAGCAACACTTACTCAGTCTCATATGTGCTCTTTCACAAAATGTAATCATACAGCCATCTTTAAGCCAAGTTACCAGTAGTAAGGCAGGCCTTGTCAAGGTAATTTCACAAGTCATCTGCCACATAAATTCTTTGTTGAAACAGGAATTTGTTTATACTGTTGGCACAATATTGTTTCTCGGACAGAGCTAAATAAATAATTATATATAAATTTTGTCCAGCCTAAAAGTTGAGCACCTGGGTCCAGTTGTTCAAAGCCCAGTAAAGGAGGCTCAAAAGGGTTTTAAGCTGCACGCACGCGTGCAATCTACACACGCCATAACTAAGATGTACACGTGAGCTGAATGAATCAAAACAAGCACACTGGAAGTTAAATTTTGCGGAAAATTGCGCGAACCGGAAATAAAATCTGCGGAAAACATTAAATTTTGTTTCTAGCTCGAAATTTTGCTCAGTGACCTATCTTGATTTTTTGCATGCATGCGCCATTCACGATGGCGCTTCAAATATAAAAGTTTCAGGGAAAATAGCCTAGTTTCGAATTGTTTTTGTGTGAAAGCCTGGTAACTATTTTAGAGCATCAAAACGAGGCTCAGGGGAATAACTCGTCAAGATGGTGGACGATGAAAGTTCTTTGTTCGTAAGTATGAAAGTCCCAGAGCTACAGAACTTCCTCAGGCAAGAGACCTTCAAATAGCTTTGGATGGAAAGAAAAGGAAAAGGGCTGAACTGCTGGAGCTTTGCAAAAATGTAGCAGAAATGATGGTGTCAAAGTTGATGAAGAAATAGAGCTAAAGGAGGACTTGATCAAATCGATGATCACCTTGCCAGGAGGAAAATTACTTCTCAATCCACGTTCCCTTCACTTTTGGACCCATAACTTCACTAACATTCCAGACTTCAGGTTTCCTGTTATTTATCATTATCTGGTTGGTAAAGATGGCTATGATGAGGCTTGTTTACAGTCATATAAAAGACTTCAGGGTTTTGGGTTTTCGCTTTTCGGTCACACTTTGCTCACAGAAGGTTAAGAAATAGCAATGACATTCGATAGGTGCTGCACAAGTAGTGCTAGTCCAAGTCTCACTAGTGTCAAAATAAATTCTTGAAAAGTTGTCAAACTTCTCTATTTGCCACTCTTTTTGACAGAGGGTTTCTTTTAAAAGATGATTTTGTTTCCTTTATTACTGTCCCAGTACTTCAGTTTCTCAGCCAAAGGTTTCAATATATTGAATATTGCCATCAAACAAGTTTAAGCTGGAAAACCTGTATAAAATTTCACGGACTCGTCATTATACAACACTGTGTTATCAATAAAAATTCGCGTTTCATGACTGCCTTTTGGTTGACTTTGTTTCGAAGAACTTTGTTTTGAATTTTCATTAACATTTTTTACAAGTCCCTCCATTTCTAGCTGATCAATGTCCATTTGGCAGGAAACAGATACAGACTTGTTGACTGTGCTTATGTTTTTTTCAGTTGGCAAAGAGCTGGCTCTGTTTTCCTTACACAGAAAAATATAGTCATGATCTTTCAAAGCGACATCAGACGACACACAGAGACTTTTCGCGGGAAACTTCAGATCGCTTTTATCCCTTAAAGGCCTCTTAAAGGTCTTTTTCCTCTCCATGAAATCATTCGTTTTTCTCGTTCACTTGTGCCACTTGGAACTTCTTGTTGGTTGAATGTCGCTGGAAGCCCCCCCGTTTACTACCTATTTTATTTCACACAAGGTTTTGATGATGTCTTTAGTGTTGATATGCTGAGAACATATTGTGTAAGTTCGCCGTAGACTGAAACTTCTTGTGAGCTCGCCGGAAAAAAGGTGCTCCATTTCTTTTGAAGCGTTTTCTCGCTCGGAAATTCGAAAAAGTTGAAGTCTGGTCTCTTTTTGGAATTGTTTTTGCACACGGAAATGGCACAATACCTCATTTCCCTCTGTTTTGCTTTCAAAATAAGTGGCTTTGCCATGTCTTTATTCCCCTGAGCCTCGTCCTGATGCTCTAAATTGGTTACCAGGCTTTCACGACCAAACAATTCAAAACTAGGCTATTGTCTAGTAGAATTTTTTGTAAGCCATAAATCGCATTTTTTTTAAAATACATTTAATTCTACTACATATTAGATTTTTTCCATACTGTCTTAAAAGTTAAAGAAATTAATAGGCAACTTTCCAACAAAGGAATCAAAATGGTGGGTCACTGAATTAGTTTTTCAGATAATTTACAGAAACTGAAATTTAGTGTACGTTTTTGTGGACCTTGTGTGTTGCCATGGTAACTGATATGATGTCACAAGTACCCTCAAAGTATAGCCCAGTAATAGAGTTGCAAGGAGACATATAGTTTGCCCACACCATTAAACATCCTTTTTTGTAATCTTCCATCATTTCACAAACACTGCAGCAACAAAAAACCCTTTTGGGCCTCCTTAAGCTAACCCAGGATAAGCAAGAGTTTTGATTTCAGTTTTGTAACTTTGGGGTGAGGTTTAATGACTATTAATTGGCCTTCTGTTTTGAGTTTCAATAGTCTCAAACTCAACAAAACAAAAGCAGTGAAAAACATTCATATAACTTGACATGAGCTCATTAACAAATCAAAAAGAGATAGTCAGCGGATATCTTGCGTGGCAGCTGTCAGTTGACCATAACATGGATGTCCAATGTACATATATTATATGTACACTGTAAAACAAGGCTGCATGCTTCGAATGGCATTCAAGATAAACTGCAAGTTCTCACACAGCTGGCAAGCAAAACACGCAAATCCTGCAAAACCCCTTATGAGACCCCACAGAACATGGTTGCCCTGAGAGACTGCTGGCAAGTAGTGGCTTTCCTCAAACTTTGCCCATTTTATTATATTAAGTTGCATTTCACCCTCTTAAAATTTTAATTTACCTTAAAGCAAAATCCATTTTTGGCTTTGACAGAAATATGACCTTATTAATTTTAAAACTTACCCTCAAGGTAACTAAGAGTTGAATAGCATTGCTATGTTCTGGGGGCTTCTCAAAGCCAAAATATGTGCAGGTTCGAAAGAAAAACAAATAACCAAACACATACAGAAATGCCACCCACTCACAGCGCCTAGAAAAATAAAAACAACCATGAATTCGAAAAAAGAACAAATGACATGTGGCTGAAGGTTAGTCTCTGTTAGTTTTACACACCCTCTTTGTCTATACATTACTTTGTCTTTAGTAACTTGAAATATTATCTCGTTTTCATGTGAATTAAACCCATGTTGGGTGTGAGAGTAAATCAGAATTTAGAAGAACAATAAGCTAGGACAAGGATCACTCTTTTTTTACGAAGACAACTCAAAGATTCTGGATTTATACCTGTGGAGACTAAAGCAAGTCAATTTCATTTCATTTCCCTGTACATAAAGCTAGATGTTACGTTTGTCACTTATAATTTTCTTTAGCGTTAGTGTATGCTGGCACATGTGTTATTGCGTGTCAGATTTGCAATATGTTAGAGATCTAAGAGAGTTTTTTGGCTTATTTTATGTTCTTGTTCGAACTGCATCTTTCCAGTCAAATGCATCTTTCGCTTTGTTTGCATCTTGCTCATCTTGTTCATCAGATCTTAGAATTATTGGATTCATCGCATCGAAAGTGAACTTGGAGAGAATAAAGCCCTTTATATGTAATAGAATATTATTACTACATGTTTGAATGACTCTCTTCTTTGAATAGTTTTGATGTCATTTGTGGGTTGCAAGGCTTAAGATTTAGAATTCGCTGTCTGCCGTCTACAGTTTCATAGACTTTATATTTGTAGTATAAATATGTATATCAGGTTTTTGGTAATTACTATAAATTGGTTGAAACTGGTTGACCAACAGATGAAAATTTTTGCAGTGAAATGCATCATGTTCATTTTGTTGTATACAGGCTCAGGACTTCCAACATCAAGCCTTAAATGATGATCATCTTATGAAATAGTGGTCACATAAAAAATCTAAGACTTTAATCATTACAATCAGTTGCAGGTATTAAAATTCAAGAAAGCTCTTATCTATTTCTAGTTACCATGGGTTCCAACTGACTGTCCCCTCCCCTCTCGCTCCCTTCTACGTCCCCCACAAAGGCAATCAGTGGTTCCGCCATGTTTAATCGTCTATATCATTTTAACTACTCGGTACATCATAAGAGTTTATTGAATCAATCGTCACTGACAATTCAACACGTGTGTGATTTTAATTACTACTGTAAGGCCTGCAAATCAAGATAAGCTTGGGTTCTATATGTTTCAGCACGATGCTACGCATGGCGGAATCACGTGAAATCGGGATTAAAACCTACATAGATTTATCAAGTAAATTTCTTTACATTTAGTTCTCACATGAACATCAGCATTTCGCAAAATCATTAAAGAATAGCCTTACCTTTGACCAAGTGAAATAACTACCAGATAGGTGCCTAAAATCGTGACAAAGGAATGCAAAATACCCCAAAATCCCACCAAAGCTATTGACAAGCAGATTCCGGCAGCTGTACACAGGAGCTGTTTACGAGCGGGTGTGCCGGAAATTTTCACAAGATGGCCATAGGGAATCGATCCCAGTAACATTGCCAAGTAAAGAAAGTCTGTTGTCGACATATTTCTATCTTGTATGAGTGGATTTCGATGTTCTAAAGACCGGACAAAATCAACCTCATTTTCCATGTAGCGGAGGATCTGGGAACGAGCTTCAACCGGAACTTAACGCATTCGTCAACCAGAAAGTGGAAAGTTGGAAAAAATTTGGATCCATGGATACTGGTACAGATTCCAAATGTCGTATCTTGCCAAAGCAGAAGTGAAAAGTGAAATATGAATTTTTCACTGATTCGGTTTGAAGGGCTTTGGGGTGAACGTAAGCTCGATTTCCACTGTTCTCATACCCTCATACCCTCCCTCCCTGACAGCTGATACCAGCAAACAAAAGCGTTATTTTCACCTCCTCTCCTCCCTTTCAAAAGAAAAAAAAAGAAAGAAAGACATGCCTGAACGCGGGTTACCTAAAGGCATGTGCATTAGCCTCGGATGCGGTCAGCGGCGGATCGGGGTGCAGCCCTTAGTATGAGGCGCCACGCACCTCTCGTAAGGTCTAACAGGATTGGCCGAGAAAACAATAGAATAAACAACAGAAACAATGGCCCTAGTCCTGAAAACAATAGAGGTGGATGATTCCGGGAGCAAATAAAATTAGAGGTTCCGAAGAGGTGCATGACTACTGCTTAGTATTCTAATCATTCTCATTGAGCACCAGTAAACCGTAGCTGTTGGGTATTGATCCTAACAAAATGCTGGGGGATCCCGTAAGCCAAAAGTAAAACATGCAACTGAAGCGAGCACCATGGGTAAGGATACCTCACAAGGCCGTGAACAGTGGCAATCAACTCTTGGCGCGAACACGGAATCATTTGCGCTATGATAAAAACGAAATATAGGAGGGTTTTTTTTTCGGTAAGTGTCTGTCTACAAAAGTTAAATACACAAATATGTAGGAAAGAAGTCCAATTTCATTTAACTTTTTTTTCTTACGGTATGACGTTTCGCTGGATGAAAAGAAAAACAAGTTCTTTGGCCTGCAGGCGGGCTTTTTTGTTTATTGTCGGCTGATCGGAATGGGCCTCAAATGATTGTTATTCGCTAATTTCTGTTAGTTTGGAGTGAGTTTTTATTAACTTACTAGATATATACTTTCATTTAGATGTTACAAAAGAAAAATATCAAATATTATGACTACGATGTTTACTTTAATTTTCACTGCCTATCTTTCCGAAGGAGACTTGGCTGTGTGCCTCAGTTTTACTTCGCCCACAGCTAAACTGAAAATGATCAGCTGTTGTCTATAATTTATTCCTTGTTGTTTAACGACACAGCACACACGTATCATTCGGTATTAGTTTTGACACTGTCGCCTTGTAAATCACTCTGACACTAACAACCTTCCCGATTTAGCTGACGCACAATATTGCTCAGCGCGCACTCAGTGCTCTACAAGCTGAGTGACTCCAGTTTTTGCCAACAAGGAAATTTTCACAAACTCTAGGCCATCAGGTGAACGTCCTAAAGAGTTCATTTAAAACGTGTTTTCTTTCACTGGCCGGGGGGACGCGTAGCGAAGCAGGAACATTTTGCAAAAGAGAATCAGTCGACGATCTAATGTTAAATCAACTGAATGACTGCCGAAAGAAATATTTGGAGGTATGTGATGGGAGTAAATTTGACTTCTTTCTCACGGTGTAGGTGTGGAAAATTTAGTTTATTACATTTTCAAAGGGCCAGTCTATTTTCCAGTTTTAAAAATAATGATAGAAATTCTGGATTTGTCAAAGCGGCAGGGTGATTTTCCGTACTGCAATAATTTAATATCGGACTGCCGACTTCCACTAAACAACTTATATTGTAGGTTACCGTGATATAAATTACGAGATAAGCCGTTTAGTAATCCATATGCATATATTTCATGTCATATTTCTTCGAGAAAACTGATCCATCCCTAAATCTTTTGGTTGTTGTAATACTACAAACTAAAAGAAAGACGGCATGGTTGGGCTGTATTGCAAAACAGGTTTAAGAAATTCCTTGGATTCGAAGAACCAGTTCACAAACAGCATTGAATTATGAGACTTCTGACTGCAGATAAATTTTTAAATTCAAACGAAGAAGCTAGACAATATACAATTCTGAGTCTTGCTTCCTTCCCGCGGGAGTTCTGCACAATGCCTGTAGTGCCACGATTATCAGCCGGCCAGTTTGATCAACAATCATGGATTTAGAAGAAGTAGGTCGGTTTTTTAATTTCAAACGGTGGGTCGAAGACAGATCTAGAACCCCTCAGTTAATTTTTTTTAATTGGTGTTCTCTGTCAACAAGACGAAAACATCGATGTTATAATTATTGCCTTAAAAGAGAGAGAGAGAAAAAAATGGAAAATTCCTCAATTATCTTTTTTAGCCTAGAAAAACTTCTGACACCGAGAGATGTTTATTTTTCTCAACATGAAAGATGAATTTCGTAGTGCAAGGTAACTTATTGCGCTATTGTTATACAAATTGATGAATTTAAGTGTTCACCCACACTTAAGTATGAAATGTTTCATCACAGGGGAAGTTTTTTCTTCCAGGCTCAATTAAACAGTCTACTTCGATTGCAGTGACTCAGTATATAGCTCCATCGAACAGTTTTTCAAATGACATTATGCAAATTTCTATCGTCTTCTGTACAGTAAACAGGTGCAGGTTAGAGTGTGTCGTTAATGCTTTTCTTATTCCAGTTGTTGTTCATCGACCAAAACAAGAAACAGTCGAGCCGGCATAAATCATGCAGTGTCGGCAAAATTGCGTGGGTATTATAATTATTGTAACTGACGCGGAAAAGAAAACTGCCCACTGAAGCCTCAAAAAATAGCCTTGGCCACCGTGAAACAGTGACAATTCTACTTTAAACTGAATGAGCTGGCTTTCAGATAGCCTTGACGTATATATTATCTGCCAGCAGTAGTGGCAGAAACACGGAAACAGTTTTTCTTCGCGTTTTAACGTTCAAGAACATAACAAAAACGGCGAACAGGAAAAAGGAAAACGGTAATTGCTTTGGACTAGATGACGGATGAATAGCCTTTGTTATCGTGCCAAGTATAATTTTTTGGTTTCCCGGAAGAACGGAACAAAACTCAGTGGTCCTTTGACCTGCTGCCGGACGAATCTAAAGTTTTCTTATAAATTAAGAGCAGAATTCGCCCTCAGCATGCATTCAAACTCTTCTGCAGACGAAATTTTGATCCTGAATGGAAAAAAATAGGACAATACAGTAAACTGGATTTTCCTGAAAATGGAAACGTTTATGCGTCTTCAAAGCCTCTATGACAGGAGATAAGTCACCCAATTTCATGCATATCCTATTCCACCTGGTCATAGAATTAACTGAATATTGCATGCAATAACGGCCAAAGTTAAGCTCTTGAAGAACTCAAATACGAAAGAAGGCCGAAAGGAACATGGATTAAACTGGAAATTGTATAAAGGTAAACTTGAAAAACATCAGCCCAACTTTTATCGATCATGTTTATGTCAACTGGGATATGAGAATTACGATTTAAAGTGCTAGCTCGCAAGCCGTCCTAAATTCTTCGCATGTATGATAGATTTGTCATGTAGGTTGCCAAAATTTCGCCCAAACAAATACTGCTGCTAAATTTGAAGTTTAGCATTAGTAGCTGACAAAAATAATCAGAAATTCTAAATACTGTGGCCTGGCTAACCCCTCTTATTCTGACGTAGCGTTTCCCTCATGTAGACTGAAAGTACATTTTCTACCTTCACTTTGCCATACTGAGTTGTTACTTAATTAAAATGGGGTGACGCCATAAAGAAGTGAAACTGTCGATTCGTAAAAATGGTTTTCGTTTTGCCTCAAGAGTATTGTAAATGACTTCATAAATCATACAAGTTTTGTTGAAATTTATGAAACTAGGAATATGGAAGAGGTAAACTTAAAGAACTGCAAGAAAAATTCCTTTGAGGAAACAAACAAATGAACAACTAAACAAAGAATTAAGCCGAAAAGAGCCTGATCTGATTACTTATTTCAAGTTGTTATATATATCTTTTGAACAAGAAACCATGATAATCAAAGGAAACTATGAAGAAAGCGTGGATGTATATAATTAGTTTATAACTGATAATTTTTGAAATGACTTTCTGAAAGCCTTTTTGTAAGCTTAAGTGTAGTACATGTAGCTAATGAAGTAAACAAAATTGAAATGACAGGCTGTTTATTCAACTTGCTTATAAATTTTAGAATGGAATATACTAATTGATTTTGATTAGCATGGGAAAAAAAACTTTTTTACATTAACTTGTACATGTAGTGTCAATTGACTTCTACAGTCTGTTGCTCAAGACAGTCATTAAATAAAAGTTCACCATACTCACCAGCCCCAAATTAACACCCAGTCAACGTTGCTGGTTATATGTTAAATATTACTGAGTCAGGAGTTCATTTTGGCTTAACTGAAACACAATACTTGTGGTTTCGTTTCTTACACTTTATTGAATAACATTGAACAATATGTACAAAATCATCAAGGAAGACAACTGATACTTGAGATGTCTTTTTATGCTTTGGAGTTCTTGTTTATTGAAAATATAAACATAATCACTAGCAAAATAAAACCTTGAACCTTTCGCACGAATGATTCCAACTGGTTTACTTCTTCACATCCTGGTTTCAAAATGTTTTCCTTCTGCACTAAAATGCAACGCCGGCATTTTCAAATGAGCATTTTCGAAAAGCTCCGTTTTCGTGACGGATTTAGTGTGGATGGTAGGCCTAACTGCATTTTCAAATTTAGTGTAGTCGAAGCCTTAAAAAAAGTTTTCCTGTAAAACTTTTCATATGAAAATGAATTTGATTCACATGAAAGGAGCTCATGTATTTTAATATGAGTTATTTCACTCGAAGACTCGTTTCGACACAGAGGCAAATGATGGTCTATTGTTGGTTTTCACTTGACGTCACTAAAATTCAAACTTCAGAACTATTTGATCCTCCTGAGATTTTACTTTCATGACGTATAAGAGCAGCCAGAAACTAATATTCATACAAATTTTCACTTCGAATAGGTTCTTGGTTTAGTGATAAACTACGCTTGAATTTCTAAGCTTTTGCGGGACGCGGCAATTACATGACGGCCGAGAGATATGTGACTTTGGTTTAAAGGAGCTACGTCACGGTAAAACGGTTTGAAAAATTTAGCCTAATTTTTTTAATTTCGTTGTTTTCAATCCATGTCAATCTTCTTCATCCTTAACCATCCTTGTTCCCTTATGGTTTATTATTATCTCTTTAGTGTTTTCCTATCTTTCTAAAGTATTATTTTCGGGTTTCATTCAATTTAAAGTCAATTTTGTCGATGATCAAAATAACTCAAAATACCGGTGACGGGAAATTTGGCTATCTGGACAGCTCTTGCATTAGAATAAAATATTATTGTTGCGGTTTTAAGTTTTTCGAGAGACAAATTCACGCTTTTGTAGCAAAACTCAGTAACAGATGTTTCTGCTGGTTTCCGGCCGCCATGTTGGTGCCCATCTCGATGGGCACCAGCATGGCGTCTCCATACAAATCTCTATAAATTTGGAGAAAACGTTTCTCCGCATATCTCCCGGCCATAAGAAAAATTGCTGCGACCTGAATCTTGGCGAGAGTCTTTGCATATTTACCTTCTTTCTTTTCCCAGATTCTGGACTTAATCTATTGAACGATTTTGATTTTTTATTTTGATCCATTTTGAATGGCGTGGCACTGAAAACCAGCAATTGTCAAATACGTGCAAGTTACCCACAAATCTCTACGAACTCTTACTTGGCTCCAAGCTCCCGCACTGAAAACTAATTTCCTTTCAATAGGCACTGAGAGATAAGGAGGGATACCCTAATGGCCTCATTATCGTATTATTGCTACGGTGTAAAAGCGACAATTAGCCATCTCATCGCACAGCAGTAATTTTCAAGAGATCAAATACACCGTGGTGATATGTTATGGAAGTGACGCCCGTGTAAAGGAGCATGATTTTACACATTTAAAATGAAGCTTTGCATGGAAACCATTCATTGATAAATTAAAAATTAAAAGTTATAAAATATGTTAATATTTTGCACAACTTTCCATCACATGGCGATCTGTTTACTTTAATTTCTGTTTTTGTTATTAAATGAATTCTTGCTCTGACCGCAGAGAACGAGGGAAAAAGAATAAAACTAGCACCAGAAGTTAAATTCGAAATGCTCAGAAATAAAAATTACCTGAGCCTACAATAATGTGTGAACTAAATCAGCTGCAGATAACTTGAAGACTTGCAGTGGCTCACTATTGTTAGATAAGGCGTATTTACCATATTTCAAAGTAAACGTTTGTATTTTCGCCGGCGATATGTTAATTCGGTTTGGACACACTTGAACAAAAATTTCAACCGAGCAATAGAAAAAGAACCCACGGAATGGAAAAGGGTTAGAGGTTTGGAGAAATTCAACTGTAAGTGCCGCAAATAAGGTTTTAATATCAGGGGAAATGAGAGGGGCAGCTGGTGTCTTTGTTTAATGCCAAAGTTATTTAAAAGGCCATTAAATTCTAGGTTTAAAGCATACCTCTTTTTTTTCTCGAGGTTTTTTTTAAGTGCAGTCGATTTCAGCGTTTTTAGACATTTCCCCAAGCGGTTAAAAAGATTTAGCTCAATTTGTATTCAGGTATTGTGGTTCCATCTGCGGTCTTCAGTTTAATGCCAAAGTGACAAATCCAAATTTATTAATGTTTTGGATATTTTGTTTATTGCCAGGAGATGTAGATTTCATTCACGCAGAAAATTGAAAACCGACCAGTGACGCACATTGCACCGGATATATAAAGAAACTCTGTCTTTTCTGAGGGAAACATCATGAAAAAAGCCATCGAGGGATTCCCAGACGAGTGATCATTGTGTTTTTAAAGGTGAATCTCTCAAATGGTCGCTTTAACACGTTCGACTGTATTACTAGTTACCGGTGCCGGAGAGACCGTATTTTGACATCATGGAGGAAGACCGTCCGACAAGCGACCCAAGAACGCTACCAACACAGCACGACATCGACGGGAGCTCTGAATTCGAAGCCTTCTCTTGTTTTATTATCTCCAAGGACAGCAAAGGGAGGCGCTGGATGATCCAGCTGATAAAATGGCCATATCCTTTTTGTAAACGTTTCGAGAAAATTGCTATCTTAGCATCATAATGTTATGTTTGATTTTAATTTAGGCATTTGAGGATGAAAGCGCGCAATTTCCTAGCCACAGCAGAATATACTGCCGGATGAATCCCTCAAGTAAGAACAGATACTTGCGATTGATATCAATAACTAGAGATTGTCGATATAATTCGCTATTAGGGTCAAATTATATGTTTAGCTTATGCCTGCAGCGTGATGGCGATCGTAGAACTAGGGTTTACGTTCGGTTGGGAAACTTTGAACTCTGAATTATTCTATTAGAAATTACAAACAATAGAATAAGCTTTCGTGCTTTTGTTAAATGTTGCACGATAGTTTCAAAACACATTATAACAGGACAAAGTTTTTAAACTTTGCTTTACACGCGTTCGAGTTATGTATTCCCCGCCTTAGAGATATTTTTTGTTGGATATTAGTGAGAATAGAGGGTAGCCAAAAAAGAGTGAGAAAACTGAATTATAATGCACTTATATACCTATTAAGAAAGTTAGCATACGGTAAAAAAAGTTTCACTGAGGTTCTGAATAACTCCGCGCGTATAGACTTTGAGACTTTCTAATTTTCTAGACCTCGGATGGAAAAATACGATAATTATCAACCACGCGTTCACTGTTGATATTCATAGATAATCGCAATTGTAAAATATACCACCATCTCCAATTTTGAAATCTGTTTCTAGGTTTTCTGATATCTTTGACTGACAGCGTTTAAATTTAACTGCTGTTTAGGCCATCAATAAATATCTTTCGCCTCTTCAGAGACCGCGGTATTAATTTTGCCTATGCAGTTGGTCGGCGCCAAACTAAACACAGAAATTTCGCGATTTGAATAGCAATTACCAACTAATGTTTCGTCATTTCATCGCAATTAGGGAACGGGCAAATATCACGGCTAATGCGTAAGTGGATGACTTATTTTCCACCAACTTTCGTAGGTTACCACGCACTGATGTCATTGTTGTTATAAACATACTTTCAGGAGAAAGGTGATATAAAAGGTTAAAAACCAATGATAATTGCTCAGGTAAACAACGGGAGAATAGTAATTATGGATAACACATTTACCGTTCTCTCTTAGATCAAAGCTGTTTCTATATATATTTATATCGCGCATTTATATTGAAAGAAATAAGAAATACAGTTTCTCTGTTTTCCGTTAAATATATATCGAGGCAACAGGATTCACGCGCAACATTCTCACATTATATAGATATAGTCCGTAGCGGAAAAAGCACATTTTCTATTTTGGAAAGCTGCTGCAGACCTTTTGAAAGTCTTTTCCAGGCCATTTTTTTCTTCCTTAGTTCACTCAGCCGCGCCGCCCGAACTCGCTGAAGCGACGTCGAGAAGCCTGCGAACGTTGCTAACGCAACAACTCTTAAGAGATAATTTCACGAAGTCTCAGGCCAGACTAGCGATGCTCAAACTTAATCTCAATCTGCACAGTCTCGATAGAGCAGCGCTCCTTTTTAATAGCTTATCCATAAAACGTTTCATTGGAAATAATTAAAAAGATTGCGTCGCAATCAAAGCGCATTTAAAAATACCACCAAATCCTTTTGCAGCCGGTAGATAGAATTTGAGTCATGTACTGAGAATCAGGCTTAATACGGCAAAGTTTTAATGGATAATTTTTAGAGTATTATTGAAATAATGGTTCATCGAACATTTTTTTGTGATCAAATAGTGCGGTTTATCCTCTGAGTTTTTGGTAACGTGCCAACTGGGTAGGTCTATGTCAGAAAATTAACCGTGAATTATTGGACGAGGTTGAGCAGTTTTCACTGGCAGCACGTGCACGTGTTGTTTTCACCGGTAGCACTTTCGGTTTGTTGATCTTTCGACGCTTCCGATGTTTCTGCAACCATTTCAGACGCGTTTTCTAAATCTTCAAAGTCAGCGAGAAAGCCTAACTCAAATGTTGGATAATACTAGCCATTAGTAACAGCTAAAGTTAAGTTTTACTCGAAAAAAAGTTGCTAGAAAAACTTTTGCTGGCAAGAAATTTCACCGACAATGATGTCAGCCTAAACCATCTCTATGAACCATCCATTTCTTTTTCATAAAAAAATTAGCCAATCAGAGCGCGCGCTAGCATATAGCTATGTTATAAATTTAAATACTCTGACAGCTCGTGGAAACGATCTGTAGTTTTTTACTCGAGAGCGTGGTCATAATTTGTTGTACATGAGCAGAATGTCATTTGCAGCAAAAACACGCGTGCATTTAGACGGTACTGCGCATGAGCAGACTATTACTTGTAAGCAGTTATTTGCAGGTTACGTGGTGAGCTGTCACCCAATGAAAGGGAAGAAAAAATTGCATCGAATGTTGACTTCGTTTATTTGCAAAAGCTAATTAGATTAACCCATGCATTTGTCCTTAACATTGTGGCACATGGTTTGAACGCATCAGCATGTTTGTGATCTTTATCAATTGCGTCACATTAGCCATGTACAATCCACTTGATCCGCAGTGCATCTCCACTCGGTGCCAAGTACTCGAGCACGTGGAGCATGTCGTCTTCGCTTTCTTTTTCGCCGAGATGCTGATCAAGATGCTAGCAATGGGCGTCACTGGAAAGAAAGGTTACTTACAGGACAAGTGGAACAGACTGGATTGCTTTATCGTGATCATCGGGTAAGATGGGTGGAGTTAGGCCGTGCGGGACTGGAAGACACTTGTGCTGGTTTCAGTTCATGATGTACAGAGCGAGGTCTCTGTCACGTGAATATGAACAATGTTAATGGTTTTCTCGTCCTGTGAGGGCAAATCTAGGTCAAACGCTGTCGCGCTGTATGTAGTGGCAAGGTTGATGCTACTCCCTCCAGATGCAGTGTTTGCCCCATAGGGAAGAGGGTACTAGGAGAGTCTATGGGGTTAAATGTTTTGTTTACAGGTTCAGGCTTCCGTCGCTTAATTTAAGGGCTACTGAGATCCTAACGTTGTTTTCATTAAATACATTTTTTCCAGCTTGATTGAGAAAGTAATAAAACGCGGTAACTATCTTACCATTATTCGGGCATTCAGAGTTCTGAGACCTCTTCGAGCCATCAACAAAGTTCCAAGTAAGTGAATCGTTTATAATTTGATATATTACTTTTGATTTGATGAGCTATCCTCAATCAAAACTCCCGCGTACATTGGGCAATTCGCTTCCGTCAAACGTACATTAGTTATATGGTGTTGTAGGTTTGCCGCTCTTGTTTTCAAAATGTGGCGATCACTGTGTACCTTTTGCTTGTTTTCTTCAAGTTTACGTTGGCGAGTGGTGTATAAGCTCGTACTCAAAAGGCTAGAGTCGCACCCGGATATCGTCTCGTGCGACTCTTACACTTCTTTCGTGCTTAGGAACCTACTATGTGCATCCTGATGACTCAGTAATGTTCGCTATGGTGTTTCCCATTTCAAGTGTTAAATAGCAGTAACGTTATCGTCCGTCTGAACAAAGGGGGACTTTTGACAAGTTGATCGAGTGGGTCGTAGTAGAAACAAAAGTATAGTAACTGCAACGTCGGTGCGGTTACTACTGAAAAGGAAGTCTGTTGGGATTTTATTTTTGTGGTCGATTTGGAGTCAAAACACCTTCGAAGGACTTACTTCGACGACTGTTCTCAATGAAGTTCAAACGCTGATAATTGCTATATTTCCATGTATGCAAATGATGCTCTATATTTTGTCGGAGTTGTAAAGTTGTTTTGTTCTTTTTTGCAGGTATTCGGATCCTGGTTACACTCCTTCTTGACACGCTTCCAATGCTCGGCAATGTCCTTCTTTTGTCTTTTTTGATCTTCTTTGTGTTCGGTATCATTGGCGTGCAGTTATGGCAAGGAAAGCTGAGAAATCGATGCTTTACCACCTCTAAAGATTCAGCCTTTTTCAGGAGGTAAAGTTAAGTTCATATTGGAAATCAAGTTACATTTGATCTTGATTTTTATATCATTACGCCGGTCTTGTAATCTGGAGCTCTCTGGTACATATTCTGCATCTTGCCACGTCAGACAGATTTGATCGATAATCCTTGGCGGCGCTGTAGCTCGCTTTGTTAATACAAGCCAACTGGCTACCCTCCATCCAGTCTTCGATTAACTAATTAAGTCTATAGCACATTTTGAGATTTCTGAGATCTTTGCGTTACTGATCACCAGAGGTCACCAGCCATTCAGATGCTTCTATGATTGGCCTTCCAGTACCAATAGAGCATCTCTTCTTGATTCATATAATAAACAGTTGTGTTTATTGCCTCAGAAATAACAGGTCAACGTTTTACCAACCATCCTTCCATGTTCCCGATTTTGTCTGTTCTGCACCCGAAGACCACGGCACCAGCAAATGCTCTGATATCAAGCCTTCTTACGAAGACGGTATGGAGTGCCATGGCTCCTTTGAAAACAACACTGTTGTGAATAACTCAAACTGTGTAAACTGGAATCAGTACTATAACAACTGTACGCCTAACGGACCAAACCCATTCTATGGCACAACTTCATTTGATAATATTGGTATTGCATGGATCGCCATATTTCAGGTAACGAAAATTTCAAAAACGTTCAAAAAATTGTAAGGACGTATATTTCATGGCAAACTATTTACTCTTGGAATGACCATTTCCATTCAACAGGTTATTACCCTGGAAGGGTGGTCAGATATCATGTATTTTGTCCAGGATGCGCATAGCAATTGGAACTGGATCTACTTTGTTGTACTCATTGTGGTAAGAGAACAATATTCCAACCAAACAAGAAAGCTACTCAAGTACGTAATGGATCTCTGCATGAATCAACTGAATATTATTCATTAGGATTCTGTGTTCTTTCCTTCCTTTCTCGTCCCTCTCCTTCCTTACTTCCTCGCTGCATGCCCCCTAGTTTATTATAGTTTCTTTTCTTTTCATTTCTAGATGGGTTCCTTTTTCCTTGTGAATTTGTGCCTGGTTGTTATCACCATGCAGTTCCAGGAAACAAAAGCTCGTGAGATAGAATTGATGGAAAAGAGCAAAGACGAGTCGCCTCTCCGCTCATCAAAGCCATGGAAAACCTTGTTTAAAATGCTAGGAACGTTTTGCAATTACAATTCTCAAGAGAAGGAACACGTTCACCATCATCATCACCATATTTATCATCATCATCATTTTCATCACCATTTGTACAATTGCTTTGTACCACCATCTCCAGACCCTAACTCTCTTCCTTCAGCAAACATACCAACAATTAAGGTTCAAGAAGGAGGAACATTGTCTTCTTCCCCAAACCTTCTCAAAGAGCCTGGGTTGTTTCAAGATTTTCTTACCCCACCAGAGCAACCTTCTAGAAGAAGCTCAAAAACCTCTGTATGCTCACATACTTTATCGATTCACGCGGAAACGTCTTCAGCCGTTTCCATCGAAGAAATCGTTGCGCAGGCTAAGACAAGCGTAAAGCTAAGCATTCCTTCTCCAACAACCGGTTTCTTTGCATTTTCATCCAGCAATACTGCAAGCAGAACAAATTCTATCTCTGGGAAAACGGAAGTCTCTGCGTCCACAACAGTGTCAGCGGAAATTAATCCAGTAGTTGCTCGCTCAAGTACGTCACAAGGTAAAGTCACTGAACCTTTGAAGGAAAGCAAGGAAGACCAAAAGCTATCTGTTCGGCCAAAGGATAGAGATGCGTTGAAATATCGACGCTTTAGCCAGCCAGCACATGTCAAGTTGGCCCGCACTCGAAAAATTGGGATTTCTTCTTACAATCCATCTGAGCATTTTGACGAAGATGCAGCAGAGCACAGTAAGAATGAGAGAAATCCCGAGATGGTTGGCGTCGATTATTTATCTTCTTTAGACGGTGACATTGAGAATGAACACTTAGAAGGAGACACGGCATTTGAGGATTTGCTTCTGGAGAGAGGGGACAATGAATGCCAACCTGAGAACACCTCCAGCATGGGTCTGAAAAGACCCTCTTTGAAACGCAGAAATATTTCAACACAGAGTGAAGATGATATGTTTGAAAGTTTGTTTAACTTGCGACAAAGTGCAAGTTATGATGTCACAGCGAATAATGGAGCTTGGCAAAAGTTGAGGACTCTTTGCAGAAAGGTTACCGAAAGCAAACAATTCACGTTTGTTATCATGAGCGCCATTTTGTTGAATATGATTTGTATGGGCCTTGAACATTACCAACAGGTGAGAGAGATAAGAACAGGAAAAAGCGTTCCCCCGAAGATCAACATACAAGTTCTCCTTGGAATCGAACGGAGGAATGTCCATATATTCTGTGTAGCTTACAGTAAAAAGATAGAGATGTACTACAGAAGGACCTAACACCCTTAATTGTAAACAGATTTTGAAAAAGTAGAAGCAGTACCTTGGTTCAGAGGTTGTTTTAGCTGTTTGGTGCTTACATGTGTAAAAGGTAGAGAAAAATTCCTCTGAAACCAGGGTACCCAGGCTAGGTTTTAGAATATGGTTAAGATCGGATTCCTTAGTTCAAAGCTGTTCTGCCATTGCTCTTTTTATGGCCTAAAGGGAGGATAATATCTTGTGGATGCGCTTTCCAAGCGTGTTTGCTTTTAACATTTCCTTAGGGTTACTTTATTTGGAAGACAAAGTTTTCCGGAAAGTGTAAAGAGTAATAATCTTTCTGAAAGAAACAGATTTGGGAAGCTATCATAAAAAAAATATACTGTCGTTATATTATGAAGAACTAGAAGTTGGGTCATAAATAACTTTCAGAGTTTTCTTTTGCAGCCTCAACGTTTGACCGTTGCACTGGAGACCTTAAATATTATCTTTGTGTCCATTTTTGCTGTGGAGATGATTATAAAGTTGCTGGGATTTGGAGTAACTACTTACGTAAGCCAGGGACAAAATGTTTTCGACGGCTTCATTGTTATTTTAAGGTATTTATACTAATAACGTCTTTTCCACCGTAATATCTGGAAAAATGTCCCCTCTCGACCATATTAGAATGATAAAGCCGCCAATTGCGGCTTTGATAACTCGTGTTTCCTCTATTTTTGTTGTTTTGCAGTGTCTGTGAGATCCTGCTCTCCCAAGGAAATTCAGCCCTTTCGATATTCCGGAGTATCCGGTTACTCCGGATTTTCAAACTGGTTAGACCGGTACGATACCAGTTACTAGTCGTCGTGAAAACTATGACGAGTGTCATGACGTTCTTCGGCCTGCTGTTTCTATTTATATTTGCCTTTGCAATTCTGGGAATGAATCTCTTTGGTGGAGCGTTTAAATTTGAGAACGATGATGGAAACCTAGTGGTCTCTCGGAGCAACTTTGACAACTTTCTTTGGGCGATGGTGTCTGTGTTCCAGGTAAGCTCGCTTCTTAAAGAGTTCTCTTTTTGGTATTTTTATTATGCCTGGATTTAAGTTCTAAAAACTTTCCGTCCAAGAATGGGGCCTTTTAAGGTGGAGAGAAGTTGTTCCTATCAGCAGGGTCAACCTTCTCCTATTCTCATTTTTAATCAAGCTTATAAATGAAAATAGTTTTCCTTGTTGTCGCTCTTTCGGAATTTCCTGTGCCCCCCATCCCTTTTAAAGTACACGGGAAAGACAGTTGCAGCCGGCCCGCATGAGTAAATCACGCTTGGTAACATAACTTCGTCTAAGAAGACACGATTGATTATCGTAGTTATACACAAAACTTAGACAGTTGAGAGGTGCAAGCCTACGGGTGTATTAGGAACTCAGAAGGCGACGAACTGCCAGTTGGTGGAGAACTACACCGGTGTCGCAGAGGTCATGGGTTTGAATTCTGTTCAAGCCCGACTTTTCTTTCAAGCTTTGACTTTCACAGATGCTTTAGTTGTGTGTATAACTGCGATGATTAGTCATGTCTTCATGTCTTACTCCCTAGTTTACACATGTGATCCTTCATCAGTGGCGAATCTAGGGACACAGTCAGCTTTGTGACCGCGCTGACCTGGACACTAGTTTTCTAACTTTTAAATAAGTTCACCCCAACCTGAAATCAAAGTTTATATAGAAATCCGCTCCAATTTTCCCAGTGTTTTGCTTGATTGTTAATCGTCTACCGAAAAACCTGTTTTTGAGTGTCCTTTTGCTCATCCTATGATATTATTTTTATCATACCTGCTTACAAACAGTATTATCGCGTCTTCGTTATATGTAAATTAGCTATGAAATGGTGTCTAATACCCATGTCATTTGTATAATTCCGTCTCATTGAAAGCCCAGCTTAGGTCCAACCCGGAAAGAGGCTAGTTGTTAGCACATGATATCTGATTGGGGAATGATTCGCATATATTTCCAAAGGGAATCTCCAACAATAAGCATGAAGCGGAAATACCTTTAACATTTGAATGATTTGCCACAACAGATCCTGACTCAGGAAAACTGGAATCAAGTTATGTATGACGGTATGCGCGCTACAAGTAAATGGGCGGCTTTGTATTTCATCGCGCTGATGGCTGTTGGTTATTACGTGCTATTCAACCTGCTGGTGGCTATACTTGTAGAAGGATTCACAAATTCGGGGGTATGTCAGAAAACTGTCCATATAAAATTAAACACACATATTGCGTCTTTCACTCAATCCAACCAAAATCAGCTAAAGTCATTTTAACTCAGCTCAACACAATTTAGCTACACTTGGATGAAGTCACGACTAAATGAATCGAAAAATGTATGACAAGGATGATACTGACACTTCCTTAAAGCTAGAACCAAAATCCTAGGATTTATTCATGGGAAATCAAAACAGATCATAATAAATAAATCAATTAAAGGAGCTGCGTCACGGTTAAACGGTTTGAAAAATTTAGCCTGAATTTTTCAATTTCGTTGTTGGTAATCCATGAATCTTCTCCATCCTTAACAATCCTTTATCATTATCTCTTTAGTGTTTTACTATCTTTCTAAAGTATTATGTTCAGGTTTCCTTCAATTTAAAGGTGATGGTCAAAATAAGTCAAAATACCAGGACGTAGCCCCTTTAAATAGCTGGCAAAAATTACCGCACTGAGCGGGGACACAGACAACTGGCGCGGGAAAACTTGTAAACTGTGCGCGAAGCAGGAACGTAAGGAACCACACAACAAGCACCAATTGCGGGAATTGCTGTAACTGTCTGGAATAAGTTGCTGAGTAATGCACAGAACGCAGAGAACAAAACTAAAAGCGAATGGATCTAATCGAATACTGCTTTATAAAATAGGCTGTCATCCAATGGGTAGCTCTGCAGACATATCGAATAGTATTATGACGCTTTAAGGGTATATATCAACACCTGTTCTCGATTCCCTTAAAATTTTCTAAGTGGGAAGATGGGCAAACATCAGTGCTTGACTTATCATAATCAGTGTATATTCATTCTCTTGTAGAGACGAAAAGCATCGCCAAATCCCAAGGAAGAAACCGGTGGCAAAACTCCAACAGAACCATTAGCGAGGACGTGTGAAAAGCCCCGTATATTAATCTCTAGACAAGATTCTCAAGAACCATGCCCAGGAAATTATAACCCGGAGTCTCCGCCAGATTTCTGCGGTCACGGAGTCCGAAACGCCTTGGGGACAACATTCCAACACAAGACTAACTTCACGCCAAGTCTCTCCATGGCAACCCTGGAGCCCTTTGAAGCCAAGAATTCAATAGCTACTTCAGAAACCAAGGGAGCTAACTTGACAATGCCGCAGCTGAAAAAAATGAGACAGGAGTCAAAGTTGGTGAAACAAAGCGTGAGAAGAGCATCCTTAAACGCGGTTTGCGGTGATACCGAGTTGACAAATTGGGAAGCATATAATTCAGGGTTTCTCTGCGACGATTTAGGAACAGAAGACACGTCTAATCTTCAGAGAGCTTTGGAATTAGTGAACAATGCTGAGGCCCCGTCTAAGAGGACGCCTGAACTTACTTGGAAAATTGACTCGTCCTTAATTGCAAACAGGAGGTCACGTGCAAATCGGTCAGAAGTGTCGTTAACGTCATCTCGGCCTGAGTCACCCGAAATCGTATTTCAGAGCAGCAACAACTGCCAAGAGGTCTACCAACTACGTGAATATGCTGCTCAAGCGTCTAAGGTATGATTCAACAGCGATTTTCATTTGCATCTTCAGAAAGAATTGCTCTTTGCTGCTTATTTATACCCAAGTATTGAAAATTGTTTTATTTTTCTCTTTGTGTCTAAGACCAGGAAAGTAAAGGTTATGAAGATCACAGAGATACGATCAAACTGGTCTCTGTTTTTGTTCTCGCCTTCAAACAGGTAAGACGTTGCAATGAACGTTTCGTATGATGACAGCTCTCATCTTTCCCATTTTGAAAATATATCCATACAAGATAATGGATAAGAGACTAATTTTGTCGCCTTCCCTCAAAGGTGAAAGAATGATATTCTGCTGTGGAAATTAAATGTTTTGCATTGTATGTAGGAAAATAATAATAAAAAACCACTGAGAGTGGACATTTTAATTTCTGTATCATCTGCAGCCTGAATTTTATATGAGCGTGTTTCCTTGCGGGAAGCAAGCAACTTTCAATAGCGTGGTAGTGGCCAAATTTCCTTGTACAGTCAAATCAAGTTTCCATCTATTTATTGTCTTGCAGACTTCGTCGATTTCTGACCGCAGTGTGTGGACACAAGTACTTTGACTACGTTGTGCTGTTTTTTATTCTAATAAGCTGCGTGGTACTGGCACTAGAGGAGCCTAACATCCCATCAGATCACCAAGTGAGAACGCAGAGCAATAACGAGAGCTGTGTGACTTGTTAAGTTCCATTTTAAGGCGTGTGTGTGAAGTAACTACTTTACTTTTCGTTTTATAACACTAAGAGAATGTAGGGGTAAGAAATTAGTCAGCCTGCTCTCCAATATCGGCTTAAAAAGGGATTAAAAGGCAACAGAAACATGACGGGAAGTAGACTCGACCTCGCATTTGAACTGCATTGGGGTAGCCTTAAACAGTAGGAGAGTCTAATTTTTTACCAGACGACTGAGAGTCTATGAGTATTGTTTCCCGGGAGACATATAATTGAAAGAAGTGAGAAATCCTAAATTTCCCATATGTTAAAAAAACTTGAATGATTGATTAGATACTAAAGTGTATATGAAACAATCCTTTTATATTGTCTTTGGTCCAATTCCTCGTGACGTTTTCTTCTTGCTCGCTAGAAACGCCGGATAATCGACATTGCAATGCTTACTCTGACCATCATTTTCAGCCTTGAAATGATAATAAAGGTAAATACGTTGCTCCAGTGATTGTTTATTGATATTACTGAAAATAATCATGCACTCTAATGTGTTCTCATTTAGAACAGTAAGCTCTTGTTATTTGACATGTTTAAAGGGCTCTAGTTAGCCACACCTCTGCTTTTGTTTACATGCGAGAATATGGCTATTATATTTTATTTGGAGCCGGTCGAAACAAAGAACAATCACTGTGAAACTACTCAAAATAATTAAACATACCTTCAGGAACACAGCTTCCAGTAAAATAATAAGAATTCCCTTCACCATGCTATATAACGATAATTCTTTGTCATCGAAAATGGCGGAGGCTAACCAGGGCCATTTAAGAGATTCTTCTTTTTGACTGGGATATGACGTCTTCGTTTGACCGCGTACTGATCCCACGGTAAAGATGGCACAGAGTTGTTTTCTAGTTACCAAAAGACTTCCACTCCTGATTCCACCAATTCCCATTGGAATATAGATGAAACACGACTGTACTTTCGAATGAAAATGTTTGCATCAGTTCCAAGCGTTGGGGCTTTCGCGGCCTCACGGCCTTACAACTCAAGCAAACTAGCTTTCCATCTCGGAAATTTCAAATGGAACACATTCTCATCAAACTAAACTTCCTTGCTGAAATTGCTCAAAATTACAGGCAAATGTTAAACAACCAAAGTGAGTTCTTTTCAAACTCTCATATCTCATATCTGCCAGATCCTTGCTCTCATTTTATTTGAGTTCTCATTATTTTTGTGGACTTCTCTAATATTTATAACAACACAGATTACTGCTCATGGCTTGATTCTGGGTACTGCGACCTACTTGAAGGACGGCTGGAATGTCCTAGATGGGATTCTTGTTCTCTTTTCTTGGATTGATGTCATCATTACTTACAGTTCTGCCACGGCACCAGAAGTACTTGGAGCTCTTAAGGTTTTCCGGGCACTAAGGACACTTAGACCTTTAAGGTTTGTCTCAAATGCCTATTGGGACAATTCCAAATAGGAACTTAATTTTTAACTGTTGATATTTCCGACTCTACCTTTATAAAACAGGATGATTCGCCGCGCACCAGGCCTGAAATTGGTGGTTCAAACGCTTCTTTACTCACTGAAACCAATTGGAAATACTGTTCTGATCGCCGCCATATTCTTTGTGATGTTTGGCATACTGGGAGTTCAGGTAACTGTCATTCATGTTCCGAATACTATTGTCGTCATTGGGTCATTTGGGCCGAACACCAATCAAGGTTTGAGTTTGTTTTTATTCATGGATGATTCACACCATGTCAAAACCAGTTATCTCTATGACATCGAGAACACGCTAAGTTGATAGCTGTATGTAATCAGAGCCGAATGTTTACACAAAATACAGTCCGGTCGACATCAGAAGTGTCCCGCTTCTGACACCATGGCACGCCATCGCACATGGTGAATTCTTTCGCACCGGAGGAGGTCCCAGCCGAAAGGAGTATCTTTTTCAGGCTTGAGGTATTGAAAAGATTAAGGATTTCACAACTTGAGGTATATGAAAGAGTAGGGAAAGTTTTCATTATGGTATTTAATTAAAAGGGCATTTAATTAAAATATTTCGAAACGACGCACCTTACGGCTGTATCATTTGGTTTGTTAAGCACTACATGAAAGCGACAAGAAGACCTCCTATTTTGCCCGAGTTATTCGAAATACGGGCCTGTCACAGCTCTGTGTGAAAGGGGTATCAATTTTAAATATTCAAAAGGATAAGGGATTTGAATTCGTGGCGGAGCCTCCTCGGATAAAACTTTGTAGATTACTCCTCCCTGGACACAAATTCATACGGGTAGTGTAACAAGACAATGGTCGTGTCGTGTAGCTCATGAGTGATACGTTAGATGCAACGATGACGCAGCGAATCAGTGGCAAATTGATCAGTGGTGTTCGGAACATTTTCCAAGGTAGTACATCTGCTCTGAGACGTGGACTTATGAGCATGTTTTTTCCTTTCAGATTTTCAAGGGCACCTTTCATTACTGCGAAGACAATGTGACCAACAAGTCACATGTGACCAACAAGTCCGAGTGTCTGAATGCCAATGGCACATGGAAGAATCATATGTACAATTTTGACAACCTACCACATGTAATTCATCACATTATTAAAACTATTTACGTTCAAATTCAACTTTCTTTCTTTGTGATCTTCTGTCGGAACTCTTTGACTATCTAACTTGAAATATAATTTGCTGATAAATCTTTACATTAAACCTTCTTATTATTTCTTCTTGTTTATGTAAATCTATAAAATATCCGTCACTTTCAAATGGACCTTTCTTTAATGCACAGGCCTTAATATCACTCTTTGTATTTTCTACGCGAGACGGATGGGTAGAAATAATGCACAATGGCGTCGATGCAGTGGGGATCGATCAACAGGTACAGCATTTGTTGTTATTCCTTCTTGAAAGTAAGGTTGAAAAACAAGTTTGCTAAGACCTGGAACTGGGTAAGCAAAGGGAAGCCTTTTCGTGCCCACTTAAGTATTTTATTAGAATCAATATCATTACATAAATATTTACTAGGATATAGATTTATCCAAGCCTAAGAGCGAGGCACCTGATTACAAAAGGTCAACCTGGCTTGAGCCTGCGATCCAACCGAAAACCAGTACCTGCTCAACAGCGGTCAATTAAAAAAAGACGTAGATGAAGTTTAACGCTAACATAGATGTCCAATGGCAAAGATCTACGCTGTAAACCAAGGCTGTATTTTGCAGTCAACGTATTACCTGGGGTATGGCCGCTATGTTGCGCGACTTCGTCGTCGGGACCCGCCCGACGCGCCCACGAACAATACCGCTAGCCATGATGACTATGTGAAAAGCAATTCATGGTTTTCTGAGAGTTCTCCGCTTGGCTATGACTACTATAAACACGAAATAGGACTAATCCGCCAACTGGTATAATGAACTGTAGTTTCGGCTTTTCTTAGCATGTTGACTTATTATTGATATTGTTAACCTCAATGCAATGCTTTTGAATGTTTTCAGCCCATCAAGAACTACCGGGAGTGGAGACTGGCGTATTTCATTCCCTTTTTAATGTTAGGAGGCTTCCTGGTGCTTAACATGATTGTAGGGGTGGTGGTTGAGAACTTTCAGCGCTGTCGCGAAAAACTAGAGGACGAGGAAAAGCAAAGAAGACGACGAAAATTGCTGGAAAAGACCAAAAATAGGAACCAAGAAGGTAGATATTAACCGATAGCTAACCACCAAAACGAGTCACATAAATCATCTGTAGAGACAGGCTGAGAGACAATCAGTCCGTCAGTCAATCGGTTAGTCAATAAGCCAGCCAATCAGTAAGCCAGCCAGCCAGCCAGTCAGTCAGTCAGTCAGTCAGTCAGTCAGTCAGGCAGGCAGTCAGTCAGTCAGTCAGCCAGGCAGGCAGTCAGTCAGTCAGTCAGGCAGTCAGTCAGTCAGTCAGTCAGTCAGTCAGTCAGTCAGTCAGTCAGTCAGTCAGTCGGTCAGCCAGCCAGCCAGCCAGCCAACCAGCAAGCCAGTAAGTCAGTCAGTCAGTCAGCCCGTCAGTCAGTCTATCAGTCTCTCAATCACTCAGACAGACAGACAGAGAGCCAATCAGTCAGTCAGTCAGTCAGTTAGTTAGTCAGCCGGTCAGTCTGCCAGCCAGCCAATTAGTCAGTCAGTCAGTCAGTCAGTCACTAGGTAATTGAGTCCCTCTCTCCTTCTTGAGTCACCCTAACAATGTCTCCAGGCGATGATTTTGTTTTGTTTCTTTCCTCGTTTTTCAATTTCAGAAGTAGATCGCACATATTACGAAAGTTACAGCACTTGGCGCCGGCGCATTCATGACATGTGTCTGCATCTCTACTGGGACGTGACTATTGCCATGGTGATTTGTCTGAATGTAATCTGCATGTCATTAGAACATTATCAGATGTCTCAGGTAAGCAATACGAGCTCGATACGAGCCCTTTGAGTCCCCGGAGGGTACTCCCTATGGGCTATATAGGTATGTGCAGCCCCGAAGGGTTACTAGTAGGCCATTATCGTAGGCTATTTCCAAGTCGCCTTTTCCTTCCGTCTCAAGATGAGACAAACATTTTCTAAACCAAGGAATTTTCTTTGCATTGCAGACTTATAAAATATTTGTGGAGACTGCGAATTACTTTTTCACCGGAATCTTTGTTTTGGAGGTAATATTCAAGTTTATCGCCTTTGGATTCCTGCGATATTTTAAAGACAGGTAAGTAGCAGATTTTATTTGTGAAGGCTTATTTTTGAAAACATGTCTTCCCTGAGAGAGTGAACCCATGTGCTTCTACAATGCCATTTTTGTGATGCGGAAAAAAAAAACAGTTTTCCACTTGCATGCTCGTATTCCTGCGCGAAAAACTATAATTTCAGGTTTTGCTTGTAACTTACCGCGCTTTGAGTCATAAGGGTTGCGCTTTGTCCCTTAGCTTTCCCTCGCTTGCTTGTGTTTGCATGTTTTTCCCCCGCGCAGTTATGATTGGCCACATGTCCTCCAGCCTGCGGCTGCAACTGTCATTACCGACCATTTTTTCCGAGCTTGTCGTTCGCAATTTAATGTTTTTGTTCGTTAGTTGTTTCCAGTGCTTTTCACCTGTAATCTAGTTTCCTACACTTGCCACTGGTTGCATTTTCGAATCTTTCTTATCGAATATTTTGACTGACGCAGCGCGCCCATTGCTTGCATCTACGCCATAATTAGCACTGTGATTTAGCCAGACGTTCTCCCAAAAGCTGTCGACTTTCATATGAGAACTTGCGATAGCTGCTACCCGACTTGAATTTGTTAGTTTACTTAGATGACAATAATTAGGATTATTTTAAGAGGGATAAGTCGAGATTACCCGCTGCGCCCAGAAAGAATGTAGTATGTAATAAATTGTTGTTCGGTCGAGATGGCTGGATATTGCCATCGTTCTTTCTTTGCTTGTTAATGGACCTCGACTTCGTATCTGTCCATAAACACATAACAAGAAGAACTGAAACAACAACGAGCCATCTTGAGTTCACATTTGGTCACGATCAATAACCCAAATGTCTAACCACTCCATAAAAACTTAAATCTTAATTTAAGATTTAATTTAAGAGTTTTTCATCCTCCCTCAGCACCAGACCAAAAGCTGACAGCTTACGTCAGCCTTTGTTCTGGTGCTGAGGTAAGTCGAAAAATCTTCAATTAAGATTTTAGTTTTTACGGAGCATCTACTACCATGATACAATTTGTTAAAAGTTGTGATTTCATTCGCAGGTGGAACATTGTTGATCTGGTTATTGTTATTCTTTCCTTGGCTGGGATACTAGTGGAATCCTTGAGCTCTACAAGGAGACTACTAATCAATCCTACTGTGGCACGATCATTGAGAGTGCTGCGTATTATTAGAGGTATTTAGAA
>CM042751.1:25904657-25934657 GCA_022496165.2 Catalaphyllia jardinei | reverse complement strand
TTCTACACTCTATCTAGTATTATATCCTGACTTTATAGGGACACAATGTACTATTTTTGAGTCATGTTGAGTCAATCTCGTCATGTTTCACAGAGTGTTCTCCATCCCATCCTTGCCAAGGACTTGGTCCACATGCGCACTTCAGGGATTTTGGCACTGCCATGTTGACATTGTTTAGGATAGCAACAGGAGATAATTGGAATGGCATTTTAGAGGTAAGAAAATAATAGAAGACATATGAAAAATGAGCGCCCAGTTATTTGGCCTTTGAATGCAAGCGAGGCTGACGTTGACCTTGCTTTTATCAGTACAGAGCTCTCCGCTTTTTCATTCAAATGTCAACTGGTTAGCATAAGAACAACTTGATTAACAGAACAAAAGCAGCGATGTCTGTATCAATAGCCTTGCTGCCGTTCAAAGGCCAGGTCACTGAGCAGACAACTCAGTGTAAAATGGTCTATTTTAAAATGTCAGTGGACACCAAAGAGACCTTACGATTATTGAACTTGGCTGACAGCCATATTCTTATGAGAGACTTAAGTTTGGACGGTGTTAAATGAAATCCCAAAGCAATACAGTTAGCAAGTGTTGTTCAGTGATTTTTGTAGATAAAAAAAAACCTTTCTGCTCTTTGCTTGTTGTCTGGCATTCGAGACACTCTTAGAGCTAAGAATCTTTGGCCTTTACCTACAACATGCTACGAACAAATTTAATTCCCGTAATGAAATACACCAACTCCATTTTATTTCATTCCAGGACACATTGCGTTCTGAATGCTCCAAGACGGCCGAGTGCGAGAAATACTGTTGCGTCAGCAAGTACACTGCACCGCTGTTCTTCGTAACGTTTGTGCTGGCGGCTCAGTTTGTTCTGGTCAATGTCGTCATTGCTGTCCTTATGAAGCACTTGAAAGAATCCAAGGAAAAGATTGCTGCAAATATGGCCGCTAAAGACTTGGAAAAGAAGCTGAAACTGCTGACTATATCCGCGAAGAATTTTATTCGAGCGAAAGCCAAGAAAAGCGAGTTGCCGATCTCGAGGAGACGTTCTATTGTGCAACTTGGCTTGGGAGGAATTGAACTGGCTCAGCTGAAACACTGCACTCGCGAGAAAACAGACAACACATCTTTTCGTGCTGAACTTGCCAGAGCTGATGCGATTTTTCAAGAATTTTTGCGTTTGAACGCAAACCTGCAAAGAGTAAAGATGACCATCGTCCGTACTGCGTCACACAACGTGCAAGTCACGCCGGTGAAGGTCACGTCTTCTGGACGCCAAAGACGCAATACTGTGTGCGGAGTAAGAGATTTTCAGAGTAACACGCCAAATTTAAATAAATTCCCCGTATACAAATCGGGAGCTAAGGTGTAACTCAAAGGTGAATATTGGATGTAAATATTATAAATCGTACATATTTAGAGATGTCTCTTCTTAAATTAAATTTCTCGACAGAACCAAAAACAGTTAATTTTTTTCCCTTACGGATAATAGGAATGTTAGGAATTAATCATCATTGTTTTAAAAAGATAGAAATTAATTTTCATTGTTAAAAAAGTTAAAGAATTATTTTGATACTGCAAAAGATATTTAAGGTCTTTAGACCATTCCGCTATGGGAAATGGTATATTTTTAGTGCGAGGCATTTAACGCAATTGACATATTCAGCGCTCCACAACGCTTCGCACTGGTTTGCCGAAGAGAAAAGAAGGACAATGAACGATAAACAACTGTTTGAGATAAATGGCCACGAAAGTGACGATTTTATTTGAAAAACATTTAAAACTGAAATCTCTTCAGGAGAGGTGGGGATAAAAAATCCGCCATACAGAAAGTAAAAACAAATCAGACACAAAAAACCTAACACCTAGACAGTCAGCAGGTAGCTGAATGGGGAGGCGGTGGGAAAATATTTCGACTAAGCGACTATAAAGAAGCTGTTCACAGAATGACGATGATCGCAAGAAGGGCCGCGTGTAACAGATGACGTAACTTTAAGTTACACCTAGGACACGTGCATCCTCCTGATTGGTCAAGACACCTGAACCCGCAAACTGTTGAATGACAGGACGAATGCCTCGCACTGCAAGGACAGTGTGTGCTCAGTTCTTCAACATAATGTTTGTTTTTACTGCGAGGTATTTAACGCAATTAATATGTCCATAGCTCCACAACAACTCTTTGGGATAAGTGTTACAAGAATTGCAGACAATATAGCTTACTATTAAGTCTCTAAGCTCTTCCTAAACCAAGCCGCAAGACAAGAAAATTCCTGATAAGAGATCTAGAGACAGTCACTTTCGTGTCGAAATTTTTACGGTTAACATTTGGTAACGCTAACGGTTAAAATTGATTAACTATTTTGGTAGTCCGTGGAAGCAGCTGATGGGAGAACTTTAAGAAATACTTTTCTTTTTGAAAATACAAGATAAAATGCTGTTTTTTTGTAAGGATATGCAGATATATATATAGACATGAAGCTACACAGAGTAAAGTTATTTAATAAAAAAATAAATAAAACTATAAAATCAGGATACAATGAAACTTCATATGAATGAAGGTCAGCTCTGATTAACTTCAACTTGAAGCTATCAGATATTGAATAAAGAAAACACCTTTGATTAAGTTTTTGTTTTACACTCGTTGAATCCTCGGGCGGATCTAGGGGTGGTTCGGGTGGCTCAGTCGAACCCCCTAAACTGAACGCAAAAACGTATTTCAAACGCGTGGTTAAAAAAAAGTGAACCAACTCAGCTAATAAATATATCTTTTGAAAATGATAGATAAAATTGAGGTGATTCTAGAGCAATTAAACCACTTCAAATTGCCCCTGAAAACGCTGGAAATCGCATTTCATTGGCCCTAAAGTTAGAAATTTTCCTGGAGAGCATGCCCCCGGACCACCCTAGGGGCTACAGCCTACGGCGGGCGTTTCTCTGAACCCCCTTCGTCAAATCCTGGATCCGCCCCAAGAATCTATATCTAAAGTAACAAAAAAGAACTAAGACTGAAGTAAAGCTAAGACTCCGGTCTTAAACGTGAAAATTCATGGATTTTAATAGCATGTCACATATATAAACTGTAGTTTTTCTCGATCGTCGTCTTCAATCCCCAGTCTCATGCTTAGTTTTTTTAATTCTTTGGGCATGGTTATCTCGCACCATAACTGAAGGTCGTGGAAAGGGCAAAACTGATAGATCTCGTATCTATCTTTGACGGCCAACGTTAAAAATTATATAATGTTTTTGCGTGGTCTTAAGCTGACCATTTTCTCGTTCGCCTTTTTGGTGAGACTTACTATGGCTTGAGTATGCTGAGAATAAGCGAGGAAGTGAAAAAGAGAAAGATACGTGCAACTGTCTGTTTTCTAGACGCTTTTGGTTTTCCTACTTTGTCATTGCATGCAATTGCATGAATGAATTTCCGAAAGCCTGTAAGAGCAGTCTAGGGCCCAGTCGCATGTTCTCCTTCTGCTCAAGTTCGACTTCTCACGAAATTTCATAACTTCACTGATTGACAAAGTCATTCTCAAACCGTTAACATGCATTGCGTTTGCCCTGCGAGGCCAAAGGAAGGCCTATGGACTCATGATGCTGCATACAAAATAGAATTATTCCTTTATTTTTTCGTTAGCTGCATTGCGATGTGTTGTCACTGACAGTTACAAGACTTCTCTCCTGTGTTTATTTTTCTTGTCAGGATCCTTAACTTCGTCGTGCGGTTGTGCAGTTATATTATCGACAACGTCCTTTTTCATACTACAGGAATCAACCTTCTTTAGAACATAGTTAATAGAGGGGACTGGTTAGGAAGCCCCGCCAACATAAAAGGAACAAGCAAAGATGCCAAGATTTATGTTGGAAGCTCCACGACCCTGCACAATCTTTTGTTTTCCCCTCATACACTAGTATGCATGAATTACGTAACCAACACGTTTCTATTGTTTAGTTCCTCAGTTTAGAGTAAACAACTAGTGTTTTGTGCAGGGTCAGCGCCTAAAAACAGAACAATAACCTAAAACAAAGAACTTTGACGAGTTTCATAACCATTCCCCTCTATTAACTATGTTTAGAGCGTCTTTATTCTTTTCAATACAAATGAAAGTATCATTTTATTTTTAGTTTATTTAATCAACCAATCCAAATTTCAATTTGACTTGGATAGGGGACTTGCATGAAAACCTGCTAAGGCTGACGTGGCTTCCTGTCTGATTTAAAGATAGTAATTCAAAATAAATATAGTATACAAGGGCGTAGCCAGGGGGGTCCTGGGGCGCCCGTGCCCCCCCCCCCCTTTGTAAGCATTTTTGTAAGCAAACAACCTACAATATTCAGGTGACAATCCGGTGAGTACCCTCTGTATGACTCAGTGTTTATCCCCCTCCTTTAAAAAATACTGGCTACGCCCATAGTATATTTCAGAAAAAGTACCTGTTGATATTTTGTTTAATGACACTGGAGGCTAAACTGTTTAAAAATCGAAGGTTTGGAAGGTTGCAAGCATTGAAAGTGACCTTGTTTCGTCGGTGTTTTTAGCTAAGCAATGGAGACTACAAAACAGGTCTTTTGGTTCCTTAAACTTTCGGCTACAATTCACCTTATATTACATGAGCCGCTAAAACGACAAAAAATAAACAATCTCATTGTAGCCGGACATGTAACTCTTTCTAACCAGCTCCAGTAAAGCAAGTTGATGTCGCTTCCATTTGATCTAAACGTTCCCTGACTGAAAAACTGGAACTGCTCATTAACAATATATACTCATTTATGAAGAAAGCAGAAAAAAAGCCATAACTTATAATTTATGTCGCGTCATGAATTTGAATAATTTTTGTTTTTAAAATTCAATTTAATTTGTCTCGTCTGGTGACAAACACCTGCTAAAATCCTCAATTGCCATAGTAACTTAGAAAGGGAAAAGGAAAATATTATTTGACATTGCACGTAATTAAAATTTTCAAGACACTGAAAAGACAAACGTCTCAAAAACAATTCTCGTCGACTACAAAGCAAAAGCCTGTCTTTCTTTTAGGAATCGTCAAGGCTCCTTGTAATTGAAACTTGACAAAATGGAGATTTCCTTGATTCAGTTGAAAGCGATGAGGGGCAATTAGCTTTTCAAACGCTTTCTCAGCAATTATCGTTGGCAGGATTCTTAATTCAACCTTTTTGTTTTGTCTTCTCAAGATCAGCGAGACTTCAACGGCGTAAAATTGAATGTCTTGTTAATACGCGGCTTGCTCAAGGTTTTAAATTTCGCCAGCGTAGAACAAACGAGTACTTTAAGTTCTGTCTTCGTTTTAGAGTCATTGTTGTGCAGACATCTAACGGTTTACATGCAAAGGTTGAAGAATGTATTTTGGAAAAAGCGAACTTGCTAATGATCTTTCTAATTTGCACAGAAGTCTTAGTCTAGCGGCGATGTCAAATGACTTCTTGGTGAAAGGAACTGCAATCGAGAACCACAATTTAAAGAAAACGGCTGCCAAAGGAAAAGAAATTCCAGCAAGGACTACTAAGAAGGAATCGTTGAAAGACATGGCTATATCAAGGCAGCGTTCTTCTGGACTAAAGGTAGAAATTGTCAATAAGACTGAAAGGCAAAGAGAAGACCAAAATGCGCGAGTAAATCTGACTACAGACACAGCTTATCCGCAATTCAAAATGCACACAAGGGAATTGCAAAGACCACGGTCTTACTCTGATGCTAGATTGTTGAAGAATCGACCAGAAGCAGCGCTGTATGATTTGTGTGGGAGCATGGAATTTGAAAACGAAGCCCAAATCCGAAAACAATCCACCGAATTTTGTACAAAACAAATTGAATTTCCCGTGCAGAGAAAACCTTGTGCAATACCGAAACGTCAAGCCTCATCAGATAAGTCAAGTTCATCAGAAACCCAAGAGATGGTAGAGACGGGAAAAGATAAACGAATCGATGATAGCCATTCAGGGAGCGGCGTTGCTTGTCAGGAAAAGAGAAGATTAACGCGGTCTAGTAGTGCAAGAGGACTAGAGAAGAATGCAATCAAAATAAACGGTAAAAGCTACAGCATGGGGAGTGCAGGGAAGCTTAAAGCTCTAAACTGTGCTTTGAGTCGTAGAAGTCATTCCGTAGACCAAGCAATCGACTTGGACTACCAGGCTGTAGATTATGAATACATACTCAGATTCAAAGCACTTTCTCGCCTTTCTCGCATTTGTGACAATACTGTTATTGATGCAGTAGCGAAGGAAAACTCAGCGAACACAGTTGAAGCAATAAGTCTTCCACCAGTACTTGGGTCAAGTTGGAAACTTAAAAACCGGTACGTTTCGGAACTAAGTTTTAGTCCGCCGACACCAGTGTTAAGAGAATACACGAGAATTTCTCAAGCACGGGTTGTCGATTTCTCTGATTTGGCCCTTGGTAGTTAGATACTGTAAAGAATTCAAATTTACTTTTTCCACAGTACCTTTAATATTGCTGTCTGACCGTGTGCGTGCATTGTAAGTAGCTCTAGCAGATGTATTTTTTGTGATTAAAACATGCAAAGCCAATACGAAATATTTGTTTACTTTTTCGATGGAAACTAATATGGTTTTCTATAAAGGTAACTCCCTTATTAGCAATGCTAAGTATTTGTAAATTAACCTGATAAAATTGATAAATGCGGACTTTGATCATGAATTGTTTAATTAGCGCTTACAATGAACTAAACGAAGCCGGTGCCATTAATTAATTTTGTTCAGTTGAGCTGAAACTCAGGCACAAAAAGGTATTAACAAGAACTAAACAAGTTCTGAAGCTAACTGCGAAGTCGGGACGTATTTTTAGAGTTTTAAAGGGAACAGCGAATTTTGTTTCCCGAGAATCTCAATGTTTCCCGAGACGAAGTCTCGGGAAAATTGAGATTCGAGGGCCACCTCTGATCACGTGCAACAGCGGTCACCATTTCGCGGGTAACAGTGAACTGTTACCCGTTTGACGTCATAGTTTTCGCATTTGGCGGGAAACAGTTTCATTGTTAGATGTCATGTGACCATGAACTAGCCAATGAATGGGCGCGCTATAGCGGTAAAAACGCCAGCTATGTAACAATTCTAATTAAAGCATTCAATACAGTTTGATAAACGTTTCATTTCTACTAAGCCTTCGTAATTAAACAAAAGTTCTTTAATTAGGAAAGTTCAGTCTTATTAGACAGAATTTGTGATAGATTGTTGAACAACCTGGCGCCAACGTATCGCAAAATAAAAAATCTTCAAATTACGTTATTGACCTTTTCGGACGAACCGTCTTAACAGACAAGGGGGGAGGGGGCGGTCTTGATTTACTTGCCCTGCTGGCCTTTTTCCCTTCTGTCATCTCTTCTTTTTTTGCCCAAAAAAAGGTCGCACCCCCCCCGGGGCTCACTTTATTTGCTACCAAGATGCAACTATTTGTGAATTCTTCGTCCGATGTGAATTAAAGTCAGACGTTCGATGAATTTTCCTTTTATACGAACAAAATGACCTGGAAAAATTGTCTTAACAGAAGGACAAATTAGAACGCGTCGGCCTTCAGAATTTTGTTCGCCCCCTTTGAACACGATGACGACTATCCGTCTCAGACGAGTTGTCCGTCCAGACGGTTTATCCGTCTCTAGTGTGTAAGAGGGCACTGTGCTTGCAGTCCTTCCAGTTTCTCTACCAAGACCCGAGAAATTGCAACATACCTTTTTCACTAATTTGTTTGCCCGAGTTGGTCCTTCAAATCGTGCGCCAAATAAACTGCGTGCTCCCAACGGAATTTGTTGCTAGAACCTAAGGAATTTCCTTTACACTATTTATAAAGTCAGTTTAGGTCATTGTTTATAAACACGCTCCTGTACTCCGTAGTCGTTGTCATCAAAAGAATATTAATGTGAGAGTGAATCCCCCATAAAGGCCTTACGTCCAAGGTAATCCCTCTTAAGTTATTTTTTGATATGGTTATCTGTTCTTTCGAGGATGTTACAGCCCGAGCGACTTTCTCCCTTTTACCTGAGACGAATTTCCGGGAAAGGAGATGAAAGGCATTTCATATGTCTGAGACGTTTCATTGCACAGATGTTTTCTGCTTTTCTGAGAGAACGTGAACTACGACGGCTAACGTTTAAAATTTGATGCTGTATTACATATTTTGTTTGGGAAATCTTGACAGTGATGAATGAATCTAGATTCTTACGAAGGGACATTTGTCTTTTAGTCAAACTTATCTTAAATTTTCGAAATATATTAAAACATACTAAACGCCGAAGTTGCTTTGCCAAGAGGACATCTCGGCAGCGTTTGAGATTTTACTTCGCCTTGAAACGAAACGTAACGAAACATAAAGAAATCCTCGATGAAACAATCCACGCGAAACGAGAGTAACATGCGCGAGGGAGTCTGAAAGAAATTTTAGGTATGAGGCCTATATGAGGGATTCACTCTATTACCCTGTTCTTCTCTTGCTTAAACTAATCATTTTCCTGTTTATTTGTGAATTCGTGAATTTGATTGGCTATATTACCGTTTTCTATCTGCTGTTATATAATAACCCAAGTTATCCTCGCATTTTGATTGGTTCTCGCCTGTGATCTATTAGAGGACAGATGCACGATTAACGTCATCATTACAAAGTTTTTCCCTCTGCCGTTTTAAAATGGCGGAAGGTTTGAGAATTAGGATAATATTTTACGTGACTGGGCAAAAGATAAGGTACAAAAAAGTCTTGCCGAGGCATTAACAGGTTCGAGAAGCCAGAAAACGAAAGATAAGCCGTTTCTTTTAGAAAATGATACAGAAATAATTTTCTAGCAGCCTCAGACGGCAGTCGAGCGAGAGTAAACCACGCACAAACTCGGTACCATTGCTTTATCTCGAATTTAGGTAAAATAAAATACATAACCTTGCTTTCCGATGCGAATGTTCCCCCTGTCCGTTTCAGGGCACAGCAGCGAGCTAAGTATAGCTAACCACAACTCACGGTGAACAGTATCGCAGCTAAAATGTGTCTCCGACACTATATCAAGCTGATTTGAGAATCACCAACCACAGAAGACAAAAATCTCCACCGTCATTTAAATCAAAACTCGACTCCTAGGTTGACCGCAACCACAAGTTTTCAGAGGGTATTTTTTCAACTCCTGTAATTTTCAAGGCAACGTCCAAGCTTTTCGGCTGACAGGGCTGCTCCGATGACAAAAACCGACTTGATTTTCCAGCATTTTCTTCAAGATTTGTAGATTTCGCATTTCAATTCTGCTTTCGCTGTAAGTTTTCATTCCACGAGGAGCGACGCTCAAGTCAGGTTTGACAGTGGCGGGATTTTTCTCGACCAATCACAATGTTTTGTTACGCATAGCAATCAGTGAATTTTTATGTTGAAATATTTTGAAACAAAAAAGGCTTTTCGTTATTATATAAAACAAATAGATTCCATGTTGCCGTGCGTCTGATTCAGTAATAGATCACAGAAGACGTCAAAATGTGGTAAGAACATCAGTGACACACTCGGCTACGCCTCATGTGCCACTTTTTTGTTCTTACCACATTTTGAAGTCATCTGTGATCCATTACTGAGCAGACGCACGGCAACATGGAATCTATTTGTTAAATAGCAAACAGTCACGCATCAATGCACATCGGGCAGCGTTTTTTTGAAAGAGTGTGTTCACCAGTCGAACCACTAGAGCAAATCTAGTGTTCAAATCTAGCATATCGAACTGAAGGTTCAGTCGGCAGTATTTCCGAACAGAACTGAACGAGTGTGTTTATCATGCAGTCGGATCCAGTGTTCAAAACACAAATCGGACCTGTTTGCCACAGAATTAAACAAGCGTGTTCATCTTCACTTTGACTTTGCCTATCATGTTGAACTTAAAGTTAGACCGAGCAGAAGCAATACGTTGCAAAACTCTTGATATTCAAGGGTACTTCTCGAATTCTCAATATCCTACTGGATTGCGTGACTAACGTTACCGACCAGTGAACGCGTTATAATTTTCTCTCGGTAATGTTTGCAACAAAAGAGAACCAAAAATCCGTCATGTTGTATTAATAAACCCCTTATTATACCACAAATTATTTGCTCGTTGGCAATCTATCGATAGGTATACCTAGGGTAACATAATAAAACAGTTCTTTTTTTCCAAGCATTACTTGACATTTTGTTTCTTTTTGTGCAATGAGACTACGGTAAATTTATGCTAAAACAATTAGGCTACACGACCTCGTTTCCTACGAGCGATAGCGAACTGGGCTGCGCCTCGTTGACTATCTGCTCGTAGAAAACTCGGGCTCGTAGTCTAATTGTTAATTATAATACATAACTCAACTGATGTTCTTCACGAGTTCGAAACGCCTCCAATTCACTGGGGTGTTTTCCAGGTTAGCGGCAATTTCGCCTTGTGCTTCTCGAGGTAAGTCAAAATAATGATTGTTTTTTGCGACTAGACTAGACTAGTTAAGTACTTGGCCTGTATTGTCTTCAGTGTCGTATTTTTTCTCACAGAAGAAAAATTCTGCTGAATTCTAATTAAAAGAATTGGAACCTGTTAGCACAGAATGAGGTATGAGGTAATAATAGTAATAGTAATTATTAAGTAAAAAAATAATGCGCTCTTTCTATAAAAAATAGTCAAAAGCGCATTACGATTAGATAAATTCTTACAAAGTACAAATTAAAAATTAAAACTAACAACGCATCTTGAAATTTAAGATGTAAAATCCTATAATAAATTCCAGAATTGGAATTAGACTTGAATCTCAACAAAAGGCCTTATAAAGCAAGGGAGGAAGAAGGAAAGTTGCTCTTGTCTGTTTTATTGGGCACTGCTTGTAAGACTTTGAAATGGAATGTCCTGGCAGTAATTACGTTTTTAGCGATGACTGCGATTTACTCCCGAGTCGTATATACTCTATGGTTCAAACGTAAACTAACTCACCCACCAACAAAGAGTAAGTGTCCACTTGGAAGCTTTAATGAGATATTAATTTCCGCCAATAAAAACTCGTTAAGCAGCACATATCCCACTTTAAAACTACTTCGAAGATGCAGTTGTAATACTGATTTAGGCAAACATGTATAAGTGAAATAAACAGAATAAGGAATTTGAACAAAATGTTGCTCTGACATCTTTTTATTTACTAATAGTTAGGTGTGATCAGGGAATTCGAAAGCTTGTCACCTTGATCAGTTGATGGTTGTGACTCGTAGTGCTAAATTTGGAATCTGCTGGGGCACGGATCAAGTTTTCCACGCCTTCACGTCTGCTGGACCCGACTCAGTGGCCCTCGCTAACACGATGGTTATGTTCAATGCTGCCATTAACCCGTTTGTGTTTGCTCTGTTGAACCAGCAAGTCAGAGAGAAGATGAAGAAAACGATATGCAACACAGGCTACTCTGCACGTAGAGTTCATCCTACAGGAGCTTACAGGGGAATCAGGACTCGGTGAATCAAACCTCAGAACTTTGAACCTACCAGCCTCAACAACCACCCGACCCACCAAACAGGATCAGGTCTGTGAGGCGATTTCTGATTGTGAAGAACGAGTCAAATAACAAACGCGCACTTTTATGATAACAACACCCGTTAGAACAGCCTATTTTCGAAGTAGCGAAAATGCATTGCATATGTTTGAAAATTAGAAACATAGGAGTAGAAACTTGTTTTGGTATCAATGGTTTTGCAACACGACTCGCACTGGAGACAGAATAAAAATTATTAAATAGGCCAAGCTTTTTATTTAGGCCAGCAAACGCTCAGTTTAGCTGAATATCGACTTTTTTGATGGGATTACAGCAACAGTTATTAAATGAATGATAATAGATTGATTGAGCGTGCTGACGTTACTAAGAGCAAGTGATTTACAGAAGGCTACTTCGCCAAAGATTGGTCTAAACGCGTCAAGTGACTTAATATGCCTAGCTAAATCTGAGGCACATCCAAGTGATATTCTCCAGTTTTCAAAGATGTGTCTGTTGCAAAAAATATCTGAAGTAAATAAACACAATAGGCTCTATTTGGCGCAAAAATACGCTTCGATTTTTCTCATGAAATATTATCTGTTCTTTAAAGCTACTAGTTTCCCTCAAGCTAAGTTCTGGGAAAACTGTTCGCTTCTCGAAACAGATGATGTCCACGGACAAATATTCCAGCATATTTTCGTGCCAAATAGAGGCAATTGTTTACATAGCAGAAGTGTTGGTAACCTTTCTTTAGGTCCGGTATGAGCTACAGGATATAGTATGGAATGCCATCCGGTGGGATCAACTTTTCAACAAAGACCTTAACCATCAACTTATTATTTTTTATGAATGTTGTGCCGCGTAGCAATATGAACACAAATGATGTAACAGAGAATTAACTCTGAAGTGTAAATTTTAGTGCTAATTTAACCATGAATAACCCACTGGGCGTTAGCCCTAGTAAAGGGAATCAGGGAACCACACGAGGTAAAGAAAAAATCTTTTAACCTCGGTAGGAATCGAACCCACGACATCCGGATTAGATCTACCGTTACTCTGCCGACTGAGCTACGAGGTCGGACAGAGAAAGTCGGGGTCGATTTAGATGGTGAATCCCGGCGAAGAAAAAGTAAGGGTACATATGAATGTTGTGCCGCGTAGCACCATGAACACAAATGATGTAACAGAGAATTAACTCTGAGTTAATTCTCTGTTACATCATTTATTATTTTTTATGTTTATTCACTCTAAGTGGTGTGACGACTCCTTTCTGACAGTCTACTTTCGATCCTGTTTTCTACAAAGTCTTCATTTCTATATGATGTGACGTCTATGTCTCTTTCGGTCCTTTGAAGAGTAACAAGCGTGGTTGGCACAACAGCGTTTCTTGTACACTGCGGCTTGCAACACTGCACCATGTTCTTCAAGCTGTTACTGAACGGAGTGCTGTGTAAGCTGTACACTATAGGATTGATGCACGAATTAAAAGTGATAAGCAGAATTCCTAGCTGATCCGCTGGAGAATCCGGAGTCACATAAGAGCTGAATTGGAGCAGAAGAAATATGACGCTGTTTGGAATCCATGTTAAGATGTAGATCATGCTAATGATAAGTGTCATCCGGGTTACTTTTCTCCTAGCAAGAGAAAATTGGTTGATTTTTACACAAAACTTCACTTCACTTCACTTCACTTCACTTCCATTTTGAAATTACGATATTACCATAAAAAAGAAAGGAAAAGGATACATATATAACAATTAAAGATGACAATGGTATATAGTTTGTGCATGGGGTCTAATAGAACCGCGATGTTATCGAGTTAGCCTCCATCTTGTTTGAGTGAACTTTATAAAACACGGGAGTAGAAGGACGAATTACTACAGGAAAGAACCATATAAATATTGCTGAGATAGAACATAGTTTTAACACATTTGGAATTGTAGAAACTTGTGTTTGATATTGCTGAGATAAAACATAGTTTTAGCACTTTTGGAATTGTAGAAACTTACGTTTGATATTGTTGAGATAGAACATAGTTTTTAACACATTAGGAGAAAGCAAAATGATTTAGATCTTTAAACTTTAAGGCATTTCTTCATTGCGAAAGATCAATAGCCATAACTGAGATCGTTTGCTTGCCAGTATTTGTTTTTACTCGGAACTTGTGAAGATTTTGATTGGCCCGCATACCTAGTGTTATAATTATGTACGTCGCTGGCATATTGGAAAAATGGTTAAAGGGTTCTGGCTAAATACCTTTGTGCCATGCATGTACAAATTTGAGAGCATACAGGCGATATACATTAGTTATCGTTAAGATATTAAGTAAAGGCAGGGCACTATCGGCATTTTGCCAGATATGGAACTGCAAAGAACATAAACCTAATTAACGTCTTTAAGAAAACAAAAAAAAGAACGCGTGTTTTCGTTTAACTCCCTTCAAAAGGGAGGCAACGTGGCCGAGTGGTTTAGGGAGCTGGAGGTTTAAATCCTCCACCCTCCTGCTATCTGGATTTGTTCTCCATAGTCCCGAGTTCAACTCCTCGACCGCGTTGTGTAAATAGCCAACTGATTAGCCTCCCACCAGTTGGGATTCTTAATAGTTCTGTTTGCTATATTCAGTTACTCATTTACGGTGTCCCCAATTAGCACCATAGTGCTAAATACACTCGACACTTAAATAAAGTTATTATTTATTTATTTAATTGTTTGTTTATTTATTTATTTATTTATTTATTTATTATAGCTACGCATTGCATCTGCGTTTTTCAAAATCAGTTCACTGCGTTTGTCTTTGTATGCGCCAGCCTGCGCCTATCTATGAGTTATAGCAGAAAAACAACAGTAAAACAATTGAGTATTTACCGTACTGATTCTTTCATAATCAACGTAAAATCCGGAGTTTAGAAATTTAATTTCACATTATCACGATTCTGTTCGTGTATTCCAACTGCCGCTTCAGCCAACATCACTAGAGTACTGATGTTTCTGATAACAGGTAGACCAGTTTTCATTCAGTATAACTGCAAAGATGCTGCACAAGAAAAATGCCATTCGATATTCAACAAGCCTACCTTGCTTTCTGGGACTGAATTCTTCCCGTTGGTATATTCTTCCATAGCTTGCGGACAATCTGAATGTACAGATAGCCCATGATAATCACAGGAACCACAGCCGTGTTAATGACCCACCAAATAGCTCTGGCTCGACCCAAGTAAGGACTGGGCCAATTTTGGTAACAGCGTCCACTTTGATTGCTGTAACGAAACAGCACAAACGTTGGAATGTTCCAGGTCAATGCGTAAACCCACAAGGAGGCAACAATAGTTTTCAATCTTGTAACTACCATTCCAGTCTGATGATGTAAAGGGTATAGCACGGCATGATAACGCTCCACAGCAATCAAAACGAGGAACAGCACTGAAGCTAAAATCCCTGTCCACATGAATGCCCCACTCGTCAGTAAACTGCAAACCACATGGGCCGATGTACCTCGTAGTTTCTCAAAAGGGTTAATCACGAAAAACCTAGAGAAAGATGATAATTAAGTTCATACGGAAAACTAACGACACTTCATAAAGCGTAGTGTATGAAAGAATTGTAAAAAGCTCCATAGGAAATTAGTAGAATTCTTCTAGTTTAATTGTGCAAATGCTGCAATCAGCCATTAGCGCGCAGTGGCTTGATGTTATCTGCAAAATTACGTTTCTATTTTCTTTCTTTTGAATTAAGACGCAGAAACGTTCGGACAATCAAATTCTTCAGAAGACTAGAATAATGACATTTACGGTTTCTTGAATTAAAAACTTGAAATTGAATTAATCACTGAATGAAAACACCATGAAAATAATGAGCGCTTGTACACAACTGCAAATCAGTTTCGTACGTTAAATCAGTTAGGGCGATTTTTCTAAACCTTGAAGTTTAATACTTGAAATTGTAAACTGTTATTTCAAGGATTTTTTAGTTAGAATTGTTGTCTATCTCGAACTTATAATCTTATTGTTAATTATAATTCACTACACAATTTTACTTTGTTGACATTGGCCGAAACTTATCACACGGTAAAATCTTGATACCTTGACACTACAATGCCGAAAACGACCACCGAAAAGGAGCCATTCGAAAACGCTCTCCAGAGTGAAGAAGAGATTTGAAAACAGTGCTTTTTGAAAACGCTGTTTTCTATGAAAACGGTGACGTCATCAAAATAGACACGACTGGGGGCCAGACCACTCGACCATGAATATCCGAGATGGCAGACAGACGTTAACAAAGAATCAAGAAATGAAATGCACATGCGTCGAGTTTATTTAAGCATGCGCACTGAGGGTATAAAAGCGTTTTCAAAACGGATACGGCGTTGTAGTGAGGACGGGCGAAAATGATACGAAAACGATAGGTGTGGACGCAAATTTTTTTGAAAACGGAGCAAAACAGCTCTGTTTTCGTTTGAAAACGGATTAGTGTGGACGGGGCCTAAGAATGTTATCGGTTCAAAACTGTGCATACGTCTGATTGGTTGAGATGATAAGGAATTTCAATAAGATGTTTTTTTTTTCTAATAAACAAAGATAACAACAAAAACGGAGTCTACAAGATTGAAATTACATTAACAGGAGATCCTTTTGCCCAAAGTAACGTGGAGAGTTGCTATTCAAATTTTCAATTTATATATAACATTGGTTGGAGGAGAGATTTACATGATAAGCATAAATCTTCCTTGCGCTAAAGGATACATTTTAGTTTGTTCATGGCCCGTCGAAGCAGCAAGAAAATTTGAAGGAAGGAAAAGATTTTGAGTTTGGAAGAAACTAATAAAACTACTCATGCTCTCTCTGCAACGACAAACATCCTAACGCTTTTTGAACAGTGGGAGGATGTCTTTGGGAAAGCACAAACTAAACATCACTTATGTTGAAATTTGATAGACTTATATGTACAAATCAAATAAATGTTTCTTGAGTCTTCCCGTTCTGTGTGCGAGCTATGCTTGCCTACGAGGGACACTGGCTCGCCAAAATACACCATGCATGGTAACGATGCCCACGGAGACACATGTAGTTGAAGGAAATTCAGAGGAAGTAGATGGAGCAATGAATCACTAACCTGAATGTAGAGAAGACACCAACAATCATATCAGATATTGCCAGGTTGACCAGCAGGAAGTTCATGGTTGTTCTCATGTTTTTATCTCTTAGAACAACAAGACAGACGAGTGAGTTCCCCAGCAAATTTACTACCACCATGACGGAACACAGGGAAATAACTGCTCTGCTAAACATGCTGACTACAATCGATGCACAATAACTGATGCAAAAAGAGAGCTTTCCTGTCGGAGAGAGACAAAGAAACTGATGAACTATTTTCTCAATTAGAGAAATATTGTTTACCTACAGGCCCAGAAAGTGTTAAATCTAAAGTCGTTAAGCGCCAGGAGACAGAATGCATTTACAAAGACATAAAAAGGAAAAGATTTCCGAATAATCTTTCCGTAATTCTTAACTAAACACAACACTGGTGAGTAAGCTTAACTGGAATCAATCTCAATTTTATGTTAACTAACCATATAATACAGAGGCCGAGTTAGATTTTAAATTAAATCGAACGTGATCTGAACTGGTTGTGTTCTTCTAATGTCTACTTGAAGAAGAAAAGGGAAAGATATTAATCACATACGTGTCACATTGAACAATCAAATCATACAGGAAACATCCTAAAGGAGTTTTAATAAAGCACTTAATCTCAAACAATGAAAACGCAGTGTCATGATCAAATCAGTAGTCAGGATTTTAGGGAGTCGAAGAATGGCACAGAAAATGAAAACGAGATAATGGAAAAAAAACTTTTAGACTTATAATTAAGAAAGTGTATCCCTCGCAGTAACATTCCGAAGTTACTGACAGTTAAAGCCCGCTATTTTGAACTCTCTGGGAAAACGAAGAACAGCAAAAAAAAAAAAAAAAATTCGCGAGTTCGAAATAGCCGATAGTAAATGACTAAAGGGTAAATCCAAGGAAATCGTATTGGGTTCAAATTAACCTTGAATTCGACTTGAATAACTGAGTTCAAATGGCAGGAGTCCGACTGCAGCAAAGGTATTAATTTGTCACGGATCTTTTTGAAGCGGTTACTCAATCACTATCTTGTTCCCATTATCCCGGCTGAAGCAAAGGCTACCAAAATTAGTTTTACTTTATGCTTCCTAAGACGTTGTTGTGGCAAAAAAATGGTTAATTTTAAAATATCCCAGGGCAAAATGAAATCAAATTAAATTTTTCTGATTTTAATAGCATACGTATTAAGCTGAAACGAATTTAGATTTTGTCCCGAGGATAAAACGTTTCCTTAAAAAGGGCAACTGGCGCGTTTTAGCAAGTTTCAAGAGATTGCATGCTGCCTTAATTTCCTTCAACTGCCTGAAGCACATCACAATTTCACCTGATAAAATAGATTTGAAGCTAGTTAATATAGCATCGTTTTTCCTGCGTACATTATTTGATGAGTACAAAATTAAAATAATTATAGAAATACTAGCTAAAATTATTCTAGCTAACACACACTACAAACGAACATAAAGCAATGCTTTGGTTCTTAAAAATGAATTTAGTATCAACGTTTGTTTTGAACGAAACCCCAGGTTGTAATTACGATATTTATTCAAGATTTAAGATGAAGTTGAAGTATCGCTCAATTGTTCACTAACCATGCCAAGCCTGGTAAAGCCGTCACCAGAATAATGGTTTGAAGAAATGTTGTGAAACCAGAAAATGCACCATTTTAAACTGAATCCAAAATATTAATTTTTTTGCTAAAATTTATATTTTGTTTAATAAGGTATAGAGCGAGACCAGTAAAGCGATTTTTGTATTGTTTTAGAATGATGCTGATTCAATGACCACGCCACACAAGTATCGGCCACTCGATTGTTGCTTTAGACAATTTCTTAACTTAAGGGTCATTTTTTCTCTGTTAATTGGTTACTTTGCAGCATATTCAAAATTATGCTTATATTAAGATCTAGCAGGATCGACACTGAAAATGTTTCAGAACCTCGTTTGATAAATAAAAATCTATTTAAACTAGATCCGTGATAAATTTTAGTTTGCACAGTAAATATCGAGCTGTTAATGTTATTGACCTTGCCAAGACAGAGAGATAATATTATTTTTCCCGCTGAAATTTTCGATTAACCCATGTTACAGTTAAAATCAAAGAAAAAGAACATTATACATACCTTAATCAATTTTATGAATGTGATGTGGCCCAGTTGTTCAGGGTTTAGTAAGAGAACAGTCATACAAAGACGCCATTGTAAATGTTAAGGTTAAGCAATCTTTGTCAATCAATGCAAACTAATGGGTCATATTCGACGTACATAAACACAATGAACTCAAGGCTAGTAATGTTCTTCGCCAATCAGGGGAGGCAATTTCAAATTGTTTATCATATTTACAAGCATGACCATGGAAACAGATACGTGTGTTGAAATCACAAAATATGGTCAACCAAGATCCATATTGTCTAAAACGACTCTGTTTCAATAACATGTTTCTGGTTGTTCTATAAAAGACAAGGTAAGGTATTACATGTTGCAGTGTCGCTGTTCAGGGATAATTTGTTCAGAGCCTGGGATGGGCTACACGAGGAACACTTTTTGCTACGATAGTTATTTTTAGTCGTTGCTTCGGCCAAAAACTTATGTTACATCGATTAATTAGTTATCTGGATTCCACTGCTTCTACGTTTTTTCTTTGAAAAAACAACACAATAAAGGAAACAAGAAATCCTTGACAGACATTCTATGACCTTGAGTAGCCACATTGCCTGCTTTTAAACACTTTTCCGGAATTTAAAAACGACTGAATGAGGACGGAGCACACTGCCAGAGAGAGGGAAGATTCACTCGAACTTGTAACAGTTATTCTACATACATAAACAATTAGTTCTTTAACAAGTACTTCTCCAATATGGATTTTGCGCATGTTGTATTATATTGGCACTCCCCCTGGTTGTATACGTTGGATGCCACCACATAGTCGGAGGGGGTGGCACGTGCCGGTTAAGTGAAAATGTTCAAACTTGAGATCAGAACTGCTAGATTACAAGCTCACGAAGCCACTAGGTCTCTACCATTCTCTCGTTTAGAAATTATTCTTACGACTAATATACCTATATCATATACTTATGTCATAAATTAATTTATTTCACAACTTTTAAAAATACCCATTGAGAAAATAAAAATCTTCTAACAACAGAAAAAATACGACAGTGGGTTTTCAATTACCATACGAATATGGGCTTGAGCGGTTTTCATTTGATTGCCGAAAAGTGATTGGTTTTGCAACAGCTACGCCAGACGATTGGCTTAAACTCGCGCCACTTTGTCATCCAATCAGAAGCAACTCATAGTCCCAGACGTTGTCTCCTGCTTCGTGTCAGATGCCTGTAATTACTTCTAGTTTTTATTGGTTCACTATATTGTGGCTGGAGTGATTACATTGGCTTTGGCGTAACGGCGCTCAATTAAAAACAACGCTATCGTCCAATACTTGAACTCGTTTAGCAACATACTGGCTACACGTGGATAATAATACACTTGCAAAGGTTCATAGTGCCAACCTAAAAAGTATAGTCGAGATTCTTAAATACTTTTTGAGAAGCATTGAAAATACCAAGAATTGGTGAGCAATTGTAATGAGCTCAGTAAAATATTCTTGCTCTCAGCAAGCACACACAGACTAGCAGAGGCTTTAAAAGTAAGTAAGTATGCAGGAATCAACCCAAGGAATCAAACACAGCATGTCAAATCTGTAACCTGTGAGAGAGAATGTTCGAAAACAGTCAGATTGCGCACATCGGTCGTTAACTGGTAGAAAATGCCGACCGAGCCTTGACTTGATTGTAACTTAGAATGGGTATGATGGACAAAGGCTTCATTTCTGTATGATGTGACGTCTATGTCATCTTCTACGCGTGGTTGTGCATCGGTCGGTGTTGGCTTGACAATATTCCGTTAATACCGTGGCTTACAAGTCCAGATTATGTTCTTTAAGCTCTTGCTAAATGGAGTGCTGTGTAAGCTGTACACTATAGGATTGATGTACGAGTTAAAAGTCACAAGCAGAATTCCCAGCTGATCTGCTGGGGAATCCGTTGTCACGTAAGAGCTGATTTGGAGAAGAAGATATATGACGCTGTTTGGAATCCATGTTAAGATGTAGATCATGCTAATGATAAGTGTCCTCCAGGTTACTTTCCTTCTGTTGAAGGAAAAAAAGAAATTTTTATACCGAAGATATCAGATGAATTCAAATCATGTACAAGCAACGAACCAAATGAAAGTAGTCAGAACTCAGTAAATATGCAGTAGGATATAGAAATTACACCTTGCTTTCTCGAGTCAGATACAATTTACACATCTTAGAAGAGCCATTCAGATATTAAAGATGATGTCCAGTTCGTACTGCGCATTCTCGAGAGTTTGTTTACGATTTGTGTTTTGAATCATGTAAGACCTCACAAATTCATGAAGCAAATTCAACGTTTCATGCCAACCGCGATTATGGAGGCGAAGCTTTATGCTTCGTTCTTTCTGACTTCACTTAATGAAACAAAGTTATAGCTTTACAAATCAAAGAAACTGTTGGAAAAATAACTTAAAATGCCTCAAAGATAGGGTAAGTGGCCGGATATTCCATCGAGTGAGACTCGCAAACATTGGGGTGCCGAGAGCTCCGCATTTAAGCCAAATTCTGAAATGTCCTTATACCGGCCACGCTTCGCGTATTTGTTACCCATAAATTTAACCCTAGACTTTTAGTGTGGAATTCTGTTCAGAGTCAATTTCAGAATTTATAACAACATTTTCAAACTGAGTTTCAGTTTGGACCCTTGCTTCAGAGATGATTCTCAATTAACATCACTGCACATTCACCTCGTTTGTAAAGACCAATAAGAAATTTCAAAGCTCACTGATTCCCGTATATTTCGATCCAAGACTTTCTACCCTCCCCACCTTACCTTGCTTTTTCATACGAAACAGATGCCGGTTGCTTTGTACTCCATAGTTTACGGATGATCTGAGTGTAGAGATAGCCCATAATAATGACAGGAACTACAGCGGTGGTGAAGACCCAGTAAACAGCCCTAGCCTGGCCGAGGTAGAGAATTGGCCAGGGTAGAAAGCAGCTTCCAGTTTCCTCATTATAGCGCCGAAAGGAAAACGAGGGAACATTCCATAAAATGGCATAAGTCCAGCAGAGTACAATGATGGCATCAGCTTTTTGGTTACCGGTCCAGTCTTGTGTTGCAAAGGGTGCAATACAGCGCAGTGTCTCTCTGCAGAAATCAGTACGAGAAATAACACTGATGCCAATATTCCCGTCCATATAAAACTTCCTCCAGTCAACATGCTGCAGATAACGTCAGCACCTGTTGTGCCTTGATAATTTTTGAAAGGGTCATCAAGAAACCTATGAAAAAATTGAAAAAAAATTGTTGGTTTAGTGCAAAGGAATTGCATACGTGTGGCACTTCGTTGCTAGCTTTGTAACTGTGACATTCGTGCGTTAAGTTTCCCTTAACATCTGTTCTGTTTCAAATTTATCATTCTGGTGGAATTTCTGTGAGTTGGATTTCTGTTAATTTTCTTTATTAGCCTAGCTTCCTTTTTTACCAAATATTGTTCTTATTTTCTATTTGGTTAACATTTTGTTCGTAGTCAGACTCTCATTCGTGCGCTTAAATCGTTCGATGTTTGATGTGCAAAGCCAGCGTTGAGTTACAATATTATTTAGTGCTCGTTGTCTCCTTGGGACAATGCGGAACCAATTATAATGATGATTATGTTGATAATAATGATGCAGTTTTGAAGCGTCATGTTGTTAGAAATTTATTCATGACAAAATAGGTTTGATCTTCGTCAGAAATGATTATGATATAGACTTTTAAAAAGTAAATGAGATGCTATGCCCTCTGACGTATCAAAAGAATTGTTCTATTGTACTAGTAAGCACCAGATACCCGATATGTTAAGCGTTTTGATGTTTCAATAATGTAGACAGCCTCCACGTTTCGCCTGAGGAATTTGAAAACGCAGCTTTGTTTCTACGGTTAGCCTAACCGTCCTCACTAATCCGTCACGAAAACAGAGCTTTCCAAACACTCTTTAAACCCGAGAAATTTGAAAATGTAGGCTTTTCGTTTTCGTGTGTACGGGAAACATTTTGAAAAATGACGTCACGATAATCACGTGATTTCTCTGCCTTGGTATTCCTTAAACACGAATCCAAAATGGCCGCTGCTTGTGGCGTTTTTTCTCCTCTGGCCTAGCGTGGAGGATGCCTTAGGTGTTCGTGTTTGTCGAGCGCTGAGCTGATTCATCTGAACTCACTAGCTAACCTGAATGTGGAGAAGATACCGACAATAATGTCGGATACTGCCAGGTTGACCAGTAGGAAATTCATGGGTGTTCTCATGGTTTTATCTTTCAGTACCACCAGATAGACGAGTGAGTTACCAATCAGATTAATAGCAACCATGAGCGAACACAGGGAGATGATAACATTACACACCATGTTGATTCTCAGTTGCATAGTCGGTGTTATGCCGTCCTATTAGAAAAAATAGGTTGGAATTAATGACACATTGGTCAGAAAGGTAAGTTCTAATTATGATTCGGATAATCGCAATGTACGGCTAGACACTTTTGGTGCGAACACAGTATTAGTCTCTGTACGTTGCTTGAATTGTTGCTGTAGACAATATAACACACTTCTGTGATTTACCCACTTTACAGTATTGCACGGTGATTACAAGCAAGGAACTGAGGCAATAATGAAGTTCCTTCGGTTGAAAAAAAAAAAAATCTATTCGACAGCCGTTTGATAAAATGTGAAATCTCATTGGTGAGCCTGTTATGACTTAGTGTGGGAGTCCTCGTCGTGCAGATCTCTCTTTTTTTTGCCACGTGAGGTATAAATCAAGATATTTTCAGTATTGTTTACAGCTGCTCTACCCTGGCACACTCACGTAGTAACAAAACAAATATTTCCCTCAAAATTACATCAATTAACCGTCAAAGATTGTACTGACCGTAATGACATTTAGCCACGTTTCTCCGCAGCTTGCGTTAAGCGAAAGCAGTCATCCCACTGACCTGAATCGGTGTCGTTAATGTGCTGAAGTTGTGGGCCTTTGGCACACGTAAACCCTATGTACTTCACCAGGTTATTTTTAAAAATCAATTAGTGGATTTCATTTGGATGAAGGCATTCGTTTCCGGAAGACCATATATCACATGCCCTCAAAAGCAACGTCATTTGGACCTGTGATCAAGCACTTAATTTCTTTAGTAATTTGTCTGGCTTCACCAGTAGTGCAGAGTAATTCAATATACAAATTTGAGTGAGGGACATAAAAATAACTGACTTCGAAATCTTTTGCACGCAACATATCGCTTAAAGGTTGAATCCACTCTGCAAGCCTATTTGCTAACAAAGTCATTTTTTGATTTTATGCTGATTGCTCTGTAACAGACTAAACTGAACTTAACGAAATTAAACGAACTAGACAACATGTAATTACAAAAACCAAGGACAAAATCAATATTATAACGGCACTTCATTGCAAATGGGTAATTAATGACACGCAATTTTATAATGTGTTTTCTTACCAAACTTGCCATCATTCATTAGGAGTAACGGAACACGTCTAGAGATTAAAATGTTAACATGGATAATGTAGCACGCGCAAGTCTTAAAGTTTTATAAGTTTATTGGAAGATGCGACGATTGATTGTACCTGTTTTTTGCGGTGTTCTATATAAGAAATAGAAAACATGTACCGTGTTCAGTCTATCGAGTTATACAAACACGAGTGGAAGTTTGGGAGAACGAGAAATGCTGTGGGAACACGAGCCGCAGGCGAGTGTTTCCACAGCTTTTTCGAGTTCTCCCAAACTTTCACGAGTGTTTGTATAACTCGATACAAACACGGATTACATGTTTTCTATTTCTCTTAGAAAACACCACGACGAGAAAAAGGAAAACAACTTGTTAACTTTGATCATAAAAATGTAAATTCTCTTTGCTCGCGCCATCACTACGTTAACAGGGCGCGCTAGTTCTGTGTCTCCATCGAGTTATACAAATAGGATTTTTAACCAATCAGCGCGCGTGCTTTCTTAGGACTGTTTTCTAAAACGGTTTAGTGTGTCTTGCGCTGTAATATTGTTTATGGGTATTTTTGTATTTTGGTATAGGCTTCAGTGTCAGTATAGAATAACTGATGAGTGGGCTAACGACCACGAAGCAGAGCTGTTTAAAATTCCATACACACTCAAGATCTGAGTAGTCTCTCAACATATATACATTGCATAGAGATTGATGTGTTTTGAGGTGCACTTCGGGCGTCTTGTCTGAAAATAAACAGCCACCGGAAACTTAGAATACAGCCATTACCGATATTCACACTGAGTTTTTAAGAGCTAAGTGTGGAGGGGATGTGATTTGCATTCTAAGTGGAATTTAAAATAAAGTGAGAAGCAGTAGTGTTAGTAAAAACGCTTTTCTACTGATTCCATTCCTTAAAATCCAAACAAATAACCGATCAATCATAACTCCTGTTCTTTAGTACTGCCGTGTTAAGTGTAAAGCCGTTATTTCATTCAGATTTCCTTCTTGCTGTCCGAGAAAAAGAAGTAGCTATGCAAAATAGTTCAGAGAAAAACGAATGCATAAACAAACGTCATGTTCATGATAGTAAATAAAAATATCTCATCTAGCCACCATCTCCATCATATATTGAGCCAGAAAGACTTTACCTCTACATTTTTCTGACAGTCTCTTTCAATTCTGTTTACGACAAGGGCTTCATTTCTATGTTATGCGACGTCTACACCATGTGCTACACAGGGTCGTGTGATAGGCGCAGTTGGTGTAACAATGTTCATTTTACACTGTGGCTTACAAGACCAACTTATGTTGTTTAAGCTATTACTAAATGCATGAGTGCTGTGTAAACTGCAAAGCTGCATGAGTAAAGACTGATAAGTAGTGTTCCCAGTCGATCTGCTTGAGAATCCCTGGTCACGTGCATGTGAGCTTAATCGCGTCACAAGAAACATGACGCTGATTGGAATCCATATGTTATGATGTAAATCATGCTAATGATTACTGTTATACGGGTTATTTTTCTCCTGGTGAAGGAAACAAAAAAAACCACGTTATTATATATACCAAAGACATTAGATAAATTTAAAGCATACACGAGCAGACAACCAAACAAACACAGAACAGAAAAAAAATACAAACGAACAAACAAACAAACAAAGAAAACAAACAATAAACCAAGAGGGTTTATAGTCTGTCATAGAGAGCAGATGTACAAATAGTCTTGTCAGATGGTTCAGTATAAGTATTCAGGGTTTACACCTACTGAAGGCAACTGCATACAGAAATTCACCCTAATTAACCTCTCGAGAATCAGAGATAATTTCGAACGAGCGAAATTCCATTGAGGCCAACTAGAATATTGTTCAAGTTTATCGGAACACTACGCATGTAACCATTTTTTTTATTTAGGCTATCCGAAGGTTCATTTCACCTTAAAGCTCTGTCCAAAGAGTCTCGAAAGTACGCCAAAGTGGAAAACTTGAGTCTACTGGCGACTCTGTTTGGCCAGTGGTTAAGTAAACACTTTATTTATAGAGGGTAACACTAAATAGTAAAAGCTAATAAACTTGTGGTCTTTAATAATTAGAAAAAAATTACAGCACACTGAAATAATTACAGAATAGGGAGCTTTACAGAAAACCTGGTTGTCAGAGTATCTCTGACAACCAGAGTATCAAGTACTTAGAATGAATCAATTTCGTATCCCCAAGGTTGCCTTGCGATAAACAGCACCCTGCAAAAGGAAACCTGGTCGGCCAAAAACCACCCGTCGCCGAACTGTCTCGGCAGAGTGATTCCTGTTGCCTTATGTCCCTCAGGGGACGAACAGGATTAAGAAAGTAAGTACGTAACGTTATACCATTGAGTTATGCTCTTCTTGTGTTAGAAGAATTTTCCTCCTGGTGTTTTCCTCAGCTTTTAGAATTCTGGATAAAAGTATCGTTACTAAAAATTGGTAATAAAGGTCAAACTTTGTGCTCATGTGCGAGTGTGAGATGATTCAGCAGGTTAATCACACACCTCACCCAATTGGGTGGGGTGTGTGATTAACCTACCTTAAAAGACGAAAATCTGCCATTTTCCCTGCCCTATTTATGACCTGATAAAAAATTCGCTAGCCTATCTAAGGAGTGACCTCAAAAACAATAAGCCGAAGATTACGAGGTCAATAAACTCTGACGTAAATTTTTATCCTCGTAATAGAATATTGTCACTATTCTTATTTCACATCATTTTTATAATTCCTTGGTACCTTGATTTAATTTATTTTAATTTTGTATAAATTATATGAAGTAAAACCAGGAGCCATAAGGCTCCTGGTAAAACCAAATTGATTGCAAGGCTGGTACTACGGCAGAAGGGCAAAATTTATTGGCCAATATTTCAGCTATCAGAGCTGGTCTTCTTGCTGGACAGTACTTGATACAAGAAAAATAACGGCTCTAAAATTTGAATTTAGATGATATACAATGGCAGTTAATGTAGAAATAATAAAAGTAACATGAACAGTAATATATAAGGTTACAAATGTAGATAAATGTATACAACACTGAAAAGGTAAACAGTCAACGTTCATTTCGGTGGTTCATTCCATTCGGTTAAATTTTGCCCTTCTGCCGTAGTACCAGCCTTGCAATCAATTTGGTTTTATAACACTTAGAGTGACGTCTGGTACGAGCACTTCTTGATCAAGAGATCCAGCAATAAGAAGCCAAGCAGTTAAAATTATTCGTCACGTGGTCTCCTGCATCCAAACGTTGTTTATTTGTAGTATTAGTACTGAAAAGCCCCCTTGGGAAGTGTTAAATGTTTTAAAATTAAAATTAAGGAAATCTTAGTAAAGCACCGGCTGCCTTTCGTACCACTAAGCGGAGCCCCATATAGGAACAGAAACAAATGCTTTCCTGGCCCAGGTATGATATTACACATCCTTTTATGGTCAATTAATTCCTGTCAAAACAAGGTATCTGCTGTCCAGTAAACGTAGCCGTATCGCTGGCTCAGGTTTAGAGTTTATATAGGTAACAAGCTTTCTTGGAAGAAAGTATTTAAAAAACTCGACTCGACTATTTAGGTCGGCAATATTAAGCTTTACAAGTGTATTATTACCAAAGTCTAAACGAGTTCAAGCATTGGACGATAGCGCTACAGGCTTGAATTGCCCAGATCACTGGCCAGATGAGATATTTTTGTTTACTTCTTCGGTTTGTTTATGCATTCGTTTGTTACTGAACTATTTTGCCTAGTTATTTTCTCGGATAGTAAAAATGAAATCTGAATGAAATAACGACCTTACACTTAACACGGTAGTACTAAAGAACGGGAGTTATGGTCGATTGGGTATTTGTTTGGATTTTAAGAAATCAGTAAAAAAGCATTTTTACCAACACCACAACTTCTTACTTGATTTCAAGTTCCACTTACAATGCAGATCACATCCCCTACCCTCTTAGCTCTAAAATTGTGAATATCGGTAATGGCTGTAATCTAAGTTCCCGGCGGCTGCTTATTTTCAGACAAGACGCCCGAAGTGCACCTGAAAACACATCAATCTCTATGCAGTGTAATATGTTGAAGACTACTCAGATCTTGAGTGCGTATGGAATTTAAAACAGCTCTGTTTCGTGGGCCACCACGACGTTAGCCCACTCATCAGTTATTCTATATTGACACTGAAGCTTGTATTAAAATACAAAAATACTCATAAGCAATACGATAGCACAAGACACACTAAACCGTTACAAAACACCGCAAAAACAGTTACAATCAATCGTCGCATCTTCCAATAAACTTATAAAACTTTTAGACTTATGCGCGTGCTACATTATGCATGTTAACATTTTAATCTCTAGACATGTTCTGTTACTCCAAATGACTGATTACAAGTTTGGTAAGAAAAGACTTTATAAAATTGCGTCTCATTAATTACCCATTTGCAAAGAAGTGCAGTTATAATATTGATTTTGTCCTTGGTTTTTGTAATTACATGTTGTCTAGTTCGTTTAATTTCGTTAAGTTCAGTTTAGTCTATTACAGAGCAATCAGTATAAAATTAAAAAATGATTTTGTTAGCAAATAGGCCTGTAGAGTGGATTCAACCTTTACGCGATATGTTGCGTGCAAAAGATTTCGAAGTCAGTTATTTTTATGTCCCTCGCTCAAATTTGTATATTGAGTCATTCTGCACTACTGATGAAGCTAGACAAAGTACTAAAGAAAATGAGTGCTTGATCACAGGTCCAAATGACGTTGCTTTTGAGGGCATGTGATATATGGTCTTCCGGAGACGAATGCCTTCATTCAAATGAAATCCACTAATTGGTTTTTAAAAATAACCTGGTGAAGTACAGAGGGTTTACTTGTGCCAAAGGCCCGCAACTTTACACATTAACGACACCGTTTCAGGTCAGTGGGATGACTTCTTTCGCTTAACGAAAGCTGCGGAGAAACTTGGCTAAATGTCATTACGGTCAGTACAATCTTTGAAGGTTAATTGATGTAGTTTCGAGGGAAATATTTGTTTTGGAATGTTTTTAACGAGTGTAGAGCAGCTGTAAACAATGTTGAACTGAATATCTTGATTTTATACCTTACTGTGGCGTAAGCCCCGAAAATTCCCTTGACGATAGAAATGGGAAAACTAAGACTAATAACACCGAAACGAACAATGACTGAATACACGCACCCCTTCCCACAATCCCGCAACACACCACCATGAATTACAATAGCTAATGTTTATTAAGTATATAAAAAAAACTCGATATTAACAGCATTAACACTTAAGTAAACTAATTCTAAATATTCTATAACAATCTTTTGCTTAAAAATTAATACAATTACTAAACTATTGCGATTCCTAACCTAAACTTAAGTAATTTTAAAGCTATACAATAATAACAAACGAATACGAACTAACTAATTATTTACAAATTCTATACAACAGTTCACAGTTCAGTTTCACTATCCCCGTCTCTTCCTAAGCAACACCACACCACAAAACCTGAACCGATACCACAAACCTCCTTCTCTTAAGTTCAAACCTAGTCCCGCGTCTTCACGTATATACTTTTCTTTATCTCTCAGCCGGCGGTTTCTCCTTAGCACATGGTCTTTCAACGCTACTCTCAATCGCCACACTGCACGTAGACAGCACGTATTCTCAGCTCTATCGCCACCACTGACAAATGCGTTTCGTCAAGTTACTTGGCTGGCGCCTACCAATGGCTCTTGGCAGTGAATTCTTCTTTCTCTCTTTGGCCACAGGCCCTTTAACTCGTCTTTTCTTTTTTCTTGCTTACTTCCCTTTCCAACAAAACTGCTGCTCACAACAACCCACTACATCTGTACAACTTACATTTATACATTTATGG
>CM042751.1:25877699-25899122 GCA_022496165.2 Catalaphyllia jardinei | reverse complement strand
TAATTGGCCACTCCCCCTCGGGGCTTTTCAAGACCAATGCAAACAAACAATGATAAATTAATATTCAAATAAACATAACCAGGTTAAGAATCCCAACTGGCGGGAGGCAGACCAGTTGGCTATTTACAAGCGTAACCGAGAAGTTGAACTCGGGGCTTCCGAGAACAACATCAGCAAGCGGTCAGAACGGGATTTGAACCCGCGACCTACGGATTTCAAATCCACCGCTCTAACCACTCGGCCACGCTGCCTCCCTTGGAGGCGAAGCTTCATGTAACCAGTTGCGAAATGTTACGAATTGTGAAGTCTTACGTGAACCAAAACAAAAAAGTCGTAAACAAACTCTCGAGAGTGCGCAGTAGGGACTGGAAATCATCTTTAATGTGCGAATGGCTCTCCTGGCAGTCCAAATTATATCTGACTCGAGAAAGCAAGGTGTAATTCTATATTCAGCTACATATTTACTGAGTTCTGACTGCTTTCATTTGGTGCGTTGCTTGTACATGATTTGAATTTATCTGATATCTTCAGTGTAAAAAGTTCTTTATTTTCCTTCAACAGAAGGAAAATAACCCGGATGACACTTATCATTAGCATGATCTACATCTTAACATGGATTCCAGGCAGCGTCATATATCTTCTGCTCCAATTCAGCTCTCACGTGACACCGGATTCTCCAGCAGATCAGCTGGCAATACTGCTTGTGACTTTTAACTCGTGCATCAACCCTATTGTGTACAGCTTACACAGCACTCCGTTTAGTAAGAGCTTAAAGAACATAATCTGGACTTGTAAGCCGCTGTATAAACGGAATATTGTGAAGCCATCACCGACCGATTCACAACCACGCGTAGAGGATGATGTAGACGTCACATCATATAGAAATGAAGCTTTTGTAGAAAACAGACTTGAAAGTAGACTGTCAGAAAGAAGTCAGCAAAGCATTCGGACTGTATAGCTGTTGAAATTTATTTTCATGGATATAGTGCTGATAGAAATGTCCATCTTACCCATTCTAAGTGACAACCAAGTCAAGGCTCGGTCGGCATTTTCTACCAGTTAACGACCGATGAGCGCAATCTGACTGTTTTTGAACATTCTCTCTCATAGGTTACAGGTTTGACATGCTGTGTTTGATTCCTTGGGTTGATTCCTGCATACTTACTTGCTTTTAAAGCCTCTGCTAGTCTGTGTGTGCTTGCTGAGAGCAAAACATTCTACTGAGGTCATTACAATTACTCAACAATTCTTGGTATTTTCAAATTCTTCTCGGCTCTTTACGTCGGTGCTATGAAGCTTTACAAGTGTATTATTTTCCACGTGTAGCCAGTTTGTTGCTAAACGAGTTCAAGCGTTGTTTTCAATTGAGCGCCGTTAAGCCAAAGGCAATGCAATCACTCCAGCCACAATACAGTAAACCAATCAAAACTAGAAGTAATTACATGAAGCTGACACGAGGCAGGAGATAAGGTCTGTGACTCTCAATTGGTTTTTGGTTTTGCTTCTCATTGAATGAAAAAGTGGCGCGAGTTCTGAGCCAATCTTGTAGCATAGTTAATGCAAAACAATCACTTGTGGACACTTAAATGGAAACCGCTTAAGCCCATATTCGTACGATAACTTTAAAACCCACTGTTTGAGGATTTTTAGTTTTTTCAGTGGGTATTTTCAAAAGTAATGGAACAAATTAATTGATGGCATAGGAATATTAGCCTACAAGTAACATGTTGATTTAAGTCATGAGAAGGGCAGGGCAGATAAGTCCAAATCAGGAAATCTCTGTATTGAATAGTTTTTAAATGAAAATGTGGCTTGCTCGAAAAAAAAAATTATGATCGATGATATATACTCGTCAAACAAAAAACATGTTCACCTTCAGTCCAGACAACAGTGAAACCTATGTTAATTGGACCCCATATTAAGAGGACATCCTCTATTAAGTGGACACCAGCTGAAGTCCCAAATTTTCTTCCTACAATTACAGTAACATTAACCCGCATTCAGCGGAAACCTCTGTTAAGCGGACACGGAGGCTACTATCAAGCCACTTTTTTGCACAAAACCTGCAATAAGAAGATACCTCAAGGGCACTTTACTTTTCAAAGTTCACCTAAGACTACTTTAACATTGCTCAGCGATGTCGTTTTTAAGTGCACCTAGCACCAAAATATTTTTTTCGCTTAAATAAATCTTTACACCAGTTCGAAACGCACTGCGCCTTTTTAATCTAAATCTAAACTTTTTATAGGCTGTAAAAGTTACGAAATCTAGCCATCATCTGTTCCACGACCGAGCTACTAAGGGGCATGGGTCTATTCCTGGTTTGACGTCACAGACGGATTTGCATCGCCATAAGTCTTTGTAAACATGCATGCAAAGAAGGAATAGACCCATACCCCTTACTTGCTCGGTCGTGCGAGAGAAGATTGCCGGATTTCGTAACTTTTACAGCCTGTAAAACGTCAGGATTTGGGTTAAAAAGCGGCAAAAAGGTGCAATGCGTTTTAAATAGGTGCAAAGATTTAGTTGAGCGAAAAATTATTTTTGGGTTAGGTACACTTTCAAGGCAAGTATACATTATTCCAGATTGATGCTTTGATTAGGGACGGACCATTAGAAAAGTGATGGGAGGGGTGGGGAATTATCAGCTTGCACGAATTTTTTTTTCATTGACTGTTTGTGCAGGAATTTTTTTTCTCAAGTGAAACCTTCTGCATGAATTTTTTGTTTGAGACAAATATTGCTTTGTTTTGAACAGTGAAATCTTGACTTTATTATCTATACCTATGATTTTTTTGCTTTATAAATTATTCTACACTCACAACAGATCAAAGGATATAGGTCACGTTGTAATGCAAACTCTTTTTGAAAATGTACACACAGTGAGAGAGGAGGAAGCCACTTGGACTGGACGGCTTCCCTGTGCATTTTTTTCAGTCCTTGCCCTCTGGAATTCCTCTCCCACAGCCCATCATAATGATGCCATACTCCATTCACCAAAGAAGCCCCTCTGCAGTGCCCTGCACTCCAAAATGTCAGGTTTGGTTAGCTTAAATAATGCTGGAAAGCAAATACTGCTACTGTGGGTAATGTAAAACAGCTTCAGGGTGTCCAGAAAATGGTCTAAATGTCACAAATTTTACGAAGATCTTGCAAAGCCCCAGTGACAGTCGGACAGATCATAAAGCCTTTAAGAATCTGAGTTTGAGAACTGTTAGCGCGCGGTTGCGAAAGGAAAAGCAAAGACAGGCCGCATGGACTCCCAATGTGGTTTTTGTGATTGCGTCGCATCATCAAAGCCTTTAAATTATAGTTTTGCTTTTACAAGCATGTCTTTTAGGTAGCCTGGCGTTTTTAGTGGCGCGATGTAATTATCTGCATCTAGTTCCTCCTAGTTCTTCCTTCTTTGAGTCATCCAACATTGTTGCTGCTGCTGTTCCTTTTGAGTTGAAAATTCTCGAGATAGGCCCCGTCCCTTGTGGAACCACTCTAGCGTGCATAATTAGTTTATGCACACAATACAAAAGTGTTTAGAGCACATTTCAAAGCTCATAAAAAGTTTCCAGCTTTTTTCCTTACTATGGGAATTCCAACACATGAGCGGATTGCCGTCCAAAACATTTGTAAGCATTCTACTAGCCGTTTGGGCGAAATATGCAGTTAAAAACGCCTTCAAACAAACACAAACTCAACTTTACGACCATTTGGATAAAAAATGCTGGCACCTGATTGGCTGACATACCTTTTTTAAAGGGCCAATAGGAGCAATGGAAAGTCGATCCTAAACAACAAAAATTAGAATATAAAAAGGTCGCCAAACCGTCTTTTTAACGGGAACGGAAATGCGAAAAAAATCTCTGCCTTTCCCTTAGACAACATGCAACATTTTCTGTCTTCAAACAACAGCTGAGGAGACTAAACCGCCGGTCCTGTTTTATCCATTGCAGTTGTTGCAGCAACAATGTGCGATGACTCAAACACGTAATACCAGTGGCGGATCTAGAGGAGGGCTTCCCCCTCCCCTTATTTTGAGTAAACAAAAATCACCAGAAACGCCAGACTACCTAACTACATGCTTGTAAGAGCAAATCTATAATTTGAAGGCTTTGATAATGCGACGCAACCAACCGTGCGGCCTTCCTTCTGCATGAATTTTTTTTCTTTATCTTCTTCTTTACACGAATTTTTTTTTTCTTAGCATTTTCCCTTGCATGATTTTTTTTGTTTTTTTCCCTGTCTACCCCATCACTTTTCTAATGGTCCGTCCCTTAGCTAGACATTGTGCAATAAGCTGTCTTTTGATATCACTGCATTACGCTGTGTTACAAAAGAGTTAATTGCGTTCGTCAAAGAACGCTTTCAGAATGCAGTCGAAATCGACATTCTTGGAATTTTTGGACGTGTATTCATCGTTACAAATTTGCCCCCCCCCCCGAAAAATTCTTCAGGGGCAAATTCTTCAGATGCAAATGACGTCATTGCAATCGACCTTGTGCTTTGTCTGTCTTACGTTTTCTTTCACGTGTCGGCCTGCTTGCTATTATAACTATGGTCGCGGCCAGTAAACTGGTACCGTAACTGAGACACGCGATAATACATGTGACGAAAATGTGAGCACGTGAGTAGGCCATGTAGACTTTGGACTTTCTTTCCATGCGCTCTCTATCGCAGATGTAGCGTAGGATACTTTAGCCGTGGAATTTTGAGGCTGAGTAGTATTATATTCAATAGTATGATGTTATTTAAACGTTCGTTCGGGCTCACGAAGAGATTGTTTATTTTATATGTACACGAACACGATCGCCTAGGCTTTGGGATGTTTACCGTGGAAACAGCTGTAATTCCTGGGAGCTTTGCGTGACATCCCAAAAAACGGCTGCGAAGGAGACTACGGCTGGATTTGATTGCATTTGTTGATTTAGTTGCAATTTGCGACAGAAAAGGTCAGTCGTATTTGAGCTTCCTGCCTTCCTGCCTAGTGTTCGTAAAAAATATACTTTTACAAATTAGCTTTTGCACTTAAACAATTACAAGTTAATGTGAGAATATTTAGCACGAAATGTGAAGGTTGATGTAAATATTTTAGTCCTATTCAGGTCTGAATCCTATTAAACTGAGTCCCATTAAACTTGTGAGTCTACGGAAACTGGGGCCGTCACGCAACGTAGTTTGTACCGGGACCTCTTCAATCAGAATGGCGTGGACTTTGTTACTGAAATTACCTAGTTCCTAGGCCTCAATATTACGCCTCGGTTATTCGTTTCGGGTCACGTGGTCCGGGGCGATTTCATCTCGCGGAAGGGAATTCTCCGAGCATTTTGGGAGAGGGACCGCAAGAGAAAAGCACTTAAAACTTTTCGCTTTTGGTTTAAAGTTAATTGGCCAATTTAAAAGGCTTGTTTGGATCCAAACGGACATTTATCGAGTCAGAAGCATCGCGCTATTAAACTATACAGGCAAATACTGATTATTCGAAATACTTAAGTTTCTATTACATGTAACCGTAGCGCTTGATTAAAGAAAACAAAAATATACCGAATTTCTTAAATTTCTGTTTTAAGAGTAAGCTACAATAGCTTTCTAAATCAGTAATTTTTTAACAAAATCTTGACCGCCAAGCGTATGCCGCCGCAATAAACAAGAATTCACTTACAGCGCTGTCTTGTAAACAACAAGTTTTACGGCAGATGATTACCTTGCGAAATTAAACTTAACCTTGCATGTAATTTCCGTACGTACATCTCTGTATGAACCACTTAACCACAGGCTTATTTACTAAACAACGAAGTACTACAGCAACCGTTTCCAGAATTCTCTTTAATATACATGTAAGGAGATGAAAAACAAGTCAAGTTCTCCTTGCACTCAGAGCACAAGGCAGCGACAAAATTATTACTTCATCATGACAAGGGCTACTATACTGAATTCCGTGACACACACAAAGATTTGTAACATCAAATTCGTACAGGAGCGAAATATATTTCCAGTTCTCGGTTCAAAAGAGTCGGAACTATTACAAGTAAAACATCGATCTGCAATTGAACAGAATTTATTACAGGTTACAACCTGTCAGCAATGGAACTTGATAAAATTGCTCGCTCAAGCTACCAGTTGAAGTACATGTCAAATAAAAGTTTGTATGATAACTGAGCATTACAATTTTCTAACCGTAAGTTCTAAGAAAGTTGCTCTTCAGTACCAAACTGCGGCAAACTTGTTAGATGCAATTTCCGATTCCATTCCAACGAGTTGCAATAATAAACATCTTCTCCGACTGAGTTATTTGGTGAGGATGATTGAAGTTGGCCGGATGGCAAAGCCGATAAGGTAATGAGCTCCATTGGCTTCCTGCTGCATGTAAAACTTACGAAAAACCAGGAATATAATTCCCTGAAGTTCAGCCAAAATCAACAAACATTCTGCTTCTGATCCAAACGCATGCGCACTGAGAGATAGCCGTACAGGAACTAGGCAATCACTGAAATATCTTTCTTTGTTATATAGCTGGCGTTTCTCCCGCTACAGCACACCCACTCATTGGCTAGTTCATGGTCACATGACATCTAACAATGAAACTGTTTCCCACCAAATGCCACGAGCGAGCAACATTGCCAAAACTATGACGTCAAACGGGAAACAGTTCACTGTTACCCGCAAAATGTTGACCGCTGTTGCTGGAATCTCAGTGCGAATCACTTAATGACTGGTCCCTTGGGGAAGAGTGAATTTTGTTTCCCTCGAATCTCGATGTTTCCCTCGACTTCGTCTCGGGAAACATTGAGATTCTCGGCAAACAAAATTCACTGTTCCCCTCGGGACCAGTCATTAAGTGTTTAGTAATTCCCCGGTTGTTGATGAAAAAAAGTTGAGTTTTAGGGGTTGAAAGTCAGCTAGGGAAATCATTTAAGGTATTTGTATAAAAGTTTATACGGCGTCGAACGCACTCTCATAATCTTTGATTACTGCTAGTAATGAACTATTAATGCACAACATATTACAATCTGTTTTGAGCAAAAACCCTGTCTAAGCGAATATCAGTGTGGAGACAATTAGCGCGAAAGTCCTAAATACAGGTTTCACTGTAAATTGCGACCCTAGTGATCTTTTGAATTACGCCATTTTTTAATGTGCGGACCGGTTACTGTGAAATTTCATTGCTTTATGTTACTTAATTTTAACTTAACTTAGCGTAATCGGGTGCCTTTCCTAAGAATCATTTCAAAGCGAAAGAATGGTAGAGACTTAGTGAGCTTGTAATCTAGCAGTTCTGATCTCAAGTTTGGACATTTTCACTATGTTTGTTCTTAGGCAAAACTCTTTACCCGTACGTGCCACCCCCTCCGACTATGTGGTGGCATCCAACGTAAAATGGACTGCTATTACAACCAGGGGGAGTGCCAATATAATACAACATGCGCAAAATCCATATCGGAGAAGCACTTGATAAAGAAGTAATTGTTTATGTATGTAGTGTTACTGTGACAAGTTCGACGGAATTTATAATCTTCCCTTCCACTGGCGACATGCTTCTTCCTCATTCAGGCGTCGTGTTTAAATTCCGGGAAAACGTTTAAAACAGGAAATGTGGCTGCTTAAGGTTAAATGAAATCTATGGTCGTGCTAGAATGGCTTTCAAGGATTTCTGATTTCCAGTATTGTGTCTAGGAGGGAACTATTAAATTCTAAACCACGAGCAAAGCATTCGCATTAGCTAAAACCAAATTTAGTAGTTAAGTAGCTTTTGGTAGTTTTCAGCAACAAGAATAGTTCATGTCGTGTGATGTTGTTAACTTAATCTTACAAGACCAAAACAACTACAGTTTATTAAGGAATTTCCATAACAATACTTGGAATTACCTATTTAAGGTGGCTCCCTAGAGTTATGACGAACATCGTCCTTAGAGAACGCGAGTTAGAAAATGAAACTTAGTTGATTTCCCTTAAAGATTTCCCCCGTAGAGATTTACCAGCATGGGTACTGTTCAAATAAGGCTTATGTTTTGGTTGTCAATTTTTGGATTAATGCCGTTACCATGGCAACATCTCATCTAATGACAGGCACATGTTTTCCTCATTTTGGCCTAGACTCCTTAACATTTTAACTTTCCCTCGGTGAATTTTTTCCATAATTTGCTACATCATGTAAATGATATTGCCTGACATTTTGAAATGTTAAAAAGTCACTGTTGTTCACACGGCTTTTCCAATATTCTGTAATTTGTCATTATTCCAAATATATTAGATTAGCTCTGACAGATTTTAACAAAAATAGGGCATGTTATAGGATTTGTAAGTGGTTACAACTGAGCCAAATTAAAAAACAATTTCACCGAAGGGAACGCAAGAAAATTAGCTTTTATTTGGTCACACTGACGTCATAAAAATCAGAAAAACACGCGTGGGACACGCGTGGTTATCTATTTAGCGCGCGCTCATTTGACGCCATATATCGTGTGCCAGAAAGCAAGAGTAAATTAGAGCTCTTTTACTTTTTATTTTTGTCATAGTTTTTTGGCCTTAGGCTTAAACACATGTTTGAACAGAGTTTCAAACTATTGAGACGTATACCGAAGTAATTTAACGCCTTTCAAATGCTGAAGTTGCTTTCGTTTCTTCTTAGAGCTACTTGCGTCATTTTTGCACGCGCGATTAATGCTGAGGTCTGGCAAGCAATGGCAGCGCTCGCTACTGAGTCTCAGAACGTTCGCGCCCATAGCCCTTTCTCAAGATATTCGAAACGCGAAGGCAACCGGGAAACCTTAGTTCCAGAGCGAGGCTATGGTAAGTACAATCCAATATGGCGGCTTAGGAGACAGTTCCTCGGGGAGTGATTTATTGTTGTGCCACTTTGCCATAGTTATAGTGGCAAAGTCGTCAATGGATAGGCGGGAAAACTTCACAGACTTGCAAAGGAGACTAAAGCTAGAAGGATTTGGATTTCTAGGCTCAGAAATGTGCGTCAAAATTTTTCGGCAAAGTCTGGAACTCGAGTTTGCAGCTTGCATTTTAAAGGCGAAGAATTAGAGGACCTGAAAGGAGATGACCTGAAAACCAGAGTTTACACCAGATTCGTCAATTTTGGGACTTTCATGGTAATTTTTAACAGCTTATCACTAATAACTGGAAAGCTAAATTACTGGAATGGAAAGGATTCACTAAAGGAAAAGGAATCTTTGGAAAATGATGTTAAACAAAAGCCAGGCCCTCAAAGGAAAATGAGACTATTGGATGAGTTTTTGCTGGTCTTCATGAGGCCACGTCTTGGACTACTGGTGCAGGATCTAGCACAGAGGTTTTGTGTTTCAGTTAGTACTGTTTCACGAGTTCTGATTACTTGGTATAATGTGCTTGCTTCAAATCTGAAGCATTTAATTGTGTGGCCAAGCAAAGAAGTTATTGCTACCAATATGCCTGATTATTCCAAGAAACTTCCCAATACACAGATAATGCTAGACTGTACTGAATTTTTCATAGTTAACCAGACATTAACATACTCTAGTTATAGGTAACACAATACATTTCAGCTTCTAGTGGGTATCAGCCCTACAGGAGTAGTCACGTTCTTATCAAAGTTATGGGAGGGGGGGGGGGGAATAATGCTTCTGATAAGCAGATTGTTAAGGAAAGTGGTCTGCTTGACCTCTAAGAAAAAGGAGATAGTGTAATGGCTGATAAGGGTTTCTAATTCAAGACCTACTAGATCCACTAGGTGTTACCCTGAATATACCCCCAAAACGAGACTAAAAGAGGCAACTGTCTAGACAAGAGGTTGAGCAAACATTGAGAATTGCTGCAGTGAGAATTCATGTCGAACGGAAAATGGAACAGATAAAGAACTTTAGGATTTTGCAAGGTGTCATCCCAGCAACAGAATGGCATAATGCAAACAATATTGTGCTAATTTGTGCAGCTCTTTCAAATCTTGAACCTCCCCTTGTAACTTTATAGTAGTGGTTTTCAGCATATTGAAGATAAAATATGTTTACCCCTCCATCATTTTCAACAGAGAATTGCCATGTGGTCCTTAAACCTGGGCTGAAATATTTTTGCAATTCCCCTCAATTCTCCAGTGTATAGGTACATGTATTTTCATTTGTGTATTTCCATCACTCTGTTTTACTCTTTGATGTTCTCAAAGAATGTTTTCTGCAACAAAATTTAAGAATTATTTTTAGAGCTTGCAACCTGTCGTGGAAACTATTCAGGTACTGTAGAAAGGTTAAGTCATTATTCCAGCACTGTTCTGTTGTTTGGTAATCAACACGTTGACCACTCATTGTTTTTTGTGATTCTGTTTTTAATGGTGTTTGTATTTGAATTTAAAATCAATTAAATATCACTTGTTTATGAAAGTTTCCAAGTTGCGATAAGCTCTTTAAGCCCTGTAGCACTGGCCAGCAGAATTGTTCAGAATTTCAGCAACTTATTCGATCCAGTCCAAGTTGCACCCTTGGGTATGCAAGTTCCTGCATGAGGTATCTGTCACAGAAATGTTCTAGTTTCTCCAATATAGGCAACCCGAAGTTTCTATCAAACTTAACTTTTTCATGAAATATGCAACAATCAGTGCCCTTAGCTATAAAAATTCCCCAATGAAAATCTGTTACAAACATTTGATGGTACAGCTGATAGAAGTACTTTTGATTCCTATTGAGCTGCAGACTGAAAGAGCCTCCTTGTGATTTTACACAGATGTGCTGTTTGATCAGGTTCTTACTTTGGAGCCTTGTTCTCTTTTCTACTATCTCAATTTCATTCTCATTAAAATGTAGTTTCCTTTTTATTCCCTTCCCTTTTTCCTTTATGTCCTCAACACTTGGGGGGAGGGCTGCATAAGGTGATATGCAGCCTACATGAAAGAAATTACTATCCTGATCTGATGTATCCGTTTCACTTATGTCAGTTCCTGTATTTATGGAAGCAGCAGATGGAGCTGACTTAGTACAATTGCAACTTGACACTTCTTCAAAAGCTGCAACATTGTTATCACTTGAAATTTCTTCATCTGAGAAAACAGTTGCTCCTTTTTAAGAGCAGTAAATAAAGCATATTGAGGATTGACCATTCTCAGACCATCCAAAAGGTTAGAGAGAGAGCAGACTTTGACAATGTGGCACATGCTTTGTACTTTCCATCACTAGGGACAGCTGCTAATCTTGGTTCTTTCCCATACTGGTGCTTAACTGGTCTTAACTCATCTATGCGTTTGGGACTAAGTTTCCTCTTACGTTGCTTGTTTCACTCACAAGGTTTGGATGTGCAGGCAATGTCATCAGAAGTGGTGTTGTTATGACACTTCACATAATCCTTCAGAGCAAACAGTAATGCTGCAATATGGTTGCAAGCCTCGCCTAACCTGAAAACAAAGGCGAGTGCTGAGGAGAAAGATATTTACTCCATTCACTTAAGCTTGTTGCACATTTTGTGATACCAGTCAGTTATGTAAGGATTAGTACTGATAACATCACACTACAGTTACTTGAAAGATGATCATAATAAGAAGAATAAAATTTTAAAGAATTATTACATGTATAAAATTTCTCTTACCCTGCTGTACAATTACAGTCTGCGGAAAACACTTTAGCTGTTTCTTTCACAACTGAAATTGAAAGTTCTGTAAACGCGATCTTGACGCAGGGATGGTAACACTGCCGCCTTCACGAAGCAATAACTGCTCTTCTCACTAATAAGACTAAATTCAATCTTTTGCACGTGTCCGTCCTTAAAAAATTTGAATGCTTTCAGTTGTTTAAAGCATTTTATATCTTCCCTTTTGAAGAATTTGCACGATCCATAAACCAAGTAGTCGATAATTTCTTTATAACTAATCTGTGGCAGTTTCGACAGATCGTTTGTCCAGTTGTTCAAAGTTTTAGGATCTGGAAGATTCTCAGATGGACTCCACAGTTTTTCAGCACCTCTAGTTTCTCGAACCTTTTTCTCTCTCGTTTCTCTTTCTTCGATCGTCTCAATCCCATCTTCCTTCGCTTTAATCAGACGGTTGATAAGTTCTTGTTTTCGGCCTGTTGTTTCCAAACTTCGAGCTTTAGCCACCTCTTTAGCTCGTCTTTGCGGGCATGCACTTGCAACCATTGGTCATCCGCCATATTGAATGTACCTACCATAGCCTCGCTCTGGGGCTAAGGTTTCCCGGTCGACTTTGTATTTGAAATATCTTGGAAAAGGGCTATTGCTACTGCGCATCTCTAGTGTACACGCTATTCATTAGGTACGCGCGGGCCACGTCATGTATTTCAAGCGGGCGCACCAAGTCGAAACTCAACAAAATATAGAGCTGATGACCTTTGCGTTAACTTGGTGTGCCAAAATTTTTGTTGGATGCTCGGTGACCCCCGCTTTTTTTCTCGGCAGATCACTTCCTTGTATGATTTTGTTCATTATACTAAAAAACAAAAAAAAACCTGTACGAGGGAAGTTTTAATTATCTCTCACATACTATTCAAATATGCTCGAATCGGTACATGGATACAGGTGTGCGTGACTTAGAAGATGCATTTTTTAAGGCTAATTCTACCTGATTTAATGACATATGTAGCAAAGATCTATCAAATAGGCCTATTTATGCTGTGTTAAACACACATAACTTAGATATGATTCTTCAACTTAAATATATCCCGTTATAATTCACTACTAAATTTTCCTTTGTCGTCATTGGCCAAAACTTATCACGCAGTACGATCTCGTGCGGGTACTATCAGTCATTAGTATAAATCTACTAGCGTTCTATCACGAATGACGTCCTCTGATTGGCTACGCTACTCACGTTCTATTCTGTGATAGATAGTGAGTAGCGTAACAGCGTGCGCTGGGGGCCGCTTCTTTGTGTCTTCGAAGTGTCTGTGAAGAGGATCTAGATAAAAGTTTTGAACGACTAGTAGATTTATACTAAAACAATTAGATTATTCGCTCTCGATTTCTATGCGTGATAGTTAACTCGGGCTGCGCCCTCGTCAACTATCACGCGATAGAAATCTCGAGTTCATAATCTAATTGTTAATTAGTATAAATTTACCGTGGTCTATTGTGAATCCGTGAATTTGATTGGCTGAATAACCGTTTTCTATCTGCTGATGGTCAACAGTTACTTATCAGCGCACATCGCGCATTACGTTTGAACCTGATCTAACGTAATAAAACAATTCTTTTCTATGCGTTACTTGACATTTTTTTTCTTTTTATGTAACGACACTACGGTAAATTTATACTAAAACAATTAGACTACTCGCCCTCGTTTTCTACGAGCGATAGTCAACTCGGCTGCGCCTCGTTGACTATCTGCTCGTAGAAAACTCGGGCTCGTAGTGTAATTGTTAAATAGAATGCCCTAGGGCGACTATCAGACGATAGTGCCCGCTCAGCGGAGATAAGATGAGAAGAATTATCGTCCCATGTCGATTTTAGTTAGAACAGAGAAAGAGAAGTGTTTTTTCAGGCTGAAAACTGCGGTTAACTACAGTACAGTAAAACGTCAATCGGGCTCAGAGTTTTCAAGATTCGAGGTTTCCTATTTAGGATGTTTCTTCTTTAGAAATCAACAGTTAACATATAAAATTGTTTATACACGTATAAATGTAATATCATCGGAAGAGGATACAACAGAAAATACAAAACACCTAAGCGCTCCATAGCGGTTGGAAATTTTGATAAATAAATTCTTGTTGTTTTTAGTTTTGAGCCATGCCGCTACGGGAAAATTTAGTGGTGACAATAAAGACAATAGAGTGTTTATGTCTCGGAACTATCGGTCTGATAATTGCTCCTTGGAAATTTGATGTTCTTATAAAACTAGCATATTTTCCCTCGAAGCTTCACTTCTCGGGCAAATATTTGTTTTAAGAACATCAAATTTCCGCGGGGCAACTATCAGGCGATAGTTCCTCGACAGAAACACTCTACTGTTTAAATAGCAATGAATCCGGCCAGAATCGCCTTGAGTGACTGGAAATCCTAGAAATGTTATGGTCTGTGATACGCCTTATCTTCAAAACGAGTTGGGTGACCCCCGATTTTTTGACGTTTTTAATCTAATCTTATTTTCTACCTGCAGTCAAAGTTTTAAAAGGGGGTTCAGAGCCACCTTAAATTTTCGAAAATTTACGGTGGCTCTGAACCCTCTTCGCTGAATTTTTTTAAACTTTGCAAAACGTTATATCTTATCATGCTGATTACAATTCGATAATAAAAAATGGGGGTCACCGGCTCGTCTTTGAGTTATAAGCGCTTAAAGCTAAAATTAAGGGTGTTTTCAGCAGGTCATATTGTTGCTATGGTAACCGATTGTGCCACAAAATTAACAGTAACTTGTTCAGCAGTAATTGGGCAGTTTGTTGATACCATGATTTTGGCGTCAACCGGTATAGAGTGGTTATAAGGGCCCATCAATCTCTGAGTCTTAAAAAGTACTGGAAAGTGTTTTCAGCCACGTTAAACTAAAGAAAATATAGTAACATCAGAATAAAATTCAAACAAATGTTACTTAACAAAGGAAAACGTCATGTGTAAAGGACATTGCTTGGAAAATAAAAGCAGCATTTGATCGACATAAAATAGCATCAAGAATGAAACGCTTGCTTTTTTAAAGGAGCAAAGTTACCAGGTAATGGTATTTTGAGTTATTCTTGATTCTTGATCGACAAAATTACCAATAAATTGAAGGAAACCTGAGATTAATACCGGCTTTAAAAAGATAGAAAAACATCAAAGAGATAATAATAAATCATAAAGGAGCAAGGATGGAGAAGACTGATCCGTATTACTTAACTCATTTAGAAGGATATCTATAGTTGTCTGATGGTTCATTGAAGAATTCAATTTTCATATAACTGGCATGAGAAAAGAAAGTACATTCATGTTCAAGCTCATCTGAATGGGAGAAAGAGCAGAAAACATACCATGGAATTATAATAAGTAAATAAAGAATTAAAATAATATTCTACGAGTTCACACTTATTCTCGCTTAAAAGTAGCAAATATCGTAGACAATTTAACATCCCTACCATTTTAAGGCAAAATAATTAAATTATTATGGTTTCTTTGATCCCCTTTTAAACTGATTTTTATCTTTGGCCCTTACTTCTCCATTATAGCATTATTTTAACTCTAGTTAAGAGTTAAAGAGTTAAGAGTCTATCGTTAAGATTTCTATGGAATCCGAAGATAATCCGCTGGTCGATAGCCCCTACAACAGAGGGCTACTTTAATGTGCTTGCGAAAGTTGGTGCTATGAAGGGCATAAATAAAAGGGTTCATGGCTGAATTGACTACTACAAGCACAACAGAGCTGATATAAGGTACTGCATCAAATTGATAAAGTTCTGGCTTAAACTCTGACAACATGTATAACACCAGATTTGGTAATCGACACACTGCGTATACAACACTCACAACTGCTGCCATTTTGGTTACTTTCCGTACTGCTCTGATTCTTGTCTGTTCCGATATCAGCGTGGCGCGGACATCACTTTTCCAAAGCTTACAGAGCAACCTTAAATATAAAAATGCAATGGCTCCCATGGGAATAGCACCATACATGAAAAAGCAGGAAACGGCGTAAACTTTTCCTAATTTGAGCTGTTCCGTCAGAGTGTTATTTAACCAGTGTTCGACGCAGTAAGTACCTCCATCCCCATGTCGAACAACACAAAACAAGGGCAGGTTGAAAAATATGGCAAAAAACCAACTTGCCATTGTAACAATAACTAATCGTCGATTACCTAGTCGCCATCTGTTGTTGAGGGGATGAACGACAGCAGCGTAACGCTCAAAGGCTATTACTACTAAAGAGAACGTGGACGCTGCCGTGCCAACCCAAACGAAGTTTCCACCAGTGATGAACATGCACATGTAGTCCCCTGTGACGCCTGATGGGTGCTGGAATGCCCAATTAACGATGTATTTAGGGATGATGAAAAGCGCCACCATCATGTCCGAGACTGCCAAATTGACCAGCAGGTAATTGAGTGGTGCTCGCATGCCTCGGAATCGGAACACAACCAGGCACACCAAGCCGTTACCAAGGAGATTTATTAACACTACTACAGAGAAGGCAACTGTGAGTGCTTTATCTGCCAACGAGACCATTGTCTTGCTTTTCAGAGCTATTGGTGTTGAAAAAATTGGACATCAGAAACCACATGGAACTAGTTAGAACTACAATCCACTGCCCTAAGCAAGAGCTACTTTAAAACAAAACAACGTCAACAGATTTAGAATGAGCATTCAATTGCACACAACAAGGCAGCCAAGACCACGATAAAAAGCCTATGACCTGGAACAGACCAGCAGGTTAAAGTTTCGCACCCGGAGAGCCTAAACGTAGCTGTGTTATTCGAAAATATGAACAGAGGTTTGCTTCATACAAGAAGTTTCAGGCGTATACAGCGCTCTGTATTTAGATACACAGTATTCATGTACACAGCGCTCTTCCACAGCAATAATGTGAAACAAAATAGATTGGAAAAACAATATTTCAAAAAAGGAGAACGGAAAAATGCACTAATGTTTCGAGCCGTAGTTTGTAATCAGATGACATTTCCGGCGACCAGGAGCGCCGCATGAATTAAATTATGGATTTACCCCATGGTTTGCCGCTCACGCGTGGACAAACCCCAAAACAAGGAAATAGGCCGAATGGACAACACCACGGATTTTAGCTGGTAACGTCCCGTTGGATTCGCTTACATAAATCATTGTTATTTGATCGATTCCTCGAATCGTAAGTTTGGGATCGAGGCCTGTTGTTAAACAGAAGAAAAATGTCACATATGACGATTTTCTGGTTGTGACAATTATAACTCAAGCTTGTGAAGACTTTTCTTTTTCTTAAACGGCTTACTGATCATCCATCTTTTGCATTTAATAAAGTGTCTTCGCGATAGATGTTGCGATAGATGTTAGATGTTGCTGAGCTCGACTTTCGCCGCTTACCAGTCTACGTTCTCTCCCGAGAAGAGGAGCGCGGGCTCCTTTCCTAAACAGCGGCTGGTAATGGAGCCTACAGATGCTGACCGATTCCGGGAAATGTTTATAAGAAGTATATCTGCGGCATGATGACGACGTTGCTAAATTTTTTTAATAGATAGCTCTCAATGGTAGCGATATTTAGAAAACAGGAAGATGTCGCATCGTTTTATAAAATCGCACGGCTATGGAAATGTTCCGATAAGTTTGTCTGGCTACCCTTATCCTTAATCGAAGACATGACAGGCAGGACGGAATGATTAATTCTCGGAATCTCTCTATTCACCTTTCATATTAGATATTTAATATTACAATACAGACCTTGATTCGAAGCTCCTTTCGATGAGAATGGCCACTCTTCTCCCTTTTCTTCATAAAAAAAGCACAACATAAGCGAGAAACTCTTACCCAAGCTGACAAGATCAAAGCAATCGTCACGACTAGCTAGCTGCGGCGTGATGAAGCTGAAAATGCTAATTTTTTGAAATACTAAAAAATATCATGTTGAATCGCGTGTCACGTGTTAATGTGTCTGGTCACGCAAAAGATTGCGGCTTTCATTGTTGAGCTACAGGACAGACTTGCGTGACCACTGGAGTCAAGCCTAATAATAAGGTGGCTCATAATGCTTTGCAGCATTTTTTCAGCACATCTTCCCTGATGGATCAATGCTAACTCTCGTTTTTAGTTGATAATCATTGGTAATTTATTTCAAGATATTTTTTTTGCGTGAGGCAAAGTGTTACATTACCGTAGTGGCAAAATAATTCTTTAAAAACAAGAGTCTACCGCGTTCTGGCTGAGGGCAAATTGGAGCCGCGCCCAACCAGACTGCTGAAAAAGCTCTTCGCGCCGGGACGCTTGCTACGTAAAGAAAAAAAAGATTGAAAGAAAGCATAACAAAAGAAAACAAAACGAAAACGATCACAGCAACAGCCCCAGGCAAAATAAAACAGCACTTGTGGCTAAGAGGTAGTTTGTCATGCAGTTAAGGAAAACAACAGCTATGGGAATATTCCTCTTAAGTCTTTCCTCCATTGATTCGCCCAGTCAGCATTTTTCAAAACTGAAGAAACAATTAATTAGTCAAACGACCTTAAAAAAGCTACTGCCAGTTCTCGTAAAAAGACTTAATATTTAATTTTTTTTCAGATGATTATATGGGAACACCATTTCCGCCACTCACTTCTTGCTCGTTTAGCACCTGCCGGTATGACTGATTTCATCGATGACACAAGAAAATGTTCTTAATTATTAATACTTTTAAGAGAGCTCGATATAGACTGGGAATGTAGCATTGGTGAACATCAGTTTAGGGTTGCTATTGTCCTATTAAGACATTACATACACTCTTTTATCTTTCTACAAGAATATTGCGGGTTGTTTTTCCCGAGCAGGCTGAACATTCTTATTTTTTTTATCGATTTCAGGCTGAAGATGTTCAAGTGAATATTCTTAGATTATGACGTATGGCATTTCCGTTTTATGGACTGATGGCGTTAAAGTAATTTTGAAACCAGACTGCAGGCAACAAAGCCTTATATGAAACACATAACTTGTTGTAAAATATTTCTGGTATCCCCAAACATGTAGCGCTGTTTTTCATTGTTTTTGGCCAGTTTGCCGTTTAAAGAAAAAAACAAATTTTATACGCTTTAGCTAACAACATATAATTGCATTATTTTTACACATTTTCAACACACAAAACTGTTTTCTTTTCAAAACGTCAGCGTCGGATTTATTCTTAAAATAATCTTAAAATTTTGCAAATTTCAGCCTCGATATTCTTATAAAATATATTCCTATAAGAAGAAAGAGTGTAATGATACAGGCCGCTTTGCCGGTCCCTTCTACAATTTACAAACACACATTTAATTCCTGTTTTTAAATGCCCAATTGAAGTAATTTGCACCGCATACAGCCCGTGGTTTCAAAACTTGCATTAGTGTTAACATAGACAACACTTGAAGAAGCTGGAGGCATAGCAGCCGCGCTTCATGAGATGCCATTTGTAATTTCTATTGACTAATACTCTGAGCTATAATTCACTTGATGTTTCTGAAGTATCTGCCAAGACTATGCTAATAAAATCCACGAGAACTGAAAATGTCACAAAGTAGAGACATGGACTTCAGGAACACGTGTGGGTTAACAAAGTTCTTTGACGCCCGGTAAATGGCCATTCACGGGAACGTAATTTACTTATGACAGATAAGCACGATGCACTGACTAAATTTTAATCTCTGTGATCTGGAAAAATATGTTTATATTACATTAAAAGCCAGTGTATTCAGTTTACTCTTTGTGAGCGCAAACCATCTTTGGGGAAATCGCACCGCCAAGTAAATAAAGGCTCTTAAAGATGTCAGATTCCGACCACATCGTACGTAAGAAATGCATATGTGTGTACAATAATTATATAGCTAAAAATAATAAACTAGTTAAGATAGTCGTCAATGCCCAAAAAGTCTTGTGTAGGATGTCTCGATGCCAAGACACTCTTTTTCATCAGTTTTAAGCACTTTTTTTATAGGGATAATTGACAGCAACATCTTTGTGTTTAAATGAAAAGGCAGCCGGAATGATGGATGAGACTATACAGCAATTTTAGCGCAGATATTGAGACAACATTTCTATTAAATATATATTGCGCTGTACGATAACGGTTTTAACATATATAAATGCAATAAAGATTTTTTCAATGATAGAGGACCTTCAGTTTTCATTTTCTATGAATTGTTGACATTTCAGTCACAGGCAAATTCATTCGAAGGTATCCCGTATGTGGCTCAGTTTTTACATTTAAAATCATTTATGTCTATTTTCTTCTAATACGATAATGAAAAGATAGTATACATTTCGGCATTTTTAATTTCACTTATCACAAATTATAAATGAACATATTTTTGGCTTGTTTATACCAAGGACAACTACAGAAACAAAAATTGGTCAATGATTCTCTGAGAGTTGCAAAATAGAAAGGGCACGTGCCTTGAAACTAAATTAGAACTGAGGTCACCATTAAAACAAGATGAAATTACATACGACTGAGTGGTTAAAAGGAAAATAATAGATTTCAGTTTCCTGCCTATTTTGCTTTCAGGTTGAACTCACAATTCCAATTTATTATCGTTCTCTTGGGGAATAACACCCTTCTTCAAATATTAACTCAAGCTATTGTATTGTTGAGAAACTAATCAGCATATCTGTGGGACAAAACAAGCTTTCTTGACTTGAATCCGACCAATTCACCTCTTCAAAAAAGATCTTTAACTCTTGTGACTTCTGTCAACCTTACAAGGTTGAAATGGCCTCTGTGAACGACGTGGTTCTCTCGGTGGCGTTTTTATTGCTATCCCTAACCGATTTTGTTGGAAACGTACTGGTTTGCTTAATAGTTCTTCAGCAAAAGCGGTTCAAGTTTCGTCGTTCGACTCTCGACTTTCTCTTCTTAAACTTGGCGCTGGCGGACATTATGGTGGCAGTGTTCGCAATTCCGCGGTATGTGTTGAACCACGCTTTCGTACATCCTCTTGGCTCTGTTGGCGACGTCTTGTGCCGTTTTGTCACAGGAGGGAATCTTATGTGGACCGGAGGAGCAGCATCTGTCTTTACACTTGTCGCAATCGCCTTCGAACGGCGCCATGCTTCCCGGCCTTATCGGATTCGTCGCAAGTTGTCCAAGTCGAAACTACGAGTTTTAGTGCTCTGTTCGTGGGGTTTCGCTTGCTTGCTAAATCTTCCTCTGTTTTTTATCATGTCTTACGACGACCGAAGCAACTTTTGTGTAGAAAACTGGTGGCATCCTCTGCTTCCTAAAATCTACGGAATAATTTGGTTTTCTGTAGTTGGAGCAATACCTATTTCCACAATGGCAGTTTTATACTCTAAAGTGGTTTATCACCTGTGGGTAAAGAGGTCAGTAGCGAGGCTTCATCGCAGAGCCATTTTAGTTCCCAGAAAAGCCACTAAAATGGCTATCACTTTAACAGTTATTTATTCAATTTGTTGGCTGCCGAATCTGATTCTCTACATCCTGGCATTCAACATTTCCGAAGCCGTGTACGGGTCACCGCTGTATAGATGGACTGTGGTATTGACCTGTTTGAATTCAACAGTCAATCCTTTTGTGTACACTCTTCAAAGTCGACGATTCAGAGCCTCTGTTAAGCGAGCTCTGTTGTGCAAATAAGGTAAGAGTTTGAGAAAGCTGGTAGCTTTCCAAACAGAGTTTGTGATTGGCTCAGCAAACAGTAGATAAATGAATTAAACAATGCCCCCAGCGCTTGAAACAATAGGAGCTACAGGATAAGAGAACGAATCAAAATACAGGTCTGGAAGAGGTACAGGACTACTCAAGAGTTCGTTTTTGTCTTCATGGAGACACTGGCAAAAACTGGGTACAGTTTTGTTAACGTTTAAGCTGAATTGAATTATACTTGC
>CM042751.1:25820199-25875199 GCA_022496165.2 Catalaphyllia jardinei | reverse complement strand
TTCCGGAGGTCGTGGGTTCGATTCCCACCGAGGTCAAAAGATTTTTTCTTTACCTTGTGTGGTTCCCTGATTCCCTTTACTAGGGCTAACGCCCAGTGGGTTATTCATGGGTTACATTAGCACTAAAATTTACACTTCAGAGTTAATTCTCTTTTATTCCTTTTATGGCCTTATCTATTCTTTGACGGAAAGGGTTTCTATTGTTCGCAAGACAAAGGTTAGGAATGACCGACGCGTAGCAAACTCACCGAGCGCGAAATTCAAATATCTTCGGAGGCGATAAGTGTTAAATCCACAATCTTCGACGGTATTCAAATCGACAGCACTCACTACAGAAATGCTTTCAAAGTGTAATTTACCGAAACCCGCAAAGTACTGTGTAGACGCCGTCAGGCCATATGAACGGGAACATCCGACGAATATTATTTCTGTGCCACTTCTCGAACATTATGACCGTGGCACTCAGGAATTCAGAGCTGAAAATAAACAGTTGAAAACTCAAACGACGACGCAGTTTTATTAATTCATGAAAGCGCGAGCAGGAGCCTTCGAATTGTGAGAGCAATTAAAACCTTGAAGTGAATTCAAACAGAAGTCAGTTCCAATTTTTGTAAGTCAGAAGCAAAACAAATTAAAAGCGTATATCGCATAACTAAAATAATGCTTCCCAAGCTGCTTGCAATTACCGAGCAGTCGTTTTCAGATAACTCCCAGCCACTTGCTCCCAAGAACACGAGCTAATGAAGAAATAAACCTACAAAAAGAACGCCACCACCCTGATTCTAAATTATTCTTTTTACTTAGGACCTGACTACGTTCTGATAAAAAGCGCAGTAGAGTTAATCGAAGTAGCGCGCGTGTACTAGCTCACCCTCTTTTAGTCTGTCTGATTTTTCCCAAGTATTTTCCCAAGATAGTGCTCTACTTGTGGTGAAGGAGCGAGTTATACTAGTAGGTGAACTACTCAAATTATGAGTGGATGGACGTTTAATACAGAACTGTTTCGTAGGCCACCGAAAAGGTGACCCACTCCTCAGTTAAACTCCATTTTACACTAAACCGTTAAGTCTACATCAACAGTATTATTGCGCTCACCAGGCATTCTCCATCCAGAGGACATTCATCTTTTTTCCTACAGTTGCATGTTTTCGTCCCTTCGTCTTGCTGCGGTTGTGATGTTTCTGCACTCTGCAGTGTGGCTTTGTTGTGGCCATCTATTAACTGCTTGACGTTGGGCATGCAGCTGTAGCTGAGTTTCAGTGTGTTTCTGTTGAATATTTTCCTCAGCTTGTGGCCCGTAGGGAAAGATCTGTTGATGAGGCTGATAAACTCTCTTCCGATGTTGCTTTTGACATTTTTGTTATATGGTGGGTTGAACCATATAACATTTCTTCGTCGCTTGCGTTGCTGAGTTGGTGGTCCCTGTGGTGCAGGCTTGAACTCCAGTCTGTACGTGTACCCGCTTTTTCTCAGCGCTTCTTGGTACGGGGGCGCTGCTTCGTTGAAGATGTTTTTATCAGATGAAATGCTAGATAGTCGTCAATTGATCGCTTCAGGTATGTTTTCAAGGATTTTTGGTGGGTGGTTCGATTGACTGTGAACGTACAGAGGGGTGCTCAATGGTTTCGCATAAGGTCTGAATTTTCCTGTGTTAAGGTCTAATGTTGCATCAAGGAAGTTCACAACCTTCTTGTTTGCTTCAACGGTGATTTTTAGGTTGTTCCTCGCAAATATTTGGCATACTTCTTTTTTTGCACTCTCTATCTCTCGTGGTGTTTGGTTGAGCACCGCAAGCCCGTCGTCGCGGTAAAGGCCGATTTCAGTGCCAGGAATTTGGTTTAGTTGCGACAGGAGGTAACAACCCACTAGCTCACAAGTCTCCGCTCCGTAGTAGGTTCCAATGGTAACGTCGAAATTTGATGCTGAATTTCTCTTCTCCCATGGTTGGCCTTTGCTGAACAGTAGCGAGTGCTTGGAATTGATGATCGTTCTTTGTTCGCTGGCTGAAATGTTGAGGTGTTCCCCGGCGAAGTCTAGTGCGCGGATTAGGAGAGCTTCGGAAATTGAGGGGTAGAATTCTACGACGTCGAAACATATGAATGCCAATTCACTCTTATTTGCCAGTCGGTCAAACCATTGCAGCACAGAGGATGTGTTCTTCCACTGGTTGACTTTTTTGATGTTTACGAGGTTTTGGTTGATTTTTTCTAGGAGTTGTTTGCTAATTCGGCCTATCTCCGATTTCGAAGGGTTTATCAGTCTACAAGTAGGCCTGTTTACAAAATTTTCTTTGTGGTCTTTAAGTGTGATGAACGCTTCTTTCATTGCCGTTGTTTCCACTCGGTCGTCTATGTTTAGGTTTTTGGTGATAGTTTTCGCTTCCTCGTTCATCATACTAAGCTGTTTCCTGTCGGCTTTCTTGTAGGTTTTTGTGATGTTGGCCTCTAGTAGTCGCTTATATTCAGGGACGTCTAATTTGTAGAAGTTTGTTGTTTTGTCAGCCTTAACAAACAAACAGTTCTCATTTTTTACAGACGCGATGTCCTTTTTTAGGTCTTGCTGGAACTGGCTTTGAGTTTTATTAAAAGTAATGTTTTGTATAATGCGTATCATACCTTCTTCTAAATCTTTCATTTCTTCAACGACAGGCGGGCAATTTTTGGTTTTGAAACCAAACGTTTCCTTGTCGGGGGCCGTCAATGGGTTCAAATAGTGGAAGGCTTTCCATCTCATTCTGCTTAGGAATTGTTCTGTCTTCTCGATCATACGTTTTTTGTAGACTGCGGCTGGTGCAACAGGGATGTTCTTCGTTGAGTAGCTGAACGATGTACGTTGCATTTTGGTTCTTCGGTAAAACAGTGCTCTACACAGCGGGAGCGTAATTAAATCTGGGTTAAATGTTCACCGGCGAAGCCAAGATAGTGCTCTACTTGTGGTGGAGGAGCGGGTTATACTAGTAGGTGAACTACTCAAATTATGAGTGGATGGACGTTTAATACAGAACTGTTTCGTAGGCCACCGAAAAGGTCACCCACTCCTCAGTTAAACTCCATTTTACACTAAACCGTTAAGTCTACATCAACAGTATTATTGCGTGACGAAAACGGTTGAAATAAATTCGTTATGGTATCGGTTTACATGACGGTTGCAATAATATAACGGTTAAAACAATATGCTCGCGTGATGAACACGGTTGGTATGAACAGCGCGCGCTCTTTTAAAACCCGAGTCGCTCTACATGCTCGCGCTAAATTTACAGATGTATGTATTTATTTTAATCATTTTCTTGTAAATATTTAATTTTCCATAGGTGTATCTTATTAGTGTCCCCAATTAGTCTGATGAGGCTAAATAAGGGTTTCACTTAGTTACTTACTTGAAGAGTAAGATTTTATAAAAGTTTTCATTCTGTAACCTACCCACGATATTTCTTGAAAACTCTTCAACTGCAGTTAATCGAGAGTATCATTCAGTTCAGCCCCACACTATTGTGCAGTCTATACGACTAGTTATTGAATTTCACATTAGTCAAGCACGCAGTAAGGATCGAGAATGCCAAGATATCTTGCTTGCAAATTTGTTTTTATACTCTGGCATCTGTGACTTTGGCAGTCCAGCGATGAAAATCAGGAAACTTGCGCTTTGTTCTATTTACTCGCTTTTCCCTTTCTAAGCTGCTTACTGCGAGTTGACCGGCTGGATGGCCTATATTGTACTTGATTTCACGAGATTTGAATAAGTCTCGAAATCCTCTCCGAAAGCGTCCATTTTGAAAGCTGTAAACGAGAGGGTTCACAGAGGAATTGAGGCAGACAAACACTACGGAAGTGTTATATGCCAGAGAGCCGTAGCTAATATTGGGAATCCCATAGTACGAAATGAAATATAACACCACAACCGGAGTCCAGAATAAAGCATAAAGCACTGTTACAATCAGAATCATTTTGGTGATCTTCTTTCTCGCTCGCAGAAGAGCAAACCCTGAAAGCTCTCGAACAGGAGGGGGGCCACAAAACCACAAGCAGTGGACAATTCTTCCATACAAATAACCCATCAAGGACAGTGGAATCAGCGAGTCTAGCACGAAAATGACAGCAGTAAAAGTACGGGCGGAAGTGATTTCGGACCACGTTTCCATGCAAAAGTCAATAACTGGGTCGTATTTCATGATGAAGAAAGGTGTTCCATCCTTTAGAGCTGCAAAAGCCCAACTAGTCATTACCAGTACTTTCAGTTTCCTTGCAGTTATTTTCCCAAGTGCTGTGTATGGGTGGATAATAGCGAAGTACCGCTCGAATGCGATGGCTATAAGCGTAAATAACGATGCAGCTCCCCCAACCCAAATAAAATTTCCACCAGTGATGAACTTACATATCCAGTCACCGGTAACACCTTCTGGATGGTGAAATGCGTAACGCAGCACGTACTGTGGGAGAATTGCCAACCCGATTAAAACGTCAGCCAGGGCTAAATTCACGAGAAGATAGTTTACTGGAGTGTGCATATAACGGTTGCTTACTACCACTAGAATAACCAGCGTGTTGCCGATCAAATCAATGACCACGAGAACACCAAAAGAGATGGAAAGGATCAAAGCACCAATGGCGACTCTCATGGCTCCGCTGAGCGTATATTGAGCAATAACGTATATCGTTGTTAAAAAAATTAATAATCGGAGTTAAATGTAATAACCAGGCACAGTATACTTACTTGCGGCTAAACGAAGGTTTACGACGCATTTGACTTAAATAGCTACATGCACTTTATTCCTAATGTATATGGGAACTTCATTGTAAGGCCGAAGTAGATTTTATCTCAGTTTAATGTCAAAAAGCTTTTATAGTTTAATAATTTAATTTCAGCACGACAGTTGTTTTACGACAGTTGTTTTATCTTATGCGTTTGGAGAAATAGTAAAGGGTACGTTGTCGAGATTATCGATCAGTCAAGTTGTGGTAATGTAATGTAAATCAGATTATTCACAAGGAAGGCCGCGAATAGTCGACGACAACAAAGATTTCACTGATGCCCAAAAGGCCGCAGACTTAACCTCCTTGCATTTTTTTGCCTATACGCTAATAACGGTAGCTAAATTTAAGAGTCATCAGATGGTAAGAATCTTTTAAGCATAAGTTTTTTTCATGGTCTAGGTAGTCCGACGCTCAGTATTATATTAATATCCGTTTCTGCCGGAAGTTATGCACGTCATATCAGGCTATGGTAATGCCTGCGAAGGCTGCCTGCAAAATAACTTTAACACCACCCAGACACCAAATACAGTCGAAAATAGAAATGATATAAACTAAAATCTAAGAATGTCCATAAGAATACTTTCAGCCTAAAATTGGCAGAGATATTAGAATATTCAGCCATGATCGGCCGAAAAAGCGATATTCTTATAAAAAACGGAGTACACTACTGAAAAATTAAAAACCCTAGCGACTGGAAAAAATCAAGTTGATGGCAATGGAAAAGAGTACGTGGAGAAAATAAATTATCATTATTTTTTTCGGAAATCAAGGCGATATGCATGCAAATGCTATCACATCTTTCATCTCAGACAGACGTGTGTACTAAGACATCCGTTACGAGGTGACGTAGGTAAGATCTTCTTGTTTACGTCAGGATTTTGTAATTAGTTACAATGATAAATTTTTGCACTTGAAATGTCATAGATAACAGTAGACCCTCGCTGTCATGTCAATTAAACTCGGTTTTCTGAAATTCCTGCTCCAGGGCCTTAGCTAGTAAAAAACAAACCGGGCAACTTGCCTTGTCATTGTATTTCTTCTTTAATTGTTGTTTTTAGTCATCATAAACAACTTTAATACCTAGGAATATAATTCAACCATGGACATTGCCTCATTCATAATGTTTTGATGGACATAACTCAGTTACCATGTTTTCATAACCATTGCCTCAGTCATAGTCTTCAGTAATCTGGCTACTGCTCTGCCTCAGATGTCTTTTAATATGTCAGGGAAATTAATTCCCGAGTTCTTATTTCGAATTGCAACAATGCCAACAGGAAAAAGGTTGGCATCAATTAATAATGAAGTTCTTGTCTATGCTTAATATTTTAATGCTAAGTGGCGATGCCTGTCTACCGTAACACCCTACAGTCGCAAACATGATGGTTGAAAATTACCAATATGTCAGTTACAAACACTGGATATCTTACAAAGATGAGGATAGGAGAAATACAACTCTCGCCTCTAAAACCTGCCACCTTTTCAAAATTTTATTTGTTTTATCCTAGCAGGTATCCTCTGAGGGACATACTAAATAAATATTCTTTAAAGCATACTTTATTTAAAATCTAATAGGCCCTATCATGGTTTTCGACGCCATCTTGACGGGTAGGCAAAGCGGTCAGAAATTTCAGTGTTCAGGAGTCTGATGGCGAATAACTTTTCGCAAAATCGAATTCTATACAATTTGTAAATCGCAGTGTTAAAATTCTGGGTGAAAGATTGTATTCTGACCAAGTTTGAAAGATGCATGTATAGCTTGACGAGAAGACGCTCACTTAATTTTTATAATTTTTCATACATTTGTCTGTAAATTTGAACGCGGCGGCGCAAAAAGAAAAGTTACAAAAAATGCAAGGAAAATTATAAAAATTAACAGGACGTCTTCTAGCCAAGCTGCATCCTTCAAAGTTGGTCAGAATAAAATCTTCGGCCTCGTATTTTAACATTGCAATTCACAAAATGTGTAAAATTCGATTCAGTTGCAAAAAGGCAAATTTGCCATCGGATCGGCATACAAACACTAATTTCTGACCGCCTTGCCCGCGACAAGTCAAATGGCGTCTAAAACCGCCGTGGTAAGGTTGTTTTTGCCATAAATGCATAGATTGTAAATAAAAATGGGAGCCACATTTCGTTATTTTTCTATACAGTAGTGTTACTTGTGTCAAACAAATTTATTTGATATTAGTGAAACGTACGTGACCTGACTGACTAACTTACAATCTTAAAGTCACTGAAGAAGTGATCTTATCATAAGCCTATTCTTTTACATTCTTCTTTCACCTTCGCGAATAAAAAGACTTGATAAAATGAATGACATACTTTCCCTCCAGATTTTGGCTGAAATCTCTGTGGAAGTCATTTGTCTCAGTAGTTTTATGTCAAATTCGTTTCAAATAATAATGGTTTATCAGTTACAAATGGTTCTAAGCTATTCACAGTCGAACATCATCGAACACGGGTTCAGTTCTAACAAATTCAGACCTGCCGAATAATGAAGTAACGTGCCCCTCTAGCCAGGGCATAGTTGAGACATCGTAATCAAGTGGTTACTAAATGGATAGATAAGTGTGATGGGCCTCAGTTTACTTTTGACAAATATATACTCATTATAAGCGCATGTGCAAAGCTCTTTCTTTCTAAGAAAAGCAGCTCAGTAAGTCACGGCTTGGCCATCTTGTAAAGTGTGGTCTAAATTGTTAAAGTTTGTCAGTTTGTAATCCGTGTCAATCCTCTCCATTCTTAACCATCCTTCATCTCTTTGGTGTTTTTTTGCTTTAGTAGCCTACTAATGATCCTCTTTCGAGACCTGGGTCTGAGTTGCCACTAAGGGTAATGCCTCAGCAAAACTGACACACGGGCTGTGAGTGAAATTTGGGTGATAGGGAAGCAAGACTAGGGAGTTGGGGCCCAGGAAGGGGACCTCCTAAGGAAGATTAGAGATCGTTGGTACTGGGGGTAGCCACCCTGGAATAAAAGTTCCCGATCTGTATCCAGGGGTGCGGTCCATATTCAGATTCCTTGAGTTTCTTCGGACCTGTCTCCAGTGGGCTAAAGCTTTACTGTGGGGTAAAGTCAAGCTAATGGATGCACTTCCTTGCCAAAATCCTTTATTGAAAACAAACAAAAAGTTCACTAACAAAAAGATGTATATATATTAGTTGCACTTGAAATACAATGTAAAAGGTTTGCTCTTTTTTTTTGATGACACGGCCTTCTATCTCGCCTAATATTAAAGATTAATTAATGGTGTAATGTTATATAACAGATCATATATAGATATTCATGTAATCATGTTTTTTATAAAAGTTGCCAAATAGCAATGTATCCAATGTATCTGAAGGAGCGTATACGGTGGAGATGGAACCATTAATACGTCGTCTTTTACAGATGTAGACAGTTGTAGTGTTTGTGAATGTTTAGCCCTATCCTCCCATCCTCCTGTTTTGTACAGCGGAGCATGCGTATTGGATGTAGATGATTAGAAAACGTGTTCGAGACTTGCAATGGTGTTGGGTACTGTTGTTGGTTAAATCCGTGGTTAAATCCTAATCATCCTTAGTTAAATCCTTGAATACACTACAACAACGATGGCCTTTACTTAGGAAGGGTAATTTCTGTCTACTGGAGTTGGACATTGAGATCGAGTCTTAGTGGCATGTTACCTAACTTGCTGAGATTTTACCCATCAGCGTTACATAAAGATCGTGATGTTACGTGTCTCTGAAATAAAGTGTATCAATGGCCGGGGTGTGTGTTTGTCTTTGAGATATTGCCTCTCGTGTCTGGTTTACATTAGTTAATTGATGCTAGAAAAGTGAACTTATTTTCAGGTTTCCTTCAATATAACGTTATATTTGTACGAGGCCAAAGTACACTAAAAGTACCATGACTCAGCTCCTTTATCCGGGTGCTGACACATTACGAAGGACATACAATTACAGGAGCCTGCATTATTTGACAGCGGTCGTTAGGAATAACTCAGTCGCAAGTTTCATCTCCTAGAATTGAGCAATAACTTTATTCCCTGTTCAGTCATTCTCAGTGATATCTCAGGAGCCATTAAGTCTGATACTCTTTATGCAATGCACGAACAAAGACCAAGGCCACCAGAAGATCAGCAAACTCAAAAATTGTCATCAGACTGCATCCAAGAAACAGGCCCATATTACCTCCTATCTCACCTAACCAAAAAAAAAAAAACAAGAAAAAACAACGAAATAATCAAATAATAGTTCAATGCTGTATTATTTGACAAGCTTACAGAATCGAATGTCTATATATGGTCAGGACATCTTTGTCATCTGTCAATTATACGATATTTAACAATTATCCTGCGAAATCGCGCGGAATATCGTCTGATACTTAGCCGACGAGGCCTACGGCCTCGTCGGCTAAAATCAGACGATATTCCGCGAGGTTGAGCAGGATAATTTTTTTATTATTCCCACGTACGAAGCTACGTATATATCGCCGGATATCTGTTACCTGCGGATGACAGATATCGAGAGCATCACGACCATATTTGGATAGTGTTACAATTTGTTGAATAATAATCTGAGATTGTTGGCTACATCGAAATCTATTTTACAGGGGTCTAGTCACAACATAATAGGGAAGACATGTTGCCTGCCCTATTTATAATTATAAGTACTTTCAAAAGCGTAACTAAGTGATACCTGTGAAGTTTCATGCCAATTCTTAGACGAACGACACATTGCATCAGTTTCTTTAGACACTTAACTTAGGACGGGCAATTGTTGAATATAGGGGTGGAACGATCGATTTAAATCAGTTCGGTTAATCGGAACTCACTCTCAAATCGTTGTTTCCTTATATATTAGCGAAGGGTAACGGGACGTCCGCAGAATATTGTGATTACGTTGCTTTCTTAGAAAACCCCTTTGAAAATCTAAGGAAAGCGCACCTGATATATCTAACACTGAGAAATCGAGTAAAGATATTTTTTTCCGACTCTGTAGTCGACATAACGAAGAAACGACATATCGATCGAAGCAAAGTCAATGTTATAGCGATCACAAGCTATCGAAGCTGTTACAGCTTCTTTTTAAAGTGAATATGTCGACGGAAATCTATTTGTCAACGTCGGGCCCTATACGGGGATGGTTTGACACGTGGCTTGGTCCACCCAAGCTCATGTGACAAATTGATTCCCGCCATATTCACTTTAAAAAGACGCTGTGACAGCATCGAAAGCTTGTCATCGCTAAAACATTGACTCTTTTTATTCCAAATTTGACTTATAGGTAGTTACTACTTATTACTTATGTAAACGAGAGTGAGGTCTTAACGGGAAAATTTCAAACTGCCAAGATTTTCCCATAGAGACCGAACATTCAAGTTAATAAATTGTTTATTTTATGGCTTTTTGTTGTGGGTATTATTTAGGGTAAACACAATGAAGCAAAGGACCGCAAACTAAAATTCTGACGGTTTTCGTAAAAGATCTGATCAGCCAAAAATACTAGATGTAAGGGCTACACAGAAAGCTTAACGGGACAACGACATGATAGAGACCAAACTGAAAACCAAGAATTGCCACCGCCGACAGCTCTTCCGACCTTGATGGGTCTCGTCAGCACGCGGAGCAAGTAATGAAGTAATCAGCTGATCGAATGATCATCCATATCCACTAACTGCCGATGGTGATGACCTCCGGATAAAAGTCAGATCCAAATTTTTGCAGCTTGGCCAATGTCACATGCAAAACGCGTGACAATGGACAGCAGGGAAAATCCAGAATATCATGTCGTTGCCGCGATAAGGAAACTGCGGACAGACAAAAACTGCCCCGCAGAAAAATTTTAACCGAGCAGGAGATTTGTATGAGAATCTTGATGGAGGTCGCGAGTACAGCATTATCTGAATAGTACTCGCGGGTTTTAAACAGAAGACTTCCTCTGAAAGAGTATGAACTGTCACAGGCTATTCCTCTGTTTTGTTTTTTTTTCCTCAGCTGACATTGTCAGTGTGAAAATTATACATGCGAAGTTTATATGTAGTAAGGCGGTATAGAAGCAGACATAAATTTAATATATGGCTAAAACAGTTACCAGTACTTCAGCTATATCAACAAACAAGCATGAAAATAATCATGTGTGAGAAAAATTACCAAACAGCGCCTCAACACCGAACGCCACATTCTGTTCAAGTAACTCATAGCTAAGTGTTTTGTAGCCAATCTGAAGTAACACAGAGTTTTTCCTGAAAAAAATAAACCATCCATGAGAAGATTACATCGTACATACGTTATTTCTTATATAATACCATTGATAGTGTAGGGGCCGGATAAAGTGCTTCGGGGTCAACTGAACGCTGCCTGAGGCCCTGGGGTACTCCCAGCGGAAACATTCAGTGGGGTGCAGTGTGCGACCCGCTTTCGATTCTAAAGCCCTTGCCCTGTTTATGACCACAATATGCGATATTCCCTACCCTTGCTATTCAGCATGACCTGACCAAAAATTCGACACTCTATTTATTACCTGAGCCTTAATCAATTCCCTAGTTCAAAGTTATATTGCAGGAAGCATAATTTGTGAAGGGATTTTTTTGGATTTTCTTTTCTATGAAAAAGTGGCTTTTTCTTAAAAAAAACATACCCATATCAAGGTTAGAGTACAAAACATATGCTGTATTTATGAACAAAATTACCAAAATCGACACCTTATTTATGACCAAAACGGCTAAAAAAACATGCCTCTTAGTGCCGCACATACCTATATATAGCCCTTATAAGGGAGTATCCCTCTCCTCCGGGCCTGAGGTTACAGTATTTTGAGCGAGACACGTACTTTAGACTGGACATGCCTCTCTCCGCTTATCACGGAGTATAAATGATTTCTGACCAAATGCTTCCGGATAGCTCAAGATGGATTGTCTATGGAATTTTCATCCAGTGGCATTAGTTTACATAGTGCGTTACATTGCCTTAATATTTCTTTCCACAATTTTTTTTTTGAATTTCCAATCGCTACAAGTTCATGGTTGTCGAAGATGGGCACTATGTCAGTTTATTGATACAAAGCTACAATTACCTCAGTTCTTCATACGGTAGTACTGTGATACCGTCAGCTTGTAACGCAGCAGCGGAACCTGCATCCGGAAACTTAGAATAATGCACTTCTGTTGTGTATCTTATCTCATTGCAAGGGACAGTACAGTCACACGCTGAAGTGTTGAGGTTGCCTGGAAGACGTTCAACACATTTGTATCTGATATTTGTGCCTTAGAAACTCAGAAATCGTTTGATAGCTATGGGGAAATCCCAGTGCAAAATAAACATAGTGAACGAAAAGTCTCTGGAATTTCCCTGGAAGCTCTCAAAAAGAGGGTAGACAGCAAAACAGCCCATGGCTGCTAGAAAAAGGCAGCATATGTCGGAATAAAGGGGACTAATTTGTAAGTCTGGTATGCCAAGATTTTTTACAAGGCAGACATTATTAAACCAACCGCACCAGCTAAAGTAAAAACGAAGTAAAACAAATCGAAAACAAAGTGGCACGTCACTCGAACTGAAGATTGCCAAGACCCAATGTGTTGATAAGGTTTCGAGAAAACGCCAATGTATAGTATAGAGCCGACATCTAGCATGGTTCTTACCGGTAACGTCCAGGACACAAGGTTGATCAAGTTTATCGCAAGTCTTCAAAGAGGTTTCCACTGAAATGAGACATATAACATAAATACCTCACTTTATATCTTGAAGAAGAAATACATAAATAAGTTAAATAGCAAACAGCGAAAACATTATTACGGTATCGGCGGCCACTTTCCCGCCCGGTCCACTGTATAACGACGGTGTGCCGTTTGCTCCCGCTTGCTAATGAGAAGGGCTTGTTAACGAGAAACGGAAAAGCAAGGTCCTCAAACCTGAATAGCCAGCGGAACGGCATTTACAGGTTTCCATAATGCGTTCAGCCAAACATTCATAGAAGCATCCTTTGGGTGTGTAGGAACTGAAGGCTTTTAACTTCTTGTCTTTGCATTTTGTCTCATAAGGATCCTCTAGATTCTTTATCTGGCGTAAAGAAATGTCAGTGATATAAATGATCACACAATGCAATTTAAACCTATTGATCAACCTTCTGCGTCTTGTTACAGAACAAGAAAATGAGATTGAAATCCAACTAAGCTACGTGTAAAAAAATGACATAAATATAACATACACATATCCCGTGATAGCTGTGCAGTACGTCATGGATGTTGATTATTATTATTTTCATTATTAGAAACTCTAACTTGCTAAATTGGCTTCCCCACGTCATTTGACATTGCCATAGTAACCGTGTACTGGCATGCAGGTTTAAACCAGAATTAAGCTAAATTCCTCCTTTTCTGCAGTTTTGTTGAGAAGCTTTACAGGATCAATACCATTTGACATTTAGTTAAGATTTTTGGATCCACTTGAATTCTTTTACGTTATTTTCTGAATTTTTGAGAAATCAAGGGAAAATTTGTTAGTGTGATATCATATTATGTCATTAACAACAAAGGACATCGTATCTTAATTACAGAGTAAGCTAACAGAAGGTTATCTACAAGAGTTATACAACAAACGCCATGGGAGTGAAGCTTACTCTCGTGTGTTAATGTGGGGGATGAATTTACATGTGCGAGCGACAGTTTACTATTTTGACTTTGGCTCACCCTCTGTTGATGTAGCGTGATTGTGGCTTGCATACCAGGTCCAACGGTAATTCCATCCCAAGGAAGAAAATAGTCTCCTTGTTGATGAATTAGAACACTAAATCCCTCCGACAGTCTTCCAATTGTGTTATCATCAATCTGCGCGCTTAATAAGAGGATCAACCCCCCTCCGGCGCCTGTAAATTGAGCCTTTCTGATGCTGTCCGGCCCACCAAGCCCTGCATTAAAAGTGTGGCACATACCCCAGTCAGTCACGGATGACGAGAAATCCGATACACCACACAGTTTATCTAGTCTGCCGTCAAATACGCAGAATCCAGATTTCAGCATTTCCTCGACTCCCAGGCCGTACTTTTCGTAAAATTTTGAGGTGTCGAAAAAGGTTCCAGAGTTGTTCTGTGCGGCAATCAGGTCTTGAAAGTACGGTGTTGTACAGTTTGGAACAATCTTCCCGCCATCGAACAGAAAGAAAGGTAAACAACAACAGACCATGGCCGCTCCACAGGGCTTGTCACCACGAACTAACTTCGTGGCTGAACAGAAGCTCTCGTTGAGACCGTACCTGACAAAATCAGCGTCGCCGTCCAAAGCATACATCTTCTTCTTGCTTATAACATTTTGTGGACAAATAGTGACAGCTGGGAATTCTAGGCTGCTGACGTACTTTTGGGTAATTACAGTGTTAACAGGGCGTTTGAAGAATTTGTCCAATGACATGTACGCGGTGAATAAGAAATACGCAGTGAATGCCAGCAGTAATAGCAACCAGCCAATCCGGGCCCAGAGGGGACGTCTCCAAAACACATAACGGATACCATGAAGAGAAGTGTTATTCACCCAATTATCCCATATTACATAATTGCTGAGTAGCGCCACATCTTTCTCCTCTTCATCTGTAGCGTTATCTTGTTTCGGCTTGATCGGTTTTATTGAATTGAGCTCAATGTCTTTTTTTGTCATGGCGCTCTGGAAATAAAGATCTTCTGCAGGAACTGTCCCAGGTAAAGAAAAGTCCTCTAGAGTCATTTTGACTAGAAATAAAAGAAAAGAAAGTGCTTTTCATCGGACAGGCATATTGCTTGATTTGTTTGGGACACCTATAAAAATTTGTTTAGTAACTGTGATACTGCGAAAATATGACCCATAATTAAGTTGTTTTTTTTTTTTGCTCTAACCATGTTGTTTCTCCAGAGAAGCTTTATTGGCTTAATAAAATAGTAAATCGTGAATACGAGTATATAATGTTAGACCAGTGCGCGTTGGGTGTAACTTGAATTTTTTATGCTGTCTGTACATTTTATAGGTTTATCATGTGGTAAAATGTGCCACGATACATTGACTTACCTGAGTTCATTTTGGCCATAACGTTTGCTCGCAATTCTCTCCAGTTATCGAATCAATCTAAAATGATGAGGTCACATCAATCAAAGTTATCCTGGTTTAATCTGAATCTGACACAAGAACCTCTGTTCAAATGGGTGTTATCTCAAGAACTAATTCCTAATCCGTTCTGCATACCCTGGAGTGTTTGTTTACGTTTCTGCATACTCTAGAGTGTACCATGACGGCCTTACGCGAGATATGCCCACCACAGAAGTACTTAAGGTAATTCCCCAGTATTGCATTGCGCACCCCTACTGCGTATAATTTTACGCGTGATCAGCGCGCGCGCATTAGAAAATGGCGGCTTTTTCTTTACGGCTGGACCTGGCCAAAGAAGTAAATCGTTATTTTCTCGAAAACGACTACGGTGACCGATCATTTTTTTCTGTTGTTTTAAATTGACTAGTAAATTTCTCTATGTAAAATAAATCGTCGAAATCGTCGAAAACGTGAATTTAGCAAGCAGTCGTGACCACAATCATGGTGCTATTATAAGGATTTATATGGTATAAACAAAGTGCTGTTGCTCCTAAACGAACATGAGGACCCCTCATTTTTATTTCCAAATTTCAGTTCCTATAATATAAACAATCAATTGGCAAAGTTTGAGAAAAATCTCAGTGTAGGTTCTATTTCAGTGGAATGACCTTAAGACTGCAAAATGGGATTCCTTAAACTTTATGTACAAAGTTAAGTTGACAACATAAGCATATAAGATTTTCCATATTTATACCCCTCCCTCTATGGGTAATATTTTAACTAAGACGACTTTTTTTATCCATCATTTTCGTACTATAAATAGGATAATAGTGCCTCGCTTTAACAGTTATCTTATAAGAAAAATTCAATAGCATTCAGGGCATCTATTGAGTGGAATCTCCTCACTCCGGATCTCGCAAAGACATCCAACGTCAAGAACTATAGTAGAATGGCCTCTAAATCCGACAAATTACGTAAATTAGACTTTCAGGTTGAATCTCCGCAAACAATGCCCCACAATAATAATGACAATTTTCTATATTATAATATATCTTTATTCCTTAGGCTTTAGTTAGTTTAAATGCATGACCCCATAAGCGGCAACGCTTGAATTACCATCGTGTTAAAATAAAAGCTGTTATGGTTGCTGTTGTTTTGTAACACCTAGCATTTCGCAGCAGCTACTTGCATGGGGTAAATTCAAAGTTTGGAGCCAACCGCCATTGTCAAAAAGCTTGATGCTACGTTCTTTTTGATATGATTAGATGAAACGACTTTGAAAAACTTGCAGGAAAAAAAATAAATGCCTCAATCAAGGATTAGCGGTCCTTCGAGTGAGACCCGACAATGCGCAGCACGGACTGGAAATCATCTTAAAGGTTGATTAAATGATCGTGGTATAATTTGGGTACTAATTAATTAATTTTTGTACCTACGATGGATGTGCAGTGCTAATGGCTGCTTATATTGGTTAACGATAGTAGTTAAATCAGTGGCTCTCAGCTGACTGGCAGTTTTTTCGTTTCTCCGAAGGTTTATAGAGATATTATTAAGAACTCAACGCCAGAAAAGACATACTGAAGGATACAGCGCGTATTCACCATCTGATACGAGGCCATATAAAAGCTCAATTATGAAGACGGCGAGTACGCTGCAGTCCGCTACGTTGCCTGTAAAACATTAACGCTCTTTGGTTTGCTACTTTTTTTCCTCACGAAAGTAGACAACTAAGGCACAAGATCACTTTATCACTCTTCATAATCGATTCATCGTTCGATGCCATCAACTATCAGCTCCTAAAAAACTAAAGCTCCAGTAGTGATCCAGCATTACTCTTCGTCACCATAAAACGGATCAACACCATTAACTATCAGTGATCTTAATACATGCATGGGTTGAATATTTTTTAAATGAAATAAAACTTAGACAGGTGTCAGTAAACTCCAGTGATTCTCTTCCATTTTCAATTAAAATTAAAAACTCAAGTACGGCTACAGATCACAGCAAATACTAAATTAAGCTGAAGAAATAAATCCAGTCTAGTTGTCAACTTATACAAAAATGGACATAGTTACAAAGGTGATATTTTGAGGTTACAACAAATTTCATTATGACCTCCTTTTCACTAGTAAGTTGTGAAATTGATCTGCCGTGAATGAATAAAATATGTCGCCCTGCTTATATTGACGTAAGGTGCTTGTTGTGAATTGCTTGCTCATGGTAACATATTGCTCGTTGAATAAGGCGTAACGTCATTGAAAATGCGTATTTATAAGGCTGGAATGGAAAGTGTTGTCTTCCACACTTCGTCTTTTAAATATGTTGCGTCTTGTAGCCAAGGCTAGAGTTAGCTTCCAACGAGGTTTCCTTCGTTATCTTATGGCTTCAAAAGTCACGGCTTAGAGACCACCCAAACACATTTTTAATGGCAACAACACCAACAAATATCAAGTCATATACACAACCTGTGTAAACTGAACTCCCACAGTGACATAAGTCCATATATGATAGCCTCCTTACTTCAGGGAGTCCTTATAATCCACGTTCGGCTTTGTTTGAATGAAAAATAATCAAGATGGTTCCAAACAGGTCGCCGTTTGTTTGAAGAGATTCGACACGCAAGGTAAAACAAGCCCAATTACATTAGCATCTTTTTAGTGTTGCTTTTATGTTTTGAATGCGACACGCAGTACGCCGCATGAAATTGTGGCACAAGACAAAATCGACATTGTTTTGTTACTCACCTTAACAGGTCAGGCAGCCACGGCAAGAAACGGGTTGAGGGTTTCAACCTTGTTCGAGGTCGGGCCACAAATATCTTGTAACTCTACGTCGTTTCAATACTATAATAATGGCAGTTGACTTTCGTATTTCCTACCTGACGTAATACGTTAATAATTGTTTGTGCCGCTTCAATGATTTGTTTTGTTCTTAATTTCCCGTTTTAGTTATTACCATCACGGACATTTCTTAACAAAGCTCTTCTTGTTTTAAACCACGGCATATAATATACCGTACACTCTATCTACAGCACGAAACTTCTACGTATAGAACGTCCTTTCAATTAAAAAAGAAATTTATTCGGCCATATTACTCCTGTCCCTAGAGATCTTCATTGGTTACCGTTTAATCTTCGTATAGAATTTAAAGTCCTCTAAATCACTTATAAAGCGCTTCGAGGACAAGCTCCAACCTATATACAAGAACTCTTTCAACCATACCAGCCTAGTCGCAGTCTGAGGTCTTCTTCCCAAAATCTCTTAGTTAAGCCTCGATTTAATTTGAACTCTTATGGCAAACGGGCCTTTTCAGTCGCAGCTCCCGATCTGTGGAATTCTCTGCCACAGGATATCAGACCAAGTTTGACTGTAGACATTTTTAAACGTAAACTTAAAACACTCCTGCTTACCCGAGCTTTTGACTTGTAATAATTTTAGTTGTGTCTATTGTTTTTATATGTAACAGTTGTAAGCAGCGCCTTTGAATCTTTTAGAAAAGGCGCTATATAAATGTATTATTATTATCATTATTATTATTATTATTATTATTATTATTATTATTATTATTATTCTTACAGTTTAAAACACTGTAAATTAGAGATAGTTTTACTACATAGGATTTTTACTGTAGGCTAGTTCATTACTTCGTTAGTTAATGTAATGTATTGTTAGTTTGTCCATATCTGTTAATATGATTAATTTACTCTATAATATTTTACACGACTCTTTGGAAGACCATTTTTATGACAGGATTTTCGTGTTTAAATAAAGACTTGATTGATTTTTAATTGATATAGCAATACTCACCGTTACGTCACCTATTGTCATTAATGTGTCAACCAGTAGTTTATTAGCTGTCGAAACAAGGGATTCTTTTGTTATGTGGTTGTAAAAATTTACAAGTGAAGTATGATCATCGCAGTAAATTTTCCAATTTAAGCAATTGGCCTGAAAAAAAAAAAAGAAAGAAAAAAAAATCAGGGCTTCAACGGGATTCGAACCCATGACCTCCACGATATTGGTGCGATGCTCTACCAACTGAGCTATGAAGCCACACATTGGGGGCAAGCTCAATTTATTGAGTTCATATCTTCCGTAAGGAGTGAAATGAAGTAAAGTGTATATTAAATAATTCATATTTCAACTGCGGTTGTAGATGCAAGTGAAGTATGATCAGTGAATATCCCTACTTAAAATATTCCATAAGATTATTGTCCCATCCACCTTCATCCATTTCTACCTACAACCAGTATTTCCTTTTGTCCCTCCTATCAACTATTTTCTCATGTATTTCTTCCCCCTCACAACTATCTTTGGGCCATTTCTCTCTCCTTCCTACTCTGTTCCTCCCCTTCTAGTGGTTAAGTCATTTATACATAAAATAGAAAACCGAGACTTGGGTGGCTGTGCCAACAGATTTGTATTTTCTCTTGATATGGCAACAGAGAACAGTCTACGAATAAAGTATTTTATTTTTTTGAAGGACTCTCCTGAAAAGCACCTCTGTGTGTTTGTAGGCCTTCTCTTTAAATATTATATCTATTAATTTATCATTATTAATATTTAACAATTATTGGTAACATTGGTGAACATTCACCGAGACGAAGTCCGGTATTTTTGTTTTATTCATTCACGGTTGTCATCATCGCCTAAAAATAAGTAGCTTTAGTTTGAAGAAAAATATATTAATTTTCGGTCAATTGATCTGACCTACTAGCGATCAACGCAACCACTGTGTTTACGATTCTGACCGAATATGACGAATATGATGAAGGCCGATAAGAACTACATTTTCGTAATGTTGTCGCTCCTGTCCACTGGACATGCTGAAAAGGTAGTATTACAGGACATTCGATTCCGTGTGCGTGCTAGGCGATCCCATTCCCTTGAAAATGACTTACTACTCAGATTGTTTTAAAACTTGGCACAATTGATACCCATGCATAGGACATTGAAAAAAATGTAATAAAAAGATTGGGTCACCGAGCTTGTCTTCGCCCGGCATCCCCATCATTCTAAGAGTTTTTCACTTCGTTGCGCGAGAAACGTTCGAAACCTGAACAACCGGAAAAATTGTTATTACAGAGCAAACACAAGGAATATTACTGAAACCTAGAGCCTATTCTTTTCTATGGGCTATAATCTTCCAGCAGAGGGATTTCAAATTGCCCAATCTTGGAAATAATGCAAGGAAATTGAACCAGTATCTCATGATCTCATACTCCTCCCTGGCTCCAAATGCAGAGTTTTAGGTTATCTATATACAAATTTTACAACTTCTACTACTCAACTTTTTTTGATGCAAAGTGTATATGAAATAATTCATATTTGAACTGCGGTTATAGATGCAAGTGAAGTATGATCCTCGCAGTAAATTTTCCAATTTAAGCAATTGGAAAGAAGACGCCTGAAAAAAAATCAGGGCTTCAACGGGATTCGAACCCATGACCTCCGCAAAACCGGTGCGATGCTCTACCAACTGAGCTATGAAGCCACACATTGGGAGCAAGGTCAATTTATTGAGTACATATCTCCCGTAAGGAGTGAAATGATGCAAAGTTTATATGAAATAATTCATATTTGGACTGCGGTTGTAGATGCAATTGCTTAAATTGGAAAATTTACTGCGAGGATCATACTTCACTTGCATCTACAACCGCAGTTCAAATATGAATTATTTCATATACTATCTTTAAGAAGGTTACGACATTTTTAAATTTAAATTTAGAAGACATGTTTCGATGTTATGAACATCATCGTCAGTTAAAGAATATTTGAAAAAAAAAAAAAACCGTTAGGACTATATAGCAACTAGGCGAAACACGCATACATAATTAATTATGATTAAGTGACAAAGAAAAAAATTACATATTTGAGTGAATAACAAAGTGTTGGAAAGAATATTAAGCCTAAAGCGTAAGTGTCAGATTGACGTGATGAACTTGCTGGTTTAAATTAGGTTTTTTCCCAGTTTATGTGCATAGCCTCCTTAAGTTTAAGCTGAAATTTAGTAGGGGCGGAGCAGAGCAAGATTGACGACAACTTTCTGAGTTTTGTAAATGTTTGAAGATATGTGAAGACTTGTCTGAAGAGAGATGTTCACGGACGCGTGTGGAAAATGACGACCGGTTTCGCCGATATAGCAAGCATTACAGCAAGCACAAGTAAATTTATAGACCACACGTGCACGAAGTTCTCTAGGGACAGAATCCTTCACTGGAAAAAGGTTTTTTATTTCATATACACTTTGCATCATTTCACTCCTTACGGGAGATATGCACTCAATAAATTGACCTTGCTCCCAATGTGTGGCTTCATAGCTCAGTTGGTAGAGCATCGCACCGGTATCGCGGAGGTCATGGGTTCGAATCCCGTTGAAGCCCTGATTTTTTTTTTCTTTCTTTTTTTTTTTTCAGGCCAATTGCTTAAATTGGAAAATTTACTGCGAGGATCATACTTCACTTGCATCAACTTTTTTTCTTCTTAAAATATGTTGTTCGTATACCTATTACGAGTAAAATACACCAATAAAAAAGGAGGGTCACCGTGCTCGTTTTACAGAAAAAAAGCATTTATCTCGCTATCGAGCTTAGTTCGAGGGAAATCTCTTATGTTTTGTACGCGCGCGCGCTCATGTGCGCGCGCTGATGAGGCAAAAATCGTGCGCAGTAGGATTGCGCAATGCAAAACTAGGGAATCACCTTAAAACAAAAACAAAAACTAACAAAGGTTGTTTTTTCTTTCTGGTCAAAAAGTGTTAACAATTCTTAGACTCATGCACACTTTTACCGCATTGTACATTGTACATTTTAGATGAAAAAGAATTCGCAAACTGGAAGCAATTAATTTTTTGGCGGTCCAATAATTCTGAGTGAAAAAGTTTCTTGATTATTGGTAACTACAACACGGCTTCTGACGGCACGATTGAGAGGTTCGCAAGTTGTTATGGGATATGCTAGGGGTATGTAGGCTTTGGGCAGGAGATTTAGGTCATTCTAGGTCCGTCAGTCGTCATGTTCGTTCGATTTTCTTCTTTTATAACTTTTGTGTGAGAAAGTATATTTTATACTGTATATATTGTATGTTGGTTAGTTGTACCCTTTACTTGGAGTCTGGCCCTGCTGCATTAAATGACAAATACGTTTCCATATATTTTTTGGCCACATCGAAAGGTTTTTAGTGGTTTCTCGTATCTGGCGTAGCACTGGTTATATTTCCTAGAAACAACAGCTGCAATTTCCAAAGTTATTTGATACATTACGATACATCGTATATCTGATCCCTGACTGACGCATCCTAAATAAACTTACACATTGAATGTCTCGTGTTATTGTAGTCCTGCATAATCTCAGAACCATGTCATTGACTTCAATGACGCATTTAATATTGAGAAAGGCAATTATCGCATTACAAAGTTTTTTGGAACTTTGTTCACCATGACGACCCCCGATCCCAATGAGCACTAACACCATCAGGGCACCCACGCAGCATTCTTTTCAGCAAAATAAGTTTGTTTCCATCGTTTTATTTCATGCTATTCTTTCAGTATCACACCATATTTTCACATTTATATGTCCCCCATTGAAGACTGCGGTTTAGGCTTGAGTCGAAAGGCTTGTGCTGTAGAAATTCCTTATAAATTTATTCGTAGTCAAAGAACGTCTTCAACTGAAGGGTTCTTTTTTCTTACTGTTCGCTTTGGAACGGCCGGTACATGACTAGTGCCGGTCTGTCTGGATCATCCGACAGGACGAAAAATTATCAAAATGCAGTGGGCATCAATGAGTCAATTAACCTCGCAAAAAAGGAGGAAATCAAGTAAATCTCCCATGCGGCGTAACATTCATGGCTAAAATGCAGACAGAATTTCATTTTAAAGTGAAGCAAAACTCTCACAACTGGGTACTTTAATACCCATGACAGTTAAGTTCCTAAGCCCACAACGGCGCCACAATAGTTGGAACTGATGTAGCTCAGCTGTTTGATGACTTGTTCAGCTTTTCATCTGGAAACGCTATGCAACTGTAAAAAACTTGACATAACTGAAGAATGTAAGAGGAAAGATTATCTCCGAAAATTTCCATTCTCCGCTGAGTTGTGTCCATACTGAAGCATACTAACGTCCTGTATATATTCAAAGCTCAGTTTTCTTTTGGCTTGTAAGTTCCCTTCTGAAGGAAAGAAAGCACCTTCGTTCACTGGAAGGAATTGGATCGCAAATTTACCACACTTTGGCTGGAACAAGGAAGCAGCGAGGATTTCATGACTGTAGCTTTTCTTGGAAACCTCGGTAAAGGCTAAGTTGATCCTGCTGATCGACGTGATATAAGTAGAGTCTGGTTTGCGGGGTTGACACCCTTCTGGGATCGGTTCCGGCGGAAAAACGCTCTCATCAGTTTTAAAACTGGGCCGTTGTTCAACAGCACAGGTTGAATCGTTGAGAGTCTCTTTTGTTGCCTTGTTCCCTTCCTTGTTAAGTAGTTCCCCAGTACATTTTGTTGATTCAGCGTTTAAACTAAAAACACCCAAGTTAATTTCACTAAGTCTCCTCAGCCAATCACGGGAAGACTTGTCTTTCTTCCAAAATAGTTTGTGGACGCGAAGAATTTGTGGTCGGCGAGTAAGAGAATTGTGGTCGATTTTGTCTTCGAGCCAGCAGACACCTTCTGCCATGTTTGGCAATGCTGATAGTTATGCCATTACGTGTATTAAAGATTCTCTTTTCGATCCTTGAGGTCTTATTTGTTGTGACAAAATTGGTCGTGCAATATCGAACAATAGCCTTCTGTAATGGAAAGAGCAGAAAGTGATCAGAGAAAAGCTGCAATATTAAACCTGTTCCGGTGTAGTGGGTATAAACATGTATGCATTAATGTAAGGTTACACAGATACGTCTGTAGAAAAAATTGTTTTAACACCACCCAGCTAGGTGGAAAATGTTGAGTTCTTTGAATATTCACTATGCTACTGTTTGTTGGCTTTTACAGTACTTTTTTAGCAGAAAAGTTCCTCAGCTTTGCTTGAGATCACTAGATTGAAAACACATTGAACAGTACATTTATAAGTTAACCAATCATTTTAACTATACAGTTTGGGTACCTAATCCGTAGAGTCTTGTTGAGTTACATGTTTTTCATATGATGTTGTTCCTTTTTACTTTTTCTTTCCTACTTTCCTGCCCGAATTTTATCCTGGCTCACATAAAAGACGGTTAAGAGGTGAAGTGACAAACTAAACCGACGATATAATCTTGCCACGCAGTAAATCACAACTGATACCCGTAAAAGAACAGATCTATATTCTTACAATTCAACAATAATACAAGATCCCACGTACTGTGGGATGCAGGCAGATCATAACACGATTACAATATCTGAACAAGAACCAAAAGGATTCTGTCATAGCTATGAACTATTAATTTGATATAAGCTAAATAAAGAGCAACAACAACTCATCTGATATGAAAGAAAATTTTCGTACTTACAATTATTTTCTGCTTCACTCAAGCTCAAGAAAATTGTAGAATAATTGCTAACGTGTAGTCTTCATTCGCTGCTAGCGCACACGACGTAGTTTATTCTTGTTTATGGCACTGCACTCGACTTTATTGTGCTGTGAAATTATATAGCATACAGCTTGATATATAGTTGTATCTTATATTGTAGTTACCAACACATTTTAATTAGCTTATAAACTTTTACAATAGCGATAAAGACAAAAGCATATTGCTTCTGACCGGTTACCCCCAGCCAAGTAGAAACTTATGTAATAATATTATGAATATATTTGCTGCATACTCAGTGAGATTTTTGCACTAAAAAATGGAGAGAAACAATGCAGGTTTGAATTTGTATGATTTGTTATGACTAAAACTCTGACTTCGCTGAAAATATCAGTTTCTAAGTAACTGGCTAATGAGCGTCGCAAATTGACTCCTTTTTTTCTTTTTATGAGATTTTCAGGAAGGGAAACTCATTCAGAAATGTTGTCATGTCTAATGTGAACAATGCCGGTAGCTCTTTTATTTTCAAGTACAGCGATGTTTGTCTTTGTTCAAGGCTGAAAGGGGAGTCTGCAAATTACTCCTGAATTGAGCTGATCCTGAATTGAACTACAAGCAAGGTAGATTGTTAGTTAATATCAAATCACTTTCTAGACATCTTTGCTCAAGCCAGTTCAGTCTGTGTTTGTTTTTTCATTTTTTCTACTGAGGTATATTTACGACCTGACCACTAGTCGAGTGCTAATCAAACAATAAACAAACATTGCGGTCATTCGGCGTTTAACTGAAAGCCAATACTGGACCTCGATAAGCGTGCACGTAAGTGTGTTTGTTTACTGGAGAAAGGCAATACTCGTAATTACTGATTCCTTTTGGCAGCGTCAGCATTAGAATGCAAGTAAGGCAACACAGCAGCAGGTCTGATACTGACAAGTGTAATTTTGAGGAGTCTCAGTGAGAGATATCACATTTTTTGTCCACTAGAGCAATCAAGGTCCCGTAAGACATCAAAAAAGTAACACCACCCTTGAAAGACAGCCAAACGGCAAATATCTTCCGTTAGTTTATACCACACAAGTGAATAGTACTTTTCGCGTGGGGAAATTCTTTCAGTGAACGACGAGGCTGTACCAAAAAACAAAAAAATGGCAGCAAAGTTTGATGTACTCAGTACTTAATGGTAAGTTATTTATCTCTCCAACCTTATATCCTAAGGGAAAAATCGCAATACAATGGCTTGTTTACGAAACTGTCGAGCACTAAAATTACAATGTAAACAATGAAACATCTAATTACAGCAGTGGTTTCAACAACAAGAGGAATTTACTCAACCATTGAGGAAATGACATCGCAGCAACTAAGAACTTAACAAGTGTCTGCAAAAAATTTATTTGTCGGCAAGGCCGCCAGACGGAACTATTTACAATGAAAAACTCGCTTACCGCTATTCGGGCGTGCATCACATGGCGCGCGAATTTTTTTTCCGACCATTTGACGGTATATTGTAACAAATAAAGTTACTCTTTGGTCCGCTAGTTATTCAGCTTGTGTGGTATATACAGTGTCGGTGAAAGTGGTGGATATTTACCTCCACTTCGGTGAATAATTGTTAATTATTGTCGTTAGTCTCTCACTTACGCTTTTTTTTCGCGTCTGCTTTTCTTCCTTTACTCCCAACGTTTTTTAGTTCATTCTTCTGCGTGGCACTAAATCCTATTTCCCCTGATCTTATAGCGCAGTTTTGAGACAGTCAGACGAATACCAAGGAAGAGAAGCAAAAGACAATTATAAATTATTTGGCAGCTAGACAGCCTTACGTAACTGAACAGGCAAGGCATCGAGAAAAAAAAAAGTTACTCGCCAAAAATTGATTCTGAATAATATAACAAACTTTTATTTGAAAGGTGTCAAATTTCCGACTTGCAATGGTAGCTTCTACCTTCAAACCGAGGCATTATCGCTTCAACTCGATCATTGGTACTGATACCAGCAGTCTGCAGGCGTCCGTCACACAACAGTTCTTTCGAAAGATCGCGTTGCCTGGCGACGCAAATTGAATTGTTATCAGACTTTTCACATGCATATTAAAAAAAATAGGCAGTCGTTGACTACATGTGCCTAGTGATATGAAAACTAGTATCATGCGCATTGACTACATGATACAACAATCTAGGTCATAATTCTGGATTTTGTTGACCGGAGAAGTTATATATCCCTGCGAAGTCAGCGAATCAGATTACATTGTTTGCATAGGGTGCGTTTGGCGTGATGGTAATCAGATATTTTTATTTACTCAGAGGCAAAAACTATTCGAAAAAGGTCATTTCGACGACAGCTGAGTTACATCTTGCCTAAATCAAAACAAAGAAAACTTACCAACGTCAATAAGCACATGGAGCGATCGTAGCAAAAAGTTGCCATCTACGCCATGTCTTCTCGGGATACGAAAATCAAACGAACACACCTCGAAAGTGGTCTCGAGTTGTTGGCGAAAGAATACGAGAGAAACACGAGTTACGGACACACATATATGCACGATAACATGGTGCCTTGAACTCTACGAGCACTAGGCACAAAATCCCGAGTTACGCACACAACCGTAAGCACGATGGCATGGTGCCTTGAGCTCTATGAGCAAAAGGCCTCTATGAAGTGAAGGGGGACACTTCATGGTATATTACACGTCGCCAAAAAAAAACCTTAAAGGGAGGACACTTCATGACATAATACACGAATAGCATGTGTTACGGACGCATACGTATGCACGATAACATAGTGCCTTGAGCTCTACGAGCACTAGGCACAATGATATTGACAACAGGAGAAGGTAAATTCTATTTCACTTCAATGAAAAAGTCTGGCCCACTTATACCGGTACCGTAGATTGATAGCCGTTATGTTGATCCTCGGACGTACAAGGGGATGAGATACAGTAGCAGAGAGAGAATGAGCCCGATTAAGTAAAGGTGTTTCACTTTAATTTAGGATGCTAAGATTTTCATTTAAGACACATTTTGAAAAAAACTGTGTGTCAATTGCTTTTGACCTGGCTATGGCAACCTTGTTTTAATTTTACCCAAAACTGCAAAAGACCGATTTCCTAGGGCAGTGGTCCGGTTTATGAAACTCGACAAAGTTCTTTGTTTTATGTCTTTGTTCGCCTTTTTGGCCTTGACGGTGCACAAAATACAATAGTTGTTTACTCCGTTCTGAGAAACTATATAACCAATAGAAACTTGTTGGTTACGTAATTCATGCATAGTGTATGAGGGCAAAACAAAAGATTGTGCACTGCCGTGGACATTCCAACATAAATCTCGCTTTGATGTTTGCCGGGCTTCATTACTATGGTTCGTTCCAGAGATATTCCTGTTGCATATGCTCATATGCAACATGGAATAAATAAAAAAACTGCTTTGTGCGTTGTTAGGTTATATCAGGTATGGATCCGGTATAAGCTATGTATAAGGCAACACGAAACTTCGATCGACTTTGTCGTACGAAACTCAAAGAAACTCAAAGAAAACTCAAAGAACTGGTGCTCGTGAATTTGAACCATTAACACAGTAGTGAATAGGCGGTTATGACAAAGAAAATTTAATATTTTATCGTCACCTTTACATAATCTAAAAGTAATTTACGTAATACATATACAATTATGTAATACTTGCAGATGGCTTCACTGAATACATTTTTTTTAAATGGCCCGAGCTCAAGGAACTGTCTGATGAACAGGATTTTGTCGTCAAGTCGAACAGTATCTCCGCTAATTATAACATCTAACCTCTATATCAGTGTCACAGATGAATTATCACTGTAACGCCAATTGGATTATGCCTTAAGCATGCTTTAAGCAAGACGTATTCGTTGGCATGACTCCATTTATCAAACCGATGTATGTAGAATCAGGTTTACGAGTAGAAATTTCCTCTTCCATTAGTGAAGTTGTAGGTAGTGACTGATGGAGGCTAAAACCTTCATTTGCTTGCTTGAAGCCTTCTAAAGGACATCGTTCTACAAATGTGCTGAGGCTCCCTGCACTATGGCTTCTTTTAATCAAGTGTTTTCGTCTCGGTTCACTTACTTGAACGTTCATGGTATCGATTAGATTTATTCCAGGTTTAACCGCAAATACAGACATTTTTATGGAACTCATTCGCCTCAGCCATTCTTGGGAGATATTGCCATCTGTCCAAGGCACCTTTTGAATTCGAGGAATTGCAGGTTTAGCAGCCATTACTTCAACATTTGTTTCATTTTCTTCCGATATACATGGCAGTGGATTAAAACACTTTGCCATCGTTCTCAACAGCACTGGCTGAAAAGTCTGTAAAGAAGTGAAAAGTGAAGCTCGCAGTTCTAAACACCTGTAAATCGGAGTGGTCAACTATCTACAAAATAAAACAAGCATTGTTTCATTACACTTAGCGGGAAGGCGCTTGATACTCCCACATTAATACATTTTCGAACTTCATACCAATTTCTGACTAATCTCAGTGAGTCGAGGGCAGCAGTAATCAAGCAAACACAGAGAAAAACCGACGAAAATCGACTCATCGGATGAATGGCCTTTGCAATGCAATTACATCAGTAACGAGGTTCACGAGGTAAACGCCACAAACATTCACAACACCTCACTTGTGTTTGTACCTGGTCTAACCAATAATTGGATGTGAGGTAAAACAAGGCAATTACGTACAAAGCTTATAGGATTATTTTAGATTTGTTCTGCTTTCCGTTACCAGTAATGGACGACCCTTTGATCGCTTAAGCTTAGTGAATTAGCGATTGAACTGTTCTTTGCGCTTTTTGTATTAACGTTATTAATTTGAATACCAGCGCATTCTAATCCATTTTCACGGAAATATAGTATCATTGATTGTTTGTCATTTTTGTACAGCCAATATGCTTTTGCAATACATGAACATTTGCTTGAAATCTTTCTGGGCAAAACGCCTGCGAAAACATGAGTGATATGCACAGAATAACTTGTACAACACACAACCTTGCACATAAACAGATATAACGAATGGTTCTGCTTTCCGCGTTGAGGTCAGTATCAAGTTGTTGTTTTGCTGCATAAATCAGCAAGATCGCTTGTGTTACGAGGCACGCGTGCAGCAAATCTTGTTAAATATGCAGTAAGAGCAGAAAAAAAAACGGTCTTAAACTTAAACAGATATAACTTGGCCGATAACAATAAACCAATCAAAAGAAGTAACGTATATACTGTCCATTGTAAAGGTTGGTGCTTTTCAATTCAGTGCTTTACCCCCTTCTGGCGATAAGTTTCAAAGCACACCCGTTGCTATCGATTGACTGTTTGTACCTTTGTTTTGCTTCTTTTGTACTCGTGTAATTTTAGTTTATGAACTTACCAGCACATACCAGTGGTACTACAGGATGTCTCAGCGAGCGCCATTCCCTGTACCTGGTATAAAAGAACTCGTATGCTTGTTATTGAAATGCTCCGATAACTAAAAGTGCAATATAATTAACGCTCACATCAATAGCAAACGATATTTTTCAGATGAAAGTAATGACAAAAGAAACAATATGATCCAACCGCACTTGTGTACTGGACTTCATTGTAGAAATACAATGGCCACACAGAAACTCGCACAGACAGCTAGGAGTCAAACGAAGAAAACAAACTAACTTGGACTGAATTGCATTTCTTAAGTCATCTTAACCCATATATATTTTGTGCGAACATTTTTATATCAGCCTAAAATCAACTTGTGTTCAGCTCGTGCTATTGTGTTCTTCATGAGCACGTTGAAAACATTTTGCATCCTTTATGCAAGGAAAAGATGCCATACAGATTAGCTAAACGGCCGTCAACCTCCGCCATGTAGCAGCAGAGCATAGTTGCTGTATCAAGTGATATAAGTTGGATGTATAATGTTAAGGGTCATGAATTGTTTACGCAACTCTGAGATCAGGACTTGCAGTTTGATCATAGTACAGTAGACAGGCTAAGAAAGTAGGTGTTGCTAAATTGCGGATTGCAGACCGCGTAACCTGCGGAACCTATATTTTGTCAAAAAAGCAGTATTCGAAGAAGAAGTGATTTTTACAATTGGAAATTGAGTATTTTTCTTTATGACAGTAATACAATACTGTATATTTCTGTATATTACTATACATTTGCAATTCGCAGTCTAGTAATTCCCGGTAGATAGTCAACGTAACGACGAGATGTCTGCAATCATCTCATATCCAACGAGCGAAATCTAAGTGTAATAATTATATTATCAGAAACGCCCCCCAAAATAGAATGAAAATAAACAAAATCACCGATACGCTTGCCATGTTTGTGCAGCATGGTATAATGACTCTTATTTTTCAACTCTCATACACTGTGCGAATTCCGATTCTCTGATTGGCTCATTTGTACCACGTGATACTGGGTTGTGACGAAACAACCGCCTTGTCGTCATTATCGTGGTGTAATAGCCGTCGGTGGTGTAAATACAACACACCACTGTTATTATACCATGGCTAGGCTTCGGCCGACTCAAAGTTTGACGATTTTTTTTTTGCAGTGTATTCAAATGTTAATGTACTCATTGCTCGTGAATCATCGGGATTTACCTGTACTTGTTCACTAACAGTGAACTCGAAATTTTCAATACCGCACTCGGCGGCCTCGGGCGGTATTGAAATTTCTCGTTTATTGTTAGTGGAATCGTGCAGGTAAATCCCGATAATTCACTCGCTGAGTGCGTTAACCTGTAATAACCCATGATGGCTAAGCCAATGAAAACTCTTGAATTGTATGTATGTATGTATGTAAATCTTTATTTATTCACGGAAAATCATCAGTTAAGCTAAGTTAAAAACTAAGACTAATTACAACTGCTTTACATGATTGCCGTGTGGGAATCCGATATATCAGCTGCCTTCTTGATATTTCGCTTAAAATGCTCAACGGATGCAGCATTTTTTAAATTTTTGGGCAAGTTATTCCATAGCATGGCCCCGCTGTAAGAGAAGCTTCGTTTCAAATAATTGGTGCTTAGTTTGGACAGGGTCAGCCTTCCCGCAGAGTTTCTTAAGTTGTAAGCAGAGTGACGCTGAGAGAAAAGACTTTGTAGATATTCCGGAGCAAGGTCATTCATGGTTTTATACATCATTAAGGCTTTTTGTTTCTTTCGGCGAAGAGATAGTTTCTCCCAGTTGAGGGTGGAAAGAAGGTGGTTTGAGCTCGCATCAAAGGATGATTTAGTAATAACTCTGGCTGCGCGATTCTGTAATTTTTGGAGCTTATCACTCAAGTAAGCACTCAAACAGTCCCAGACAGGGCTGCAGTAATCAAAATGAGGCATAATTAAGGTGTTATAAATTAGAATTGCAGTTTCTTTGGATATAAACGGCCGCACGCGTTTTAGGGCGCCTATAGCTGAAGAGACTTTCTTGCAAATCTCTTCAACATGTTTACCCCAAGATAGGTGAGCATCTATGGTAAGACCCAAGGATTTGGTATGAACGACTCTCTTGATAATTTGGTCATCAATTCTGATTTCTACATCGTCACATTGGGCAGATAGCCTTTGTCTTGATCCAATAATCATTAGCTCGGTTTTAGCAACATTTAGACTGAGCTTGTTAGCTTTCAGCCAACGGCTAAGGTTATTTAATTCAGGCGTTAGAGCTAGCTTAAGTTCTGTTAACGTTTTAGCAGATAACGTAAGGTTGGCGTCATCGGCAAACATTCTTGGTACGGCGCCCCGCAGGGAGTTGGGAAGATCATTAATGTAAATTAAAAATAGCAAAGGACCTAATATGCTAGCTACCCTGCGGCACGCCGCAACTAAGGGTACGAGCAGATGATAGTTTGCCACTGACATTACATCTTTGGGTTCGGCCACTTAAGTACGACGAGAACCATTTTATGGCCGCCTGATCGACACCCAAATATGACATTTTACGCAAGATGATCTCATGATCAATGGTATCGAATGCCTTAGTAAGGTCAATAAAGACAACGCCATTTAAAAGGCCATTGTCGATGTTTACTGACCAAGCATTTGTTGCCTCAAGCAAAGCCGTGAGCGTACTGTGTAGAGAACGGAACCCTGATTGGCAACCCAGTAGCAATTTATTATCATCTAGATAATGGAAAAGTTGATTATAAACAATTCTTTCGAAAACTTTCGAAATTATAGGGATTACAGATATTGGCCTGTAGTTGTTAGGGTCAGATTTAATGCCCTTTTTAAAAAGTGGAGTCACTTTGGCCGTTTTCCAATAGTTTGGATATATCCCAGTTAGAATAGACTTTGAGAATATTGAGGTAAGAGAGGGTGCGACGATATTAGAAGCCATTTTCAACAGTTTACTCGGAATCATATCAAGACCGGTGGCTTTCTTTTCATCAATTTTCGACAAAATGTTAGAAACAATATCAACACTCGGAATTTGCAGAGAAAACGAATGGTCAGTGGGCTCTAAATAAGACTCAGGATTAGCATCGACAACAGGAATATCTTGTGCTAATATTTGCGCAACATTAGTAAAGTGATCGTTAATAGTTTCCGCAATATCCATAGGGTTACTTGCTATTTTATTATCTACTTTGATCCTACATCCAATGATGTAGTTCTTAATGGTCTATTTTATCATGATCAATTCTGGTAACGGATCCTCGATATTTTTAACTTTAAGTTAGAGGAAAGTCATAAATTCAACCTGACAATACTTCTTGGGCACTTTAAGGGCATAGAAACAAGTCATCATACGTTGGAAGAGCGACAATAAGTCTGCACGTCAAATTCTTATAATTAATTTATTTTTTGATCAAAGCTCAGCAACCGAGCATAGTCGGATCATTTATTAATATACATTAACTCAATTTGATAAAATCTAAATTTCGTCAGATTTCTAGCTGGTTTTACAACATTTGTTTCTCATGTTGTCCATAGCTTCTTGCAGCAAGAAATCTCCAATATATTTACAATTTAAACGTAAGGGATAACACACGGTGGTGGAAGATACGGTAAAACATCCACTCGAGTCCAGGAGGAGGCTTCGTATTTAACAGGTGGTGAATTTTCCACCAAAACACTCGTGTCTATAATATAATAAATTTCAATATTTCACTGCACAAATTATTTGTAAACTGATGAGGGAAAAGAAAACAACAAAAATAACGAACAGACAGAGATGAAAGGCTTGGCACGTGCGAACCCATCGACACGTTTCCTGAAAAATGTTGAGAGAATTTTTTAGTGGCCTGACGACAAGAAAGTTCACCCAGGAAATATAATGATCAAAAAGGTAACAAACACAATAAACCTACCCACACAAAGAAATCATTGGCGTTGACGATGACAGACTATTCAAGTCCTTGATAACAACACCGTCATTCAATTTGATTCATTGAAACGTAGAGGTGATAATATGAAAATTGTGTTAAAATGAATGAAAAACAAAGAATTTTATCTCCTAAATGACCTAAACTCACCCTCTCACTCTCATTTTAGAAGGTCTTAAAACTTCCTGATCGCAAAGTACATGTGGGAGCTAGCATCCTAAACTTGCTATTTGTTGAATATATTCTGAACTGTTGGACATTTGATTATGAGTGCTTCTTTGAGAAGAACAGATGAGATTTCTGGGACCAAACATGTTCGTCTGAATGCACTTCAAATTCTTACAGTTTTTCTCCTTTCTGGAGTTTTTAGTGTGTTTGTGTGCCTCGTCATCATGACTTCTACGCTGTGGTTCGTTCTGCGTGAATCCACTGATCAACGAGATGTAAGTGGAATCTGGTTTGCGCACGTGATCAGTTTTAGAAATAGGGTCGATCCTGACACAAGGACGATGGCGTTCATGATCTTCTTTAACAGCTCTTCGGAGGCGCTCGATCGACGCGCTTTTACACCCTGCAGAGAAATCCTGGTTGGAAACTTCGAATGCAGCTCGCTCATCAACATTGCTGCACTTTACTCCCGGCGTCCTCACGGCGCGATTGGAGCCTTTAGCCCTAGAAGAATCTAACCATGTCAAAGTAGATCTTAGCGTGTTGATTTTGTATAGCCATTCGTCTGAGATTTTGGTATCCATCCAATTTAATGTTTGGACTTGAGGGACGCGTGTATGAGGCAGTGCCGCCGGTTTTTCCATCTCTGCCGTTTCGTCTTCCTCTATTACTCGAGGTAAAGGGTTCAATCGCTTTATCGACGGATACGAGTTGGAGCGAGGGCGGTTATATTTGACTTTGGGCCAGGCCGCAATGCTGACTTGCTCCACGTAAGCTCTTGACAAGCAGGAGGAACATGTAAAAGACGATGTAGATTTCAGAACATCCTTTTGCCGGCGAAACCTTAAAACCTTCTCTGCCAGGGTATCTCGTCTTAAACACTGTTCTTCGCTGAGGTTCTTGTCACCCGCAATATCGACCAGGAAAAGCTCCATCTCTGAAAAGCAAATAGCATATTAAGTTCTGTACATTACCATTTGCCTCAAAGACTTAAGACTCAATTAACACGTGACTCTAAGAATAGCCACCCTCAAGAGGCCGTTTAAAGAAAAGCCGCTTTCAAGGGGCCGTTTAAAGAAAAGCCGCTTTCAAGGGGCCTTTTAAATCACGCTTAACACCTTAGGCTCGAGGATAACCTCAAAAGTAGATATGGCCTAACAGACAAGAGACAAACTTAATTGACGTTGTGGCCGGTAAAGGACCTTGGTTTCATATTCACCTCGGATTACACCATTCCACAATTGCATTTTGTTTCTACAGGTAGACAAGGAACACATTTCACCTAGTAAGGTAGCCTGGTATGCCAAAAACAGTTGTCTTTCTTTATATATGACTCCAGGGCCTTATCATATTTTGCCAGCACCCATTGAAATCTTCGGTAGTTAATTAGGTAGAGTTTTAGCTAACCTTTTAAAATTATTATATTTTGCGACACATTCTGGTGTTCACCTAAGACTTGAGTCGCGAATAATTATAACCGAGCACTTCTTGACTCAGGCATGTAAAACATATTATAATAAAGCTGCTGAAAGTTCTAAACGTCAATTCTCCTGGCCGAATTTCATAGGCCGTTCTTTACAACAATGTAAATTTTCCAGATCTTGACATTGTCTATAGAGAAAAATTCCTCTATTTATTTCCCATTACGAATCAAAATATCGACGTATAAATTTGAAATTTAATATATTTCGGAGTGATTGCTGACATTATTTGTATTGGTTTGAATAACAAACTAACTCATCTTAACAACATATTTAAGCCCAAAAAGCAAATAAAGGAAATATAAAAAACAACTTCTGGCTTCAGACCAAAAGAAGGCGTTTTTGTTATGCTGGGGAATAACATGCAGGTAAAAACAATGAACATGCAAGTTAAGCTTCATTCACAACCATATCGATGTTTTTCTTTAGATGAATCTTCTTTGTAAAACATACATTTTCTGTGTCTGAAAGTAGTTTCAATTTCTAGGTTAAAACGAAAATCTATCTTTGGCCCTTGCCGGATCAAACAAGATTTACTACCCTTTCAATCACTCCGAAGGGGGTTTGGATGGCAGTAAGCCAAACCGATTACAGTTGAGAGCAAGTACTCGAGCGAAGTCATTCGAACTGAATATCCAAGATGGAGCAGTCTTAAATAATTATTGTACTTTAACCTGATTTACAGTTAAGCAAGGTGGTAGATACGATGAGAGTGGTTTATACGGTTGCCTTAATACAGATTAAGAACATTGCGTAATAACACAGTGGACAAGTATGTTAAAGACCACTCAGGCCGGGCAAGGTAAATCTGAAATATCTCACATTTATCCCTCCAGGATCAAGCCACATCTCCGAGATCAGGTTTTTTGCCTTGCAAATCCTGTTTCTTGCAAGAAATTTTTCATCAGATTAACTTTTACATGAATCTAATATTCGGCGAAACCGGCTTGCAGAACATAAATATACCTGTCATATTGATAAGCTTCCTGTCTAGCCAAAAACCTGTTGGAATATCGCGTGAATAGTGATAAAGCTCTTCTTCTGTCTATGAATCACTTTTCTCTTCTTTTGAACACGCTATAACGAAATGTTCACCCAGATCTCGGCCAAGGATCGCCACAGCTGAAGACCGGCAAAGCGATTGCTGAGATCAAGAAAAACACTCATGTGATTTGCACGCATGAATATTTTATGAAGGCTGTTTAGTCCACTGCCAAGGGCAATATGTCACACTTTGGCAGGCCGCATAATGAAAAGCCGAAATGCAAACAAAAGTAGAAAAGATAAATTATAACTTGTTTAGTCAAACTTGGTATTGAAGGCAAATATCGACCGTGTCTCTTCTCGCAAATTAAACAATGAAATTATCATGAGCATTTTTTACATTTAATATAACATAGCGTAAATTTCTCTTTTTTTATCCTGGCTTTAGAGTTATTTTCTCTATTTTGCCTGAATACGGAAGTTGTGATCTTATGGAAGCTCAGTCTCCGTTGCCAAGACACTGGAATGAAAATGTTTAATTTCTCTCGAAACTTTTCAGGGAACTACAGTGCAATATTCCTTCTCGAAAGCGAATATACCGGTATTGAAAACGAGAACTTCGAGTTGATAATTTTATTCCATTTCGTCGACCAAAACATTTGCTATATGAAATGAGAATACATTTTGACAAAAGTAGTCGACCACTAGGCGACCATTTAAATTCCAGATTAGTATAAATTGTGCTGTTTTGCACACACACAGGTTCATAATATACGTGTCGACTACATTAATTCGTTAAAACCGTGTTCTCTACAATCTCGTGGCAAAATGAAGGAAAGTGTCAGGGACATGACATAATTAAGTTAACGATTTTCAACACGGCATGTGTCGAAATTTCCATCTACCCGCTTACACTTACTAGCAGAAATTCCTAAATTGCTTAACGTATTTTCACGTAGAAGACTTGCTGCGATTTTAAGAGACTTTCTTGCTACGATAGATAAACAGTTTCAAAGACCTAAGAGACTTTGAATAAAACAAAAGGCAAAAAAAATATCTAGGTTTTAAAGGTAAGTCACGCGACAGTTACTTATGCTCGCCCTGCACGCAAATACGGCTTAACTTGCGATGGCTGCTGAGATAACTGCTCTTCATTGTAATATAGATTGGAAAGTCTATCGAGACTTGAGAACTGTATTTACCTGCAAATATATCTTCCACGTCTTTCTCTACGGCTTTCATGTCGACTTGCTGTGATTCGCTCAGGAGCAGCGATCCGATAACAACTGAGCTGAACACTCCGCGGCAACTGTTTTCAATTTGAGATGTTGCCGATAGTCAGTTTTTTGACATCGAAAACAATCGCCAGTGACACGTGTCTATTGAAATAACCCCACCACTGGGCGAGAAGATTCCGCAGTCAGGAGAGCAAAGTCCTTGTCAGCTTCGAGTAACTTCTACTCCGCGGCAAAATTTATTTCTGTCAAACAACCGTAAAATCCGTGTTTAAATCCACAATCGCGGAACAGATCCGGAAGCTATGCCGAGAGTGACTCCCCCAATGAAACGATATTTTCGTTCTGTTTGTTTTGGAAACATCCAGCGGCTCACGGAATTTAAAAATACATGTTTTAAGTACCTTGACATTAATGCGCTCAACAAAATCTCCATTATTTTTTGATATTTTCTTTCCAGAAATATGAGCAAAGTAAAATAAGTAATAAAATAATGAAGGTGCTCGTAATGACACTTAATTTTTCTCTTTTGTACTTGCTTTCTGTCAGATGTTAAAAATATATATGTTAATTTCGGCCCACGCCTGATTGCGTTTTGCGATAAATGAATTTGTATTTAGAATTTCGAGTGAATTTCCAAAACTCGCAGTCAGCGGGATATGATAAAAGATCACGTACAAGTCAGTTTAAAAGAAAAATGACAGCATTTAGCAGATCTTTGAAGGAAAAATGTTGAACAGCACTTCAAAAACCTGTTATAAGCAAAAATTTTGGGTTAGCAGTAACAAATTATAGTGAGGCATAAGGCTCAAAAAATTGCAAAATATATTGCAATCCCTGTGTAGCTGTGAAAAAATACGACTTTGGTTTCTCAGTTACCTCAGATTTATATCTAATAGTTCAACCCTGTAGTTCTTCTTTCTAACAGTTCTCAATTAGTTTAAAAAGCTTTCTCAAAGTCTTCAAGTCTTCAAGTGCGGCTGAGAGAAAATCATGAAATATATACATGCAATGGATATACACAAAATATTTTATAGCTAAAACGTAGCAAGTTATCACCAATCAAAAATAATATATATATTTTTACGTTTCTTTTCTTCTCGTAAGAATGCGAAAAATGTGCACGAATTGTATGACATGCTACGTGACTCATTTCCGCGCCAATCCCTGTCAACAAAATTATATTATGAATTGTTTGCCTGCCTCATCGTGGAATAACAAGAATCGGAGAATCAAAAGCACGTATTTCATATTCAGGTGTGAAACTGGCTGAGAGTTCTGTCCTTGTTGAGAATTCGTCAAACCAACCTCGAGGAACGTGATAAATGCACTATCGGTATCACCTGAATTCAACGTAAACATAACTAAAGGCCAAGGGATCAAATTTCGCACACACGCTCGCAGACATTTCACATAGTTTGAAGCATAATTCCACCCATCTTCAAATTTCAAGTGCAAAAATTATCACCCGACGTGGTTGTTTTCAAAATTTTTGATTTCATGAGGGGTGATGCTTTTCGTTGAAGCAATTTCGTGAGAGTCCATGTTAAACGTTTGAGCGAAAGAATCTTCGTTATATATATTCCTGCGAAAGCTAAGAGTAACTTAATTCATATGTTATTAAATACCAGATTTTACTTCTGAAAAATGTATATTTTATTCCAGTAAGTAGTGGAAAACATGCTGTTAAGAATGTTAGGCAGTAAACGTCATATGACTACAATTCTCCGGTAACTTAAATTGATGCGTTTTCCTGTTGTCACATGCTAGTCTATAATGGACAAACACGACTGCAGGCAAGTCTTTCATGGGCTCATTTCCTAATTTTGACAGATGGGCTGAGAGCTATCACGTACTATATTGCTGTTTCGTGGAGAACAATAACCTCAAAAAAATAATAATAATAATTTAAAAATGAAACTTGAGCACCGGAGGATAAAAAAAACTCGAAATAACGCGATGATTATTACTAAATAAAATCCCTTAGGTGCATTCACTCTGGCAATGAAGAACAAACAAAACTAAATAAACCTGAAAAAAAAGTCGGAAAAACATGCAGGTCTCATACAAAGTATATTACAAACCCTTGAACACAAGTGTACTTGTTGATGTGTTTTCCTGTTGTCACATGCTACTAGTCTATAATGGACAAACACGACTGCAGGCAAGAATACAGCCAGACCAAGTTCAAGTATGCTGTCCTGAGTGCAGCGAATGCGTGGGTCGATCAATTTTCTTTTATTTCAGGTAAATTTGCAGGGCTAATTAACGTTCAAGAACAAAATCAATAGTCAAGAGATTTACGTGTGCCATCGATAATAATCAAGCGTACCATCAAGTACGAGCAAATCTCCACGACCCTTTGCTCCTTTGCTCCATCATGCACATAAACTATCATTTTAATTAAGCGGCTTGCTTCCACTTGCCAACCGCGTGAAATGTTATTTTAGAAATGCAACTGTTTAGCTCCTGAGGGGCCAAGAAAAGTCCTCTAGCTTACAATTTACAAGATTAAGCAGGTTCGAAATGATTGTTAGAGTAGATCTGCGTGTCAGTTCTTAATCAAAAAAAAAACCGGGAGAAAAGAATTCGGTTTTGTAGCAGCACTGAGGGAACCTTTGTGCGGTTTAAAATTCTCACATCATTGACTTGTTTTGCCCTCCTGGCTTAATCAGTGAAGTAAATAATTTCCTGGGTTGAACTTGTGAAGAATGGGTATATTTTCTCAGGTTTTCATTCCTGTCAAATACACGATAGACGAGGCATTTGTAAGGTATTCCCGAAGTTTTACAATCAAAAACCTCCGTTTACATAACCATTACATGTATGTGATTTCGGGCGAAATGCACCGTTCTATCAAGATTGAACGTAGTTTTAAAATTCGTGGCTTTCTATAGTATTTTTAAAAGTAAGAGGCATTGTGAACTGAAAAAGATATGATTATTTTGATTGGCCTGAAGAGAAACAGGTAAAAGATAATTGTCCACGATTCTAAATAGTTTAATAAATAAAAAACCTAATTGCTCATTGCTAAATTAGCTAAGAAAGGGTAAGAAAGTTATGTCCCGTATGCATGCAAGCCTTAATATTCTCACTAGCTGAAGAAGATCTCTCTGAATTATCATTTTAGATATGGCTATTCAAGCAGAGTGGTACTGGATGAAAAAGCAGGCGTTAAACCGCTTGGGCCGGCAGTCCACTTGGTTACTGTACAAAGCCCTCCCCTCAATAAATAAGCTATTAATTTCTAGACTCACTTGGGTGCTCTAAACATAACTTGTACATCCTTCATAATCCGACCTTTTGTGGAACTAACAAAAGTTTTCCTTGCAACACTTACAGCCTTATGACTAGAGCATGCTAAAGAAACTTCCTGCCGCAAATTGTTTAGATTGATTGGTTGATGATGGTGTTTATGGTTAAAAGAGGTAATAATCTCCAGTGTGTTGTTATTTTTGTATTTTTTGATCTATTATTCTGGGGATTTTTTTAATGTGCTTCTCTGTTATCTGAATTATCTAGATGCTTCAACACCTTCAACTTACCTTCAAAGACGTTTTTATATGCAGGTTTCGTCCAAAACTGTCCAAAAGTCCAAGAGTTACCAGAAGCTATTGTTTTTGGAGTTGAGAGAATTAACAGTGGAAAATAGACTGTGCAACACTATACGCCGGGGGGTACTACGTGACTAAGTCATGTCATCAATTCATTACTTTCGTGTCTCATCAACTCCAAGCACGCTTTTAAAGTATTTCTTACAGCAAAGGGTGTCGATACAGGCAATTTTAGCGGTATGTAAGATGTCCACACTGGGCCGGAGAAATTTGAAAAACACATCTCTACTTCTACGGTACCCCCCGTTCCCCCCCAGCCCCCCCAGTCCCCCCCCCCCACTCCAGGGCCATCACGAAAAGCGAAGTTCTTCGAAAACGCTTCTCAAACCAGAGAATTTGAAAACGTCGGATTTCCGTTTTAGTTCTTGTGCACGGAAAACATTTGAAAACGGAGCTGTTCGAAAAAGATGGCGTTGCGATAATCATGTGGTTTCCTTTTCACACGTTTTCTTCAAACACAAATCTAAAATATAGCCGGTGATCCCTTTTTTTGATATTTTCTCTTTTTTCGGATTTTTCTCCGCATCAGATGGAGCTGCGAGAGATCCACCGAAGCGGTGAACACGAGTCGCGAAAAGAAGAAAAATCAAGAAGAGCCTCTTGGACCACGGGTTAGTGATAGTTGGGTTTTTAAATTCCCCCGGCGAAGAGAAGAAGAGCATAAGTATTCTGTCGCCAGGAAAATCTTTGACAGTTTGCGGCATCACCGATTAAAATCATTTTTTTTTGTGTGTGTGTAGCTAAAGGACAACTTGTGAACGTAGGCATTGTTCATAAGCGAGTAAAGGGAAAAGATAAAACAATTTTGCGTTTATTTAGTCTGGCTTTAGGCGGCATCAACAAATGCCAATGGTTATATTTTATTTTTAGTCTCTCTTACTAAAATTCGAGATTAGTTTTATATTATGAGTTTGCAAATTCATTTTGAAAAGCTCGATATAAATATATATTTTTTCTGGAAGCGTTGACTTATGTCTCTAGCAATTAGGTCCAGGTGATACCATCTGAATAAAACTATCACGAACAACCTAAATCGAAAAGCGCTTTAAGTTATTGCGACTAATTTTTTTTTTTTGTTGTTTTTGTTTTTAAAAAAAGACTTGAATATAACTTATAACTGGAAGCGCCATAATTAAGTTGTAGAAGTAGTGATATGAACGGCTTCACAGTAGGGCGGCACCTTCAATCAGAAGACTTGAAAGTTTTGACACAATTTTAATTTGGCATGCCGCATTATTGGAATTGCCTCTGAGTTTTTTTGAGACTCTATTGCTCAACTGTATTAACTACTTTCAAAAGTTGCTGAAGGGAACAGTAATGAAATAGGGAAATGTAACATGTCATAACGAAAAATTTCTGTCATACATGAAGCAGTGCTTGGACTGAATTTATCCAAGATCCCCAAGACATTATGTACTAGAGCCTCGGTCAATCCAGTTACTATTAGCAAGCGCTTATCTGAACGGCGGATCTCGACAGCATATACTTGATGATCAGACACTCTTAACAGAGCTTTGTTACAAGATATAAACTTCCGTAAGTTAGGGTAAGTTAGTTTTTCCCTTTCTATCTAGTCTGCTGTTTTTATAAGTCTATTCGGCTTTTACAGGCCGCGGTGGGAATGATAAGAAGACACCTGAAAGCCTAGCAGACCCATAGCTATAATGGAATCTGATTTTAATTTACGATAGGTGGATTTATCATAAAATCTTATATTTAAAACTAGCCGGAAGGAAGGGGAAGGGGCAGAATACCTAAAAAGCAGCGGTTATCACCCCGGGTACGTTTAGCAACGGGATCTCGGAAAAGTCTGGACCATTTGAAGGGAGGTGGGGGAAGGGGGGGGCCCCCCAATTTGCCATAGGCATGAATTTTTTGCTAACCCTTTTATGCACTAGGTTTTTTCAAGAGATTATCAAAGAAAAGGAGTGAATCTCCCATATAGGTCCCCTAACCAAGGTAATCCCTCTTAAGTTATCTTTAGACACGGTGCCCAGATCCTCCGTGGATGTTACTCGCGCGATGCGTGGACAGCCGAGGCGACTTCCACGAAACTACCTGAGACGACATGGCGGGAACATCATTGTATATGTTTTGATTTCATTTCATAGCAGAGATGTTTTCTGCGTTCTAAGCCGTCTCTTTGTTCGACCGGGCTTTCGTTTGTTTTGTGCTCGTTTGACGGTTCATCATTTGGCCGTTTATTCGGTTTTTAGGAGTTTAATTAAGCAAACTTTAACGGCAACGGCAACGAGTACAATGGCTGTGTAAGAGTCCGTTATAACTCTTTGTTCATTTCTTTGCCGTTGTTTACAAAATGTCCCAAAACAACGTGAAATAGCCACATATTCTGCATATTCGAGAGAACGTGAACTATACGACAAATTTTGATGCTGTTTGGGATATGTCTGACAGTATAGACAAACTGAAAGAATTTTTGTTACATGGGCAGCGAGCGCCTGCCAACAATTTCGACTATCATGTTTGTTTGCCGAACAAATGGCGGGTCTAAAACACAGGTCACGGGTCATTGTTTGCCAATACTGGAACAACCTTAAACCTTACTAAATACTAATCTTAAGCCTAAACATTGCCTTAGTATAGTATTTATGCGTAAAACGTTGTCTTAGTGTAGTACTTAGGGCTAAGGTTAGTATTAGGAAGGGAAAGGGTTGTTCTAGTATTGGTAAACAATGACCCGTGACCCGTGTTTTAGATCCGCCATTTGTTTGCTTTGCTCTCGTTTGTCGAAACAATTCTCTGCCGTTCATTCCATTATTGTTTGTACAGGGGACATCCGTGTCTTAATTAAAGTCCTATTAAAGTAAAACATACAGAGAGCCGAAGCTCCCTTGCTAGTGATCAAAATATCAAAAACGAAATGCCCACAGCGTTGAAGTTTCCCTTTACTTTGGAACGTAATGACATAAATTAACAAACCCTCCACGACAACATTCACGCAACTCGCGAGTAATATCCGCGGAAGAACTAGGTACAATGTCTAAAAATAACTTAAGAGGGATTACCTTGGTTAGAGGGCTTATATGGGGGATTCACTCTCTTACCTTGATAAATCTCTTGGTTTTTTTGTTTCATGTGTTTATGAGTGATATTTTATGTTTTTTTTTTCGCATAACATGATCTCTTTTTGGCTCACTGAACGTGCGTGAATTTGTTCTAGGCAGTGGTCGTGAGCATGAAGCCTTTTCTGGGAACAACTGAAAACTTACAGCAAAAGCAGAATTGAATTGCGAGATCTACAAATCTTGAACAAAATGCTGGAAAAATCAAGTCCGTTTTTGTCATCGGAGCAGCCCTGTGAGCCGAAAAGCTCGGGCGTTGCCTTGAAAATTACAGGAGTTTCGAAAAATTTGTGGCTGCGGTCAACCTAGAGGCCATTTGATTCAAGTTTTGAATGCAAGGAGCGTAAATGACGGTGGAGATTTTTGTCTTCTGTGGTTGGTGATTATCAAATCAGCTTGATATAGTGTCGGAGAACATTTTAGCTGCGATGCTGTTGACCGTGAGCTGTGGTTAGCTATACTTAGCTCGCTGCTGTGCCCTGAAACGGACAGGAACATACGCATCGGAAAGCAAGGTTAAGTCTTATGTATTTTATTTTACCGATTTTAAGAAGTGATGTTTCATTCCTGACATCAATCAGTGTGTCAACAGTTGTTCTGACTCTGGCGAAAGTTGAATTTTTTCTGATAAATTAATCTCAGAAACATTTTGTTTATTGGGTTTGTTGAATTCGAGATAAAGCAATGGTTCTCGGCTTACCAAGCCCAAGTTTGAGGCTGCTAGAAAGTTATTTCTGTATCATAAAAGAAAAGGCTTTATCTTTCGTTTTCTGGCTTCTCGAATCTATTTAATGCCTTGGCAAGACTTCTTTTGTAGCTTATCTTTAGCCCAGTCACGTGAAATATTATCCTAATTCTCAAAACTTTCCGCCATTTTAAAACGGCTGAGGGAAAAACTTTGTAATGATGACGTCAATCGTGCATCTGTCCTCTAATAGATCATAGGCGAGAACCAATCAAAATGCGAGGATAACTTGGGTTATTATATAAAGTCAAATGGTCTATCCCTATTGGGACCCCGAGTACTGGGTTAGGTTTAACCAATCTCTCAGTTACTGCAAAGGTAACTTTTCCTCACTGAAAACTGAAACACTTATGATACAATGTTTATTTGTACGAATTTGCAGTTATATCAGTTTTGAGAGTATATAGTGACGAAGAACAATTGCTTCTTATGGTAAACAATACGATCTGGTTGTAGGTTTCATTTCGTGATCGATGCATGAAGTTTTAATTGTTGCCGCAGACTAGAGATTGTGCGGGCGCAGTTTTTGCCATGTGCTTATGAGTTGAGTTTTCCGCCATGTTTTTGTTCCCGCCATCGTGGAGAACAGCATAATAACTTCGAATCGTTCAGATACGCAGAGATTCGATGTTTGTAAGATGTTTTTTACGAAGTAAATGTTTGTCTGGATGAATACGAGTTATTCTGCTCGGCCAAGAGTAGCTGGCCACTACACTGGTTGTCAACGTTCTTTAAAATGATATTCAATTTTTTTTATTTTTGCTATTACATTAGTTGAAAGGGAGAGCTGATCGCTCGATCATTTCGATCTAAAACTCAACGGATTTTTTTTTTAAGAAAAATGGTTGCACTAGTTCTGTGCTCGTCTGGCTGTTCATTATTTGGCCGGTTTTAGGGAGTTTAATTAAGGAGCTTAAGAAAACCACGACGGCAACGGCAGCGGCAACGTCGCTAAACAAAAGGTTTAATGAGGAGGACAATGGCTGTGCACGTGCGTTATAATTCTTGGTACATTTCTTTGCCGTCCTCTGCAAAACAACAACGTGAAATGACCAAGTTCTGTGTTGTCTGGAGAACGCGAACCCCGACCACTGATTTTTTAAAGTTTTATTTCTGATTTATCCATGTGTCCTAGATTCAGTTTTGTGACAGCTTTGACAGAGATAAACAAAGTAAATGACTTTAGGGTACCACGAGCTTCGTAGATAAAATATAGGTTCATTTTTTAAACGACGTTGTCCTCGCTGTCGCCGAAAAATTGGCAGTGGTCGTGAGCATGAATCCTTTTTCTTGGTACAACTATGTATGCTTGCATTTTTTTGCATATGGTTTGTTTTTGCACTTTCGACAATCGGTTTGTTCCTTTGCCTAGCTTGTGCTTGGTGTTTGTTTACTTTGCACTTGCGCACTGTCTAAACATTTCTCGGTGTTCATTCAGTTGTTGTTGCTTGCCGGTGCAGGGGAAATCCGTCTCTTATTTAAACTTCTCATTATCTGAAAGTTTCGTATGTTTTTTAATACATACGAAACTTTATTTATTAATTTTTTTTAAAAATAAGCACTCCTCCTAATACATTGACTTTTAAAAAGGCTAAAAGTCCTAATTAACGTATATATTTTTCGACAAACACGCTCATAGTTTTATGTCACGCACCGAGATAACTCTGAAATTTAAAATGTGCATGCTTTTAGACGAAGCGTGTTCTTGAGCTTAAAAGTTATAACAGATATAAAATTTACCTCCTCTTATGCCTGATGAAGATAACAAATTTGGTTGCTCTTTAGTTTTGGATTTTAGAAAATGATGGCGTCACATTCAACCCAATGGTATGTCTCTACCTTTATTTACATACTACACATAAATACGGACATAAACGTAGACAGGATTAGTGAACATTTTTGTCTTGGTCGGGGTGGTGATTAAGCCACCTTCACCTATCTCTTTCGTGACTAGGTGCCACATAAAGCCTCGTGATAACTGAGAAAAATTGCTCTACTCATGAAACTCTGTTCTCAGTTTTTACTAATAAATTTTAAAGGCAAAGCCACCTCCTGCTCTTTAGTTAGTAATGTGCTTCCATTGTCAATCTAATAAGGCGGTCGTCGGTGGGCGGTTTGACTCTCCTCCAACAACCACATCTTCCACGGTTGGCGGAGTGATCGTGTTGGTGTGATCCGTAGCGTGATTGGTGGATTCATTGAAGATGCCAACCCTGTTACTACAGGACTTGGTGCAGCATACCAGGTTCTTGATCTTGCGTCTGAATTTCTGGCTCACGAAAACGTAAATAAAAGGATTGACAGTGGAATTGCACGTGACCAGAACGATGGAAGTTATGTTGGTGACATCTCCATAGTTTTGCGAAGGACTGAAGTAGTTCAGCGCATAGATGGTTAGGGTTGGCATCCAACACATTCCATAAATAACACTTGCAGTCAAAACCATCTTGGTAACTCGCTTTCTTACTCTCATCACACCCTGACAAGGTAACGAGCACATAAGAACACAAACTTTTAGAACGTAATCTTTGAAACGTAATCTTTGAAACGATTTCTAGTTAAACGGCACCGAAACCAGCTTTAGGCGCGCTCTGATTTCAAATAACTATCACTTGTATTAAAGAACATAGGGGCGGGGCGGGGCAAGGGGTGTGTGTGTGTGTAGGGGGGGGGGGGGGGTGGCAATTATGTCCACATCCACTTCTACACCAATCCCTAACCAGAAAACAAGCCAAAAAATAAAACCGACGTCAGTCGTGAACAACACAGTACACAAGACATGGCAAGTTGTGAAAAGTTACACAAAAAAATTAAGGTTTGCCGACCCGGTTTTCATAACTACAGGTATGCATACCTGTTGAGTATTCTCTAGATTACTTCCTCCTCGTTTAAACCACAGGGAATACACCACTCTAGCATACAACGCTGTCATGATCGTAATTGGGATGACCCCAGCAACAAAGAACCAAGTGGAACTGTAAGCTTTTGGGAGCCAGTCTGGTTTAGGCCAGTATTCCATACAGAAATCGGCTTCTTTGTCAAAGTAGATTGTTAAGAAAAGTGGAATGTTAAGGATCCCAGCAGAAATCCATGACATGGGAATAATGATCTGCCAAAACAGAACGTTGAAACTACGTTTTGTGATATTGTTATTTGACCCTTACCGTTTATAACTCCGAGATGTTGTTAAATGTGCGAAGGAATTTTAGCTCTGACCAGAAGGTCTTTAAGAGACTTGTCCTTCCTGTAGGCGACAATTGGAGGTTCCGAATATATTTGACCGAGTCTATTGCTCTCAGTTATAAGGTACCAATGTTTCATAAGACCCTTTCTAGGTTAGGCGCAGCTGGGTTGAAAGTCGTGATGAAAGGCAAAACATTTCTGGATGTTTATGTTTTGCTTTGTAGAGCCTCGTTTCGTGATGAAAATTTTACTTCGGCTAGAATATTTTCGGCGAGTTCCCTCGGGTGACCTCGCTCGAGTAGACGAGTTAGAAATTCTAGCTTTCGTAACTCAAAAGTTTCTTTATCCGAGTTTGTTCTCTCCTTTTATAAAACCCTTCTTGACACTAAGAGGGTGAGTTGAAGAGAAGTGCGTATATTGAAACGTTTCTGTGGGCTTGTAATGTGGTTGAACACATTACAAGCCCACAGAAACACGTTAACCATCAAATTAAGACAGGACTTTTTAGATCTTTTTCTTTCGAGCAGGCAAGGAGGGAGAGGGAGGAGGGTGGGGTACACCTTGGGGTGCACTATGTTCCATGCGGTTTTTCTGATTGGGAATTTTGGACAACCTTTCACGACGTTCTGTTTGGTAAACATAATTTGGAATTCCGGCGTTACTCTAAAAGTAAACTAGCCTTACACTCCAAGCAAAATTTTTGGATATTTATTTGGTACACTTTACAAGAATTCCCTGTCACCTACATGTACATGACATCAAATTGTAAACAGTGGCGACATATCTCATTTAAAAGCTAAAGCATAGTCATAATTAATAGATCTAGAGGGACTAGTTAATAAGAAGCCCGGCAAACATCAAAGGAGCAAACAAAGGTGCCAAGATTTATGTTGCAAGGTCCACGAACGTGCACAATCTTTTGTTCTGCCTTCATACACTATGCATGAATTGCATAACCAACACTGTTCTATTGGTTAGTTCCTTAGTACGGAGCAGATCATGGTCTTTTGTACGGAGTAAACAACCATTGTGTTTTGTGCACGGCCAACGCCAAAAAAGAGAACAAAAACATACAACAGAGAACTTTGTCGAGTTTCATAACCATTGTCTTCAATTAACTATGACATAGTTAAGTTTCTTAGGTTTTCACGATTTACATACAGCAGTAAACCCTTTTGTCGTTTATGTTAACTGTCGGTCTATTGATACAAAACAAATAAATACCTTTAACTTGTTAAATGTGAGTTTTCCTTTATTGCCATAGGGATACATCACAGCATAGTATCGCTCAAAAGCGATGGCCACCAGGGTGAAAACTGAAGCAGCCCCTCCGGTCCATGTTAAAATGCCGCCTGTAAGCAACTTACAGAACAATGTACCCTTCAGTCCGTCAGGATGTTTGAAGGAGTGACTCAAAATAAAGCGGGGTGCGATGAACAATGCAACCATCATGTCTGCAACAGCCAAGTTCAGAAGCAGAAAATTTATGGGAGTCCTGTTTAAAAGCACAATTGAAACAGTTCAGTTTCTCGAAAGCAAAGTTTCTTTCATTTTCGCCCAGGTACTGTCTCCACCACCCTTCTCTGAAAACTTCGAATTTTTCAGCATTATTCTTGTACATAACAACACTGTAATTCCAAAAATAGCATGGTGACTAACTATATGCAGTTAGGACGTACATCCAACTTGGAAAACAAATGAGGTGGAAGTGCGATAAATTGAATTACATTTGTAATTTTCACTCACAAGTCACTCAAAGAGTCGAAGTGTGCACCAATTTCAGTTAAAAAAAATGAATAAAAAAGGGAATGGAAAATTGAAAACGTTCAAAATGTAAGCAAATGATATGAAAATTTTGTTGGGATGTTTCCCGGGAACCAAAACTTCTAGGCAGAAAATGGGTATACCTCGCGAGGTTGTTCGCTTTCCTGGAAATTTCGGGTAAATTCCGATTCATTCGCAACTGGAATTTCCAGAAATTCGAACCAAAATTTTGTTCGAACTGAAAGTGCCCGTTGTCTTGAAAATTTCTGCGCTAAAACCAAATGCCATTCATCTTATATTAATTACGCTCACATTAAAGCAGGTAAAATACCTCATGTCTCGGTTCAAAATGATGACAAGGACAACAACCGTATTGCCAATCAGGTCAGTGCTCACGAGAATGGAGAGCATTGCAGTGATTCCTATCTGTGCTGATTCTGAATCCGTGTACAGCGACATCGTGGAGACGATTTTTCTATACATGGTTAATAAGCAGTAATAGAAAAGTATATTAAAAACTGACTTACGTTTAGAATTAAATCGAAAAACACCCTTTAAAATTGAAATTTAGGCCACAACTTGTAGCCGGTGAAAATTTGAATTCGAAAGCCCATCTCTCAGTTTTGCAATAGTACGTCAACCTGTCGCTATGCTATTGCAAAGCAATCTAATGACAAGGTGTCGAGCATAGCGAAACTATTTTGCGTCTTTTTTACGCAATGAAGATTCAAGCTTATGCGTAAACAAGGACACCGAATGTTAGCCCTGAAGAAATTGGAGCGGAAGCTGGTTTAAATATCCCGACAGCGTATTTACGGCTAGGAAAACACGTTTTATACCATAAGTTAAATAGTCTATTTTGTTTGCACTTTTGATCAGATAATTCAAAACTCGCAAGAAAAGACTGTAATTTAACTCAAGACTGTACATTAATGTTTCTTATTTCTATACTCTTTTGGACATAAGAAGAAGGCTTTATGTGATTTTACACGTCTACCATACTTAAATAACAGTCTTACTCGTAATCGAGATTACCAGAAGAGTCCAAATGCTTTACTTCGTTTTGAATAAAATAAAAGCTCAATTATCGATGCATTTAAATCAGCTTTCGTCAGGCGTTATTAAATAGTTAAACTTTTCTCCAGTAATCTTCTGAATTTGTGCAACTTGAATGTTGTTTTCAGCATTCAACTTGTTTAGACTTTGCTGGTCACCCGTACCCGTCTTGGGTCGCTCTTTCTACTTGATTTTCCAGAAACCAACTGGAAAGTAAGCGGCTGTTTAATAAAACATCGCGAATGGAAAATATGCAGAATGAGTACTTAACAGCGTTTTCAAGTCACATTATAAAGTTTTTGCTTACAGTTTTTGGCGATTGGCTCCCTGTGTAATTTGGCCATTCGCAGAACTTAATGACTCAATAAGATCAAGGTCATATACACGGAAACTCTGCATTTAAGTACAGGTAATCTCAAGTAATGTTAGAATCGGTGAGCAATGTTTAAGCTGCTCACTGCATGGAATCGCTGACGTATTAACCGGTCTGCAGCTGCTCCGCGTATAACGAGGCTTTTCAACGATTGGAGGAGTGACGTTAGTATTTTCGCTGGGAGGGTCTACAAAAAGTTAAGTTTTTGATCTGTTTGGGATTATGTTTGGCTATCGGATATCACATCCCGGACGTGAAGTCAATGTTGTTTTCTTACATCCTGTCTTTTTACCTTTCCTGTTCATGAGAATCATAGTGAAAATACTGAGATGGATTAAACATTGTCTGCAAGGCATTTGAATTTTCTTGATTTACTAATTCCTCTGAAGACCAATACTGCCTTAGCAAAGAAAGCTGAATTTAGCCAGTCGTGTTTTTCGACAAAAATGGTACTGTAAATGGAAAACTGTAACAGTTTCGTGCCACACATGTTCAACCTTTGTGTTTATTATCTTCAAGTTTATTCTGATGTCGAGATAACGTACCATAATAAGAACTGATCTTTCAATTCTAAAAAATTCTACCAGTCTGTACGTTTTGTCCAAGGCATTCACAATTCAAAACAACATTTTTCAATCCAGTTATGCTCTTTTTCTATTCGAACCTACAATCCTTCGTTTCAAAAATGTTTTTCTGCGAGCCAAACATCCAGTCGTTTTATTCAAACCCGCTATTGTGCATTTCAAATCTCCAATCTCGCAATTCAAAATAGTCAGTTCCGCAAGTAAAAATGCTTTCCTTTTATTCCAATATGCAATTCTTCACTGCAAATCTACAATTCGTCAATTCCAACACACTATTCGACAATTCAAACAGACTTTTTGTCTCCAGAAACATGCAATCCTTCATTTTGAAAAAGTTGTTCTGCAATTTAAACACTCTACTCTTCAATTGAAACCGACAATTCTCCTATTCCAACGCGTAATCTTTTAGCTCCGACCTGCTGTTCGACTATGGAGACATCCGGTCGTCTAATTTCATCATCCTGTTCATTACTCCAAATATTCCAGCTATTTTTCCAAACATCCAATAATTCAATGCGAACGTGATATTTGTCACTTGTCATTTCCAATACGCAATCCTTCAATTTAAACATTCAAACTTTGAACGCAAAACGCTGTCCATCGTCGTCACCTGGAACCTAGCCCGGCCACGCATGTAAGGGGCTTTTTGGTAATTTTTATTAAAGAAATTACGTAAGGTACTTTGCCCAGATGCTGATAATGATCCGATTTGCCCAGCTCCTGAGTAAACGTCTGCTTTACAGTACAGTCTGAAAGTGAATCATAAATGTCGGAACTTTCAATTGACTTTCTAAAGTAGGTACCAAAAATCGCTTCGAAAAGTTCGCGATTTCGCTGCCTCTCTACGTCGGCAGTTGTTTTATAAAAAGAGCAGGTGGCAAAGTGCAGCGAAATCTCAAATGATTTTTTTTTCCATGGTTAAAACTATATAAGAATTGAGCTTACCGACTTACCGACTTACTTTGTTGTACAGTTCCTCTGTTCAGATTAGTATGTTCCAAACAAACAGCAACTCTCGTCCCATATTCAGATTACCCACATTTAGGGACGACATTGAATTTGGTGAAAGCTCTTAGTAGATGGCTCCAGCTTAATCAGTTTTAGTTTGCATTTTATTTGAAGAGGCACAGCAGGTGAGAATTTGATTATTGTATTTTCGATGTGTTTTTTTTTCGTTTTTGTTTTGTTTTCTTTCACTCGAGACATCTGTCGCTCGCCTGCCCGTGAATTTATTCTTTCTTCATGATTACTTTTTTCTATTTTTTTAAATATATATATGTTGCTTTTAGACGACAAAAAGGAGCGCTGTAACACCTACTGCAATCAGCGAAAGACAGAATTACACTTTTCTTAAAGGGGCAGTGTCACCCCATTTGCTAATATTATAAAAAAGTTAGAGGGTGTCTTCGCATCAATTGAATTCCAAAAATAATGGTGCAGTTTTGTTATTAAAGACTATTTGAAGGTACTGAAATTGTTTCCTGTCGCCTGTCGCTACGGATGGAAATGGAATGAAACTTGAAAAAATTCGCCAATTTTTTCAAGATTAGATGCTACCTCTTGAAATAATCCTCAAGAAATTTATCATGGTTAGCCCTCTCTGATAAAATTCATTTGATATCTTCGTCCTAGCTTTACAGAAGCATTTTGTTTATGAGGAAAGCCTCAAAGTAATGATTTTACCACAGAATTTACCTAAAACTGCAAAATGCTCGTGACACTGCTCCTTCAAAGAATGCGAATATTTAGCTGGGAAAAATGTTTTACTGTTAGCATGCATTCATGGTAAGACAGGAAACACGATTTGAACGAACATCTGTAAAATAAATACATAATAATAATAATAATAAATTTATTTATTATTAGCAATATTTTATTATTGTGAAATAGTAGTTTACTCAGCTTTAAATTTGAACCTTCGTAACATGTTTTCCTCTCATGCATTACATGTATGGATGGACCTCCGGAGAAATGGGATGCATTTTTAATTCAGCAATCGTGAAACCACATTCGATCCGTCCCTGGTAAACCTGTTCGATTAGGTCATCAGGCTTTATAGGGTAGCAAGCAAAGATCAAATATCAAATTTAATATACGACAGTGTGCATCATAATCCAAAAAAGTCATGACCAAAGTTTCTTGAGCTTCCTCATTGTCATTGTATTGTCCAATAGCCATTGGCCCTTGATTTTAGCTCCTCGTTATCAGTAATAATGACCTCGGGAAGCTTACAGAGTACTGAAGAAGCGTCTCGAGCACCTCTTACGCTACTTTTCCTTACCTTGTCCATCACATATCGATAATATGACACATAAAATTGCGATTCAGTTCCTGAATATGTTGATGTTCTCGTCGATTTTAAGTTTGATAGTAGTTTTATGCGCGGTGGCCTCATAGTTAAAGTGCCCCTGTGACAAAAAATAAATAATTTTTTTCCTTTGGATTTCAAAACTATGTTAACTAAACACTAAGTGACCCAAGTTTTAATCCTTGGTTTAAAAAAGGCACCTGTTTATTTTAAGTGGAACTTTCCTATTTAATGATCCGCCATTACTAAATTTAAGTTCTTGAGAGAGCTGGGTCGAGGAGAAAATGACGTCAAAGGCTCACTAGTTTAAGAATGCGATGCGTGTGTACGCTGCAGAATTAATATGCAGCACGGGAGTACATTTTGGGCTTTCACACTTTTAAACTTGCACTTTGCATATATAATAAGCTGCGTTCACACGCTGAAATTTTAAGCTGGTGAGCCTTTGACGTCACTTTTCCTGGATCCAACCCTTTGAGGTCAAATCGGTCAGGTTTGAACGTGAGTGATGGCGGATCGTGAAATCCAAAACTTACACTCAAAGTAAACGGCCTTAGGATAAAAATGAAAGGTCAGAATTTTGCCAGTCAAGTGTTAAGCAGACACACTTTCAGAATCTCAAGAAAAAAAGGAAGTGATTTTTTTATCACAGGGGCATTTTAATGGATCGACTTTAGATCGATAGGTCCGTGGCCGTGCCCTGACCGGAAACACTGCCGGTGTCAAGTTCTTGGGCAAGTCACTGACATTCACAGTGCGAGAGAAATCATAATCTTAGCGTACCATACACGAGCACTTCACCACGTGCGATTGAAAATT
>CM042751.1:25783156-25803661 GCA_022496165.2 Catalaphyllia jardinei | reverse complement strand
TTCGTTCTACATGTAAGATTACGTTATCGGGAAAAAATAAAACTGATTTAAAGAAGAAGTTTAATTCTCGCTATATATACAATAAACAAATTACAGCATAGAAATTGCTTTCTACGCATTTTTATTCACTCGTTGCAAAACAGCGAACGAGTGAGTTTTCCAAAGTTTTGCGACTCGTGAATAAAAATCCGTCGCACTTTCTATGAAGTAATCTATATATATGACATAGAGAGATAATGACGTTCTTTTTATCTGTTGTGGATAAAAAACAATGCTTTTAAAAAGTACATGTACAATATTTGAAGGTACATGTAAACAGTCTCAACTGCAGGCGAAACGACTTCGACGTTGGCGAATCGACTTTTAGTCGAAACGGGTGTTCAAGGGAATTTTTTGTTCTTTTCCAGCGCTCATGTTTTTCATACATATCCCAGGGGTTAAGGCATTTGATCACGTAGCAAGGCATTTGAACACCATTTTTGTCATGTGTAATCAAAATATCTTATAGCCTGATAGCGTCTGCCAGGGGGTTACCCAGGGAGAAGGGGATGTTGAAGTTTAGAATTGCCTGACAAATTACATAGCTATACATTTATTTAAGGGTTGCGTGGCTTTTCAATTCCCGTTGAAATTTCAATAAAAAGGACTAAAAGACCAACTAGCTCACTAAACTGATTTTATTGCCTGTAATCCACAAAACTAGCTAGTTTAGAACGTTTGGGATTGGGTAGCACAAACTTCCAAGAAAATTCGGTTGTCATTTTAAGACTCCGTCCAAACTGATGCATTTTCATTTTTCGTGAATAAACGTATATTTTTAAAAATTTCTTCAGAACACAGATATATAAAAACGCAGCTCTAAGCACCTACAGTTCTCTAGAGTGTACAGCAACGACGGAGCCTTTCGTTCCGTAAACGAACGTACAGTGACGCGGCCTTAAGTATCAAACTCCTGAATTGCACCCATCCACTAAAAATTTTACGTTCATGGTACAGACCGAAGAGACCTCTTGAACTGCAGGCTTACTCGATTTCACTGTTATCATTCACAGAATTGACCCTATTGAGATTTAAATCCCCTTTTTCCCCAAGCTCCAGGCTCCGGTTGCCGAAGTCTGGACGACGCTATATATCCACCGAATAAAATCACTGTCTAGTGGAGAAGCATAACAAAACAAACCACGCTATCCTCTGGATAGTGATTTATCCGGTGGATAGCGTTATTCACCGGTCGAACAACCCGGGCCAGGTATGTAGATATAAACCCAAAATGAAAACTTAAGATGGATCTTACATGTATTTTACTACATTGAAACATAATCGTAATGTGTTTAAAGAGCCGTTTGTTTTGAACAGAACCTACTGTTAAAACCCAGACAAGAAACCCAAATAATTAAAGACCAACGGCCTTTGCCAAAGAGAATAAATATCTTGACTATACTTTCGGTTTTTACTGGCATTCGAAAATATGAATATTCTAATTGTGGTGATCACCCTCTACCAGTGAGCCACAGCAGTGTTGTGCCATTACAGTTTATCTACTTTACTAGACACCGTTTTGTTGCCGTGATATTATCTGGAAGAAGATATCGCCGGATCATTAGGGCCTAACTAAATGTCAGATTTAAGCACTGGTCGTTTCTTGGAAAGTTTTATCTGTCACATCTTCTTCGTCTTCACTTTCTTCATCATCACTAGCAACTCCTAGCTTTTCCTTGATCACTTGCTTTTCTCTTTCCATCTTAAATTTCAGGTTCTCAGGAACATCAGGGACAATCCAGGCTATCGTGGCGGTTATTGAGTGTACCACGAAGAAGAATACCACGACGAAGGCGAGTCGAGCAGCCATCAGATTCCAGTACTGCTCAGAGTGATTGTAAGGGTAGGTGCTGTCGTGGTAACCAGAATACCTAAGAAATTACACAAGTGAAACAACAAAGTTAGGCTTAAGTCTATCTGTATGAAGCATCATATATTTCGAGCAGAAAAATATCATACTGATGATGTATACAGCTAGAAATTAAGCCAAGCTTTTTCGATTGGTTGCCACTTGCACATGAATATTGGTAACCTAGTGACAAACACTGCAAGACAAGTAACGAATCTGTGTAGCTACCTAGCACAAAATTAAAGATCCTGTTTAAATCGTATGTTCCTTACGTTGACAACAACAACAACTTTATCGCACCCCAGAGCCTCCAAAAAGTGTTTACAATTGACCCCAAGTGCTAAATCTCCAGTTGAACGTTATCTCCAACCTCACGAGGTTGCGTTATCTCTTCAGTGAGAATCATGTGGAGTAATGATTGGGATGCCTGATTGCAACCCCGCTTAAGCTTACTTCGCCTTCAACTAAAATGTTACCTGCAGTAGTCTCTAGTATAATTAACGTTTTCAGTAGGGTTCACAGGTTCTGTTCCAGGCTCCCAGGTGTAAAGGGTCTTAAGATCAATCCAGGACAGGCTGTTGTTGAGGTATCCTTTCAATGTTCCTCCTCCCGGTGAATCACGGTCCGGCGCATACTTGTACCTGTAGAGGAGCTTGGGAATGAACTCAGAGGTGAACGCCAATACAAACGCGTTCATAATGACTGCCACTTTAGTCACTGCCTCTAGTACTCCGTACCACGACCCTATATCTTCAACGCGCACGGTCTGTGGCCTTCGGTGGTAAGACACAAAGTTGATAGCATCCACTCGAACCTCTAAGACTGCGTTAATGAGTGCGAAGAGCGGCGCAAGCGGGAAGGCGGACACAAACATGGTCACAAAGCCATACTGGAGAACTAAAAGTAACATCGCATGTCACGATCGCCCTCCGACATGAATAGACACATTTATATCAAGGAAAACAATTAAAGTAGTGTTCTAGATGATAAGAAAATCACGTGGATTGCTTTAAAACAAAGCAACTGCAGTCCTATCTGCAACCTGGATGGGGATACGTACGTTCCAACCTCGTTTGAATTCAGTAGGTGAACATTGTGTCTGGCTCTCTTCAAGCGTTAATAATGTATTCAAGTATATTTGAACCCAACATAATTTTTATTGTAGAAACGTACCAGGGAATGTTGACTGAACTACAGTTGAGGACCTACATGAACGGCCATTTCTCTGAAACGGCCCCTTGTTTTGTCCCGACGGACGGTCCATATATTTACTCTTATTCTAATCACGTCCCCAAAACGCAACGACAATAACTTCTCCACATCGGCTAGTTAATCAACGACTGACAAACAGTGTCTACAACGGGCAAACCCCTTTCTTTTATAGTGAAAGGTCACGATATTTGATCAACACTGCGCGTCTTTGATCTCTGTTTCTGTTTTATTGATATACTTGGATTATTGGTTAAAGCTACAATGGGCATTTTTTTCAAAAAATTAAAATGTCGCGCACCTCTTAGGACCACTTTTACAGGTTTGCTACTACTCGCCTGCCTCCCCTTAACGGTCCCCAAGGTGGCCGTTATGGAGGGGCTCGACTGTATTATTACTAAATATAACCAGCCTTTCTTCTAGTTGATGCTAATTCCAATAAAACTTTATGAAAAGCAGGTAATCAGCACGGTTAGCTGACTCAGAAGACTTGATTCTTATCTTATTACTGAAACTGCTTGAGTATCTTGACAAGTGTGTCTCTTACCTATTTCAAGGTAGTCCCAGAACAAGAAGTGCTCCTCCAAAGCGTTCAAGTCATAGTCTCTGATGTGCTGTGGTCGATGAGTGGAATCTTCGAGCTTTCGTCGTTTGTACCACAGGAAAAGTGACCTGTATTAAGAAATTAAAATTACAAGCTAAGTTTTCAATTCTGACTAAAAGTTTCAAAGATAATAAATAACAATTAACGAAGTTCTTGTGGCTAGGTGATCATGCTGGTTGTGATTTTAATGGTGCACACTAACAAAGCACCCATATGCCGTGTTTAGACTTGAGCGTAGTACCGAGGTATTGGAGTTAACTTACCTAGGTAAATATTTTGCGTGGGTAAACGCCAACTGATACCTTGGTAACACCGCGCAAGACAACAGAAAGTTAACTAAGGTAAAAGTTCGGTTTACCCTGCGAGCAGGCATGGTTAAGGTCGGTAACCAAGGTTTGGGTGACAGATACATCCGCTTGCGGTCGCATATAATTTCACATCCTGTGGTGTCGGGATTGCGTCAATCTCATTTGATGACGTTTTCGAGATCGAGACCAGGTTTTCGATCAATCAATGAATCGGACAATGTATTCGAACGTATAGTACGTCTTGGTATTTTAAAGTTCTCCTTCCACCATTCTTCAAGAACATTTCCGTTTAATAGAGTTTCGAACCAGAATTGGTTTCTCGGCCACGACCATGCTTGTCTTGCGAAAGGCAATTTTGTAGCAGTAAATCGCTTTCGTCTCGACCTCTTTAGGTGCTGCAAAAGTAATCGAGTAATCTCGATTCCAGGGTTTGCTGATCAAGAACAAAAAACGTAAAACGTGAGGACTTCAAGAGCCACGGCTTCTCTTTTAAACGCGAGCATTTTATGTGTGAATTTTCCGCCAATTAGATTAGATTGTGATACTGATGACAGATTTACCCTATTATTTGAGCCAGTATAAACACTGTACAAATGTACCAGGGTTTAGGCAGTTAATGTTTACCTTGGTAAACACTTGAGTGTAAACACAGCAATAGTTACCTCTCTACCAAAAGAACAAAAATATTACTTAACACCGAATTTATCGACCTCACTAGCTAGGTAGCTTTGAATTTTTCATCTTGTTTAAATAAAGGTTGCATGTAAATGTTTTTCGATCATTCTAGTACTCAATTACAAAGATATTCTTTTCTATCAGCATGAAGTTGAGTGACGCATATATCTGACTGAGCTGTGTATTCCCGAGATGACCTGAAGTACGCTACTTACGGAAGGCCAACTTCTATGACGTTTCCAATTAATTGCTGGCCCACCATGATAATGGCGATCTGGATGCAGAGCTCCAAGAAGCAACCCTGCTCACTGCAGCCAGTCAGTCGGTACTTTCCACTAACACGTGTGTATCTTCCAGGAGATCCAACAATCAGTTCGGACTTGAAGAATGCGATGTAAACAATGGACGCGAAGGTGTTAACAAACTGGAACAAAGCCATTTTCACAGTGAAGCTGTCCTCATACGTACTAAAAGTCGCAGGATTCTCCCAGTTTGTCAACCAGACGGCCAACTTGTTGTAAACGTACTTTAATATCGTTATGGCCAGAAGGTTGATGCAGGCTGCAAGACCCGTTGTAAAAATACGGGCACGCCTTTGGACAAGGCGATCTGGATTGCTGCTTAGGGTAGCGAAAGCAGCCGCACGGAACACCACCACTCCAATGATGGCAGCTATCACTAGGAAAATCATAAAAGCGACTACGCTGAAAACGACGGTATAACGTCGGTACTGCTTCATTTTAGAGGCTCTGAAGATGATCTTGCCAGTTTTTGGATCTGGTTTGAAAGGGTTTCGTTCTTCTTCCGTGAGGCTCCTGACATATTCTGGCCGAAGTGGTTCGTCTTCGTGTTCAAAATCCATCGTGTGCCATTCTTGTGCGAGGGTGGCCTGTCTACGCTTCCAGAACTCGAGGAAGAGCGTTGCCCAAATCGACGCGGCTAAGGCCAGAATGACAGTGCCATCATTATCAAAGACGTGTGTGATGTATGCATAGAGGCAGGTAGTCGGGGCAAGGCTCCAGTAGCTGCACTGCCGATCACACAGGGGGCACATGTACCAAACGTCTTGGTTTTTTTTGTCGCAGATGTCTTGCACCGGAATATATGAGCTTGATGATGCTACACCATACAAGAACACGATCGAGGCAACGATGGCAAGTGGAACCAGCATGGCAGTGTAAAACCCAAGCCAAGCGAAGTATAGACCGATTTGATGACCAAAGTAATCTTTAATAGCATCGTACGGCTGGTACTTGAAGCTTCTACCGATTCGGGCCCAATCTCTCTTCAAGCGTTGGCGATCATTTACGGGGGACTCCCCCTCTCTCAGGTGAACAGGACCTTCATGCAAGGGATAGTGCCCTGTGTACGCACCATCCAATACTAGCCTCTTCAACCCCACACACTGCGGATCTTGCGAAAATCGAGTGTTTTTCAACATCTGCTGAACGATATACAATCGATCGAGTGTACTGAAGAAAATCTCCTTGTCTTCGTGATTCAAGTACTTTGTCAAATCCTCTTCTTTGAAGCGACCCATGAAAAAATCTGGCTTCTCTCTTACTGTTGCATCATGGACAGTCAATGGATTCCAGCTTGCCAGCTTCTCCAATCTCTTGGGGCCACAAGTAGTTTGCAAAAATGTTGTAAACTGGACATCACTTGGCTGAAGGGGCACTTTTAATCTCATCTCCTCTGCTCGTCTGGCCAAAAGTTCCCAAGGTGCGTGAATCAAAACAAAATGGCGAACAACCTCAGGATCCTAAAAGGGAAAAAATGATAATGATAAATTAAAGGACTCCCGTCAGCCTCCGCGCCATTTTCAACGCCATCGAAGTTATTGATATTGCAGAGTGAAGCGAAATCGTATTGCATTGGTAGTTTCACAATGATTTCCTTCGTTTAGACGAGCTCCCAATAAATATAATCATGATAATAGCCAAATTCTCGCACGAAAACAAAATCAAAGGCTGACTAGGGGCCTACAGCTGAGGGCACAACAAAATAACCCTCAGACGTTTTCACGAATTAAATATGGGCAGCCTGAATAAGATTGATAATATTTACACAACGTTTCGATGACGCCATGCCATCATTTTCATGTGCAGAGAGAATACAATTTGGTAACTTAATATATACCATGCGATAAAATGTAAAAGTGTAAAATGATAACATGGCGTCATCGAAACGTTGTGTGAAACTACTTTTCGCCTTTTTTTCCCCCAAATTTTTAACCAATTGTAATCTTATTCGAATAAACAAAATTCTTGTCCAAAATGTTTGGTCTCGAATTTATACTTAATTCCAATCAGTAAATTTGAAATTCCTCCTTTATTGCTCCTTTATTGCATACCTGGGCGCGGGTACAGATGGAATTTCTCTTGCACTGTCCAACTAGATATCTTACTCGTTCGCTGCGCTCACTCGTCAGGCAGATATCAAGTTAAAAACAAGAAGAGAATTCCATGTCTACAAGCAACCATGCATCATTTTGCTTATTACATAAGCGTAGTAATGACGATGTTTTTGACCATTTTTCGAAGATTTTGCAAAATTATTCCAAAGGCCAAAAGATCGTTTCCTAACATTTTCCTAACATTTCCGAACATTATTTTTATTTGGAAGATTGCCGAAGACGACCGAAGAAGACCCGAAGATGGTTCGATCATACACCAAGAAATTTAAGTGTAGTTAAAGGGTCAAAAGAAAAATGTTATCGATAATGATATCTTCACATGTGATGATATTATATCGATCGTTTTTTTATTTATTTGATACCTCTCGGTATACCACTAACGTTTACAAGAACTATTCCCATTTACTTTATATTACTTTTTTAACACTTATGCTACATTATATTTACATTGTTTTCTTGTACTTGCATAATCATTGAATACAAGAAGTAAGTAAACTTTTTATTTTGAAAGTCTGTTGGCAAACCGAACACGACATCTTTAAATGAAATAACCTTAAACGCATTTGCTAATTAAACAATAAAAAATGCATCAGGGTCTACCAATTAAAAGAGTGGGAAATTTCCAAAACGCACTGCATAATATTCTTGAATATATCAGTACCATCCAACCAAACCGTTATGTCCTGTGTTTGCTCACTATAGGGGCATATCTCTCTGCAGCAATTTCAATAAATGTTTACCAACAACCTTCAGTTTTTTAATTCACATGTTTATCCTGTCGAAAAATAAACATCGATATGCAAATGCTAAAAACTTATCGTCAACGTGTAAGGCAATGTTATTTTCGATCTAAAATTGTGTTGTCTGACAGAAATACTTTTATCAAAAAGCAGAAAATTCTGTTCGTTAATAAACGTTTTGGGTCAGTAGTCTTAGTAGGTGCTATACTTTTGACACCCTTAACTCTTTTTAATTCAGGACTAACCTTGATATTGCAACTACCGATAACGAAGAACGAAAAATTACCGAGTTATTCAATTGCTACCCAAAATATTTTCTGCTTCGTGCTAGTAGCAATTAAATGGAAGAGTTTTCTTTGGATCTAGAAATTCAATGGTCTTTTGACATATTTCAATAACATTAGAGGATGATCTTTTTAGTTTAATTAAATTCTGATTTTAGGAAATATCTGCCCTACTAATAGAAATATCTTATGTATATTGTTGGCAGTGATGTCTCTGGTCCTACCACTGAGCAAAAACAAACTGATTATGTACTTCTGATTTAAGTTTAAAACAACTTACATTAATACGCTGCGATTGTAATAAGTAAAAAAAATAGAGACGATTGGCGTCAAATCTATATTGTGTCAACTTGTTGCCCGTGTCTTTTGGACGTCGACAACCATTTGCAAATTGCAAGTGATAATCACAAGTATCATTTCAATACCACTACAATAACTGTACCTTCTCTGCAATGACACTGTCGTGTTGAAGAACAAGACCTTTCTTTTGAAGTCGCTTTTCAAAAGACCTTCGTGATCGCGCCAGCGTCTTCGCATCTTTTTTGGCGTCGTCGTCTTTTTCCTCTTTCTCTTTACAAGTGTCGTAGACCAAAACGTAATCGATACGCCTGCTGTGGTCCCCATCGCTTATGTAGCCCTTATCGGTCAATGATTCTGTTAAAGGCGCTTTTTCTACATCGAGCTCAACGGTGTCGGGAACATCTGTTTGACTTAGCTCCGAATAGGCACTCCTATCCATATTAAAATCGCTTCGTTGTTGCAGGAGTCGTGATAACATAGACACAACTTGCGAAGTTTAACCTCTGCGCCTTTAAATATCGTAAACCGTGCTAAATCTGTGAATGAATCAAAGATTGCCAGCTATATCCCTTGGGTCTTATCAGCCACACTTAAAAGTGCCACTGAAAAGAAGCGAGTTATAAGAGTTATCGCCTTGAACGGAGCTCAGAAGTTCGAGAACTACACTCTGATATGTTCCACCTTGTTCAGAATAATCAGTTTGTTTTTAAATGATATATAAATATTGATGAGAAGCACCCATCACTTAAATAGTGGTACAGCGTTTCTTGCCATGTCCAAACACCATATTGCATTCAGTTATTTTGACACGAACATGTGTTAATGATTTGTGTTTTGATATCATCTGTATTATTATTTATTTATTGTCAGTCCACCGACCGAACAAGAAGCCTCTTGAATTGACGCGAATTTTAATGAGCACGTCAAGATTCTGAACATTTTGTCTGAATAATGGCTTTGTTTTCTCTGAAAGAGGTTGCACGTTTGTTTCGGGGCTCAAACGTGCCAACGAATGTGATGTACACGCAGTTCAAATGTTTACCACACTATCAATAAAAGTTCAAAGTCTTTTATCGCTTCCTCACCAGTTCGCTTAAAGTGTTTATTGCAGCAAAATTCGTGTTTTCAAGAGCTTTGAATCTCTATCGCAACAGTTTTTCTTTGGCTTAGGAACCAAACCTTTCTTGTGGGGTGTCAAGGTACGAGGCTAAGTGTTGTCTTGGTTGCCATTGAAACTCGAGTCATTTTAAAATACTTATCTTTTTTTGGAGAAAAAAAAAACCTTAACAGGGAAACGAATAATATTCCCTAAAAAGGGGCTGATGTTCAGAGGAAATTTAATCTGGAATTTATTGGTCACTTCTCCACTGAGTGGGGAAAATTGGGCAAAGCCGTTAGTCACGCTTTTACAGGACAGCTGTCTGGGTTGGAGCCCTTGCGAAAGTCACTGCAAAGTGGTCCTGAACAGCATCCATATCTGTTGCTCTTTAAGAATAAAAAAGAAAGCTCCGGACGCTTTCGGTCAGTGTCATCATTTTAGAGACTGATAACGGAGATAGTACGCGCGCTCTGACTGGCCGATAGACATAGCAGACCTTCGTATGTATTCTTTAACATGAGTAAATGAATTAGAAAGAAATTTCAGAATAACAGATTTTGGAACTGTTATTCCATTTGATGTTTTTAAAGGTTATTTTTGAATCACTTCGCCAAGTATATGAAGTTTGTACTACTTGGAAACGTTTGGTTGCCGTAGTTTACTTTCGTGATGACTGATTCGGGCCACTACGTTTTGAATTTCCCTATCAGAGTACTTTTGAATTATTGAATACACTTTCTGTCTTCAAGCGATGGCCTTTTCTTCTCCATTCTAGAGACTTTTATAGTGATGATGAAGTTTTCGTTGCTTTGCATGGCGGATTTTATTTGTGGTGCTCAGTCTGTAGAAGTCATTACTGCTGATATATTTGTTTTATTACAAAACAATCAGAATTAACATTTGAAGCAAGATATGCCATAATATGAGGCGTCCTGCAGGCATTCTTATTTGAACAGAAACGTGGTTATGAATAATTTCAGTACCGTGGAGGAAGCATCCAAGAATCTACACAGGCCCAATCCAAATGTACATACACCAGAGTTTTAACTTAGTTTGTTAAAAGAAACTTTGATAATGTAAAGCAAAATATTTTGATATTGCCCTATTCACTGAATTAATTAAGAGATTTTGAATGAACACTTTCAAAACCAATCCCATGGTTTACAAAACGTACATGTACAAAACCAGTCATAGGTCAAAATTTTGATTTGATTTTTTTTGCATGAATTGTTTTACCCAAAAATTGCATGCTGAGGTAAACATTATATGTTATCATTATTTTGATCCTGAAGTAACGTCTTGGCCAGCTCCTTCTCTCGTTTCATCTTGTACTCCAGCTCCTCGGGGGTGTCTGGAACTATCCAGGCGATGAAAGAAGCAATGGCGTACACAACAAATTGAAAAACGAACACGAAGGCGAGTCGAGCGGCTAAAATGTTCCAGTACTCAGTGGAGCGACTGTACGGGTAGTAGTTGTTACGGTAGCCTTTATACCTGGGCAGAAAAAATGAAAACCCAGAATACTTCATCAGAGACACCAAAAATAAACTGAGAAACACTATTCAGATTAAATCTACAGCTCTAATGCTTTAATTTTATGTTGCTGAGGGATATCGTAGGAAAAGTTATCGCAAAATGCTTACCCAAGGTTTCAGCTGTTTAATTTGTTGCCACGGGGAAACGATGCTTATCTTATCCTCTGTTTGCTGATTAATTAAGGGTATCGAAGAAAATATTAAATAGGCTATTAGGGTGAAGGTAGGTAAGGTCTGCATACGAGCCAAGGGGCTCATCAGGCCGGACTTTTTATCCGGTTTCAGTAGCATGAAGCGACTAGGGGTATTTCTACTCCCGCTGGATGGGATGCTAGTCCATCGCGGGGCTACCCCCAGTATTTGTTTTTTGTTTTTGTTTTTTTTCATTTGGAGCTTTATTTGAATATTTGCACATCATTCGCATCATTTTAAGAGGTTTAGGAGAGGAAACGTTTTTTTTTTTTTACATTAATTACAATTCTAAAAACATAAAATTACACTACTTACAATACTGCATTTACTAACACTTCATTACAATACATGTCTAACGCCTATCTAAATATCATAATAAAAAAAACAGCCAAATACGTACAGTTCTAAGAACATAGAATAAAACACACTTAAAATAGATTACGGATTAGGTATAGAGCCCATGCACAAATCCCACTTCTTATTAAATTTGTCCATGTTATTAGCATTTACACATATAATCTTTTCCGTTTCGTACTTAATTTTTGCCTTTAGCTTAAAGGCGTTTATAACAGGAGGAGACAGATTTCTTCTGCAATCCCATATATATGATTTAGCGACTAGTATCAAATAGTTTAGTAAAGGGTAATTTGCGTAAATGATACCAACTATGACATCTTGCAGATTAAGGTGGACGAATTTTCTGGTCAGTAGGAAGATGAAATATTCGAAATCTTCCCAAAAAGGTTGCACAAGGCTACAATGAAAAAGGAGATGGTGTAGGGTTTCCGGTTCTGAGTTACAAAACGAACATTTATCCTCTGAGATGTAACCTATCTTAAATAACTTTGTATTAGTAAATAGTATTGAGTTAAGGACTTTATACTGAAATGCTCTTATGTATGGTTCACAGGACACCGTATGCGGTAGCCAGAAAACCTTTTTCAAGTGATCTTCTGATAAATTAAAAGTTTTTCTCAGATGTTGAGAATTGTTTGGAAGCTTGGCTTTTGAGTTTTTTATTAATGTGTAGTAGTCCTACCCCCAGTATGAAATTTGCCGGTAGCCATCTATACACCTGGGTGGAGAGAGGCTTCGTGACAGTTGTGTCTTGGCGAAGAACACAACACAATGTCCCCGGCCAGGGCTCGAATCCAGACCGCTCGATCCGGAGTCGAACGCGCTAACCATGAGGCCAACGCGCCTCCACGCTATTAGCCTACATTAAAATACTTGTAATTTACTTACCTACAATAATCTCGAGTGAAGTTAAGATTTTTAGTGGGGTTCACTGGTTGAGTACCGTTCTCCCACGCGTAGAGGGTCTTCAAATCAATGAAGGCGAGGCTGTTATTGACGTAGCCATTCAATGTCCCCTTCCAGAAAGAGGCGCCAATTTCGGATGAGTAAACCATTTTGTAGACGAGCTTGGGAATAAACTCTGAGGTAAAAGCCAGCACAAATGCGTTCACCAGAACTGAAACCTTGGTGACTGTTTCCAAAACACTGTACCACGCTCCAATGTCCTCCACTCGGGTGGCGTCAGGTCGACGGAAGTGGCACAAGAAGTTGATGGCATCCACTCGAATTTCGATGACAGCATTGATGAGGGCGAACAATGGACCAAGTGGGAAGGCAGCAACAAACATCGTTATGAAGCCGTACTGCAAAACTAAAGGACGATATAGTTGTTAACGTAATTTCAAAGCTACAGGGAACTCTCTGTTGCAAGCTATCTTCAATTTTTCTTATAGATATGCGTTTGAACAGCCAACATTTTAGACGGTTACTACAAACATTCTAACTAAGGGCTCAAGCGCTAATTTCGTAGATTATTTAAAAAAAACACTTCTACTTTTACTCATAAATCGCATCATATTCATATTTTACCGGTTATAACCCGACTTAAGTAGCATTAAAGAAAGTGAAGAATGATCATCGCAGTTAATTTTCTAATTTAAGCAATTGGAAAGTAGAAGCCTGAAAAAGTCAGGGCTTCAACGGGATTCGAACCCGTGACCTCCGCGATACCGGTGCGATGCTCTACCAACTGAGCTATGAGGCCACACATTGGGAGCGAGGTCAACTTATTGAGTCAGGATCCCATGGGCTCCTGCTTGAGTTCATATCTCCCGTTAGGAATGAAATAAAAATAACTTTCTTGTAGAGAGGCAGGTAGACTAGTAAAGTCCCTCTTAGATGAAAATTCCCGGACCAAACTAGCCAAGGAATTCTGATAACATGGCTTTGCTTAATCATTATTTTGAATTAGTCAAGAGACTTACCAATTTCGAGGTATTCCCAGAACATGAAATGTTTTTCCAAGGGGCTCAAGTCATAATCTAATTCACACTGTGGTCGGTCACCAGTGCTCTTTTGATTACGTCTTTTTCTTAACAGCATCAGGTACCTAGTAAGAGTCGTGTGAGTTATTAGTAGAGTCTAGTTTGCATGCTTAACATTACTATAGTTGAACCCTTGAATGCTACCATTGGGAAAAACAAAATACTGGCCATTGTAAAGAACTTCTACTAAGGTATAGGGAGGAGTGAAGTGAATAGTATTGATGAGCAAAAGATATTTAACCTTTCATAAAAAGAGGTGAACATAGTTCACATCTCAGGTGTATAATTTTATGTGCGCCGGTTTTAATTTGAAAAGCAACAACATCATCAAAAGCAACCAACAGATGATGCGCTATTACTTAAATTAAGTTACTGCCTTTTCGAGGCATTTAGAATCGAAAACTATCGTTTAATTAACTTATCAAAGATCTCGATACTTACGGAATGCCAATCTCTGTGATGTTGTAGAAAATCTGCTGTCCAACCATGATAGTGGCTATTTGAATAGTCAGCTCCAAGAAGTAACCTTCCTCACTGCAGCCATCCAGTCGATATTTACCTAACACTCTTCTGTACCTTCCTGGTGAACCAACGATCATTTCTGATTTGAAGAATGCGATGTAGAAGATGGAGGTGTAATTGTTGACGAACTGGAATAGGGCCATTTTTCTGGTGAAACTATCTTCGTAGGCTGTTTTAGTTGGCGGATTCTCCCAATCAGTCAGAAAAATAGCCAGCTTGTTATACACGAATTGTAGGATCGTGATCGCCACCAGATTAAGTAAGGCAGCAGTGGCCGTTGTAAGGATCCTAGCACCATTTTCGATTTTCTGGTTCGAACTGCTGCTTAAAACTGCAAAAACTGCGGCTCGGTACACAACCACACCAATCATAGCAGCTATGACCAGGAAAATCATAAGTGTGATGACGCTAAACACGAAACCCAGTCGACGAAACCTCTTGATCTTAAAAACGTTTGGGCGAATTTTTCCAGTTTGCGGATCAGGAACGTAAGGATTTTTCTCTCCCTCTGTCAATTTTGCCAAGTATTCGGGGCGAAATTTTTCTTCCTCTTCTTCAAACTGAGACGTGTGCCATTTTTGGGCAAGGGACGCTTGACGTCGTTTCCAGAACTCAAGGAAAAGTGACGCCCAAATGGATGCAACAAAAGCCAGGCCGACCGTCAAATCATTGTCAAAGTAATGGGTGATTTTAGCGTAAATGCACGTGTCTGGAGCTAAATTCCAGTAGCTGCATTGGCGGTCGCACAGTGGACACATGTACCAGCGACCTCGGTTCTTCTCATCGCACATGTCAAGCACTGGAATATAAGAGGCAGTTGATATAATTCCATACAAGAACACGATCAAGGCGACGATGGCAAGTGGAACCAACATGGCGGTGTAGAATCCAAGCCAGGCAAAGTACAGGCCGATTTCATGACCAAAGTATTCCTTGATGGAATGGTAGGGCTGGTACTTAAAACATCTGCCAAATCGTGCCCAGTCTCTCTTTAGCTGCTGGCGCTTGTTAACTGGACATTCACCATTTGATGACGGCTCATGCTTTCCGTCATGCAAGGGATAATAAGCTAGATATGCGCCCTCGTAGACAAGCTTGCTAAGTCCTACATCATCTGGTTCATCGGAAAACCGCGTACTGTTAAAGATTTGCTGTATCAAGTGTTGTCGATCAATGATCGAAAAAAACGATTCCTGGTTGCAACTTTGTTGGGAGGTATATGCTGCAAGGCGATCCCTCTTAAAGTGCGCCATGAAATGATCCGGAGTTTCTTTGATGGAACCATCTCGAATGACAAGAGGATTTATCTTTTGGATAGCTGTTACTGTCTTTGAACCAAGTAAAAACTCTATCCAAGAAGTGAAGACTGTATCATCGACCTGAAGGGGAACTTTTAGCTTTATGCATTCAGCGCGTACTGCAAGTACTTCCCAAGGAGCATGGACTAAAACAAAGTGTCGTAAGACTTCGGTATCCTTTCATAAAGAACAGAAATCGTTAACCGATTAGTCTGCGAATAACACAAGATCTTTGATCAAATACTCCAACTGGATCTCGTCGAGTTACTTGTTTTATTGCTTCCATTAGACATTAGTTTCTAGGGGTTCAGTGCTGGGAATTTTAGAAACTAATTCAAGGATTACAATGAAGCAAGGTAAAATAATATATTTGTGCATGTTCTGGATGTTTGTTAGGATTGACATAAATTTTCTTAATATTTGACCACATTTGCTGAATTCCCGAAATGAGAATATTCACCCGATTTAGAAAAGAAAAAACAGTTCTGAATCTACTTGCAAGCAAATGATGCGAATTCTTCAGCATTTGTGTCACCGCTCTCCTAACCATTTACCAGCATCAGCAACTTGTTAGATTGCTCATCTGTATCGTTCAGTGTTCGAATTCTTTTTACAGTTACTTCACTGCGAAGGTGTTGTTAACTTTGCATTTTGTGCCGTCGGTGTTGAATGACGTCCGCATAAGAATCGACAAGAGACCACGACCTCGTTTCCTCTTGGACTTGAGCATGGATGTAGTCGAAAATCTTGTACATTAAAAATATTCTTTGTAAAACTTCATCCCGACATTTATGCTAATATATGGACGTCAAGCAACAACAGCGCATTATTACTAAGAGGGCTCAATAATAAATAAACAGGTTGTCTTACCGTTCGTACCACGCGTGTTTGACGCTCAAGGATTAGTCCTTGCCTTTCAAGCTGCTTTTCGAAAGTTGTTCTTAAGGACGTCAATCTTTCCACTTCTGCTGCGAGTTCCTCGTCAGTGCTTTCATTCGCTTGGCACGTTTCGTACACCAATACGTAATCTGTTCTACGCCTTGGCAGGCCTGTTCCGAAATTAACAGAATCAAGTTCATTTTCCTCCTCTTCACTGGACAATCTTGTAAACGGTATGTTACTCATTTTATGTTAGCTGACACAGTCAGAGCTAATCAGCACCTTGAACACATAATGCTCGGTCCAAAGTATTCCTACGCTTCGCTGCTTTTTCGAGCACAGATATTTGTGGAAAACATCTTTATTGTGCGTAGATCATTCAAGAACAAAAGAAAAGCAAATGTCATGCGTGACCACGATATACGCATTTAGTTGACCTCACTAACAAATCGTTTTGGGACAACAGAATGGTCGATCAGAGGGTACAAAGTTAATTAACGTTAGAAGCATAGAAACTTCCCCTCGGATAAGGTGATTCAAGAAATTTTAGTTTTATTTCAAAACCTGCTTTTTCCATGGCTTTCTAGACTGAATAATGTAGAGCAAGAGATTATATCATCAGGATCATAACCTCTTGGGTAGAGAGCTCATGCTCAGCATCCCCCGCAACCTTTCGATCACGTCCAAGCTAATCGCTTGCTGCTTGGCAAACCCTCTCCGTTCATAATCCCAGGGAACTTGATCAAATGACATTTTAATCAGAAAATCAACTGAACCAGTCACGTCGCTTTATAGCGATATCTTAATGCACGATTCAACATTCAAATTTCGAAGTATAGAAGACTGGAAAGCAGCTCTACTTACGCTCGTGTGTTCAGTGGAAATCGAACCCCGTTTATACGATCACCAATGGGGGTATGAAAATATGGCCGTATTGACGGGCAAGATCAAAGTTGGTTTAACAGATATATTACTATTGTAAGTCTAACAAACCTTTCTTTAAAAAGCATCCTAAAAGTAGTTAATACTTTATTGAAAAAAAACTGAAATTTTCCATCAGTTCATACAATATTATAGAGGATCATACAGGTCGGGATTTTAGAATGTGGGCGTCAAGTAGTCGTATCAAAGGGGTGGGCTCATTAAGGGTTTTTTTTAGAAAATAATGTAAGGGCGTTTCGCCGGAACAAAAAAGTGGCCGTGTTAACGAGGTGACCGGGGTTCCACTGTAGACATCCCCTCACATATTGACTGATTCGCCGACTAGGCCGAGAACTTGACTGCGAAATAGTTTTAATGTAGTTAAGTTGCTAGTTAAAAACTCAATAGTAAAGAATTATTCCAGTGATTTTTATTAATGCGAAGTTACTGGTAGCCACTTTGATAGCTCCCCGAATTCTCCCAACTATTGCAATAAAAAACATAAAGAACAGTAGAGAGAAGATAAATGCTACAATTCAGTGGGGCGCTCAGGAATTTTGAAGTTACCTTGTCAGACAAAAACTATCTAGTGTAAGACTTCCTTGCCTCTTCAGTGTAAAGCTCGAGAAAAAAAAATTATGTTTACGAGAAATTTTAATGTACCGCCAGCCCTCTTCTAAAACAGAACTCGTAGGTTAGAAGAGCGTGAAATGCCAATAGCCTCCCACCGTTAGTCCGGTACCTTACAGTTAGGCTGAAGGTGGAGAAAATTCACATTTTAGCCTAAGCAGGCCAGTTAATGCTCTGGTCAAAATACGTCCTTTTTTTGTTTGATTGTTAATTAATTTGGTGTTTTGCCCAACAATCCGTTCACCCAGTTGGACCTTGTTACATTCAGTCGCACTAAATAAGCTGTTAAATTTGGCCTTAATGGTAACACTAAAGAGGTAAAACAGCTTACATTTTCTCGGAAAGTTCAACTGCTTTCTTCCTTGAGTGCATGCTGTTCAAGCTACATATACCCGTTATGAAAGCAGGTGGTTCCGCTTGCCAGCCACAATGAAAGATCACAGGAGGGACACTATAGGAACTAAGGCGAGGATCCATTAATTAAATTTAATGAACACCGAGCTTGAAACAAAACCCTGCAATTAAACCTCGAACGTACTAGGGGTTGCGGAATTTTTTCAGAAGTTGTTCTTTCATATTACTTACTCAGCCGGCTAAAACTTCATTTTTCTCTTGCCGAGATTTTAGCATGCCATTTGACATTGTCATAGCAACCGCATTCTGACCTGCAGGTCAAGCTAATTAAATTTCGCTTTTTTGACAGAATTCTTTTTAGTTCTCCTTTTAGATAATTTCTCAAAAATACACTTCATTTACCAACTTTTCGCTATAGTAGTGGAACTCAAGTTGGCGGACAGACGTAACGTCAAGAAAAGAAGGCATCTGATCATCTTTTAGAGCAAGTTAAAGGCTGTTTGTTAAAAGCAAAATAATTTACTTGTAATGGCTTATTGCAGCAAAAACCATGGGGAGAGGTTTCATTCTCCCTCCTTGCACCACGTAATCACAATTACATCGTGCCTTTGCACTATTTTCTCCTGTTAACTTTTTTTTATTTCTGAACGTTTTGTTTCTCATTTCATCGTTTTATTTCAGTGGAGGAAATTTTTGCGGGAATCAGTGGAAAAAAAAAAGAAACACAAAAACCCATAAACTAAGCGAAGGTTTAATTTGGCATTGTACAAGGATGCAGAAACTAAGCGATCGACGTTTCGGAGTCGTCATGATACGATGTTGAAGTTCAAAGATATAAGAAATTAATTGCCAGAGAAAAGATTAACATATCAAATAATTAATTAATATACAATGTAACGCAAATTAGTACTATTGATGATTTAGAGATGGTGACAAGTCCCTAATTAGTAGCTTTCCCAGTCTGTAGTGCCGAGAACAAAGAGTAATGCTCATTGTTGCTTTTGAAAGCGTCTTAAGGACGTTCGCGCCAAAAATTTTTTAAAGTTTTTTAAATTTTTACTGCAGGCAGATAGTGAGTTACTTGTGCCAGAAATGCAAAAAAGACTGGGTTCACCGTCTACGTTTCAGAGATAAAGCGTGTGGTAAACTATACTGAATTCGAAAAATTGCTCCATATAATTGAGCACGGTGTACAGGGGTTTATAGTTAAAAATATCGAAGGTGAGTCAAGGGAGGCAAACGATCTTAGTCATGTTTTGTAGAAGTGGGTCTGTTGTGCCATTAACGTTTTCACAAAATTTAACCCGTTAAGAGGCATTTGAAACCGCCGGACAGATGCACGAAGAGCTAATAAGTACGGAATTCGATGGTGCATTTTGGCAAAAATTCAAACTTCTAGTCGATAGATTTTCTTCATTTTTTTCCCTAAACGTAGGAAATAAGTAGAGAAAATGATCCATCGAAAGAAAAATTGGGGTAACCGAACGTCCAAGATCGTTAAATCCAGGCAAAGCTCTAATGCCCTATCGCGCTCGTGCATGACGTGGCCTGTGAATTTGCTTGCGCAGTAAGGATGCGCAGAAACAATAAGCGCGAACGCCCTTAAATGACCTCTCCAGTAGCACTATTAGAAAGTAAATGTACCAAAGTTTAAACCTTTTTGCAACGGGAGCGAGAAATCTCTAGCTTTATTACTCAAACTCCATTAACCTCGCATAGTATTTATCACCCTCGATCTTCTAGTTTAAATCTGTAGTTAAGCCAAGTCCTACCTGTGCTCTTAGAGGCTACTTTGTGTTAACCGTTCGTTGCTGGTAGGGTTTGGATTTTTTTGTATTTTCCAGGAAAATCAAATCATTAGACCATACGCAAATAGACTACTAGCATTCTGGGGTATCTTGCCTTCTTCCCTGCTCGGCTATATCGCCCTTGTCCCGCGTTCCTCTCTGCTCGGCGACCGACATAACCGCCCTTTTGCGTTGGCGATGAGGGAAAAGAAACTCGTCTAAGTGACCGTTGGAGAAAAAAAATCTGCTGCCAGCAGACTAGTAGGCAAATTTCCGGTGAACGATTGCCGTAGGTTGAGCGCATTCAGAGGAGAAATTACAATTACCTCGTTCCCAGGGTCTCTCATTTTATCGCCCCCGGAGCGAGCAAGGAGATATCATGGTTGAAATACAATGATGCCAAGGACGGCAAACGAAAATGCTGTCGGTTTACGTAGGATCTGTAAAAGAACTGATAAGCCCAAAATAGATAGACTAGTAAACAATGATGCAAGGCTATGTAGAAAGCTTAACGGGGCAACA
>CM042751.1:25765328-25783056 GCA_022496165.2 Catalaphyllia jardinei | reverse complement strand
ACAAAAGAACGAGGAAAACAATGGAGACTCCAAGGGCAATTTATGTCTGAGCAATAAACGAGATGCCCCCTCCTATAACTGGTGTTTTTTTACCTACACTAAGTTAGAAATTACTTTTCTTCTCGTTTCACTGCAGAGTGATTAGATAACAAATTCATCTTTCACTAGGCGTCGTCCTTGGCGTCGTCGTCGTCGCTTAAGCTCTCTTTTAAAATGATCATGACGTACGACGTACACTAAAGGTAAGCATCTCTTTTTATTGGTAAATGTTTCCGAATTATCTGTTCACCACAGTTAAGTTAATCAGTTGTCTAAATTACTTTGTACCATAATTTCAGAGGTTTGTCAATATTCAGAATATTTACAATATTAAAAATTACAATTTCCTCGATTGTGATTGGTTTGGAAAACTCCTATTTTCTACTAATTCACTTGCGAAGATTTTCTTGGACAGTTTGTTATCGGGTACTTCAATAAGCCAATCACACTCAAAGTTGTTGTTTAAGTTAACCAATAACATTCAAAGTTGTAGTTTAAATCAACCAGTCACAACCTTGAGCGACATTAAACAATTTGCACCTCCTTTGTCAGCCTTTTAATGCAATTTTCCCTTTCTTTCATAACTTGTTTATTATGATTATTTGCTAATAAGACTTCGTTGTCGTCCAATTCAGTGTGTAGTCATACTCGTGATAAACACTCGTATGCAGTTACAGGCCGAACTGGACTTCATTCAGTCCTATTACCATTACTAATTCCATAAAGGTTTTTGACTTTTTAGGGATAACCCTTACACCGCCAGAATGATTAAGTATTTCTTTGCCTTTGACTCTTCGCAGCTCATTCCCACTGAATTCATCTCCTGCATGCGTGACCGAGATAAGACGAGACGAGGGAAAAAGCACCTCTGGTATCAGCGATTGCAAATTTGTGAATGTTGACTTATCCTTGCAAGCAAATATATTTCATGTGACTGGATTCAGTTAAACAGGAATGAACGCAAAGAGTGACGGAGGAAAGGATTTAATCAGAGATAATCGCTACACTTGCATTTTATGTTCAGTCACTGTTATCGGATTCTTGCAGACATTAGCCATTTTAAACACACAGTAAACATAAGAAAATCAGGCTCAGTCCGCATAAATAGAAACAGCAAGAGACAGCTACAAGCCAGGTTGAGAGAACAAGAGCTTCAATCGCGTTAGTCTTGATTATAGTTAAGTTTTTCGAGACTTTTAACTAAAATTAGAACGAAGTATCACCCTCGAGTCTCAAAAGATTGAAGAGATTGTTTGGCATCCTCGAATTCCTCCGTGTCATCATCGTTATCACTGTACTCCTCAATGTCACTATAGTCTTCGCTCTCTTGAAACATCGTCTTGATGACTTGCTTCTCTCGTTCCGCTTTGAACTGGAGCTCATCAGGTCTGTCAGGTACTAGCCAGGCTATGAAACCGGTGATGGTATACACGATAAATTGAAAAACGAACACGAAAGCCAGACGAGCGGCAAGGAGATGCCAATACGTCCTGGAGTAGCCGTATGGGTAGGTGTTGTCATGGTAACCGCGGTACCTATATTCAGTGCAATAAAACCAAAGATAAACAAAGATCAAAATGTATTTTTCATCTTTTTTTCGGCTCGGTAGCGGCGGAATTCAATAAATCCTGCAATCTGATTGGTTCCTGGAACGGATGGAATGGACTGGAATGGACGGACCGCTACAGCTGGCGGAATCCATCGAGTTGATCTATTTTCGTGAATTAATTAGCGATTATCGTCAATCTTTGGCCTTTTTTTACTTCCAAAGACGATTAATCAACGCAAGTTTATCTCTATTCATCTTTAGATGGCAAGCAAAGTTACTGTAAGTAAATTCAATTGAAGTTTTTGAAGTTGTGAGAGTTTTTTGGTTGTTTGTTGTTCGGCACTGTAGTGGCGCGTAATGCTATGTGTCTCTCCGTACAATTTTAAGTAACAACTGAGTCAATGTCAGTCGAGTTTCCCTCTCTAATCGTTGTGGTATTTGAGAGAATTGCTGTAGAGTACACTTAACGAATTTTCTCGTTATCTGCTACTCAATTTACGCTAGAAAAGTCTAATTCAGTCGAGTGATTCGCAATGATCGACAAAAACTGTTTTTGCACAAAATTTCACACCTGGAAAACAATTTTGGAGACCTTAACTAGGGAACTAAATGCACTAAGATAATGTAGTTCGTCTTTCTTTGTATAGTATATGATTAGATTTACTCGTTCGTTCGCTTGTTAAATTTTGCGAATGGTTTGTAGACGGTGCGTAAGCCGATTCAATGGCTAAGTTGCGTAAACAAACCCACTTGTAAGCCAGTTTACGGCAAGAAAAAAATATAAAAACGTTATTGGCCGGCTTAAGGTCGGTCCGTATAGGGAAAAACTGTGCCCTCGGGCTTGAGCATGCTGCCCTCGGCCTGCGGCCTCGGGCAGCATTTTTAAAACCTCGGTCACAGTTTTTCCCTATTCGGACCTCCCAGTCGGCCAATAACAAATATATATATATATTGGGTGGACAATAAGTATACGCGAAACGAAAGGAAAGGAAAGGAAAGTAACTTGAAATCAGTTTATGGAGGTCGGTGAGTGTAAGTGATAAGTTTAACATTTTCCACTTAGTGCCTGTCACCAATTTCCAGGAAAGTGTCAATTTAAACTTGACAATCAGCATTCAAGAATCTAAAATTCTTTAACGTTATTGTACAATTCATATATTCTTTCCATCTCACAGCTTTTATGAAGAAGGCAAAAGTTTTTGTGCTTTGAATTCCATGATTCTAAGACGATTTACTCCATGATCATATAGGGTTCTTAACAGAATGTATTGCTGAGAGAAAATCAAATTGCCTCCTGTAAATCATTAAGGCTGAAACTTTCCCTACCTGCAGTAGTCTCTTGTGTAATTTAGGTTTTCCCTCGGGTTGTCTGGCTGTGTGCCACTTTCCCACGAGTAGAGGGTCTTCAAATCAATAAACGCAAGGGTAGAATTGACATATCCCTTCAACGTACCACCTCTAGAGGAATTGCGATCAGGAGCGTACATGATCTTGTAAAGTAGTTTGGGGATGAACTCCGAAGTAAAAGCCAGTATGAACGCGTTCACTAATACTGACGCTCTGGTAAGCGCCTCGAGAACGTCGTACCAGGCTCCTATGTCCTCAACACGGGCGACGTCTGGACGGCGAAAGTAACACAGAAACTTGATGGCGTCTATGCGGATCTCGATTATTGTGTTTACAAGTGCAAACAGTGGACCCAGAGGGAAGGCAGCCACAAACATGGTCACAAAGCCGTATTGCAAAACTGCAAGCATGATAATATAAAAAAGGTCATATGTTAGACCAAGTCAGCCATAGTCCCATCGAGGCAATACCAGAGTTTATTTCATCCAGTGCCTCCTGAGCTTACCAAGACTAGTACTGTTGCCCACCCTGACAACTCGGTCGGTAAAGTACAGGATGGTAATCAGTCTTCGGTGATTAAAGCTTATGGAGTATTAGAAAATTGCGAGTTCTGTGATATCTTGCCACTGGGGAAACGAAGAAGTTTTTTGGGGATTTTATAATCTCTTAAGCGTCGCTAGTGCCCTTACGCTTACGCCCTGGCACATAATTGTCACCATTAGACTACTCCTTGGCATTTTGTCAGGCTCTCTTAACAGTTTGCAGGTATGCATTTGGGCTTCTAGGTCTAAGAAAACAACACTACGTTTCCCTCCACTGATACATCCTAACCAGAATTGTAAACAAGTATCACCTTTAAACAGGAAGCAGCTATAGTTTTTCTTTATATTTTGAAAGGGGAATTGGGCATAATCAATCTGAATTTGACTATAATAACTTTAAATCTTACCTATTTCCAAATATTCCCAGAACATGTAGTGCTTTTCACATGCTGTCAGATCAAAGTCTTTTTCGTACTGAGGACAATCGTCTAGATTCCCTTTATTTCGGCGATTCTTTATCAGCTTCAAATATCTAGAAAAATACATAGAAAAGACTCCTGAAACACTTACTTTGCTACAGAAAGCTATAAAGAGAGCCAGCTATGGCCATTGTGGAATGTGAATTATAGAAAAGAGCGCATGATGAGTATATTTTCATTCCCTCTCCATGTAATTTAGTTTGCTAATGAGGACAAGGCCCAGGTGAAACGTGGGACTTCACATGAGACGCACTACACTGAGCAAATTAGGTTCATAATAAGTTCGATGTTTGGCTCAACGGGGTTCGTCCGACTGAACATTTAGATCGACCAATACGTTGGTTGGCCCGGCGATCTAAATTCAAATTAAGTTTGACGTTTGACCCCACGGTCGAGCTTCACCCGTTTAAATCGACTAAAATTGCAAATGAAGTTCGACGTTTGATTTGTTCATTAGCCAACCAATAATCTTGTCTTTCGTTTTCTCCGATAACCAACCTAAAACTCTATGTGCTGGCTTGTTCCATACACGCTAACGGTCAGTTTGAAATGAATATAATCTTGCCTTATTAGTTTATTCAATGATTCAACACATTTCCCTAAATCACTTGACAATTCCAAACAAAAACCTCTATCATCAAATTGTAAACTACAGAATTGGAGGTATAGTCGTTCGCATAGCTTACAACACAGAACAATTAGATAAATACATTATGACTACAAACGAAGCACTTGATACTTACGGCATTGCCATCTCGAATATATTGAAGAAAATTTGTTTTCCCACCATGATGATCAAAAGCTGAACAGCAAGTTCCAAAAAGCATCCTTGCTCACTGCATCCATCTAGTCGATACTTCCCCAACACTCTCCTGTACCTTCCCGGGGATCCTACAATCAAATCCGATTTAAAGAACGCGATATAAAATATGGCGGAATAGTTGTTGACGAATTGAAAAGAAGACATTTTCCATGTGAAACTGTCTCTATAAGCGCTCTCTGTTGGTGGGTTTTCCCAGTCAGTCAAGAAGATTGCCAGCTTGATGTAAACTTTGGTCAATAACATGATAACAATAAGATTTAGAAAAGCTGCAGTGGCCGTTGTTATAATACGAGCACGTTTTTGCACCTTGTTGTCATCGTCGCTGCTCAAGACGGCGAAAACAGCCGCGCGGTAGACAACAACACCAATGGCTGCCGCAAGGACCAGAAGAATCATGAAAAGAACTATTCCAATAACAGTGCCATATCTGCGGTACGTTTTAAACTTTGATACCGCCGGTTCTATTTTGCCGGTCTCGGGGTTTCTCTTAAACATTAACAACTGCAATTGTTCGTCTGGCAAACTTGTCTTGTATTCCGGACGAAGTTGTTCTTCGTCTTCTTCGAAATCTGTTGTGTGCCATTCCTGAGCAAGGGTAGCTTGACGACGTTTCCAGAACTCAAGGAACATTGTGGCCCAAATGGACGCCAAGAAGGCAAGAAACACGGTTCCATCGTTATCAAAAAAATGCGTAATGTATGCGTACATGCAGGTGTCTGGCGCCAGGTTCCAGTAGCTGCATTGTTTGTCACACAGGGGACACATGTACCATCGACCTTTGTTTTCTTCATCGCAGATATCGCGAACCGGAATGTGGGAACCTGCTGATACCATTCCATAGATAAACACGAGTAAGCCCACAATGGCGAGTGGAACCAACATGGCGGTATAGAAACCAAGCCATGCGAAGTACAGGCCAATTTCATGACCAAAGTAATCTTTGATGGCATCGTAAGGTTGGTACTTGAGACTTCTGCCAAATCTTGCCCAGTCTTCCCTTAACCTCTGTCGATTATTTTTCGGAGCTTCTCCTTGATCTCTTGAGTCTGGCCCATCATGAAGAGGGTACCCAGCGATGTACACCTGATCAAGGAGAAGCTTCTGCAGCCCTACTCCATTTGGCCCCCTTGCAAAGCGTGCGTTTTTAAGCAAATTCTGAACAATGTAGTTGCGATCGGTAACACTGAAAAAGCCTTCCTCATCCTCGTGGTTCACATACTCATTCAAATGATCTTCCATAAACGGAGCCATAAAAAAGCTTGGCTTTTTTTCCAAAGTGGAATCATGTACAGCTAATGGGTTTTTACTGTTCAGTTTCTCTACTCTCGAGGTGCCAATAATACTTTCCAGCCAATTTGTAAAGACCACGTCGTTTGCTTGAAGAGGAACCTTCAGTTTGATCCGCTCAGCATTCTGTGCCAACACATCCCAAGGTGCGCGGATTAGTACAAAATGGCGTTCTCTTCCTGGATCCTACAAGGACGAATAGTCAGTATGTAATACCCGTTACCACCTGACCCTCTGACAGTGTCAACGACAAATTAGATGAAAGTCATTCTCCAGTAGCCTGTTAGCCATAAGGAAGGTGTAAGACCTTGGAGTAAGAGCGGAGCTTCTGTGCTCCGACGGTGCCCGAGCGGAGTCTCATTTGGGGAAATTCAGATAGTAACCCACTGAGCTTAAATCATTTTGTTTATCAAGTGGTTGTCCGTGCGACCGGACAAAAATACGCTACTTCATGTAAACTAACGTGAAATACTAAATTCTCTAAGTCGTGATGGCCTGTAGCGGCAAAATCTTGCAAGCTTACAAGGTTTTGTTTTCGTTTATAGCACACAAAATTATCTTTTATGGCCTAATTGAAATAAAAAATTAGAAACACCAAACAATGTCTAAGAGGTACCGACGAATAAAATTACGGAGTAGCTAGTCATAAAAGCCTTGCTGCTGAAGAATACCTGGAGAATTTTTTATTTCCTTTCATGGCTGCAATAAAACATATGTTAATCAATGCGTTTTCATCTATGTTTTCAATTTTGATCGCCGATTGACGAACCTTGCAGGAATTCTAAAAAGCAAATGATAATGTACATTATCGTTTCGAAATTTAATATGGACGGAAAACTTTTTTGAAAACGAGCGGGACTTTTCGTAAACGACGACACCACGATAGTCATTAGCCTGCGAGCAGGCTCATCTGTGCGTCACACGCGCGAGCGGCAAAGAGCAAAGCGATCCGGCGGAAAGGAGTCTGGTGAAGAGGCGCCAAGAGGACGTCCTCGCGGCTTCCTCGCGAACGCGACGCCCGCCGCTTGTGCTCCAATGCGCGCTTGTGCTCAAACGTGAGCGTACTCGCAGGCTAAAATAGTCCATTGATTTCTCTGTCCGAGTTTTTCTCAAACACAACTAAAAAAATGACCTGTGATTAGTCTATTTGCAATTGTCTCCGGCGTTGTGTGGACGGGAAACATTCGATACACTTTCAGAATGAAAACATGTTATTCAAATTTTCCCGGTGCAGTGGCCGGAGCCTAGCATTTCTTTCATTCGGCCATCTCTCGTTGCGAATTTTTTGCCTGATGAGAGTGAGCAGGATTTGTTATTTAACCTTAACACGAGATGATTTGCATATTGCTTGTGGAGATTTCTTCTAGTCATTCTGTTTGGTGAAGTGTTTTATATTTGCCAAATTCCTTTACATTGCTTTACACTGTGCGGAGTAAATGATAAGTATTTTCTGTGAGCTCCATGCACTTTTAGGTTTGGCTAAATCTAAGTGTATATTATTTCTCCCAAAAAACGTTAACCTTGACAGAAATAACCTACCTCGTCAATGATCACCATCTTGCGCTGCAAGACTAATCCAAACCTATTTTCAAGGCAACGTTCAAACGTATATCTCCAGCGCGCACGCTTTCGCCGTTCTTGAATAGACTCTTCATCAAGCTCACAGACGTCCCTTTCGCTCTCGTAAACAAATACGTAATCAATCTGGTTTGCTTGTGCAGTGCTAGTCTGGAACGATTCACGCGTGGATGAGAATGGTGGTTGCTCAGCTAACTCGATCTGAATTTCGTCAATTCGGTCCAACCTTGAATACGATCCTCGTTCCATAAGGTTATCCTGAACTCAATCGGACGAGGCTTGCAAGCAGTTCGGTGAATTCTAGGACGTAATATTTGCACGTTTGATTCTACTTGCAGACACCCAAACAACTTTAGAAATGTTTTGAGAAGTTCAGTAAATGCTTTGTACGGTGTGCAGGTATAACTAATTTAAAATGTTTGTTGTCAAACGGACCTTAATAATTAATCTATTTTGTAATATTCATTTCGCAATGTTATAATGTCAGTTATCTTGAAGGATCTGCTGTAAATTGTTGATGCCTATTTTAAAGACACTAACAGAAACTTAAACTTAAAACAAGAGGTTCATGGATAATTATTCAATGAGATATTAATATGATTATTGTGAAGAGGCTGTAAACGATTTTATCATTTAAAATGCATAATGTAATAGGGCGATACATTGGCAAGAGTTGAGCGTTTCTTCTCTCTGAATTATTACCCCGGCTCTTAGTCTGGAAATTTACCAGGTTTTCTTAATGAGAAAGAACCGTGCATTTATTTAGTAAAAGTGTTCTAGCGAGTCCTGACCAATGAACTGAATGAGCTTTGATGGCAACGACGGTATCTATTTTTTTAAGAAAAGACCCATGGTCAATTCAAACAAACAACGTCGACATACATTGTAACTAACACCTTTTCACAACCCTGGTTGAACCTTGCACGCAGGATGGTGGGAGGGATTGAATTTGTGTCAGCTACTGTGACCCGTGTTGGCCAGTGGCGGTATTTAATACGCCTAACTGGTACAAGCAAGTGGTCCAACACTTCGTTGGAGTTGAATCAAATTCACAACAGGCAGTTGGGTGGAATACCATCTCAAAATTTCAGATAGCCGCAGCAGTTTCTGGCGAAATGAGCGCGGAAAATCTAAAGAACGCATTAAGACTAACTATTGTACAAATTTTTTGAAGGCACTCCTATGTAATATTATGTGAATGATTTTTACTACCGTTTTGATGTTTCTGAGCCACATTGTTGCTCATTATAAAACCCATTTAAATCTAGGAACATTAGAAAGTGAAGTTCTTGAAATTGAAGCATATCGTCAAGTTTATGCGTTATGATAATTTTCTTGCTGGTTCTCACATTCAGGTTCGTTTTCTATGAAGGTTTTTTTCTTTGTTTCATTTTGTATTTTGTTTCGGTTATTACTTATGAATTTAGGAAACTCAGTAAACTTTTTTGGTTCAGAGGGGAGCAAGCTTTAAAATATGTCCATCATCTATTTGTCACTTTTCGTCGTTAGGACAACAAATCAATAAAATGTTCACTGTAATGTCAAAATTTATGTTAAACACCCGATTTGGGGAATAGGAGAATCCTTGTTTACAATATTTACCTAATTAGCATCAACGATACAGTTTCTGATGGCATTATTTGATTGTCCCAAGGAATTTACACCCGATGTACTGAATACTTTTTATGTTAAGCGGGTTAAAAAACTCAAAATTTTACAAAGAACGTATGAGCCCATTAGCGCTTTTGCCACCCAGAATTTTTGCAGTGTTTTAAAGGCTACGTCCTATATATTAATATTCTAAAAAAGCTCCGAGGCTTTGGGGTCAAAATTGTAAATTTTTAAAGTTTCTTTTGTCTCTCAATTCCCAAAAGAGTCTTGGATAAAAAAAAAACACCAAAAATAGAAGTTTGTCCTGAAAGCCTCAGAGCCATGTAGAATATTGATATTTATATAATAACCAAATCAATGCGCGCGCTCTGATTGGTCAATTAGCTGTGGGTTATTTTGCCAGTAAACCCACGGAAAAATCGCGCGTCTTCTGAATTATTATATAAAAGCAATAGACCACAAGTTTATGGGTTATAGGCTGACAAACCACTTGGGATGTTGGTAGAACACTCGAAGAATTCGTAAACAACTCGCCTGCGGCTCGTGGTTTACAAATTCTTCTCGTGTTCTACCAACATCCCGCGTGGTTTATCAACTTTTATAACATAGCTATATGCTAGCGCGCGCTCTGATTGGCTAATTTTTTATGAAAAATAAATGGATGGTTCATAGAGATGGTTCAGGCTGACGTCATTGTCGGTGAAATTTCTTGCCAGCAGAAGTTTTTCGCACAACTTCTTTCGAGTAAAACTTAACTTTAGCTGTTACCAATGACTAGTATTATCCAACATTTGAGTTAGGGTTTCCTGTTGACTTTGAAGATTTAGAAAATGTGTCTGAAATGGTTGCAGAAACATCGAAAGCCTCGAAAGATCAACAAAGCGAAAGTGCTACTGGTGAAAACAACACGTGCACGTGCACGTGTGGCGAAAAGTGCTGCCAGTGAAAACAACACGTGAACATGCACGTGCAGAATTTGCAATTTGATCAGTGCAGAAAAAGCGACTTTTCAGCGTGAAAAATGTCTTGCTATGTTATAAAAGCAATGGACAATGCCTAGCTAGCGTCCATCCAATTTGGGATCCACTTGGATAGTTGGGAGAGCACTTAGGTAGCTAGAGATGCTCTCGGCTGCGCCTCGAGCATCTCTTACGCTACCTTCGTGCTCTCCCAACTATCCGCGTGCATCCCGAATTGGATGGACGCGCGCTAGGCATTGTCCATCCTTTAATAACCCATAGAAACTTGTGGTCTATTGCTTAAATTGAACGTCATTTATTCCTTACACCAAAAGAGCAAAACATTTCACAAATTACTAATTACCTAATAGTTTCAGAAGCTTCTTTAATTTGCGTGATGCCCTCTTTGGGCAAAGGCGTTTGTTAATTAACAATTATTCACCAAAGTGGAGGTGAATAGTACTTGGCTAATCACCTCCGAGCTAACCCATCAGTGCGCGCGAAAAGTACTATTCAGTTGCGTGGTATATGCCAATACGGAATATTTAAATAATGACGTCAGCAAAGATTCTCCAATACGTGATCGCGAGGCAAACGCGAACCAAACGCATATTTAATGTTCAAGTTTGTTTGTAAAGTTTATTACTATGAAAATTCTTACGTTCTGAAACTAAATATACGAGATGAATAGATGGCACACAAAGCTTACATTACAATGCCTACATTATAATGGAAAATTTGACACGTTTCCACTCACGGAAAACGTAGACGACAAACGTTGTCTTTTATTTTGTCTTCTTTTATTCTAAACCAATAAAAGAACAAAAACAGGAAACAGAAGACGAAGATTTGCAGTCAAAAATTTTGAAGCTTTTGTCGTTTGCATAAAATTCTTATAATTCCACACAATGAATCCCTGATTCCTGAGAGTGCTAAGGTTGAAAATGAATAATAGAGTGTGTGTATTGTCACGCAATAAAAAATAAAATAAAAAAATCATGTGGATAAAGTAAAAAATATTGTGATCTTATAGACGATAAATAAAGAAGGCAGTTCCCCAAGTTTAAAGTGTGTGCGTTGTTCCAAAGTTGAGATATTCGTCGAAATACTCCGCGCAAAATTATAGAGCTTAGCTTGGAGCCGCCATGTTGGAGGACCTCCTTGGTCCTCCAATATGGCGGTCGGCAAATAGTGTAAACATCTGGAACTTATTTTGACTATCTAGTCGACAGATTTTCTGAACCGAGCCAAAAAAAATTTACACACAAGCACTTTTCCTAGTACTTAAAATGGCTAAAAATCACGAGATAACTGTATATTTTTCGACGAACGTGATCTTAGCATTATACCACACACCGCCCTAACTTTCCAAAATGCGCTGGTTTCCCAACGAAGGACGCTATCCAGCTGGAAAGTTGTACACAGATATAAATTTAGTACCTCTTATGGCTGATGAGATCGATAAACCCTCTATTGGCCCTTTAGTTTTGGATTTGAGAATTACAAGACGTTGCGTGCAGCCTATACTTTTGTGAAAGAAAAACTGCTGCTTGAACAGCCTTTAAAGGTGCCTCGACTACCACCTGTGTTAAGGACAACTAAGGACAGTGTGATTCTTCGAATATTCGTTGGTCTTTCCTAATAGACCCTTCTCCAAAATGGCGGCCGAAAATTCAAATAACTTAAAAGTAGCTAAAATTAAAAACGTATACCAGCACTAGAAAGAACACCTTTACTTTAGTAGCCCTACAAAGCTTTAGCATTTCAGGTGTAATATCAACTGAGTAAATGTAGGTTGAAAATTGGAGGGTCTAATTGTACAGCTACATAAAAAAATATAGTTGAATAGATTTCATTTGAAGCACTGCATCATCAAACACGAGAGACAGTGTTTCATCAGGAAATCCAACCACCGAGAAGAGAGTTGAGAATACGACACGCAGCGGAGAATTTTTGACCAAATTTGACGTTTAGATAGCCGATGAAATACTCTCTGGAGTGTTTGATATATCTTCTCAATCGAAACAAAGGAGTAAACGAAGAAGTAAATTCGTCCAAATCTATGCTAATTGGGAACGGCTATCCATGCAAGCCTCTTCGCGGTTGTAATTTCCTTTGTATGCTTTAACTTGATGAATTATTCATTAGTTTTAGAAGTGTGACGCCCTATGTGTCATTCCAAAAGTATACCCATGCCATTTGAGGTCACAACCTAGTGGTGATCAATCTTGATCATTTGTATTCATGATTACTAGAAAAACATACAACAAAATTGATGTAACGCCTACTAATAGATATCAAACTCTTGGTAAATTGTTTGATGCCGTATGGTATAAAAACGAGATAAAATAATCCAGTTCTCCTGCACATTTCATTCGTAAAATAACAAAACCTAAAACATCCTCATGAAATGTTTCTGTATCGACTTCTATTTTTTCAATTGCTCTTTATACTACTCTTTATACTACTTACTTACATTTAATCAGCGTATAATAACATAAATGCTGGAGAATATTTGTACAAAAATAAAAGCCAATTTCTAAAAAGAAATTACCTTGCAGTGGTATAAAAATATGGCCCAGTGACGTCACGTACAATGATAAAAAGCCACATTAAAAACTGACGCCCTTGGAGTTTGCGTTTTCTAGATTCGCTTCATTACAGTTGCAAGTTATTATTAGTTATTCATTCTAATGATGATTTCCCTCTGTCAGCACTCTGTATTTGACCAATGATACCTTATTTAAAATGTGGCGTTAATATATGGGTATTGTCATCGTAGTGTTTTTTCTTTTCGTCGCTCTACAGCATATCGCTTCCGTTAAGGACATCCTCGCCATTTACCAGGTAATCATCATTCTTCTTCTTGAAGGCCAATTTGGCTAAATGTTTTTCCCGCTTTACCTTTAAATCCAGATCCTTGGGAACATCCGGGACAGCCCAGGATATAAAGCTGGTGATCAGGTAAACAGAAAACTGAAATACAAACACGAAAGCGAGGCGTGCAGCAATGATGTGCCAGTACTGCTTGTTCTGTTTGTAAGGTGGAGTCATGTCAAAATAGCCAGGGTACCTAAAATACAGGAAAAAATCGTGTTTACAACGAGAATAATCGGTTTACATACTAAATAGGCTCTGGTGACTTATCATGCCCTGCCTTGTTCGAGATAACAGGGAGGGCATTGTTGATGTAGTTTAATTCCTTTTCAGTTTTGTTGTAGCTAGCGTCAAAATATATATATTCCATGGTATTTTATTTGCCACATAATTCGTGGGAGTGATAAATGGATTGGTGACTTGGATAAAGTGTAAATAATGGAGAAGCGTTCTCAAGTCAAATTACTCAGAAAAAGAACTTTCCGAGCCTCCAACGGGAGTAGAATCCATGACCTTCCAGATACCGGTTGGACTCTCTAACCACTGAGCTATAGGTGACTCGTGGTGAAGCAAAGTTCCGCTAATCCGTGGGAGCTGAATCTTCTATTACTTTGCGTAATTGATGAATTTCATGTTGTTATTGTTGACATACATAATGTGTAAGTGTTCCAAACTCTTTTATCGAAATTTATGTCCATCACTTCATGATCAGCACTTTGTCTTGTTACCAGAGCTTTTCGTCATTACTCACTTTTATCTCGACGTGAAGAAACACACCTCGCAACTAAATTACTTAAATACGAGGACATTGTTCAGTCGGATATCAAACAACGAGACCATCCTTACCTGCAGTATGGCCTCGTGTAATTTAAATTTTCCAACGGATTTTCTGGCTCTGTTCCAGGTTCTTGTTGGTAGATGTACGAAGTATTAATATAAGCCAAACTGTGATCTAGGTATCCCTTAAGGGTGCCTCCACCTGGTTCATCACGGTCAGGAGCATACTTCAATTTGTACAGCAGCTTGGGGATGTACTCTGAGGTAAACGCTAACACAAAAGCGTTAACCAGGACTGACAGTTTTGTCACACCCTGAAGAATACGAAACCAGGCTCCGATATCTTCTGCACGAGCGCTGTCGGGTCTCCGGAATTGATCCACAAAGTTGATGGCATCTACACGAATTTCGACGATGGAATTAAGAAGGGCGAACAGTGGACCCAATGGAAAGGCGGCCACGAACATAGTAACAAATCCGTACTGCAAAACTGTGAACCAAAGGTGTTTACTTTAGGAAAGGACAAAAACGTAACGCATACAAAATATTTCTAGTCTCGATTTCTACTGCATGATTATTATTTAAGCTCGCAGTTTGCAGTAGATAGGGCCATAAGAGAGACTACAGTATTGGCTGTAATTATGCACCCTATTGTAAAAGGCAGGTAATAATTATGTCTCAAGGTTTTTTTTGTGTGTTTCTGGTTGTATTATACATTGTCGCTTGGGCACGCTTCAGAAAGCTCTCAGTACTATATGTGCTTTTTCCTCTGCGTTGCCTCAGGAGGGAAGAAGGCGGCGTTTTGTAACTTATCCATCCTCTTCCGTCTGGATTTGACCACTATTTAGAACTTGAAGGGGCAGTGTCACGAGGATTTTGCAGTTTTAGGTCAATTCTGCGCTAAAATCATTACTTTAAAGCTTTCCTCATAAACAAAATGCTTCTGTAAAGCTATGACAAAGATATCAAATGAATTTTATCAGCGAGGGCTAACCATAAAAAATCCTTGAGGATTTCTTGAAGACGTAGCATCAAATCTTGAAACATTTGGCAATTGTTTTCAAGTTTCAATCTATTTCCATCCTTGCCATCCGTTGCGACAAGCGACAGGAAACAGTATCAGCACCTTCAAATACTCTTTAATAACAAAACTAGCCCATTGTTTTTGAAATTCAATTGATGTGAAGACACCTTCTAGCTTTTATTAAAGCTGCCTAATAGGGTGACACTGCCCCTTTAAGGTAGAGTTCAGGGACTGCACTACACCTGAGCTGTTACATGAACCTACCAACTTCAAGATACTCCCAAAACATGGAATGGTCATCCTGGGGACTCAAGTCAAAGTCTCTTTGGTATTGTGGCAGGTCTGTCGTTACCTCCTTGCGAATTTTGAGCCAATACATGACCATCCTGCAGAGTAAATTCCAAAATAGAAAACATTCGCTAAGATTATATCCTTTTCGTGGATTAGTACACTTTTACATACTAGTAAGTGACGGAGAAGTTGTTCATGGCTGAGAACAGCCAGTGTCACTGCTAGGCTTTGGTTAAGTCCCAGTTTCTTTCTGCTGGGACGCATGTTGCACCGTAGGATTTCCAAAACAAACCAATTCATACTAGTCCATCTTGACCTGCCTTTGTTTTGGAAGTACCACTGTGCAACTTTCATCCCAGCATCCACGACTTTGAACCATGTGATTGCATGGATCGTACAAAAGACCCATAAAAACCTCATTTGTAGCCCTCGATGCTACTTACGGGATTGCAACTTCAGTGATATTTCCGATGATTTGCTGTCCCACCATGATAATAAGAAGCTGAACGCAAAGCTCCAAAAAGCATCCTTGCTCGCTGCAGCCATCCAATCTGAATTCACCTGCAATCCGCTTGTATCTGCTCGGAGTTCCTACCACTAGGCCAGACTTGAAGAAAGCAATGTAGAAAATGGAAGCGTACGTGTTTACAAATTGGAACAGGTACATTTTCCATGTGAAGCTGTCCTCGTAGTCGGTACGAGTCGGTGGATTTTCCCAGTCCGTCAACCAGACAGCTAGTTTGCTGTAGGCGAACTTTAGCAGATTGATAGCAAGAAGATTGAGGAGAGCTGCCGTAATGGAAGTTATGATCCTAGCACGGGTTTGGACTGCTTTTTCTTTGTTTCCGCTCAAGGAGGCGAAAACTGCAGCTCGGTACACGACAACACCCACGACAGCGGCGATGACAAGAAGGATAAAAAATATTATGATGCTAAAAACTCCACCGTAGCGAGAGTACAGTGTTTTTTTAGGGACGTAGGGCTCCATCTTACCGGTAACTTCATTCCTCTTTAGGGTTGTCACTGTAGCTGAGTACTCTGGACGAAGAGGTTCTTCTTCCTCTTCGAAATCATCAGTGTGCCATTCTTGCGCAAGGGAGGCTTGACGACGTTTCCAAAACTCAAGGTACAAAGTTGCCCAAATTGACGCTATAAAAGCAAGACCAACTGTCCAATCGTTGTCGAAGAAGTGGGTGACATAAGCGTAAATGCACGTGGTGGAAGCTAGGTCCCAGTAGCTACACTGTCTGTCACACAGTGGACACATATACCACTTATCCTTGTTGTTGTCGTCGCATACATCTTGGACTGGGGTGTGACTGCCAGCCGAACCGATACCATACAGGAACACAACAAAACCGACAATGGCAAGAGGTACCAACCACGCCGTGTAAAATCCAAGCCAGGCAAAGTACAAGGCAATCTCACTGCCAAAGTAATCCTTGATTGCTCCGTATGGCTGGAATTTGGTCATTCTTCCAAATCTGGCCCAGTCACGCTTCAGCCGTTGTCGGTCATTCGAGGGCTCCTCACCGGGCTCAAGACCAACGGGACCGTCGTGAAGTGGGTATCCTGCCATGTATGCACCCTCGTAGATCAACTTTTTCAGCCCAACACCGTGAGGACCCTCTGCAAAGCGGGCGCTGCCACAGATTTGTTGCACAATGTAGACGCGGTCAACGTTACCAAAAAACGTCTCCTTGTTTTGATGGTCGACGAACTTGGTGGCATTTTCTCGTGTGAAGTTAGTCATGAAAAAGTTTCCTTTTTCTTTAATGGTGGAATCGTGTACAATTAGAGGATTTCTCTGCCTTAATGACTTCATTGTATCAGTCCCGAATCTCTTTTCCATCCAAGATTTAAACAAGATGTCGTTTTCTTGGAATGGGACTTTGAGACGCATTGCTTCCGCTTTACTGGACAGCACTTCCCAGGGAGCATGAATAAGGACAAAATGTCGCTTGGTTTTGGGATCCTGATGGCAGAAAAGAAAGAATAAAATTTTACCATGAAGAGTCTCAGCTTAAGCATCCTTTACACGAATGTCATTCAAACATATGAGTTTCAAACATGTTTGCAATAACGATTTTCCCTACCATTTAAGAATTATTCTTCTCCCATATCCCAGTGACCTTCAGTCAAATTATATATCGGTCCGTACTTGATGATTAAACCTTTATCTTAAGAATCAATTTGCAAATAGAATTCACGATGATGAAATTTCGGGCACGTTTGTTTCGTCCTATTCTGATATCACGGAGCTCAGACCTGATATAACAGCCTCTCTAACTTGATGTCGGGCTAACCAGAGTAGCTCAGCTTTAAACAGGTCAGAAGAAATCAGAAAAAAAAACTCTATTTGTTCTAAGTTATTTAGTGGTTAAAATCGTCATTGCTGACAACTGCCAAAAGTGTACAAGTTTACGCCTCACTGACAACAAATTAGCACATATTGTAAACGTTCCCTAATCCTTTCCTGTGTTGTGAATAGCTTTAATTTTCTCATTAAATTTCTTGATACAAGCTTGCATCAGGCTCAGCTCTA
>CM042751.1:25699973-25765318 GCA_022496165.2 Catalaphyllia jardinei | reverse complement strand
ACTGAGATTTTCAACTTTCTTCTCGGTGTTTAGAAATGTGGCCAAACATGCGGATCTTTCGTGTTTAATATTTCACCTCAACACCGTGCGGTAAACGTAAACACTGTAAACTTCTGGACCAGGAAAAACTGCACTTTTATTTCTAGAAGCTTATTGTAAGGAACGTCTAGAATCTCACCAACTTCCAAGTATTCCCAAAACATGTGATGATCCGGCAGGGCGCTTAATTTGTAATCTTCTTCCCACTGAGGAATCTCCATTGCTTCTTTCATGGCTTGCCGCATCTTCCACCACTTCATCAGCCCGCTAAAGGTGAGAACAAAGTGAAAGATAAGCATGAGCGCCTTTTTTGAAAAAAAAAAGAGCTCGAATATTGCTGCTTTTATTGTGGTCAATGCACTCAGCTACACTTAGTTAGTCCACAGGCGTGCCACTTAAACTGAAAGAACAATACATCAGCTAAACACAAAAAGGTTTAAAAATCCCAACTTGTGGGAGGCAGACCAGTTGGCTATTTACAAGCATGACAGAGGAGTTAAACCAGGTTCCACCGAGAAACTACCCAGCTATATAGCTACGACACTGGCCAGAGCGGGACTTGAACCCGCGACCTCCGGGTTTCAAACCCGCCGCTCTAACTACTGGGCCACTCAGCTTCCTTTGTCTTTTACAAGGCTCTCTCACTGAACTGTCTTAAGCTTCCTCAGCTGTAAGTATCGTTGTGTTGGTCTGTTGTTACTTCTTGGGCGTTTTTCTGTCTTATGAGAATATTATTCGAGTTCTCCTTCGTTTGGAAAGAGATATTCTGCTTTAAAAGCCCTCCATTTTGGGTTGTTATTTTTTGCTGTTACTTTTGTCTGTTCCGCACTACCTTTTGTGTCCTTGTGAGGAAACGTTTAAAAGCAACCAAGGCAATAAACGCGAATAATCCAGTTCCATGCCCATATGTACATGTAAGTTACATAATACAAGGTACATGATATCAAAACTTTAAATTAGGTCATCTTGAAAAAATAACGAGTTTATTTACTTTAAAAACAAATCAGTGTTAGTCTTAGTGTTTTATAGTCTATAATGTACTTTCCATAATGTCCTCAGGCTATAAATGACGCAACAACAACAACAACGCATTCAAAATTCACTACAGAAACCAGACCTGCAGGTTAGTACTTACGGGATAGCTACTTCAGTGACGTTGCCAATGATCTGTTGGCCGACCATGATAATTGCCAACTGTATGCAGAGATCGATCATACAGCCAGCAGCTCCACATCCGTCCAGACGATATCCTCCTTTGCCTCCAAATCTCCGATAGTTACCCGGTGTGCCGATCACGAGATTCAATTTGAAGAAGGCGATGTAGAAAATGGATGAATAAGTGTTGACGAACTGGAACAGAAACATTTTGTAGGTAAAGCTGTCCTGGTAATCGGTTTCTGTCCGCGGATTTTCCCAATTCGTCAGCCACAACGCCAGCTTTTCATAGAAAAACTTTAACAGATTGATGAAAACCTGAATAGAAAATAAGGAAACAAACCAAAAGAAAAATTGTGTCCATTGTCTACTACAGTGTTATATTCTTGACCATAGTATTGGGTTTGCCTAGGTGTAAAAACCTGTGAAACTTTTCTTTACTTTGCAGTTATTGTTAGGGTTAGGGTCTATCCCATGCAGGTTACCGGTCTATAGTCCATGCGGCGAAACCTAATGGGCTATTGACCCGTGGCCCTTGAGGGCGAGGGGTCTAATTGTTTTAGTATCATTCAAATAGTCGGATAGAAAAGGAGTAATAAACTTAGCAAATGCAAGTTGAAGAAATATTTATTTGGGAATAAAACGAAAGATAAACCGGCAAATTTCGCGACTCGATGACTATTACGAATAGTCCTCTAGTAACGTAGCCAATTAAATTGCAGGATTTGCATTTGTTCACTAGCAGAGGGTGATACTAATAATTATCTGGTTTATTTGTTTTACGTCACTGGTGAGTGTTACAGGTTCTTTACACCGACAAAGAGCTTGGACGAGCAAGGCCGTGCACAGAAAGAGTTATCACTGAGGCAGTGTCTACGGTTACATTTTGTCCATACTGTGGGTATTTATCAACAAAAACAAAAAAATGACTAAGGCACGCGCCTCGGTTTGCCTGTAATTAACTATGGTCCAACTGGGGTACTGCCAATATATCACCACATATTCATCTGGCATTTGATAACAGTAATATTAAAAACTCAAATTTAATCTGAGGAAATTGAAGAACGAAAAAACCTATGCAGATTCAAACTACTACATTAAGGTGGCTCGAAACAGTTTTCTGGGGTATTTTTGGGACTATTAGAAATAGGTGCAATTTTTCAGGCTTGGAACTGTACTGATTTGAATGGCTGTGCTATTTCTTAAACGTAACTATCCACTGTACCTTTCATTGTGTGAAGTCATAAATTAAGGTTGCACTGTTCTATTGCATTGCAACAAACTTCACCCACTTCGCCACTTTCCAATTTAAGCAACTGGAAAGAAGAAGCCTGAAAAAAAAATCAGGGCTTCAACGGGATTCGAACCCATGACCTCCGCGATACCGGTGCGATGCTTTACCAACTGAGCTATGAAGCCACACATTGCGAGCAAGGTCAATTTATTGAGCTCATATCTCCCGTGAGGAGTGAAATGATGTGAATCATATATGAAATATTTCATATTTGAACTACTGGAAAATATTTCATATATGATTCACATCAAAATTTTTTTATTACACAAAGAAAAAGAAAAAGAAACAGGGAAAACTACAAAAACTTCTGTAAAGCAGATCTTGCTCAAATTAAAAAGATTGGAAATTTCAAGATTGGAAAAATTTCACTTCACAGTTTAGTTTTCAATTTCGCAGATACATCCCGCTTTAGCTGTTGAATAATTTTTTGCATTACACAAAGTCGGGTCACCGGATCAGTTTTTGAGATATAATAAGCTTCATGGATAAGGAGCTTTTACCGCGCGTTCAACGCGCAAATTAAAATCTCGACTTTGCAAAATCGTACTTTGCGCATGCGTGAAGGTAGCCTGCTGCTCAGTAAAGCGCGCAATTCCACGCGAATGAATGTGAATACCCGCGAATAGCATAAATGGTAGAAGAAAAGTGACACAAATACCCGAAGGTGGGGCTAGCCTAGTAAAAAGAACGAAGAAAACTTGAAGAGTATTTTTTGCCCGTTGTTTTTTATATTGATAGTCGGCGCAATCGATCACAACATCAACATCTCAATTTTCGTTGACGTTCCAGCAAAGCGGTTTAAAAGAAAGTTTTTTTCATTTGAAATTGCCTGAAGGATGGATGTTTTTGAAGATCAAATTAGCGATATCGCAAACAGCTCATTAAACTTGGAGGAAACAAGTTTTACAAAGTAGGCCGTGCGCCGCCATGTTTGTTCTGAATTTTGCAAATTTTATATCTCGCACGCTACCTCGCGACCACTCTGTTGATCGCATGATGCCTCACGCTGAAGTGCGCGTTTGGGCCCAGGCTTTTCACGGAAAATATTACTGTTTTGAGCCACCTTAAATAAAAAGCAACATAAGAAGTCGGTTTAAACCTCACCAAGTTCAACAAGGCCGCCGTTACACTAGTGATAAACTTGGCATTGCTGCGTGTAGATGGCGAGGTACTACCCACTAAAGATCCATACACCGAGGCTCTGTACACCACCACGCCCACTACAGCTGCGATTACCAGGAATATCATGAACGAGATAGCGCTCCCTATCCCGGCGAACCTCTGGTATCGTGTCAACTTGGGAATGTGGGGGACCATCTTGCCTGTGATGGGATCCTCCCGCCAGGTCGGGGCAGTGGCGACAAACTCCGGGCGGAACTGCTCCTCGACATCTTCAAAATGCATCATGTGCCATTTGTAGGCAAGGACGGCTTGGCGACGCTTCCAGAACTCCAGAAAAACCGTCGCCCAAATCGACATGAAGACGGCGAAGACCACCGTGGAATCATTATCGAACGCGTGGGTTGCTATGGAGTAGTAACAACTTGATATGAGGGACCAGTAAGGGCACTGAGCATCACACAGAGGGCACATGTAAAATATCTTCTCGTTGGACTTGTTACACACGTCTATCACAGGCTGGAAATTGCGTGCGTTGATGATGCCGTACAAGAAGACAACGAGCCCAAAAAGAGCAGCAGGGATAAGCATGACGGTGTAAAAACCCAGCCAGGAAAAGTACAAGCCAATTTCAGTTCCAAAATAATCCTTGATGGCGTCGTATGGTTGAAACTTAAACCATCGTCCAAACCGCGCCCAGTCACGTCTCAGACGCTGCCTGTCGTTAGTGGGCGGTTCGCCCTCGGGACATTCTTCGGAACCGGGATGAAGCGGGTACGCCGCTGTAATGCACTGATCATGGATCAGCCTCTTGACCCCGACGTCATATCTCTCCTCACTGAATCTCACTTCGCTGCAGATCTGTTCCACCATGCGGCTTCGCTCTGTTTGGCTGAAGAACGTGTCTTTGTTTTGGTGACCAACATAAATTTCCAGGCGATCCCTCTTAAAATAGCCCATGAAGTAATTGCGACTTCTGGCGATGGAGGGATCTTGAATTTCGAGCGGGTTGTTGCGAGCAATCATGTCTCGTATGTCCTTACTGACGTGATTTTCGTACCAGTTTTTGGTCTGGATGTCACTTTCCTAAATGACGAAAAGAAGATAAAAAGACAAACTAGTACACTAGTAGAAATCAAAGATCAGAGCAGTGCGTTCACACGTACTTTGCTTGTTTGGTCTACTTTGACGGCATTCGAAGGTAGATCGAATGGCAGACAATGATCTGCACCACAAGTTGAAGTCAGCGGTAAAAGTGTTTTAACTTGATTAAGTACTAATTTGTACTGGACAAAATATTTTCCAGGACAGGAAAGGCATTTGAACTGTTGGCGACAATTAGAATTCATTTCCGAATCGCCAAAACTTGTAACAAATATTCCTTGAGAAAATAAAGTTTTGATCAGCGACCCTTCAAGTTAACGCGTCGCCAAATGCATTTCTTTACATTGCTCGAATTTACATCTTGTTCTCATCACTGAAAAAGGAGAATTAACCATTCGGACCTCTAAACACGGCCTATTGGCGAGTTAAACAACACGGAAAGTTTGTTTTCTGGCAACCAGTTATGGTCCGCACAACGACTTTGCTGAGCTACAGATCGGACAATTTATTTCTGACCACGGATCTGAGGTTGAACAAATAGATTTGGGTTCGAAATAAAATGTTACCTTTATGGGCATCTTCATCATGATATCCTCGGCAGTCTTGCTCAAAGTGTCCCATGGAGCATGAATTTTCCAGAAATGAGTCTTTGTCTCATCATCCTATCAAATGTTAACACAAAATATATACATTTTACTAGCAATGATATCACTATTTGATCAAAGGGGTGTACAACAAAGTTTGCTTCTCATAATTTCTTCACAGCTACATCTGTATGAACCAGTAAACTCTTCCTACGGGTTTCGACCGACAGGTCAGTGTTAAATGCAGTCCGCAGACGAATCCTAACCACTGAAAGCTAACCTTTACCCTACACCCTTCCCAGTAGCTCAGCCACATACGTGATGCATATTGAAACTTGCTTGGGCCCATTCCGGTCTCCAGAGGCTGCGCTTCTATTGATCAGCACCAAGAATCGCGACCTCTGGGAAGGTCCAGTTTTCTGAGCATGCGTAGAATAGTCTCGCATTCTCTCCACAAATCAGATTTGCCAGACTTTACTCTGAGCATACACAGAGTGACGGTATGTGAATCGCGGACTTCCGGTGGTGGACCTTCCCAGAGGTCGCAGTTCTTGGTGAAGACTAAAAGGAGCGCGGACTCTTGGAACGAGAATGGCTCGGACTTAACCACTTTTTGCGCTCAGTTCTTCCTTCGCGTATAGAAAAGTACCAAGCAATATTCCCAAAGACTGCCTTCAGCAGTATACTACTTTTTTCAAAAGCAAGTTAGAAATAAATAAAAGGTGAACAGTCGATTTTTATTTTCTGCTAACATTGCTCGGTCACACTTGATGACAAAGAGTCGCAGCCATCTTGATTATTTGGCGCGAGAAATCCGTGACATATGACTACAGATCTTTCCCGCTATATAATCCAAGATGGCGATAGGATCGATAGGCTGTCCACAGAGTGAGTTCAAAAGGTCACTGTTATGCTATTTACATGCCCTATAAGCGCATCCGCAAAAAAAAAGCAAAAAAACCAGAGGCAGAAACAAAGTACACAAAGTGACAACGGAAGTATGTTGACTGAAAAACATTCATTTAAACTTGACCACAGAATCCGAAAATAAACTTCCCTCTCTGCACTTAATTCTTGGACTCTCAAATAGACCAAAATTCTGCCCAAAACGACAGACCTCGGTACGAGACTCTGGGGAATAACTACAGTGTTTGTGGGGTTTATTCCCCAGAGCCTCGTGCTGAAGTCTATTGTGTTGGGCTGAATTTCAATATATCGAAATATATATATGTTAAATATATTCCTCCAACATTTCATTTACTAATTTACTATTTTATTATTGTTATTGTTTTATATACTCTGACTACACATTTAACATGCAGGTGGTTGAACTTCGTTGGATATAAAACATCAAGCATCTTTAATTTAGGCGTGAAATACTATAAACGCGAATGACCTAAAAGATTGCGTGACACAGCAACAAAGAAATTTAAGCCATGTGTAAATTTTCGTCTTGTGGTTGAGTAAACCATGAAGGGCGTGTGACGAACGTCTAGTAAATTCGTAAACACGTAGAACAGTCTTATATAAAACTCACTTGAACAATCAACCTTCCCTCAGAATATAAAAATTAAGATTTCATGGTCAATGTCTGAATGTAAACATCTTTGTGTAACAAACAGGTAGACACAGACTAAATATTCATAAACTTTGAACGCGCGCGTGAGAAATAAATAAAACTATTTTCATGACTCAATCAGGGATTTAGGACAAAAAGTACGCTGCATATTTTTGTAGAAAATTGGAGCAGGTAACTGAACATTGACAATATTTTGTCCGTCGTATGAAGGAGGTATTTTATCGTTGTTACAGGCAGAATAATCCACTCCCTATTAAAAACTCGGGCAAACCTGGAGTCAATATCGGGAAATAGTTCGTACCACAAAATACCGAAAACAAAAACTTCAAATACTTGTAAATAAAGGAGTTACTGAGGCGCGTTTAGACTTGACATTTTATAACATTTTCCTAGATCTCAAATAATTTTAGTCCAGTGAACTGAACGGCGAAAACGAAAATACGAATCCAATTTACATGTTTTTGTTCAATATTTTGCAGACAAATTATGCACATTGAATTTTACATGAGATATTAGCAGGGGATTACACCCAACCTGCCCGATTATAAAATACAAATAAGCTGAACGTACCTTGGTCGTAACCTCCTCCTCGTACTCGATCTCAAGTCCAGCCTCTAGTAGATTTTGCTGAAATTTTTCCCGTTTTTCTGCTTTTTCTCTTAGCTTTTCTTTCGCCTCTTCTTTCAAATCGTCTTCGTTCGACGGCGTCTCGTACACAATCACATAGTCGATCAACCTCTTGCCATCTCGAAAGCAAAGCCGTTCATTCTCTTTCTTGTCGACTTCGATGTGTTCCAACTCGATCTCGAGGGCCTTCTCCTCCATCATCTGGTGTTTCGACAACACAGCTTCCTCGTCTAACAGCGGTGTTTGATCGGCAGAATCGCTCTGCCGCCTGGAAGCTTCACTTTGGCTAGCTGGACCCCGAGCGCGTAAGCCGCTTGCACTGGCCATGGGTGTGACAAAACAGAACAAATTTTAAAATAGTTAATTTCAAACTAGGATGGTTGACCCGCCACAGAAAAATTATCTCAAATTACTCGTAACATCTCTTTTGATTGTCATGTGCTGCATTGTTGAAATATCACGCCGCGTAACGCATGGGTCATTGAATAACCGGGTGATCTTAACAGTAGTCACGCACCTCTTCGGAACCTCTAATTTTATTTGCTCCCGGAGTCATCCACCTCTATTGTTTTCAGGACTAGGGCCATTGTTTCTGTTGTTTATTCTATTGTTTTCTCGGCCAATCCTGTTAGACCTTACGAGAGGTGCGTGGCGCCTCGATCTTAACCGTGACCGAAATAAATTAAATCGGAATGCACTCTTGGAGTGGATTACCGGAATGATTTTCCTTGGTAGACCAATCGTTCTCTTTTGGTAGGATGAATGTTTGGCAGAGAAACATAAAAACATAAATATATATTTCTTACCTCTACAATTTAGTTTTTCAAGCTTTGGCACGTAAAAAAAACTCACCTTTTGTCTGTAGCCTTTGGGAGTGAAGTTTCCCCAGGAAGTGTCACTGCGTTCATATTCTGGTCAACTGCTTCCTGTTTACGCGTCTTCAGTTTCCGTTTATACTGACTACAAAGGCAAAAATCATTTGCGCACACAGGAAAAAACGACGGCACAGTTAAACCCCGTTGAAACGATCGTCACCAACGGGTAGTGAAAATTTGGCGGTGTTAACAGGGTAGGGCCACGACTGGTCTTAATTTGACTGACGTCTTGACAAATTTAAAACATATATATCAAAACTGCACTTCTAAATAACTGTTCTTTGGTTTGAGTGGCCGCATAAACAGGATAAAATTATAAAAGATTATGCAGACTGAGATTTTCCAGATTTTCGAATGCGGTTGGCCGGGTGGCCACATTGCCCGCAGAAACGTGAGAGGACCGGGACGAGTTTCTTGTAGCGATTTCATTGAAAATCTCAACATTTCAGCTCAAATTTCACTGAACGGAAAGCTCCCCAGCCAAGCTTAAGAGTTTTCAACGGAAAATTGCCCAAATGGGATCGGAGCCTTTGCAAAAGTTGCAAATTTTCATATATACAAACCCTTACAACTAATTTTGTGGCCTGACTACTAGATCCATACAAACTTTCTCCTATTTTAGGTGATACATTTGAAGAGCTACCATTTTGCCATTTGCCCATTTCCCCTCCTCTAAAAATATTTATTTTTGGTTAAGACTCGTAAATTTCATTTATCTTTCATTTTTATCTTGGTTTTTTAACTAGAGAATTAAACAGAAAACAAACAAAATCTCTCCCAGTCCTCTCACGTTTTCGCAATGGGCTATTGCCGGGCTGTTTTCTTTTTGAATGCATGAGCGTTTTGCCCACCCCAGCCCAACCCCCTCCCTTAAAAAAGTGGCCATATTAACAGGGTGACCGTTAGGCAAGATTTCACTCTAACGTTTGTACTTACACGGCGGACTTAAGAGCTTTAACAGGCATATTTCTGTTCTCGTCCAAAGAACCATACGAAAACATCATTTCACCCCTGTGTAAAATGAATTAAAGAAAGAAATAAGCAACAGAAAAGTCAGCAAAGTTTCTAATAGAATGGTATGAATTCCGTTTGATTAAAATAATGACTGATTCAGAAAGGATGACGAAACCATAAGCAATGAACCAGAGGGGGGGGGGGTACTCCCTATACTGGTCTATACGAGGAGGTTCCCCCCGAAAGGAGTAGGGATTTCACAAGTTGAGGTCTATAAAAGGGTAGGGAAATCGGTCATTTAAGTATTTAAAAGGGCCTTTAATTATATATTTCGAATAGACGCCCCTTATTGTTCAGTGTAATGATGGTGATGATGATGGTGATGATGATGATGATGATGACGATGATGATGATAATGTATCAGTTTGTTTATTATGGACTACATGAAAATGAGAACAAGACTTCCTAAAGTAGGTATGTGAAGGGGGTACTTTTTTTCAATAAAAGGGGTACGTGCCTTTTCTGCCAAAATGGTATATAAAAGGGTAAGGGGTTGGACCTAGGGGCGGAGCTTCCCGGTATTAACTTTGTTTAGTTAACCCCCCCCCCCCCCCAAATCCGGCAATGAACATCGATAACTTGAGTTTTGAAATCTCGTAACGCGAATAGCGGCGGTAAAAGCGATAAGAGTAAGCGTACTTACATGGCGGCCTTAAGAGCTTTAACAGGCATATTTCTGTTCTCGTCCAACGAACCATACGAAAACATCATTTCACCCCTATGTAAAATGGATCAAAGAAATAAATAAGCAACAGAAAAATCAGCAATTTTGTAATAGAAGGGTATAAATTCCGTTTGATTAAAACAATGGCTGATTTAGAAAGAATGACGAAACCGCAAGCAATGAAAATCGTTAACTTGTCAGCACGCGATTAGCGGCGGTAAAAGCGATCAGAGTTAGCGTTTGCTTCAAGTGAAGCTTTGAGAATGGTCTGAGATCTGCTCATCTGCCGTTTCATGTTTCATGATCTGATTTGGAGATTTCAGAACAGCGCAAGCCGTTGAATTTTTCGGTGCACTGGTTGTAACACTTTACCAAACTAATAAATAATGGAAGCAACGATTATAGTTGCAAGGAAAATTCGTCTTAACTTACCTTTGAATAAGTTTCTTTTTCTCCATTAAACACAAGCTGCTTCGAACCCGGAACAGTCTGGTTCTGTATGAAATTGTCCTGTAAGATTCGGCCCAACTTGGCCCAGCAGAATCACACTGTGATATTGTAGACGAGCTTGATCGAGAAAACCAACTCCAATCAAAGATATTTGATTGCGTCATTTTTACACGAAGAATTCACTTGTATGTGAATAGTTTGCCTAAAACTAAGCCAATCAGAAACGATAAAAGGCAAAAAAATAATCATAAATTGAAAAAAATTACATCGTGAAATATTGCACATTAACAGGTCATACAATTAAGGCGTGTACACTTTTTTCATTCTTCGAATTCACACAATAACAACAACAACAACAACAACAAAAACAAACTTTTATTTCACCCCACAAACTCGTGTGTGTACACAGGACCTAAATGATAGTTATTTAATTTTAATTGTGCATGTCTGCAGTTATGGTCAGTCGATTATGAATTTCCGTCGAGTTTTTATTCTACTGACCCAGGCCTCCATCGAAGAACTAAATCGTGGCAGCAAGAATTAAAGCTCAAAAGCGTTTTTCCACGCCTTAGATCAGAGGCCAAAGTCCTCCGTCAATTAGCTGAACTGAATGTCGCATTTCATGTGAGATTATGGGCACTTTTCTTTAAACTAAATGTTCCGGAACATTTGAAGAAAGGCAAATGGTGCAGATTTCTAGGGATGATATCTCAAATTCAAAAATTGTTGAGGAATTCTCAACCATTTAACAAGCCACTGGAAATTTCATGACCAGGAAATTTGGTCGAATATACGGCTCCTTCCGCATTACGCTGGACGAATTTGTAAAGGGAGGTTTCACCCTGAAAACCCGTCAAATGTTTCCCGTCCAATACAGGAGAGAGTGGGAGGCGCAGTAGCCTCATGGTTAGTGCGCTCGACTCCGGAGCGAGCGGTCCGGGTTCGAGCCCTGGCCGGGGACAATGTGTTGTGTTTATGGGCAAGACACTTTACTCTCACCGTGCCTCTCTCCACCCAGGTGTATAAGTGGGTACCCGCGAATTTAATGCTGCGATGGACTAGCATCCCATCCAGGCGGGAGTGGAAATACTCCTAGTCGCTTCATGCTACTGAAACCGGGATAAGCTCCGGCCTGATGGGCCACGTTTGGCCCGAATGCAGTCTTTACCTTACTACTCAGAAGAGATTTGAAAGAGCAAAAACACCGATTTCAATGTGCCTGCTAATAATACAACTGGCAACCTTCCTTACTAACATTTATTGATTTTCACTCAAACAAAATTTCATTATTATACATTATTATTTTACATTCATTTATTTAGACCTCGATCCAGGGCATCAGGAAAGCTAAGGCCCGGTTTAAACGTCCAGTCGAATATGCGACTGAACTTCGACAGTTGATTTAAGGCCGCATTTTACATGTGCCGAATTGAATCGAAATTATGTTAAATAATTTATGTTTGCTCGAATGGGAATTCAAAACACGTCATTCGCGCTCAGCAATTTTATTCGGCAAAACAATACGACGTTTAAATCAAATCAGCCGAACGTATTCATTCGAGTCGACTAAAATTAGTATTTGATTCGGCGCATATAAAATGCGACGTTTAAACCAGGCCTAATGAACCAAAAGTCGGCGGGAAAAGCAAACGCTTCCAGGTCATAGCGAACAGGTGCAACTGTCTACACAAGTAGTTCGTATTGTGTGATTGTCCGGGTGAGTGTAGTTCTGAAAAGAACTGTTCTTTTCAGAACTACACTCACCCGGACAATACTCACCCGGACATAGTGAATGGTTTGAACCCAGGAGTATCAGCATACCAGGTGATGGTGTATAAAGAGGAAGTGTAGGAAGTAACAAGTCGACTCGAGTTCACACGACCTGCCGAACTCACGGATAGTGTTGGGTTTGCGCCTAATAGGCTATATCCGAGTTGCCCTCTCTATCAAAACGAGTCTCCGTGCGAAAACATTCATATGAAAATGTGCTCCGCCTATAGTTACATTTTCAGGTAAATCAAATTTTGTACGAGGACGCGTTTTGAAACAGAGGAACAATTTTTAAATTAAAACTTAAAAATGGCCTATTATTGAATTACCTGAAAAAAGAAATGTTTGTTCTGGCTGGTGTATTCAGACTACGGCAGTATTCTACACAAGTTACAGAGCTTAGCAAAACCAATTTCCAAAGCAAAAGGCGATTCAGTTTGGGGAGTAGCAAAGTAAATTACAGCCAAAGCAATTGTGAATTGTAACGGCCTATCGGCAACACACGTGAATAACACAGTGAAACAGGTAGAACTTAAATCAAATAAATACGACATGTAATTCCTTCAAGCGTGTGACCAGCAAGCCTATTCATTTTATTTTTGCTTATATATTACCGGCACTGCGTTCTGACATGGATACGAGGCAAATTCGGGCAGAACCACAAAATTGCTCAAAATTGCATCGCATTTACGTTGAATTATACTGTAATGCAAATGAGGAAACAGAGCTATCCTCTTTTGGCAAAGACAATTTTGCATTTTATTGGCACAAGTTGATCTTGGAATCAATCAAAGGAAAGGAGTACAAAACAAAGTAAGATTGTTGCAATAAATTGGAAATAGCTTCAACTCAGTCTCAATGGAATAAGCCTTTGAAATTAAAATTCTGAAACGAAAAACCTCACTATTAAATGTCTTCTCTACTTTTGTGCTGTTATCATACTCTGTGTATACGAAGTTTGCTCCCGCCAACATTTGAGTTTCTGGATCTGTTGATATTCTCACATGACATATAAATAGAGTTCGCAGAACCGGCACTGTGTGACACGCGGGCGTCCTGGTCACGTGACGCTTCAGCCTCGCTTGCAGTTAGGCAAGCCCTGGCGACGTAATTTTCCCGCTTCATTCTCATTTCAAGTTTGTGAGGGACATCGGGAATGAGCCAGTCGAGGAAACCGACGGTGAAGAACACAAAGTATTGAAAGACGATGACGAAACCCAGTCGAACGGCGAGAACGAAGAAGTATTGGCGGTTGAAATCGTAAGGCTCGACGGGATCAAAGTATTCCTTGTACCTGTAAAACCCCAAAACAATTAAGATACATTGTCACAACTGAAAGGTTATCCACAAGGGTAAACATGGGCTAAGATGGACCGTTAGCTTTAAAATCGATCACCATTTTTTTTTCAAACCGAAAGATACGTACTACATCGCTGCATGCTGTTTTGCCATCCTAGTCAGTATTTACAATAAATTTCGAAAGTGGGCAAGTTATAAAATAAGTATTTTTTACTTTAACAGTTTTCTTTTCAGAAAAGTAGTTGAAAAGGGCTCTGTCTGAAAACTGAAGATTTGTTTGGAGCTCCTGTTTGGAGATAGTAATTAACTCAGTAATCTTTAAATTTAAGGCGGATTTTAATTATCCGCTGCTTCATACAGGAATAACGCTGTCACTGAATTAAACTGATGTTTTTCTTTTTCCTTTGGAATAGGTCTTTCTTTTTCTTGGCGATAAAAGAATTAATCAATCTCAGTAACATCAAGGTAAAGATTCCACTCCTTGGCCGGTCAGCTAAGTTATTTACTGACCTGCAGTAGGACTTGTTATAAGGCAGATTTTTGAAAGGGTCCCGCGGCAGGGCCATTTCACTGAAGTCTTTAATGTTAAAGTAAGATAAGCTGTTATTAATATAACCAGTCAAACTTCCGTCAGGGCTGTACGCGTATTTGTAGACTTCCCTGCCAAACAAATAAAAATGAAAAATAAAGGTGATCAGGTTAATTAAACTGAAAACGGCAATAGTGATGATGCAGGAAAACGGATAGAAACAAACGAGACGATAAACCACCTACTCCCACGAATTTTTGTCAGGTTGTTTTAAAAATTTCTCTATTCATACACCTGGGTGGAGAGGCACTTGGTGAGTAAAGTGTCTTAACCAATAAACATAGAACACGATTATCCCGACCAGCTATTGCTATGAAACAGACCGCACTGCGCTTCTTGCTAACCAATATACATTGCACGGAAGACATGTTGAGTGATTAAAATTTACCTCGGAATGAACTCAGACGTAAAGGCGATTACAAAGGAGTTCACCAACACAGCAAACCAACTCATCGTACGAAGAATTCCAAACCAGATTCCAATCCCTTGAGCCCGCTCTGCTACCGGTCGGCGGAAATTCACCGTAAAGTTAATAGCATCTATGCGGAGTTCCAGGATGTTGTTGATGAGTGCGAACAAAGGGGCCAGCGGAAAGGCGGCTACGAACATTGTAACAAACCCAAACTGGATGACTAAAAAGTATTAAAAAAAGGCACTGTTTTAATAGTTGAGTGAAACATTTACAATGTAATAAATGTGTGAAAATCAGTTATGTGTTTCTGTACGAAACTAAACAAAGTGAACCCTTGGAGCCAACTGGCCCATAGCGGCCGGAGCTTATCCCGGTTTCTGCAGCATGCAGCGGATAGAAGTATTTCTACTTCCCCTGAAAGGCATGCTAGTCCATCGCAGGTCAAACCCCCGCAATTTGTTAGGTTTTCCCCAACAATTCGCCGGAACCCATTTATACACCTGGGTGGAGAAAGGCGCTGTGAGAGTAAAGTGTCTTGCCCAAGAACACAACACAATGTCCCCGGAACCGCTCGCTCCGGAATTGAGCGCACTAACCATGAGGCCAACATGCCTCCCACAGACTAAACAAAGAGGCGAATTATTTCACGTACCCATGCCATGGTATTCATAGAACATTCTTAGCTCAGGTTCACTGTTGAGAAGATAGTTGGTTTCCAACTGGGAAAGAGGTGTGCCCTTCTCGGCGCCCTTATGGGTGCGTCTGTACCACCAACGGAGCAAAGACCTGACAATGAAGACAACGCGAAGACAATTAAGAAGTGATTGATCAAAAGCAAACTTCGATATATTATAAAGGAGTCAAGTTTAAAAGAGCTACGCCACTGTTTGCAAATGATCTTGAACCGTAAGGCTAAATTTCTCATTTGTAATCCGTGTTAATCTTTCTCCATCCTTAAACACCCTTGTTCCTTAATGGTTTATTATATAATAGTCTCTTTAGGCGTTTTTGTTTTGTTAGTTTCCTTCACCCTAAAGGTGATTCTGAACGTGGCCCAAATAACTTAAAATATAGCGACGGTCTGCCACCTGGAAACCAGCGTTTGTTAAGTGTGGCTAGCGTAGTGAAATGAAGTTGTATTGTATTGTATTCTATCAACACTTACGGTACAGCAAATTTAGAAATGGAATTGATGAACTGTTTTCCGACCATGATAACAGCCAACTGAATGCAGAGCTCAATGAAGCATCCTGAAGGATCACAACCTTCCATCCGTCCTCCAGCGATACGATTGTAATTCCCAGGGTAACCTATGATTCGACTGTTCTTGAAGAACGCTATGTAGAACAACGAGGAGTACATGTTCACGAACTGGAATGAAAACAGCTTCAGTGTTAAGATGTTATGATACTCAGTTCTGGTTCGTGGCGTTTCCCACTCTGTGAGCGCAACAGCTATCCTCTCGTACACCAGGCCCAGCACTGTAATAGCCAGGAGATTGAGCACGGACGCTGTTAGTGAGGTGATTACGCGTGCGCCCTGTTGAACGTCTTCATCAGGATACGCCGATAACGCCACAACCACGACGGCCCGGTAGATTACAACTCCCACCAATGTGGCAATTACTAGCAGCACCATGAACGAAACGATCATAAACCCGCAGGTAAATTTTCCCGCGCGCAGCGAAAACGGGATATAAGGTTCGAGTTTTCCTGTGACAGGGTTTGGTTTCTTGTTCTGGGCCTTGGTGACAAACGCCGGGCGTGGAGGTTCGAATTCTTCCTCAAAGTGCAGCATGTCCCATTCGTAAGCTAAGCTAATCTGACGCCTCCGCCACATCTCCAGAAACACCGTTGCCCAGAGTGACATAAAAACAGCGAAAAACACCGTTCCCTCGTGATCAAACAGATGAGTGACTTTAGCATAATCACAGCTCTTCGTTAGCGTCCAATAGCTGCAGTCTTTGTCGCATAACGGGCACATGTAAAACAATTTCGAATTATTTTTATCGCATATGTCTTTCACAGGTGTAAAAGTTCCCATTGTTATAAGGCCAGCCACAAAGCACCACAAGCCAACTAGAGCAGCTATTACAAGCATAAAATTGTAAGTTCCTAGCCAAGCAAAATAGAAAGCTACCCGAGTTCCAAAATACTTCTTCACCGCGGTCAAGGGCTGATATTTGTACCATTGGCTAAAAGACGCCCAGTTCCTACACAGATGTTGCCTTTCGTTTTCCGTCGCATCATCTTCGTTTTCTTTCCGAAGATCTTCGTGCAAAGGATATGCAAAGGTATAAGCCCCTTTGTAGAGCAGTCGAGTAATTCCGAAGTCGTCCATTTCCGATGAATACTTCGTCGAGAGAAGTAAACGATAGGTCATTCGACTTCGGTCGATGTCGGAGAAAAACGTTTCCCTGTCCTCTATGAGAAAGCAGTCTGGCTTTGCTCTGCTGAAAAACGCCGTGATTGGCCGCTTGGTTCCCATGTCGGACTCATCTTGAACTTGAAAGATATTGAGGAAACTTTGAGCCTTTTTCAGCCATCGTTTCTTGCCAGAGGACTTGACACGAGTTCCTTGATGCTCCGCACTAACGGGCACACGTATCATCATCTCCTCTGCGCACTTGGCCAGAACGTCCCATGGGGCGTGGATGAGGACAAACACAACATTCTCCTGTATATAGTGAAAAGAAAGCCACCTATTTTTATGTGTCCACCGGGATTAGGGTATAGGGGTGCGATGAACCGGTTAATCCCCCTAACCCTCTCCCCCGCTCTAGTGCCAATATTTTGAGAAAAAAAACGGGTCACTCTCAAACTTTCATAAATTATATTAACTTCGGAAACCTTAATGTTCTTTTGTGGCATTTCTAAACGTGTTGCTCGACATCGTTTCAAGCGCATAGTTCATTTCCAAGGGAAACATTGGCAAAAGGTAATGTCAGGCGATCAAGTTGCGACAGCAGTAGCGAGAGAAAACATTCGCAACTCCACTGAAACACTTGACAATTTTGATTTGCTTTACAGGTACACAGCAGATGGTACAGGTGTTAAATACATAATATAACAAAAGAGTTAGTCGCTCTGGTATTCTAAAAACAGAGTGTCGAGGAAGTCTAAACTACTAGGAGAACAAAACTGACAGGTTCACAGCTGGTTTACAAACCTGCTCATCTGATGTGACATGCTCTATCATCAATCCTTGTTTCTTGAGATTTTCTTCGTACTTCTCCCTTATTTCTGCTTTTTCTTTCTCTTCATCATCATTTTCCTTACCCGACTCCGGCTCAGAATAAACGAGCACATAATCAGTCTTCTGCAGCAAAGAATTAAATACAGGATTCAATAAACCAACATATTCTCCTATGGCATCGAGAGAAAACTTGATATTGAGCTTGTGTGGCAGTCGATATTTCTCCCAGTGCTGAGTATAATTATTTTGTCGCTTGTCACAACATATAACACGGCGAGTGCTTGTGTTTGATCACAAAATTGAAGCGCTCAATATTATGAAAAGATGTCCTACTTTACATTCGCGCTTCGCGAAAAGGTTTGTCAAGATAGCTAACTCATTTATGTTTAGGCTCATGAACAGTTTCTTTGCACTGAACTTTCGCCTGACTGCTGCACCAAAATATTTAAGACACCGATCCTCACCTTAGTTGAAATTTCATTGCCGTTTAGGGATCTCGTACTCTCTCTGCTTCTGTTCTGTAAAAGAATTTCTTCCATGGCCGACGGTTTTCCACTCTTAGAAAAGTTATCAAGGTTGATTTCCGAAGAACTTATCGCAGCGACATAACTGTCGCGCTTCTGCGAACTTTGACTCCAACGAAGTGTAGCGTTTCTGTCTTCACACTTGTGGGACGCCTTCAAGATTCCATCCGCTGTGTTTTCAGTAGGCACATGACTATTTTCTTTAGCGTTATCATTTGGCCTTGGTCGTGAAATCGGATCACTGAAAATGAAACAGTTTTGTTCAGTGAAGCGGTGCGAAATCACTCTAATGCCGTGTTTAGACTTAAGCGTGCTACCGAGGTATTGGAGTTAACTTACCTAGGTAAATATTTTACTGATACCCTGGCAAACACCGCTCAAGACAACGAAAAGTTAACCAAGGTATGGTTAAGGCCAGTAACCAAGGTTTGGATGACAGACACATCCTCTTGCGGTCGCATAGAATTTCACATCCTGTGGTGTGGTGTGGTGTGGTGTGGTGTGGGATCTCCCCCCCCCCATCTGGGGATTGCGTCAGCCCCATTCGATCACGTTTTCGAGACCAGATTTTGGACCAAGTTTCCAGGTTTGGTTTCGGTCTACGACCAAAATTCCGTTTAACAGAGTTTCCAACCAGATTGGTTTCTCGGCCACGACCATGCACGTCTAACGCGCCTTGTCTTGCGAAGGGCAATTTGTAGCAGAATTAATCGCTTTATCCCCTCGACCTCTTTAGGTGCTGCAAAAGTAAGAGCTGCTGCAATATCGATTCCTGGGTTTGCTGATCAAGAACAAGAAAATAAAACGCGAGGACTACAAGAGCCACAGCTTCTCTTTTAAACGCGAGCATTTTATGCGTCGATTTAGAATTTGCCGCCAATAGGCCACGTATCTCAATATTCTAACATGGCTCTGAGGCTTTCAGGACAAACTTCTATATTTGATGTTGTTTTCTTTGTATTGAAGTCTCTTTTGGGAACTGAGGGACAAAAGAAACAACTCGGAGCCGTGTTAGAATATTGATATATCGAACGTGGCCTATTCGGTTGGATTGTGATTGATGGCAGATTTACCTCAGTTATTTGAGCCAGTATAAACACTGTACAAATGTCAGTTTTAACGCTTGAGTGTAAACACCGCATAAGTTTTAACCGCCAATCTCAAAAACTCGCCTCACTCTTAAAAAGCAAATAACAGCGTTTTCTAAATGAAATACAGGTGGAGTAATAATTACATGGTGGAATACAGGTGGCTAACCACCGTTTTTTGACGTGTGTGGCGTTGTCAATTTGTAAATATTCCTTGATTACTGGATAACTCCTGAATTCGCCTTTTTAAAACTAACAGCCATTTTCTTTCCCGGTTTGAAAGGAAGGACTTTAAATCGGCATTTACTGTCACGGCTTGACGGTACCTAAGCTGGTATATATAATTATAAGACTTATAATTTGGTATTTTCAATTCCTTGTTATTGTTCTAAAATGTACCGCGTGCAATTTTTCGGACTTCAAGTGTAGCTTCCGAGAATTATACTTATGCAGAGGCAATAAAATAAGTATTTCATCTTCCAAAGTACTTCCATTACAATATTATAAATATTGATCATAAGAACAGTTGTGTTTAACCAAACTTCTCGCCTTTCAAGTGACTCGAGTTGTAAAGCACAATTAAATACATTAGTTCATTGTAAGAAATGTACGAGCATGTAAACTGAATTTTAGATGTCCACACTGAATCGAAGCCACTGAAACAAAACCTACCTTCCAACAAGACAAAACACTCGTGAATTATCCATTATTCCTTATAGTCGACCCAAAGGGAGCCAAGTAATAAATTTTTGCAAAAATTTCGATTCTCAATCAGATTATGCGGAACTGGGTCACTTTGCATTGTTAATAAGTAGTTTTGGTCGGCTTACGCTAATTAATTCAGAACAGAACAATTCCACGTCAATGCATGGAAAAAGACAGAAAGCCGTCTGGTGTTTGATTGATTGATTGAATACCACCTGTCAAAGATTTACCATTTTACGGCGAATGGCGTATCGTTACACTCTTTTCTCTTCATTTTTCTTTTTTTATAACAATATTGTATTCCCGACACAGGTTAACTATTCTTATTTTTCTGCCATTTTTAGACTGAATATATTCTTGCGAACATTGTTAGATTATGACGTATCCGTTTTATTGCACGGACTTCCTGCAGTGTGTTGACTTGAATGCCTTAGAATTTGTCAACACTGCCACTCTAACCAAATTGAGAACGAAAATCATTTCTTATTTCATTGTGATCGTTATAAAACTATTAGACAACAAATAACAAGTGACATTGTACTTGAATATCCGTTATTTAATCTTTTTAACGATACTGAAAAAAACTATATTCTTGTTCAATAATGCTGATTCTTTCATTTGTAAGAAACTAGGTTACTTCATATATGAAGCATTGCATATAAGAGAAACGTGTAATTTTATTTAACTTAAAGTCATTTGTGTTGTATTAGTTATCATTTTAGGTAATTATAATACCATCTATACACGGGAATACCAATAAATTACTGTTGTTGTTGTTGACTTTGACGGCGTTGAAGTAGTTTTGGAGTCAGACTGCAATCAACAAAGCCTGACGACACAACGTTTTGCAAAAATGTAATTCGCATCGAACACACGACCAGTGTTGCGTTGTGATTGCTTGTTTTGGAGAAAATACGAATTTTGTACGGCTCAGATAAAAACACCAAATTATATTCTTTTCAAAATCTCACGCTTGCAGTTATTTTTAAAATACTCTTTAAATCTCGTATCGGCCGCGATGTTCTTATAAATTTATTCTTATACGCAACAAAAAGATGTCGCATTTTTTTATTTTATTTATTTATTTATTTTTTTTTGGTCGCACCAGTTCTGTCACTCATCTTAAACATTTCACATGAGAATCCACCGGGAAGAATTTTCGCGATAGTGCGCGCGCGAGAAAACATTTGGTATTCGTGGCGTGACTTCGTTGTTTAATCAACAGTGTTTGACAACTGATTGGGGAAGATATATTGTCGGTCCAAAGAATCGTTTAAAATATTGTGGGTCCACATGTCAACACATTGGATTAATTTAGTTCACACTTTAGTAATATTAAATAAGCAAGATTCGATGCTCGTCAAATAATGTTGTATGTGAAACCACGACTGAAAAAATCTCATGCGTCGCCATGAGATTCACAGGAATTCCCAGACAAACCGGAAGTTGGTCACAGGTAAAGCCAGAGTCCTCAAACTTCTTCCCTTGGGAAGAAAGCGAAAATTGTACATTATCATATTATTTTTCTTTTCTTAAAATTAGTGGCTTTGAAGAAAGTCTCAATGACGACTAGTTGATTTAAACAAATCGAAGACCAGAACTCGTCTTGTCAGAAATAAAGAAAAGGTTGAATATCTGTGTAATCTCGTCGCGATACCTTGAAGTGAAATATTTTCTCGCAACTGTACTGACAGCGCGTACATACATTGAATTGAGCTGTGGAAATTAACTGGTACCGCTTTATAAAATTGTTATTTTCTAAATTGAGTCGCGTACAAATAGTTTCCCTTACCTTGAAAATCCCTGCAGGTGCAAAGGAGCAAGAAAATAAGCTGCAAAGGCTTTTTGAGAAATTAACATCCGACGTGCCGCAACACATTGACGAGACAACACATGGGCAGTGATTGACGAGAGACTGGGGAGAGGTCAAGAGGCTAATATCCCACAGTGCACTTCTGGCCCAGTAGGAGAGAGTTCAGCGGAAACCCCCATGAGTAAGAAAATCCAACATGGCGGCTTCTTTGAGAAAAGTGCGCTACGACTGTTGTTTTCGCTATTTGGATGATTTTGGACGATGTTTATTGCAAGGATTAGTAACCAGAAACACGCTGAGTACTAGTGCCTTCTATTCATTTTCCAAATCTTTACCACTGATGGCGAAAAAGTGGAATGATTCGGGACCGACACATGGTTTTCCTAAACCGCGACCACTCGCTCATACCTTTCGTGGGGATGTTGTAGGTTCAAAGTCACATTCTAAGAACAGTAGGTACAGAAGAGAAGAGACAGAGCTCGATTCCGACGCAGAGACAGAGAGTGAGGACGAAGAAGACTTGAGAGGAAAATCTTGGAAATCAAAGAAGGGATCTGGCAAGTCTGGGAAATTAAAAAGTCAGAAATCTGCTGGAAATATCACTTTGAGTCCTTCCAGATATCTGTTTAAAGACTTTCTACCGGGTCATGGGGAAATAAAGCGGTGGGAAAGAAGGTATGCTTCAGAGCACAGAAAAGGAAAAGCGAATTGGTATGCCAGACAAATGCTGCGCCTTACTCAAGAGGGCAAGGTGAGCAGGAGTGCCATAATATAAACATGGACTCCTCACAGTTATTTATCACACAGGTTGTTTTGTTTGCTTTCGGGGAATACCACTGACAGAATAGAAACATATGTTTTAATATCAGCATACCTGGGCCTAACCCCAAGCCCCAAAGGCTGTTTTTATACTAGACGATGTGTTATCCATCCAGAAGGATAATGCTTCCTTGCTGTTTTTATACTAAAGATGCATCATCTGTCTGGACAGAGTTGGGCAAACATAGTTTGTTTGGTTGTGAATCTTTAATATAAAGATGGGCACATGAGGCATTATGTGTCTAGACAAACTATCCGCCTTGAACAGTGCACTACAAGAGATTGTTTATCTGGACACTTGATATGTCTTGTGCCTAAAGACGCTCAACCAGATGAACTACAATAATATTGTTTGTCGAAGTTCATCCAGATTGATAATATGTCTTCGGTACCAAATGTGAAGAAAATCCCAATTTGAATTGGGCAGATAAGTTAGCACATTACAAACACGACTGCTAAGCTGAACCGCCACAGACAGTGGTCATAGTGCAAGTTGAAACTATGATCTTTACTCGGTCACATCAATGCTGTTGCATAGGACCAACAATTTCTTCAGTATTCAGCCTGTAAAGCAATGTGCAGCACACATGAAGTATCCATGTTAACCCTGAGAAAGGTCATTGAAAATACCAGTTTGGAAGCTAGAACTTTTTGAAAAAAGGTTGAAACTACATGTAAACTCAGTCTCTTTCTTTTTTTAATGTAATAATTTTTGGGAGAACAACAAAGTTTCAATTTTAAAGTTAATGGGATTTGTCCTCAATCTTGCAGTAAACTTGTGCAACTCAGTTCTCCTCTCCTGCTGCTCCAGCTGCATTTATTGAAGAAATGGGTATTTGACATACATGCATTGCTTTTTTTGTTCTTCATGTCATCAGATGGACGAAGCTCTGAATCTCTTAGCATCTATGAAAGGAAACAAACTTCATCCTCGTGTAGAGGTTTACAACATCTTCATTTCTGCATATTCCAAGAGAGGACAAGTCAGGAAAGCTTTTAAGATTTTCAATGACGTAAGTCATCATTTAATACATGCATGTAAATTAGTGTGTTATGAGTTAGTGCGGCTGATTACAGCACATATCCTGTAGGAATAGTGTTTCAATGGCAATGTAGCAATTTCTAAGTACTTAGTTCCCCAAGACTGTCAAGGAATTGTATGGGGGAAGGAATTTGTAGTCTGTAGATCACAAATGACATTTTAAATAAAAATACAATGATTCATACATGTACTGTATGTGGTACTGTGAATGGACTTTTTGTAGCTTACAGTGTGAGAGAAGTGATGAGTTGGGGTGCAATGATACAAAGGCGCACTGCAGTACCTCCGCAACACAATGAGTAACAATTCTGGATGTTAGTAAAATGTATTGGGGTTCAGTTTTATCTGTGTTAACAATTTGTTTCTGGTGCAGTGCAAATTATTTTAACATTAACATTGACTAAAAAAGTTATTTTAACAATACAGAAAAAAGGCCTTTGTAGCCCGCAGTTAGCAAAGCTATTCTAGGTGAGCTACTTAAACTGACACTATATAAGCTCTCACACACATACACAAAAAAATAAATACATGATAGTAAACCAGTACAAAATTTTTGAAATGGTCCAAAGTGTTTTTTATTTGGGAGCTGCAGGGGTGTACTTGACTCTGGCGAGCAGTCCAGGCTCGAGCTCTGGCTGGGGACGTTGTGTTGTGTTCTTGGGTAAGACACTCACAGTGCTTCTCTCCACCCAGGTGTATAAATGGGTACCAACAAACTTAATGCTGGGTGGTAACTGTGCAGTGGACCAGAATCCCATACAGGGGGAGTAGAAATATTCTTAGTCGCTTTATGCTGCTGAAACCGTGATAAGCTCTGGCCTGATGAGCTGCATGGCTTGTATACAGACTTTAACCAACCTACCTACCTACATGTATCTACCTACAGGTACCTACCTACCTACCTAATTACCTACCTACCTACCCACCTACCTACCTATCTACCTACAGGTACCTACAAGTACCTACCTACCTACCTACCTACAGGTACCTAGAGGTACCTACCTACCTACCTACCTACCTACCTACAGGTACCTACCTACCTACAAAATGTTATAAAGTGTTGCAAATGTACAAATTTATGGTTTTGGTTTTTTAATAAAATTTTTATTTTTACTTTTTGTTAGTTTTTTGGTAAATATATATTAGTTACATGTAAGAACAATGAAATTAAAAGAAGGCCCATTTTCTTATTTAAATCAACAATTTTTGATAGATAATGGTAATATAATATTATATATTTTAACCAAGCAAAGTAATTTTGGCTTGAAGTAAAAATGTAACTAAAAATGAATTGTCCACTATTGTTCAGGTGAAGAAGAGAGGCCTGATGCCGACAGCTCACACCTTCTCCAGCTTGTTCAGTGCTTGTACAAAGGCATCAACACCACAGCATGCTTTACACCATGTGGAAAAGCTTTTGGCTGAGATCAGAAAACGAATTGCAAACCAGGACTTAGAGATGAATGTCATCACTTATAATGCTGCTATCCAGGCTTTAGTTATTTGTGGTAACCCTCTCCATGCATTTGACATCTACCAAGAAATGCAAGAAAATAGTGTTGAGCCAGATGGCCACACCTTTTCATCATTATTGGCTGCCTGTTCGTTTGATAAAGTTGAAGGGCCTAGTACAGCTTTTAAACTTCTTGAAGAAATGAAGTCTCTTCAGATACAGCCAGATATTTATGTTTTCAACTCTGTGTTAAAGGTGATGAGAGATTTTAAAGTTTCTACTGATGGGAAGTCACAATTATCCAAACCTGTGCCAAGTGCTGATGTTACAGAAGAAAGTTCAGGTGTGAGAGATCCAGCGTATCCTCTTAATGAAGTAACATCAGTTGGTGAAAGTACTGAACTAAATTCTGAAAAAAGCACTTTACAAGTAGGAAACAATGATGACAGTGATTTACAGTTGCACCACTATTTTCCTGGTGTGGAAGAGTTTATTCAGATGATGGCCGTTGAAAATGTATCTCCTGATGTACGGACCTTTCACCTTCTTCTTTACATGACATCGTCAAAAGAAGAAGAAGATTACTTGATGGAGCTGATGAAGAGTTGTAACATCTCTCCAGATGCTACTTTCTATAACACTCTTATCAAGAAGAAAGCAGCAGAGGAGGGTGTACAGGAGGCAAAGGTATGAATGAAATGCATGCACCTGACTGCAACTGGCTTGAACATAGGAGCTGTGAAAAACTAATGTCATACCATCTCTTGTTGAGTATTTTGTACATCAAACAAGAGAGACCTCCTTCAGGGTTGTGATTTGTAATTTTTTAAGACCTCCTTCAGGATGAATTATCGAGTTTGAGAAGTTCATTTGACTACCCTTTGTAGGTGTGTGGCCTATTTAGTACAGTACAGTAATTACCATTTTAGGCTTAAGTCAAGTGCTAATGAAAGAAAGTCATTTCTCTTCCTCATTGCTTACAGTTATGTACAGTATGTTGTGTGTGCTTGCTGTGTTATCTACAGTTGCTTGAACATCTATTTCAGATAGTCATGGACAGTCCTACACTCACACACTATAAAGCAACCAGTACATAGTTTTACATTGAAAAGTAAAAACATATGCAAAACCAGACACAATCATCAGGGAGACAAATCACATATTTTACATGGACTGTATGTACTTTCAACTGCATGTAATCACATTTTCTCTGAATTTCCAGGTTTACTTGCAGGAATTGCAAGAAACATTGAAGATTTCCCCATCTGAAAAACCATACCATGCCTTGGCACATGGCTGCAAACGCCAAAGGCAAGGACTTGCTTTGCTTGACGAAATGAAGGTGTGAAACATGGTTCAACCTTGCAAATGATAAAAAAAACTAGTTGCCATGTACACGCTTTGGTCCTGAGTGTTGCAATATGTATGAGTTCTTGAGTTCTTAAGATCACAAATTACCTTTTTTCATAACTTGCAAGGAGCAAAGTCAAAGAATTCCAGTCTAAAGACATTGCAGCAACCCCTTTCCCCTTCCACTTTTGTTTACTTTATAATTGAAAGCTGCAGCATCTTTTTGTGTTGTCAGTTGAATAACCAGTATTAAAAATATTACTGTTCATGTTGTGATTTCTGATTCTGTAGTGTAGGTGTTGGACATGGCATTTTACTGTTTGCCAATTGTGTACAATAATTAATATTTTTATGCTGGAAATTCAGAACTTGTACACATGTATATACTGTACAATCACGAACATGTCTTTTTTTCTTTGTTGCAAATTATGATATGTTCTAGTCTGAGGGAATTTCCACAGACCAATCTGTGTATGGAATACTGATTTCTGGAGCAGCTAGAGAGAGACAGTTTTCTTACCTCATCCAGTTGGTCAAGGTTTGTCTAAACTGCCCTGAACAACTGGCAGTTTTTCATGTATAGTGATGTCAGAGTAAACCACCAGTTGTGCGAGCTGATATTTGTCCACATGTACAATCTTCAACTTGCAATAGTGCGGACATTTCAATTTGTCAGAATTTCCTTTTCTACTGTTTTCATTGTTAGTGTGACAAGTTTGCCCCCTTCCTCAAAATAAAATAATGTTGCTACATGTATGTAGAACTCTAGGTCATGAGTAGTCCCTCTTACTCCTGTTGGTCAGTTGCATGAGACACATACTCTCCAGCCCCAGGATTTTGCAGGGTCATTTTCTTTCGCGTCACACACAAAGGGCTAAGTGAAAGAGTGACTACTTGTAGTCTAGAAGAACTCTGATTGGGTTGAAAACTACAACATTGGAAGAGAGGAGAATGGGAGTACCCGTGAATTTGATAATGATGAATTCCAAATTTATTATTTGACAATGCGATCTGTTGAAAACATTTCAGCTACTTTTATTGGTAATGATACGTCACACAACACAAAGTACCGAATTTACTTCATTTGCATTGTACAAAGTTGCTTTGAGAACAGTTATGGATTAACTGATTGGATATTTTAATCACTGGAATGGATATAAAACTGTCCCCATCTGTGTTCTGACATCAATAATTTTTAGGTTGACGTGTGGGTAGGTTAATTCACTACAGACTGTACCTACCTTTGTACATGCACCTGTCTTTCTGTCTATCTATAGTGTATATGTGTCCATTAGCCTCCCACGCAGATGGGAGTAGGAAAAATTTCATGCTGAGCCAAAAGAATGTCTGTGTGGGAAGCTATATGGCCGTTTACCTTTTAATGTCCATCTCTGAATGGGTTGTCTCTGCCTGTCCCCATTTTTATTGCACAACTTTAAAGGTCAAGAAATATTTTCTGACTGTATTGCATATTGGTGGTTTCTGTTTTATATATTTTGATTTACGTGATTATATTCTACAATGGGTATTGATTAAAAATAACAGTGTTTCTCCCCCTCTCCACCCACGGAAAATAATAATTGTGTCATATTACACCCCTACCCCCAATGGCAGGTACCTCTCTGCAATGGTTACTTTCCTCTGTCCCCAAGGTGGCAGTTGTACAGAGGGTTGACTGTAATACATGGTACTTATATAATTTATAATTTGTCATCATCAAGGATGATCTGTCTGTCGGCCTATGTCTTGTGGATTATTAGGCTCATCCTCGGTGTAAAAACCTGACACTCACCAGTGACGTAAAGCAAAAACATAGTAGTCCACATAATAGACCATAACCCTAACAATAGCTACAAAACAAAGAAAAAGTTCACAGGTTTTTACACTGAGGTAGCGCCTAAATCCGATTATTGTATGTTGATTGATTGATTGATTGATTGATTGATTTTAAATCACTAGAGGATGACAGAGGACGATGTCCAGCCTAATGATAGAATGATGGAAGTGCTTGAGCGGGCTTATAATTTACCTTGTAACAAACCTGTCATTGCGGTAAGCAGTTGTCAGATTGTTCACTCGCTTCTGAATCAAACAACCTTTCTGCTTTACAACAGTACTTTGCACTGTATGAGTCAATTAATTGTCACAGCTCAATTCAATTTTTATTAGTTTCTGAATGTTCTAACTCTTACCCCCTCCCCCCTTAGAACCTCCCGACCCATAACCAATTCAAGATTGTTTTTTTAAAATTATTTTCTTGTCTGTAGAGAACGATGGATGACCGTTTGGTGAAATTGAGGAAATTCCGGTTTGTAGAACAACGAGGGTTCCAAACCTTCTTTGAAAACTGGAAAGCGAAAATACTGGAGAGAGAAACTGCAATGAGAGAGACTGAAAAGAGTTCCCGCATTGAACAGAATGATAAAGACACTGTTGACAAGACAAGAGATGACGTCAGTGATGACGACACTAGCGATGATGACGAAGATTCTAATTTTAGCCATCTCTGAACTGCAACTTTAGAACAAAAAACAAGAGCTTTCGTCACGAAGACATCTTTCAAATGCGTCATTTATCAAGAGCGTTGGACGTTACAAATGAGCATAATAAAAGCCTCGTAAGGATATTAGGAGGCTTGCAAAGAGTGTGAACTCCATTAAGTACCATTTTTTATAAACCGTTACCCATCATCCCTCACTCTCCGGCGTCTTAAACAGATATAGATAAATGCGAAATATTCCAAGGGAAATTCATATCTTGCTTGACGCGTTCCTTGGTTTTGCCGTTAGAATTGCCTCAGCACCTTCACTGATCTTCGAAAGCCGCGTCAGCAAATTGACATTTGGGCCCCTTTCTCGAAGTCCCGGTACCTTAACGGACCCGAAGCCATATTTTAAGTTCTAAATCTGAGAAATAAAAGTGCGGGGTTTAACTCGAAAACCAGTCCATTTTGTTTCGTTTCCCGCTATTTTGATCGTTTCAGTATCAAAACCATTTTTATATCTCTATTTTGAATGTAAACCCGCCGAAAAAACAAACAGCTTTTCGGGACCGGACAATTCGGGGACTTTCGGGACAAGACATGAAACAATGATGTCGTCATTTGAATACAACTACCGGAATTCACTTCGTTTCTCCTTTGTTATTCAATTTTTTTCAACCACCCGGGGGTTTGAATGACAATTGCGCAAATTAGAATAAGAAAAAGAAATCGTAAAGAAATCTGGAACTTGTAGTCAGATGATGCTGTCATGCAAATTGCCTATTCTTTAACAACTTACGTTCTGCGTGCCAAAGGCTATTCTTGCGTGCAAGTGTGCTATTAAGTACAAGAAGAGGTGTCTTGCTAACGCATACTACGTCCTAGCGATATCAGCCCAAGACTAACTTGATTCCAACAATCAGAATTAGTTCCACTTAACATTCCCCAAACTCACTTTATTCAAGTTTTGGATGATCCGTAACCTATATGCAAAATATTTGAAAAAGAAACGTTCATGTGTTGAAAGGAATAAAATACAATGACGCACTTTAATTGTTTACACATGGTACATTTCTATAATTTCCATATAAAATCAGGGTAAAAAGCAAGTTCGCAAGAAGACTATGTAAATAACCAATTCTTGGATATGAAACTCGCAAAATGTAAGAAATTGGTCAGTAAAAGTCTATTGACTATTAAAAACTGGCCATTTTCGAATTATCACTGATTAGATTGCACGAAAGAATAGCAAAATTACACTTCTTTCTAGTAATAATCGCGACCGAGCGCACATAAATATAAACTGAGCCAGGAGCCCAGGGGTGCTTACCATTTACAAAAACCATCCGGTTGGAAATTTCAGGCATAAATATAAAACAACTAAATGCGAAGTTGCGGGAGTGGGAATCACTATAACGTATGTCCACATCAGCTAGATAGACCTTAGAAAGCAGAAAAATAGCATCACCTTGTATCACAGCCCATATTTTCCGAAGCTTCCCAAACAGATTGGCGTGAACCATTTGATTTTCCAACTGGAATTTCCGGTTTTCCTGTGTAAATGGTAAGTACCCCAGATTGAGCATCTGCGACGTAAGCCTGTAGCTCTTGATGCGTCACACAACGCTAAGATGTCACGCTAGTCAGCTACTACTGTTGACTATAAACACATGCTTGAATAATTCAGTTTTTCATTATATCTCCTAGCTACGTATAAAAATAATTACTTACAAAATCCTGTAATGTATAAAATACTTATTTTATGTTAAAATCGAGGCAATTTCTGTGCCATTTGTTTATTTATATCAACATCGTATCCTGAATTTCTGGGAGTTCGAACCCAAGTTAGCCCAGGCCGACATCTTGGATTCAAATGTGCAGAAACCCAGGAAACGGGTGACCTGCGCCATTTTCATAACCTAAGGAATTTGAGCAGTCCATACAGTATTACAGTTTTGCAGTCTCAAATCATGTCTTAATCCATTCAGCAAACCGAATACACAGTGCCTGGCCCAAATTTTCTTGCATCAATAAATTTTCGCTTATCTCAATGGCATTCACAAAATTATGTCACTTCATGTCTACCTTGCACCTCCATTTTCTGCACGAAATAGCACTGTACTTTTCTTTGTTTGATTACAATGTAACACACAAGCATACATACATACATATTTTCAAAACATTTCGCACGGTGTTAGTCATTTTAATTTCGAACAAAGAAAAGTGTCCGAAATTTTAAAATTTCCAAATATTTACAATAAAACATAAAACTTTTAAATTGGTTTCAGCAAAGTGTTCGAAATTCTAACGTCGGATCTTTTTTTTTTTTGCAAGTTAGTGTAGTAAACATGCAGGGGGGAAAAGTTCCAGTTTTGGTACATACATGCATACATTGAAAAGTCTAGCTTTGAGTAAGGCAAGACAAAACCGTTAAATAAAATGACCAAAGACTCATCTGCACCCCATCTGCACAATGCTACCCGTCATGGTAACCTCACTCCAAAGAATAAACATGCGCAAATGCAAGCAGCAAGGTGTTGAATGACTAAACTTAGGGCCTGTTCACATGTAAGTGGGGGACCCCAGAGAGGTGAGGTACCTCACCCACCCGTGATAAAGAAATACTTGTCTTCACATGCAACCTCGGGGACGCGGGGTGAGGTCCAAAATGCAATCACTTGGTCGCTAAGAACGCACATGAACAAAGAACCTGCTTTTCGCTTTAATGGCGTTGTTGCAGGCAAAACTTTAGTTTGATTCCGCAACTTAGCCTGACTATCCGATTCTGTCATTTAGACAGCTTTGGTTAACTCAAAACTATACTTTTCGCCATGCCTTAGCCTTTTTTTATTCACGTACAAAAGACTGTTTAATGTTTCAGAAAACTGTCAGGACGACAGTTAGGATGATGTTCGTTATGATTGAACGGGATTTGTAAGTTTCTATTTTTCGAGAAATGTTTACGTAACAGGAAAGTCTAAAATAGCGCGCCATTGCTTCTTTAAAGGGACTGTGTCACGGCTAAGTTAAGCCAAACAAATGCAAATACTCGATCTGAAGTTTCGAATGCAAGCCAAGAAACTAAAAGAGAAACTATAGCTACATGAAAACAAATGTCTCCTGGGCTTAAAGACGAAAAACAAACGAGATTGACTTTGATGACTGTTCAGCCTAGTTTTTTTTTTCCAAAAACCAAATTGTGTCCATCCGCATCATTTTTTATATTTGTTGTGTTCATGAAATGTTCCTTCACTGTCGCAAGTGGTTATTTTTTTTGTATTTCACTTAATATGGTGGTCATTTCCCTGTCTCAATTTGGCTAAACTCTGTGACACAGTTCCTCTAAGTTACACTATTGCCGCCAAACTAAGATGCAGACATTTCATAAGCCTCCATCACATACTGTTTCGGCACCAGGCCTACACTGTACCCTTGAGGTTTGAACAAGGAACCAATCCACCAATCAGGATGCGGCTTCTCGTAAATGTAAATGAGATCACCCCGTCGGAATCCGAGCTCGTCCGTATCACCAGCGTCACAATTCCACAAGGCTTGGTAAATGTTGGCGTAATTTATTTCGTTAGCTTGATTTTCTGAGGGACTCTGCGGTGGCTCTTCTTTTGGTTGAGGTGGAGGCGGAGGTTTTGGCTTGACACCTGGCCTAGCAGATTGCTCCGAATGTTTCTCTTCTGTAAACGTTAACGGAGAAAAAAAAATTGAACAAAAAGTTTTTTAAATAACCCATGATTATACATTTACATTATTAAGGACCAATTTAATGCCGAATTTCTGAGAGACAGACGCTAATATTACCTTATCACTTAATAGTGGCCGGAACATATAGTTACGCGATTCAGTACCAGATTTGCGATTAAGGTGGCTGAACACAGTTTTTGATACCTCTGTTTCATTTACCTTTTACTCTACAACCCTCGATCCTTTGACGGTCGCCAAAAATAGCAGCAAGCAAGCTAACAACACAAACTTCTACCGTACTATTTTTCTTCACAAATGAACACAATGTATTGATGGTTTTACTCTTTTATTACAAAGGTATGTTAGAAAAGGCAACGATTCAGAGAACTCAGCTCAAGTTTTTCTTTGTTGCTAAAACAACCGACGCAAAAGAACCCAGTCAAGGACGTTCGCGCCCATTGCTACTGCGTATCTCTTTACTCTAGTGCGCACGCTATTCACTGGGCACGCGCTAACCTGCGATCACGCGTCCCTATATTTTTTCGCGGCGGGAAGAAACGCCTGATACAATTACTTGACTATTCGTCTGCCACCCCTAATTAAAATATCTGTCAGCGAGAATGTCGGCGATGCCATCTCCGGATAACCAAACAGAATTACTGGAAGTCGCTTCGTGGGCGGGAATTACACCAGGCACGAACAGCATGAATTTACATGTAGTTCTGTATGGTACGGCCGAGAAAAATATGGTTTATTTTGTAAAACGCGTCTTCCTGTTTCGTTCGTAAGTTTCAGAAGCTGAACAAGAAATGCTATCTTTGTACGACTAGCGTGTCACTTGGTGACGGTACCGTTCCACTTTGTAAACCAACGAAAACAAGGAGTTCTGCAGTGGTTTTTGATGTGGCGTTGGCTGTACGGCCCATACGAAACAACACTTTTGGAATTAATACATATATAGCGCTCTTGCCTAATCCCGTCGGTAGCACCGCCAAAACATCTCTCCCACGGCATGCGATTCTATGAATGCATTCTATTTGTTCATCTCTGAGAGTTTTATGAACAAAACTCTGAAAGGAAGCATTTAAAGCTGACAAAAACTCGCTCGCTTCGCTCGCCTTATCAGACGTCATGATCAGCTCGCAGGATTTCTTTTACCGGAAATCACACCGCCACAAAGGTAACCAATCATGGCTCAGTTCTAAGTACCTTTTTGTTTCTTGACCAATCAGAGAAAAGTCCAGATTCTGGACTAGCAACAGACAAATAGTCAAGTAATTGTATCAGGCGTTCCTTCCCGCCGTAAAAAACGATATGGGACGCCTGATCGCAGGTTAGGAACGCGCGTGCCACGTCATTTTCAAGCGCGCGCACTGAGTCGAAAACTCAACAAGATATAGAGCTGATGACCTTTGCGTTAACTTGGGTGTAACTTGGTGTGCGAATATTTTTGTTGGATGCTCGGTGACCCCCACTTTTTTTCGGCAGATCACTTCCTTTTCTGATTTTTTTTATTACACTAAAAAACAGAAAAAATCTGTACGTAGGAAGTTTTAATTATTTCTCATATACTATTCAAATAGGGTCGAATTGGTGCATGGATACAGGTGTGCGTGACTTAGAAGTTGTAGTTTTTATGGCTAATTTTAGCTGATTTCATGACATATGTAGCAAAGATCTATCAAATAGGCCTATATATACTGTATACACACATAACTTAGATATGATTCTTTAATGATAGTAATGAATCCGACCAGAATCGCCTCAAATGACTGGAAATCCTAGAAATGCTATGGTCTGGTCCTAGAAATGCTACGCCTTATCTTCAAAATGACAATTTTTTTTGACGTTTTTAATCTAATCTTATCATTTTCTACCTGCAGTCAAAGTCTTAAAAAAATCTGTACGTGGAAAGTTCTTGGGCGCGAACGTCCTTAAATGCAGCCCATGCGTAGTTTGTCGAAAAAATTGCGAGATAACCTCGGCGAGCCACAAAAGAGAACGAAATAAAAACAAAGCCACTAACTGGTCGCGAATTACTTTCTATGTCCTTACAAATGTCCTGACTTCCATCTTTAAAAGATTTGGTCTCGATTTTTGAGCAAATATACATTTCGCCGATGGCGGGCCAGCATACTCTCGAGTTCTAGTTGGGGACAGGCCGGATGTAACACCGATTTTCTGTCACGCTTTTAAGTCACCATAACTTTATTTATACTGGTAGGCAGGAGGGGTGGATAGAAAAAAGGACACCTTTATACGAACGCACTCATAATCTATGATTACTTCTAGTCCTAATAACGTAACCTGCAAATGGAAATAAAACTTACGTGTCTCTTTTTGTGAATCATCTGACGGCTGTGGGGTAGGGGGTCGAGGTATTCTGGGAGGTCGCATGGGGGGTGGGGATGATGGTGGTGATTCGCCCGGTATTTCGTAATTTTCCTCTTCTGTCAGCGCCGCTGGTGGTTGTGGTAATTCTGAGGAAGTATCTTCAGGAGTATCAGCAATTTCGTACAATTCATCCTGTTGCTGTGCGGGAGGGGGTGCTGGCTGAGCTTTGGAAGAACGTGGAGGTGGTAAGTCAGGGGGTACGTCTTCCGCTGGTGGTTGTGGTTGTGATTTAGTAGGTCGCGGAGGAGGTGGGGCGGGACTGGATTGTTCTGGAAGTTCGTATTCTTCTTCTTGTATTGGTTCAACTGGTGAAGGCTCAGCTGAAAAAAGATTAGATATTGTTACATAAATAAACGGAAATCAAACTTATGAAATAAACCACATACACAGACATGATCTAAGTAGCTTCGAAACATAGAGACAGGTTGCGTGACGGGACAGGAATCGATATACACATAAAGAAGGAGAAGGGCTTCGTGACATAACGGCAATCCAAACAAATTTACTACAGCGCACCGGGTTTGAGCGGCTGATAAATTCTATGCTAGTGACTGTCGTTTGATACATTTACGTGTGAAGTCTCTGACTCGCTGGTTGTTACTCGGTTACGAACTTTTACGCACGCCACAACCTTGTTCCCGGGGTCCTCTCCTTCCCAGACCATAGGAACGAGGTTGGACAAATCAAAACTGCTACATAATCAGTGTGGCAGTATTTAGCAGGAATCTCAGAATGTTTTACAGCAGTGTGTGTGTGTGTGTGTTGGGGGAGGGGATGGGGGGGGGGGGGGTGGTGGAATTAAAAAATTTAAAAAAGCCAACTATACCAACCAGGAGCAGAAGCTGGCGTCGAGGAGAACGCAGCGGCAGAAATCTCATAATCAACGTCCTGCGTCGGGGGTTGCGAATGCTGGTTTGAGGCAGCGGACGGGGCAGTGCCGACTACTTCATATAAGTCTTCATTAGTGTCATCATAGACATCTTCACCGTTGGACTCGTCCGCTGCCTCGTTCTTAGTTTGCCCTGCGTCAGCGTAATGTAAGCTGTCCTCGTCACCCGATGGCTGTTTGTTGCGGAGTTCAGCTAAAGAAGCAGATTGACGCTCTGACAAGGGAGCATCGCAAGCGGCATTTATGGCTCTTATCCACCTCTCTGTGTCCTCTTTAGAGTTGGCCTCGAACTAAAAGAAAATTGTGAAGCTAAAATGCATTGTCAGCATCTTGGCCACCAACCAGTGTATTAAATGAGCTACGTCACGGTTTGAGCATCTTGAAAAGGTGATCCTAAATTTTTCGAGTTCATCGTTTGTAATCCATGCCAATCTCCTCCATTCTTCATCGTCCTTGTTTCTTTATGGTTTATTATTATCTCTTTTAGTGTTTTTCTTTCTTTAAGTTAGTAAACTACTACTTTCAGCTTCTCTTCAGTTTAAGGGTAATTTTGCAGGTGGCCAACCTACCGTGACTCAGCTCCTTCAACTCCGCGGCTCTCTCAACAACACTAACTCCCTATCAACAAAAACCATTTTTGCGGCGCAATTATCTAGACAACAGGCTCGAGTTGCTTTCTACAAGCAAAGAGTCAATAACGCAGATTTGTGTAGAGGAATTTTGCAGAGCTTAGCATGGCAACTTACAAATTAAATGTAAAAAATTTTAGGTTGAGTCGCAGACCTCTCCCTCTCTCTCGACTGTTAATATCTGAGGATACCCTTAACAACCTTAGTCAGCCTCCGCCATTTTCGATACTATTGAAATTTATTGATATCGCATGGAGAAGCAAAATCGTTTAGCTTTACTGTATAGCTGTGTTCCTGAAAGTATGTTTGATTATCTAGTAATTTGACAGTGCTTTCCTTCGTTTCGACATGCTCCGAATAAAATACACTATTGTATGTAATGACCGAATTCTTGATTGCAAACAAATCCTAAGGTGTGGCTGACTTGGGTCTTTTAAGGCTAAATTGAACGTTCACCTAGAAGTAAGGGTACATATGAATGTTGTGCCGCGTAGCACTATGAACACAAATGATGTAACAGAGAATTAACTCTGAAGTGTAAATTTTAGTGCTAATTTAACCCATGAATAACCCACTGGGCGTTAGCCTTAGTAAAGGGAATCAGGGAACCACACGAGGTAAAGAAAAAATCTTTTGACCTCGGTGGGAATCGAACCCACGACCTCCGGATTAGATCCACCGTCACTCTGCCGACTGAGCTATGAGGTCGGAAAGAGAAAGTCGGGGTCGATTTAGGTGGTGAATCGCGGCGAAGAGAAAGTAGGGGTACATATGAATGTTGTGCCGCTTAGATATACCGTTACTCTGCCGACTGCCAGAGTAACGGTATATCTAATCCGGAGGTCGCGGGTTCGATTCCCACCGAGGTCAAAAGATTTTTTCTTTACCTCGTGTGGTTCCCTGATTCCCTTTACTAGGGCTAACGCCCAGTGGGTTATTCATGGGTTAAATTAACACTAAAATTTACACTTCAGAGTTAATTCTCTGTTCACCTAGAAGGCCTAGGTCTCCACATAGCTGGAGGTGTTGGAGGGGGGGGGGGGGGGAGAAATAAGCTGCCTGTATACGACTGGAATCATAACACTGACGTGTCTTGCACGAGATGTCCATTTTGACTTTACAAGCGCGTACCTGATATACCCTAAATTCAGATTGTGAATGTTTCAGGATGAAGTCGCGCCCTTTCTTGTTAGCCACTTGTGCTTGGTAACCCGGCAGCAGAATTTGGCCTGCTTGCTCTTTCGCTTTCTTTTCCCTGAAGTAGTAGAGCACGTGGTTCCGCACCACACAGTAACGTTTCTGAAACCTGCTGCCCAAATATATTTTGCCTTCCTTGCGCAGTTTCTTCAAGAAACCTAGGGAAATAATTGCAAGCTCACACTAAAAAATCAAAACTTCTAAATATAAACAAAACCGAGTGTTCTACATGGTTGTACATGTATAAACCCTTAAATATAAATCCTTCTGTCTAAACTAAATTTCAGCAAAACCTTGTGATAATATCATCACCAGCCCATGAGTTTTATAGAAGAACAATATAATTTCTTGCGTATAAGCCCCTATTTTGAAAAACTCGACTGTGCTAATGGGGCACTCTCTTATATGAGCTATAGAGGTGTGTGCGGCCCCAAAGGGTATGCTTTGCAAGCCGTTTTGGTCGTACATGTATATATAGGGAATCGTTTTTGGCCATTTTCAGTTTCTTTCACTTGTCGTGTTGATTAAAATGATTGATCAGCAGTTTGTTCATTGACAAACATGTAACAATAAGCCTTTAAGCGATTTTCTAACTTTTGGTACAAATTACGCAAGTGAATAAGTGCTTGATCACACATTCTCATCTTGGTTTTCTTGCAAGTGATGTATGGTACATGTACCAGCTCCACATAGAAGTTTTGAAATTTCAAAGCAGTTGTCGGTTCATTGTTTAAAATAACCTATATGAGAAACATTTTGGCACGCCAGTTCTAAAGCTTGTGTTGAACACACTAATTAAAAACAATCATTGCCTCAGTGTTGATGATATTTACCGCCACTTCAGTGAGTATTATTGAACAAAATATGAATTTAAATAAGGCTACAGAAAAAATACAGTGAGTCAAACTTAATAAATTTGTATCTAATTGTCAAAATTGGGTTCTTAATTCACGACCAGAGATAAGTGACCATGAAGATAAATGAAAGTACGAAGTAGGGTACCAATGAGTCAAATACAGAGTGGTTCATAACACCAAAACCAAACCGATTACTTATATCAATTAGACTTCTCAGCCAATCTCAAGCCATAGGAAAACAAAAGCCAAAACCAAAGTAATTGCTTGTCTGAATACTATCAAAACTCAATTGAAAACTGCTCTTATTATAGTCATTGTTAACTAACAAAAATCTGCTGAACATTTACCTTCATGAATGATGCCTTCAATATTCTCAGGTTTAGTTTTCTTCATAAAGTGATCGAAGTTTGCCGACTCTGACCTGTATTTTGCTGTCATATGAGCGCCATCAACAGAGCTTTCTCCCGAGCCTGACTCAAACCCTTCATACGTACTGTCAGTTTCCACAGGAGCAGTTTTTGTTTGTGCAGACTTGTCTGCCTCTAGAATAAAGAGAATGCTTCTGATGTAAATCAACTACCATAATTTGTTTTTAATTGTATTTCATAAATAAGTGCCTAATTTTCTTAGCCGTTATGGTTATACAGGCAGCATTACCTCATTAATAAGTTTCAAAAAAGTCTACTGTTACTTTTATTTCTTTGTGGTATAAATGTTGTTGTTGCTGTTATTGTTTGCTACACAGTGGCATTATGGAATACCATGTCAGATAAAGTGAATATGAGCTACAGCAGGCTCACATTGCCGTTACTAAACTCTACTTAGAAGAGGAGCAAAATAATTACAGCATTCAGCCAACCCTTGGTCCCAAGAGAGATGCTATATAAGTTGCCTTATAAAGCCTGGTTCACACCTGCGACATAAACTTAATTTACGACATATAACAATACGGACATAAAACAGCATTAAGGAAAGAGGTTTTTTTATTACTATTAATACGTCCCTTTTATATCATTATGTTGTGTCATTCACATTGGTAGCATAAAACATCAAGATGGGGTACTTTTTGCATTTATTTGACCTTGGTGTTAAATAACGCAATATGTCAAGTGTAAACCTGGCTAAATACAGACTAATCCATGACATGAAAACACTATGAGATGTAGGTTATATCCTTCCCTATCACTTTATCTTAAATACTTTTAAAAGGACATCAAAGGTTAATCCCCTAGCATCACATCAGGCTGGCCCTTTGTTATTTTTTTGCTGTCACCCAATTTCCCAGGAGGAGAGAGGAACTATAAGAACTCAAGTAAAGTGTGTTACCCTAAAGGCACACCCAGATATATTTGAACAGTACATACATGTGCATGTACAACTCTCCCTGAGATTCAAATCTTCGGGCTTCCAGGAGATGTCATCTGCCACTTCCCAGATAGAAATAAAAGTGCTCACAAGTATGACTTTCACCTCTGGCTTTTGCCATTGTAAGTGGTAGGGAGGGGCTAGGCGCTAGGGAAATTTATGTTTGGATATTTTATGCATTTTTGTCAGTTGAATTTTGTCAGTTTGCTTTGATCTGTTGGGGTGGGAGAGAGGAAGCCATTAGGGGGCAATGAAAGGTAATCTTATGAAATGTTAGCAGTCTCCTGGACTTCCTTTTCTTTTGGCTGCTATAACTTAATTAATGATGTAAAGTAGGATTAGCCCCTAGGGTTAGGGCTATTGCTAGGTTTAGCGCTAGTGCTTAGTGTTAGGGCTAGCGTTTGGGGTCAGGGTTATGGGTTGAGCTTAGAGTTACGTTCAGGGTTAGGATTATTGCTTAGGCCGTTAGGGCTAGCGCTTAGGATTAGGGTTATTGCTTAGGATTAGGGTAGCAGTTAGGGTTGGGGCTATTGCTCAGGTTTAGCGCTAGTGCTTAACTAATGTTAGGGTTAGCGCTACGGATTAGGTTAGAGTCAAGGTCAGGATACGTTAGGGTTAGCGCAGTGTGAGGCCAAGGAAAACAATCTCGACTTTTGACATCTATTGCATGCATCGATACCTAAGTCAAGTCAATGAGTAGTGCCTAGAGAGACAGGTTGAACGTTTTGCAAATCAGCTACTTCAGTGATTTAAATGTTTCTATGTGAAATTTTCTTTTTCTACAAAACTGCTTCTTCTATGAAACAATTATATTTGACAACACAGAAAGAGGAAGCCTTAAGCTAACACGCTGCTCATGCCCCAAAAAAAGGGCATGAAATGGAAAATTTATCAGCAAAGGAACGCTGAAATACAAAGCAAATCTTACATTTTGAGCTGAAGTTTTCTTCTTCTTCCTAACCGGCGATCAGGCGTCCTTTGTCTATTTTCGTCGCAGCGGGCTCGATCCTAGCACAGTTCAAAGTAATCATCTGCTTGGAAATCCATGATACACACTCACGGAACGCTTGCTTGCCAATTTAACCGACTTGCTTTTTCACCTTGGCTTCTGTTTGGTCCGTAAAAATGGCTTTGAATCTGTTTAATTTAGCCGTAACTTTCCACGTTTGAAGTCTAACGGATCTGCTGATTTATTTCTGAAATTTAAGGATCTTAGAAGGAAGACCAAGAAGCTTATCAATTCAAGTTATCAACAGTATCTTCAATGTCTGTCTGGAAAACTCCAGGAAAATCCCAAACATTTCTGGGCACTCTATTCTATTAAATCTAAGAGAAAACGAATACCTGAAACTGTTATCTATGGAGACACCAGGTCCAGGGATTTGAATTCGAAGGTGGAGTTATTCAATGTGTTTTTTCATTCGGTCTACTCCAAATCTACTACTGATGTTAAACTGTTGGCCAGCGATGTTGTTAATCCGAACTTGTTAATTGAAGTTACAACAACAGCTTCAGAGCTTGAAGGAATTCTAAGCAAGATCAACATAAACAAGGCACCTGGTGTGGACAATTTACCAGCTCGTATTATACGTACCTGCGCAAAAGAGCTCTCTATTCCACTTGCCCATTTGTTTAATTTGTCCCTGAGAACCGGGAAATTGCCCATTTTATGGAAATCAGCCAATATTACTCCAATTCATAAGGGAGATAGTAGGGAGCTCGTTACTAACTACAGATCTATCTCATTATTGCCTATCCCGGCCAAGTGCTTAGAACGTATTGTTCATTCTGCTATCTATGATCATGTCTCACCATTTTTAACTGAGTGGCAACATGGTTTTGTTAAAGGCAGATCTTGTGAGACTCAACTGATTTTAACCCATCATCAATGGGCTACTGCCCTTGACCAAGGCAGACAAGTTGATGTAGTCTTTTTAGACTTTGCCAAAGCCTTCGACAAAGTGAACCATGCAGTTTTGTTGCAAAAGTTGTGCAACTTTGGGATCACTGGCTCATTATTACAATGGTGTGAAAGTTATTTAAGCAATCGTCGTCAAAGAGTAGTGCTGGATGGTGTATCCTCTTCCTGGTCCAATGTCTCATCTGGAGTTCCTCAAGGCTCCTTATTAGGGCCTTTATTTTTTGTTATTTTTATTAGTGACCTTCCCGAAGTAGTACTTCCCGGTAGTACTATTGCTCTATATGCTGATGACTGCAAATGTTCTAGAATCATTGACACGGCTGGTGATCTTGAATTGTTTCAACAGGACCTCGATAGTCTGCATCAATGGAGTGTTCGGAATTTCATGAACTTTAATGTCAAGAAATGCAAAATTATGAAAATTACCAAGATCATTCAACCACTCACTTTTAGTTTTTTCCTTGAAAATTCCGAACTAGAGGAGGTTAAAGATTTTAAGGACTTAGGGATTATTACAAATCATCACTTATCATGGAACGCACATATAGATTATGTAGTGTCCAAGGCTAACAGAATGCTCGGTCTGATTAAGAGAACTTGCAAAGGTCTTGATGACCCTAAGACCTTGTGTACTCTTTACTGCTCTTTGGTACGCTCAAACTTGGAATATTGTTCAGTGGTGTGGTCCCCATATACAAAAAGAAATATTGATAAGCTGGAGAGAGTACAGAGAAGAGCGACTAAATTTATCTTAAAAAGTGATGATCCCTACGACACTCGTTTGAAGAAGTTAAACCTCATGTCACTGGAGAAGAGGAGATCACTGACTGACGTGACCTTCCTATATAAAGTACTTAATGGTAACATTAATATTGACGTCAGTAAAATTATTGACTTCCACTCGGAAGCTGACCGCTTCTCACTTAGGTCTAAGGACTCTTTAACTTTAAAGAAGAAATTTGCCAGAACTAATGTCTTGAAGTACAGTTTCCTTCATAGAATAACTGACCAGTGGAATCACCTACCCTTACATATTCGTGTTTCTGATAATGTAAATATTTTTAAGTCTAGGGTTAAGAAATTTTTTAGTGATTTCTAAGTAGCTTTTATATTTTAATTTATTTATTTATTTATTTATTATTTTTTTTTTTAATGTGGATTATGGTGGTCTGTCTGAGTATGGGGTCCTGGACTCTTTTACAGACTATCCTTATGGCATATATATATATATATTTATATATTTTATTTTTGTATTTTGTAGCTGCCATTAGATTGTAATAAATCTAAATCTAATAAATCTAAATCTAAATCTAAACTAACAACAGTCAAATTCAACTTTGCTGCCTGGCCTTTCTCGCCAGTTCCTGGCTGTGTCTGAGTCACGCTGAGACGCGCTATAAGTCGCGCACACGATGGTCACGGCACTTTACGTATGAAAGATTATTATGGGATATCCCAGAAATTTTTGGAGCGAAGGATGGTGGGCGGCTAATTTCAAGAAAATAATAAAAAAAATAAAAAGCAGTTCTAATTTCCAAAACTGACACATGCCGAAGTTTGGCAAATGAGCCGTAAGTCAGTGACGGATGCTTTGTTTTGTAAGAAGAAGCGTTTCTAGAGTCTAACGCCTGGCTCACTTGTTCCTCGATGGCTAAGTTAAGGGCAAACTTAAACCCATGATTTCGGAACAAAAACACACCTCGGTTCTTTGAGGCATGCTGGTGACTCATAGAGGGTCAAAGGCTTAATGATGCCAAATCTCTTACCAGGCGGGCGCAAATACTCCCTGAATAAGCGTTGAATATCAGTGGAAATAATTTAATTAACAGGTAAGCTCTGAATTTGTGTTACCTGTGACATGTTGCGTGACATGCCCTTATTCGTCAAACCCTTATTTAGATTCCCGGATGTTTGAGTATTGTAGTTCCCGCCATTAAAAAGAGAGATGACTTGTTTATCACAAGGTTTTCCCTTCTCTTCTGTCTGTTAAGCGTCTCTGGCTTATTGATACATTACCGAACTAAGTCCATGACAATCGATGCTTTGCGCGCCAAAAGCGTACGTCACAATAGCCTAGCTAGTAAAAACGGCAATTCAATTACAAAGACACGAAGATAAATCTGTTCTCAGATTTCCGCTTTCTATGCTATTTTCCTTTGACTTAAAAGACAGTTAAGATTTTGTGGAATTTGATTTTGACTTCATACAATATAAAAAAAGTTTGCCTGTTTGCTGCTCAACAAATTAATTGTGCTTAAGGTTTCTTTTGTTGTTCATTCAACAATACATCTACAAAAGATGCTGGTTGGAAAACTGAGGGTTTTTTGCATACGTTATTTCATGAAAACGAAGAGCAAGCCAGCAGAAAAAAAAAATACTGGGCAATGTTTTTTAACTTAAATGAAGGTCGCATGCAAAAATTCAGCTAATTTGGAGCGAGAAACAGAAGCAACCAAAAACATCACTTATCCCCTTTTTCCAGTAGCCTCTTCATTATTTGTACATCTGGGGTTCTTGAATTTCTACATTGTAACTAAATATTAAAATTTAGAGTTCAAATGAACTGACCATTTGGCCATTACTTCTCCCCTGTCAAATTGATCTAGTATTTAGAAATCTCTCCAATATCAGGGCTCGAGACTAACTTTTAACCTTGCTAACCCAGTGGCTAGTGACAGGTTTGATTCACTAGCCAAAAAGAATTTTTCACTAGCCAGTATGTTCTAATATCCATCATCAAGTCAAGTCAAGTAAATGCTAGCCTGTATAGCTTGCAGTATGCTTGGAATGAACAACTGGCAAGCACAAAGTTTTCATGCCCTTGATTGTCACACAACCGCCATCAACATTTCGGAACTGGCGCGCTAAAAAAACATTCTTTGCTTTCAAAATACCGATTCACCATTTTCTCGAAAAAATAATTCGTTCCACTTTATTGCTATACGTTGCAACCATATGCATCCATTTTATAATTAAAGGCGTCGCACAAAAACGAATGCCAAGGTTTTCACTTAATTGAGAAATTCTCACAGAACTCCGCAACTTACCATCGAAAAACATTCCTTTCTTTCAAAATGCCGATTCACGATTTCTCATAAACAAAGTAATTTGTTCCATCTTAACTTTATTTACAAACTGCAAACATAGGCATCAATATTATAAAGGCATCATTCAAATTTTCAAACTACTCGACCAAATTTTTCAAACATCATGATCTCTAGAGTTCTGCAAGATTTCAGGCATATATAAACTTCTTATTAGCGACGAGCAGTTTGTCTTTCTTTGCTTTTTACTGAGGGGAAAAACAAACAAAAAAGGCAATCATTCTTTGATTCGCATTTTAAGAAATTAAAATTCTTGTTTGGGCCTATAAATTACATATTACAGTATATTTTGCTTTGACTCAATTTCGGTTCTTGAAAAATTTGAAATTAACTTTTAATTGGTCTCCTCTGGGCCTCTAGTGCTCACATATTTTTCACTAGCCATAATGGCTAGTGAAGCACAAAAACCACTAGCCAAAATGGAATTTTTACTAGTCTGTGGCTAGTTGGCTACCGTTAGTCTCGAGCCCTTAATATTTTATTAAATTAATTCAAGGTAATTAATATATAACCATCAGGAAGAATGATTGCTGTTGCTTAATACCTTCATAGTCTGAATCAGCATCTGGCAGCTGGTATTCCTCATCCTGTGATGGAGGCTGTTTATTGCTTTCAGTTATTTCATAATCTTCGTCTGCAACTGTCTTTTCCTGTTGAGGCTCTTCATAATCCTCTTGAACTGGAGTTTCATCCTCCATTGCCATATAGTTCTCACCATCTGCCACCTCACCTTGTGGTGTTCCATCTTCCTGCTCCGCTGACATCGCCTCATAATTTTCACCAGACACATCTGCCGCCTGAGACTGATTCTGATTTCCATCAACTCGTTGGTCCATCTCACAATAGTCCTCTTGAGGGATTACACCTACAAGAGTAGTATCAAATTTAACTTAACTTAAGAACAATTCAACAGGTGCCAACTCTCTTCACATGCCTAACATCACCCACTCTGAAGGTGGGTCACCCAAAGTATTCACACCAGTGAGATACATAAAAGAGTTGGTGTCTGAGATCAGTTTTTAACCACGGAGTGATCCTATACAAGGCAAGGACACGCCACCTTTGAAGCACTCTGATGGCAACTCGTTTTGTGCAATGAAGTGGAAAGCTGAATAACACCCACACCACTAAATAACACCCACTAACACCCACTAGATGTAAAAACGCTGCCTTTAACTGGAGCTGCCTCCTGGTGAGAATAGTTCTCGTATTAAAGTAGCTACTGTAATAGAGCTGTAAGGGAAAGATGGACACCTACAGGAGCTACCCGTGGGAGCTCACCCAGTATACAATAAACATTGGGAGTGCAAATTATACCACCAAATTATTGTTTTTTTGGCTTTATTGCCTTGTGCAATGCTGCAATAATGGCAATATAGCTGCATGTATAGAGTACTGCCTACAGTGTTTATACTGCAATACTGGGACTGGCGCTTAGAGATAAAAAACAAACCAATTGCAGAGCTAGAAATAAAAAAGTAGCGATACAGTTAATACATGTTGACGAGTATCTTTTAAAGTCAGGCCAAATTTTTTCGCCATTGAAAGCCCACAGGAGCTTAAAAACAAAGCAAAAGTCTTGGTTGGCAGTAAGCCCTCAAAGAGTCTGCAGCCACGTAATTTAATAAGAGAATTCAATTGTCCGCTTATAGAAATGAATAAATACTGTACATAATACAGTATGTATGAAAGTTCAAATGGGGTTTTGCAAAGGATGTCGTCTGTAAAGCTGTCCACTTATGAGAGTGTTCGTCAAGCAGGCTTCCACTGTACACTGATATACTGACTATGCTTTGTATAATAAAAGAAAATATTTAGTGAACTTAATATGCAGTATTATAAATTGAAAAAAGAAAAAAATCCCCTGAAGAGTGAGCGATCACAAAACAGGCTTATCAGGGGTGAAAGTGTTTTTCTTTCTTTTTTCAATAATTATGTATTATGCTCTGCTTTAATGTATTGAGCACTGTACTACAGAAAAATCAAAACACAGATTTGCTAAAAAAGTATATACAGTATTATGTATACAAAACAGTAACTATGTGTGTCTTATGACAAAATGTTGGCTCACAGCGAACATGCCAGGTTACATATTGGTCAGGATAGAAGTAGATTATCCATTGCTTCATGTAACTGGAAAACATACTAAATCAGTGGCACAATAAAATACTGTACCATCACTGTATCGGCAGATCTTACAAATAAACTAAGAAATACCAGGATTAAAAAGTCAAGATTTATGGTTACCTGCCACATCATCATACAATTCTTCACCATCCTGGGCTTCGTTAGCTATAAGTCCAGGGATAGCTATTCCACCCTTGGGCGGCCGCGGCGGTGCTTTGCCTCCACCTGGCAGATCATTTTCGCAACCAAGTTGAATTTTTAACTTCCTGAACTTTTCTGCAAGCAAGCTGCGTTCTTTTTCTGCTCCTGGAGATAGATTTTCTTGGGCCAAAGTAACAGAGAAAAACTTTTCTGCCTCTGCAAAGAAAATAAGGATGTACAATGTGGTTTTAAAATTATCCACTTTTTTACAATGTACAAATTTAGTAATTTTAAAATGAGATTAGTCTTAAAAACTGACCATGTAGTATTTTTTCTTGGCTATCAAATATGAATTTAATTCATAAGCTACATGTATCAAAGATTTTGAGACCTGACAAGGGAAGGTTAAGCGAGTGACTGCTAAAAACAAGCTTGGGATGATGTGTAACCAAAGAATTAAGGCTAGTTTTCCACCAGACACTATGTTGTAATTAGAAGCTTAGAGCGATAGAACTTGTAAAAATCAGAATGACTGAGTCAGAAGAAGTGTATATCCATTCTGCTTATGACCCTGTCACTTTCAAGCAGGTGAAAACTATAACTAGCTTGTCAGAGTCGGGAGCATAAGCAGAAGAATAAACAAATGATAATGCTCGATTCAGAGCCTTGCAATAGGTTGGTTCTCCTGCGCATGCTCAGAACTACATCTGACTCTGACAATCTACAGGTATTATCTCACTGGATCATAGGCAACTGTCACAACTATCATGGAATCAGTGATAATAAATGGAAACATTCTGTTTCTTCTGACTCCAATTCTGTTGAATTTCTAATTCTGCTTATGGCTCTGAGTTTGAAACTTCACTATATCATTGGTCATAAGTGCTCTTACTACTCCAGTTATTATGTTATAGGTTGGTTCTCCTGCTCAGAACTACATCTGACTCTGACAATCTACAGGTATTATCTCACTGGATCATAAGCAACTGTCATAAATGGAATCAGAGATAATAAATGGACTGAAACATTCTGTTTCTGTCGACTCCAATTCTGTTGAATTTCTAATTCTGCTTATGGCTCTGAGTTTGGAACTTCACTATATCATTGGTCATAAGTGCTCTTACTACTCCAGTTATTATGTTTCCGACTCCAGCTCTGTCCTGGCAAAAACCAGCCTTTGCCAGCATCATTATCATCCTTTACCCTGCCAGTTTCTTACACAATGCATGTTTCACATGAATGACTAGTTTGAAGGTATCCTGCAAATTTTGGGCTGTACTACGTATACAGTAAGGGTAATTTAAATGTGGTTAATTGTTCGTTTTGGAATTTTTGCATAATAATTAAGTTGCTGCTGTTGCAAAAACTACTGTAGCTATTGTTTACCATGACATCTTTTGCTTATAAACTTATGGCATGGTAAATAACCGCATTAACATCTTTCAGAATAAATTATGTTCAAAAGGCATGTTAAAGTACATGTAAGGTAACAAAAAATAATTGGAATTCTTGAATTAAATTTAGCCCGCCGGCTCTTTAAATATAGTCAGTTATTATGCAATATATACAGTGCATGAGTTATACAACGGAAGAATACTATAAGTAAGTAAATTAACTACAAATAACTAAATACAAATAAGTAAATTAAACGCACGAAGTAAATACAAATAACTAAATACAAATAAGTAAATTAAACGCACTAAGTAAAGTCTAAGCTTAAATCACTGTGCAGCGCATTATGGCAGCTACAGATTCGTGACAAGCCTCTACATAGCTTCTCATTAACAGCTTGACTGCTGCATGTAAGTTCATTAATGGACAATGCATCCCAGTAGTAAAGGTGTACCAAGGCCGTCTGTACCGTATTGGTAAAAGAATAAACTCTGATACAATCCACAGGTTGTTTCACTTTTATACCGGAAGCTACTAATGGTGTAGAATATGGCAAGCGACACCTGGGCCATGATCGGCAAAATTAACGAAGACAAGATCTATTTAACTGACAGCTTACCGCAAACGGCCTCCTTGACATCGCTGTTCGGATCCATTAAGGTGTCACTGAAATCTTCGACGAGAAGCCTAGTTTTTGCACATCACCCACAGCAAGTGAACAGTCGACCAGCGTTTCACTTCGCTGAGACGAAAGCACCTAAGGAATCATGGGTAGGTTGGTATGTTATTTCCTCGTGCTCAATCCCTCTCGGTCAAAATTCCGGGAACTCGTTGAAAACACGGACTTAACAAATATTCCTAGAATTGACTTCGCTGAACAAAATGTCGTCTTGCAGAAAACCCGATCGGGATTTCTTTGAGTCCTTCAACGTTTCAGCTTGGCAGCCCAGAATTAACAGTGGAGGGCGTTACTCGCATAGTGAATTAGGGCATTTTTCCATCGACGAACAGAGGTATTTCTTGCACAACAGATCTAAACTCGGTACTTTGAACCTTCCTCAGGACTGCAGAAGTCTTGATATAGATTTGAATGCGGGATTTGAACAATGGAGAGAATTACCTAGCGTGCAACAACACCTGGATTCCATATTGTACTGGATTTTACTAAACAAGGAATCTTTGATGGTACCAGGCGATATCCGGTCTGGCAACGATGGAAACAGGTATAGCCCTGAATACTGCAGCCTCATTACGACTATCCTGGTTCTTTTTTTTTCAGCCGTAGTTTCTACACACCATCCTCGGTATTTTAAAACGTGATTTTCGAGTGTAAAATTCCAAGGCAAGGGATTCAATTTATTCACACACCCACCCAGGGAATTCCACTAGGGGTGTAACTTTTCGTATTTTTGTTCCCACTGAGTCGTTGTTCTCAGCTTGACTGAGTTAAAACATAACGAAATTTAAAATCTGCCGTTCAAAGATTTCACGTCAGATACGCAAAAAACCCATCGGCGTTAAAGACTCTACGCGCGCAAACGGGGTCGTAAAACTTCACTGAAACAGCACATCACCCACCGTCGAATACGAACAGTCCAACTTCCAGAGTGATCCGTCAACGACTGTGGCGAAAGTTACAGAATCTCCTCAGTAACATCTTGACTACATAAGGGCATTTTGTTTAATTTACTAAGGAGCACCAATGACATCAAAGTATATTTTTACCTTTCAGTTCAGCTATAAAAACTGCCCTTATATACACCTCAACTCAACTACACACGCGAGGCCCTCATATTTAACGGGACACCCTCGGGACGACGCGAAAAAGCTGTCCGTAATTGAAGATGGCTGCTTACGAGAAGTACTCTCGTAAGTATAGCTGCTTACGAGAAGTACTCTCGTAAGCGGCCATTAAAGTTAGAGTATCAAGGGAAAGAAGGCCGCGTGCGGGAGCTTGCCCAATAAACGTTGAGAAGGCAATTATGATCTCTCAGTTAGTGCAGGCCGTCAGTATGCGCGCTGTAATTGGTCAATTTAGCGGTCCGTAACGTACCTTATTATATGGCTAGCTCTGCGAGCGGGCAAGATGACCCAAATCGCGCGCTGTGATTGGCTACCCGAGCGGACAAGATGCAGCCATCTTGCCCGCTCGGGACTACCCGCTGTATCCCGCAAGAAAAATTTCCTTGAAAGCCACATAATAAATCCTTTATTGACTAAGTTTTTTTCTGTCAAGATGGCTGGATATTGGCCTCGTTCTTTTTCCGCAAGTTTATGGACCTCGACTTCGTCTCGGTCCATGGACACGCAGAAAAAGAACTTGGCCAATATCCAGCCATCTTGACCTCACACTTGGTCAATAACCATATTTAACGTACCTAATCGTCAGTCCTAAAAGTGACGGTCCGTGGCCGCTCACGGGAATGAGTAAACACAGAGTTCGTATGGGAGTTCAAACGGGTTTTTTTAAAGGCGTCGTTACTAGGACTCTCGGCTTACGATGTATCCATATGAAGCATTATTACCAATAGAGAGTCTAATGTAGTGTTGGTGTGATGCGAGATGAACCTCATTAGCCTAAAGTTAATTAAACTTACTGTTGTACTATTAGCTCGAACAGCAACCGAGGCAACCTCAAACGCGGTCTGTGTTAATGTATCACGGTAGCCCGCAAAACTCGGTATCCCATGAGAGAAAAACATCGTCTTGTCACATTAATTTAAAATACTTTGGAAAGCGGCGAGATCGGGAAAACGAGTCCAAAGTAAGCGGAATGGAGGAAAAATTGGTGGCGTAAAGCGGGCTTTGTAAATCCTGGTTTATACCCTTGTAGTAGTCAAACTGTTGATTTTCATCCCTTTCAACTGATAAAACAGTCGTTTCCGTCTAATGATGTAAACGGACAGAAGAAAAAGTTCAAATACCTACTCTCCCATGAGGTTGTGAGACATTTCTTCCACTGTTACGTCTAACAATTTTCCACTACACCTTACCTCTCAGGCTTGATGTTGATTTCGTGACATCGCGAGGAAATCTCGCACGTATTCTCGACGTTCTGAATGGCAAAGACGGAAAAGGACGTAAATGGACTCTGTTGGCCACGCGTTTTAGAGGGACAGTCTACCTAAGCCACATTGAAGACGTCGATCGGGATAACCAACAGTCTACTTTCGCGCGGAGGGTGTGTTACTGGGGAAAGAGATTTGAAGTGGAAGTGACGAAGAGCTGGGCACAAGCAACCTCGGTCCCAGGTACTTCATCCGGGCCACTACATGCAAACGAGGCTGAGCGTCATGGTCCTCTAAAAGCCTACCCAGGATTCTTTTCAGTCATTAAGTTTCAACTGGAAAATCACAGAATTGCTTTGCGAGCAGAAGTTGATGCAGAAATGCAAGTAAGAAGTTTTGTTATGGCCGAACGTAAACGTGAGCTTATAACTAGGTTGAAATGAAATAGGGTGAATCTCGATACATTTTGGGCAAAAATTGACCGATGAGGCGTAACTGATGCAGGAAATAAACTATTACACATTATCGTATCTTTCTCCGAAGACAAAGCCAAAACAGCGGTATCCGCGTAATGAAAAATAAAACACTGAGAGATTAAAGGAGCACAGTCACGGTAATTTTGAGTTATTTTGACCATCGACAAAATTACCATTAAATTAAAGGAAACATGAAAATAATACTTTAGAAAGATAGAAAAACACCAAAGAGACAATAATAAACCAATGATGGTCAAAGATGAAGGAGATTGACGCGGATTACAAACAACTTTTCAAATCGTTTAACCGTGACGTAGCTCCAGTTTAAGAATCAGAGTTCGCTTTACCGGATGTTCGTGAGAGAAAACGCGAAACAACATGCTACGTTGTACTTCGAATACAGTATAACCCCACCCACTAGAATAAGTACGCCCTCGCGAGCAGAAAATTGCAGTTCATTTGCTAATTATAGAGCTTCTTTCGTGTTTCTGCACTCTTTTAGCTTGCTTAAGTGATTCCACTGCCGATTGGAATCGAGAACTCTAGTCGTTGTTACGATTTAAGATCATGTCAGTCTTAATCGTCTTCGCCTGATTTTTCATTTTATTTTTAGAGTTTAGATGAAGCGCAAAACCCACGTTCAATCTACGTGGAACTGAAGGTAACAACTCAAACAATTGTTCGTGCACCGTGGGCCTTCGAACGAAAGCGGTTAATCCCCTGGTGGTGTCAATCAATCATTTCCGGCACGCCCCTCATTGTGTACGGCATCAGAGACTACGATGGTCACGTGACTAGCATTGAGCACGCGAGAACTGACGACATCCCTGATCGAGTTGGTCGAGAAAATCTTGATCCAGAAAAATATATGATGCTCCTGAGCGATATACTGACTTGGATAAAGGGCATCATCTCTGTGGAGGACACCACATCGGTGTACGTATTTCAGTGGGATCCAAACGCGCCTGACAGAGGCGTGACAGCTAACGCTTTGTTGCGTGACGCCGGAAACACATTTTTGCCTGAATGGTATGTGCATGAGATGGAAGATTACTTTACGCTGGCGGATGAGCAGAAGCAAAGAAAAGGAGTGAAAAGAGCAATGGAGGATGAAAAACAGGGAAGGGATCAAGAAATCAAATTGAAAGGAATTCGTAAACGCATGGAAGAATCGTGGCCAAGAACGACATCTTCTCGCGAGTCCAACGTTTGTATTAAGAAGCCACCTGCAGGGCAGGAGGTAACATATACTCGCTCTAGATCGCCAGGTTTTCACGATGACAGTGACTGCGGGAGAACAACATCAGAAATTCGTGTTTCAGCGGATGAAGAATTCTACTCAACAAGGGAACCATTTGGAAGTGAAGGGTACAAGAGAGAGCACCAGCGCTCTAGATCGCCAGGGTTTCACAATGCGAGTGACCGTGGGAGAACAACATCAGAAACTCGTGTTTCAGCGGATGAACAACACTGCTCTACGAGGGAATCATTTGGAAGTGAACGGTACAAGAGACTACACCAGCGCTCTAGATCGCCAAGTTTCCACAATGCCAGTGACCGTGGGAGAACAACATCAGAAACTCGTGTTTCAGCGGATGAAGAACTCTGCTCTACGAGGGAATCATTTGGAAGTGAGGGGTACAAGAAAGAGCACCCGCGCCCAAGCTCAACAAGGGAACGCAATCAGAAGCGACCTTTGCTATATGGAGACCAGTTTGATCGTGATCGAGCAAGCACTCGTGTTTATGAACATCGGCCAGAGCCTTACCATAATCGAAGAAGCGGAGACAAGATTGGCAAAACAAGGAGGTATGAGAGAAGGCCACGTGAAGATCAAGTCCAACAGCAAGCGAGGGCGCGGTCGAGGAAAGCCTTTAATGAATCGCGTTCCCAGCGGTCGAGTGGAGGGAAGTATCCTTCGTCCACTGATGACCGAATGCCTACCAAACGGGTGAAACGCAATACAGAGTACGAAACCCATGGAATACGTCACCCGGACTCCACGAGATATAATTATCCGCACTGGAAATGAAAAAGAGAAACAAAAGCTGCAGTATACGCTGCCATCTTACTTCCTTGATACAATTGCAGCAAATCAAAAACGCAGCTTGTAAAATAAATAGAAGTAACATGCCAAAGGATAGGAACATAAATACAGAACATCAGGTTAGATATCTTTTTAAGAAGTATTTTTATAGTTTGTAACTTAGTTTATTTTATTCTCACGGTAATGTATTTTCGTTTTCTTTTAAACATATGATTGTAAAGCGCTATTGATCAGCACATGTAAATACGCGCTATATAAATTGGTAAATTATTATTATTATTATTATTATTATTATTATTGAAGTAGTTTAGTATTTAGCTAAAGATGAACGAACACACATTCAACAATACACCAAAGAAGTCTACACATTTGACTCTTGCAGACATATATGAGAGTTTTGTGGATCTTCCTTTGACAACTTCTCATCATGAGATATTCTTATATGAACAAACATTTTCTGATACAGTTATCAGTTTTTATTTTGATACCTCTCCCCAACCCCACATTGTTGGCATCCGTCACTCTCGGATGATGATCCTTTTTTCAGTTTTTGTTAAACAAAATGGTGTAGATTAACCTAAAAAACCTTTCTTGTATATCTCGACTTCGGCTATATAAATGCCGTATATTATTATTAATATTATCATTATCATTATCATTATCATTGTCATTATCATTATCATTGTCATTATCATTATCATTATTGTGAATGTATGTATGAATGTATTATTATGAATGTAATATTTATGTAAATACTCAAAGTTCTTTCAGCCTTCTTAATCTTATAAGTAATTATTGTGACGTTTTAATGTTTTTTAACAGCACCAAAAAAGGTTCTACTTTTAAAGTGAAATAACTGAATAGTTTCTAGCTGCTGGAATTACTTGTAATTTTTATGTGAGGTTTTCAATAAAATTTATTTTAAAAAAATTATTATTATTATAATTATTATCATTGTCATTATCATTACCATTATTATTATTATTATTATTATTATTATTATTATTAAGTTCCAACTGTTTTAATTTTAACAATATATTAATCTTAAAGATTTCACTCTGTATCACTATGTATTAATGTATACTTTTATTTCTCTTAGTACTTTGAATCGTGAGCGCCCATATTTGCTAACAGTAAGCGTCGATTGGGCATGGTAAAATAGGTCAGGTGGAAATTAAAAAGTTACCGTACAGTTTAATAAAAGTGCTGAAAGACTTACACATGTACACATGTATGCATGACTTACACATGTATGCATTTCGGACCTATCATTTGGACACAAATGAGTCTCCTTCCACTTTCAAGTATCCCTGAACTTCCAGTTGTCTCCTTTAAATCAACTCCAGTTGGTATTATTTAAATGAGTTCCTGAAAACGTTTTCGTTTTCAAGAGTTCGCGAACATTTGTACTCCTAAAAAATACTTGCTTGAAGAAGAACTGTACATGCTCGGAATTGATTTCCGGACAGCAAATGATCCCCAAATATAAATTGGACCGAAAATAATCCCAGAACCCGAACACAGGAGGTTTTCCACCGCAAAAAGTTAGGAATGGCGTGGACTCCTGGAGATATATAAATATTTTAATTACATTAAGGCAAAGAAAAGACAAGTAGCACATGCGTAAAAGCAGCAATAAAAAACGTACTTTGATCAGACTGCGCAAAATTCCAAATTGACATGTGTCGACTGTATAAATTGCAGTTCGGAAAGGCGCTGCAAAAATAAACATGAATCTTGGAAGATGCCTCTGCTATCTAATTAACGGCTTCGAACTTTTCCCAGTACACTTTTTGTACCTGTTTCTTTGATAGACGTGGGATCCCATGAAAGTGAACAAGAGTTCTTCGTTCGAGATGCCGCAGTATTCATTTGAATGCCGTACGAGTAGAACTGTCGCTTTTGCTTGTCCAATTTTCTTTTTACGGTCAATAATTTCCACTTTGCCGAAAGCTACGCGAATATGTAGTCAATTCCCTTGGGAATTCTGATATGGTGAACATCCTGTGTTATGACACATGTTAGGCCAGGACCCGGGATTGGGTACTCCCAGAAAAATTGGGTGGGGGGTCTGAGGCCCACTTTCCAAAACCCTAGGATTTTCCCTGCCTTGTTTATGACCTGACCAAACATTTGATAATCTATTCATGATCAGTACCCTGCTTCAGCCCTGCCGTATAATTAGTTCCCTAGATCCCTAGTTCAGACCAATGTTAAAGGTAGTGTGAAGGGCTTTTGTTGATGGCCTTATCGATAATGATGAAAAAGTGTCGTCTAAAAACCTACCCAATGATATTCAATACTAGAATGCAAAAACGATACTTTTAGTATGACCAAAACCACTGATGAACCATACCATTTGGGGCCACACATACCTATATAGCCCGTATAAGGAAGTAACCTCCCTAGTCCTGGACTCAATGAAGTCATTCAAGGAGGAACCAAGTTAACTAAACTACAAAACTTTACCACACAACCAAGCCCGCTCAAGGGCGGAGGCATGGACGCGAAGGTCAGCCAAGCACAAGATACTTTTTAATTGTGACAATAAAATTCTACATGCGCCAAAGCCGGACACGTAAACCCACAAAACCTCCAATTCGGAAAAATAAGGATCGTTTACCGCCGACCAAAAGCAGTGGCGCCACCTTTAGGGTTTTAAGGTTGATATAGAAACAGTAGAATGAAAGATAAATCAGATATTGTTATTTATACAATAAAAATAAATCTTATGCAAAAGTCACAGTGGCAAGGCTGACCGTAGAATGTCACAAGTTTCTCAACCTTCTCATCCAGTTCTCTGTTCCGTGTCTTCAAAATATTAATTTATCACAAATTACATTTACAAACACAGGACTTCGTGACGTTAGAAATCATTTTTAAAGTTGGAAAAATTGCATTCAAATCTTAAATACGGTACATTTAGCTTCCGTTATCAAAATATTGTATCGATACTGTGAAAATCAGAAAATTGCGAAAACCAGAAATATTTATAGGATATTAATGCTTAGCAATTACAAGGAAAAGGCCAATTAACCGTGAGAAAACTAACCGAAAACAGCAGCGGTAATTACTTGTGGTTTTGCGGTTTCCTCGCATGTCTTCAACTTTATTGTGATCGGTTTAGCACACAATTAACCTTCCCGAATCGTATCAAAGTGTTTCACAAGCATAAAAAAAGAAACGATCTCCATTGTCCAAATTCCTAACTGCATACATATCCTCTTTTATCGCGGGGCGACCATTTCACGTCCGGACTTATTTCATTTACAGTTCAATCTGCGGATCATTCTGGTGCTAGGATCATTTGCGGTACAATTTGGTGTGCTGGGATCATTTGCGGGCCTGTACGGATCAATACGTGTTCACCCTTTTGTGCAACCGACGGTTAGGACTTAATGGAGCCGAAACCAATTGTGGAATTGCACACATTTTAGGCATCCTACTGATGAACAGTTACAACCCGTAGATACCTTTTTAGCAACTACTACAATTTGCAGTCTGTTCACTTTGAATCTATTCCAATCAAACGATTCAGTTCCTCTAAGAGATCATAAATGGAGTGAAATTGCGATTCCCGTGGATTTTCAAGACTGCAAACAGTGTTAAAAGCAGTCTACTGACAATCATTAGCAAAATAATTAGCCGGTGTTGACAAAAACTCGTCGTCTTAACAAGTTCACAAAAAAAGCCTGCGAACTTCAAAGAAAGCTATATTTCTCCGGACTAAATATTGAACACGGAATTAGGAATTAAGAAACGCTATTTTTTTGCCCCTCTATAAGTTGGCTATACTTAAATTTCTGATAAAGCTAGCTTAGTTTTGTACGTAGTACATTGTGTCAGCTTTAAGTTACTTTGACATAAGGTTAATAGCTATTAATACACCTTTATTTGATTTAATTTTGATGGACTTAAGATGACTTAAGACATGCGGAGACTTCTCTACATAAATTAAAGCTCTACCGTGTTTTTAAAATGTTTGATTTTCCAAAAAGAGTTATTTCATTACAATTCATTTCTACAGCGCTGACTAGATGTGTCAGTTTTGACAAGGTACAATTAAAAGAATTTTGCTTTTAACTTATGCAGTCGTTGCCGTAAAAGTTACATAGCCCACGCTAAGAAAATCACTGAGGTTACATAATCAACGCTAGGAAAACCAGAAAACACATTTCAAAGGCAAACAGCTGTTGATTTCAAAATGGCTTTTCTCTTTGTTAGTTTGAAAGTGAAGGTGAATCTTAATTAACAGCGAAAATCTCAACTCCGTCATGGATGGATAATCTTGAATGAGTTAAAAAAGATGACGTTTTGAAAAGTGCCCGAAAGGGTTTGATAACACAAATATCAAGGCGATCCGGATGTTCCGGCGCCAACCTAAATCACCTTGACAAATTGTTAATTGTACCTGCTGCCGGGATCGAGAAGGTCAACTCAGGTAGGTTTGTTGAAACGTAACGCCGAATCTTGTGTACAATAACTTAGTAAAATCCCTCTTCACAACGAATGTGTATGCGATGATTTTGGTCATTTTGATTTAACGAACTACTGAGTTCTGCACGAAGACAAAAAATGTTTATCTCGAACACGAAAAGCACATTATTTTAACAAGTGTTGATGAATCCAGAGTGTTTCTGTTCCCAAAGCATTTCAGTTCAACGTATTTTTAATTACAAAGTGTTAAGGATAGAGAACCTAAAAACGTCAGCTCAAGGATAACTTAGTTTAGGGTTTTATGTTATAAGCAAGAGAAAGAAAGTAATCTCTTATTATTTTTTTTTTTTTGGGGGGGGGGGGGGGGATCAGAAAGCGATTCATTCACTTCCCTGCAAGACGTGGCAGAGTTTGGTTTAACGCAAGAAAAATTAAATCCGATATAGCAATTTTTTTTCGCGAGCTTAATGATTGAGAAATTTAAAAATGTCGTTACCACTTGTAAGGTCCTCAGTTCAAAAGAGCAAAACGGATATCAATATTTAGCCTTTTGGCTTTATTGCCAAGAATTTCGTTAAATGATCGGCAGAATCAGTATTGGCACTGTGGACATGACCCAAATTGATTTCATTAGGCGTTAAAGTGAAGAGGTTTTTTCGATCATTCACAATGATAGGTTTAGTCTTTATCTCCGTCTGTAGTTCATTAAAACTGGCAACGTTTTCTGTACCGATTGGTAAAACTTGACCGCAATCTCTTCTTGAAAGGTTATATGACATCATTTCAGCAAAGACATTCGGTCAAAGGCGCGTGTAGCCGAAATCTTGAGCTGAAATTTTAATGTGTTAAACAATACCAGTGTGTGAAGTTACAAATCACTCCAACGATCGGCCCAGCTGTAACAATGTTGTATGTGATAAATCAAACATGTAAGATCGTGTTTGAGCACACTTCGAAACACTGAGAACAGTGACGAGCTTCGAGGTGCTTTGGAATAAGGTCAAACGCTGTCCCTGGTGTTTGATACATCATCTCAATCGAAACTGAAACCTAGTACAGAGAGGGGTTGAATAGGTTTTCGGATCGACGGATTTGGTTTTAAAAAGCGCACAGATCGTGGATTTTTTTCGGGAAACCGAGCGGATTGGCGGATTTTGAAAACGCAGTGAATCGTGAATCAGCTGTAATTTTTGGCGCGGATTCAGGATTGTGCCTGTCAGTAAGTTCAGATCTTGGGTCATAAACAAAATTCGGATCATAAATCAGTTTCTTCATCCTTGGTCGGTTTGTTAATGAGTCATCCAAATTATTTTTTTTTATGTAACTGCCATTGGAATTGTACTGTGTCATATATGGTCATCAAGCATGTTGCCTTCTTTGCCATTTGGGCGAAATTAACAGTGGCATTCACATGTACCAATTTACCATTGAACCTTTACACTTTTGTTTTCGGATGTGGTTGTGGTTTCGGATTTGAACAAGAATTTTGGCAGATCGACGGATTTGGCGTAAATAAAGGCACAGATCGGCGGATTTGCATACCCCTATTCACCCCCCTCCTACAGAGAAAAATGAGCACACAATAACATCGAATTATAAGATCAGATATCCATCCACCGCCATAGATTATTATTGAATAGGAGAAATCATTACCATTATTATAATCATTGAACTCTCTAACTCTTTTCTGATTGGCCGAAAGCGTACAGTGACTTTTCGAAATCAGCGCCCGTGACGTCATAACTGCAGATTATACAATAATCGTGTCAAGGACATTCAAGGTCACGGGTAATCATGTCATGTATGACCGCAGTGCATGATTTCTTAGAGTAATCATGTCAAGTTCATGCGCTTTGTGTTGCTTGCCGTCAGTGAAGAAGCAAAAACATGACTTCAATTTTTTTTGCGTTCAATGTATAATAAAACAATTATTAGATTCAGTTTTTGTGATATCCAGAATAATCAAGGTCGACCTTGATTATTCTGGATATCACAAAAACCCCATCCAATAATTGTTTTATATCCACATTTACTTCAAGGGAAGATCTGTCTTCACTATCAATTTGTCATGAATTTGTTGCTAAGGATGGTTTCTAACCGTCAGAGCTCCCAAGAGTAAGCTTTTTGCACCGGTTTGTTCCAACAAAAGTTTCAAATCATGGCCATGTTTGACCAGTCACGCGCCAGAACAGAAAACACCCTACATCTAAATCCGAAAATTTAAATCATTTTTAATAGATTAGGGTGCGCTATTTTAAGAAAATCCAAGATGGGATTCTTAAATCCGAAAGAATCCGAAAATGGATCTTGCGTTTCTTTGCTAAACAGATCCATCCAAGGTCTTTCGGATCATTCTTCGGTTCCTTTAGCGCACCATCTTGGATTGATCTGTCTAGTAAAGAAACACAAAATCCGTTTCGGATTCTTACGGATTTGAGATTCCAGTTTTGGATTTTCCTAAGAAACGCACCCTAAGAACGTGCACCTGCGGGTTTTATGAAACTTGCTTCATCATATTAGTTATGAGGCTACAGTAGCTTTCCATAGACCCTTTGCATAACTGGCGCCTAAATTTGAATAACAATACTTGGTACATCCTTAGCCTCACATTCATGTTTCAAGACAAAGGAATTTTCACATGAATGTGAGGCTAAGGATGTACGAGTATTGTTATTCAAAATTAGGCGCCATTTGTGCAAAGGCTCTATATTTACGTGTAAACAGTAATTCCATGTTGACGATGATAAAGAAGGCCAAATTATTTTTGATTCACAAGAAAAATCGGAAATCTCCTCTTTTCTTCCAAGTTTTTAGTGATTTCAAATTCTCACGCGCGGTTTGGAACTGGCACTCTATAGTTACGCACAGAAAATCGTAGTTTTTTTTTTAAAGCAAACAATCCCTTATATAAAATTCCCCATTTAGCACCGTAAAAATTCTCCGAAATGGCTTTTTTTTGTAGTTAAAAAGGACACGGCTCCTAAACGGACATACTGGAGATAGAAAAAGTCCAAACCAGTCAGATAATATGCTAGTCTAAGGAAAATTAAAACACAAAACGAACAAACAATGGCAAAAAATTAAAACTTAAAGTACGGTCGTAAAGAGATCTTTTCAAATCCTTTCTCTCACTTACTCAAACATGGCCGAGTTATTTTTGATTCATATAAAGAAAAATCGGAACTTTCCTCTTTCCCTCCAAGTTCTGTTGATCTAAAATTACTGGCACGTTTAGTAGTTACGCATGGGAAATTGTGTGGGTTTTTTTTTTTCAAAAAAAAAAAACGTTCCCCTATATAAAATTCACCAATTAGCACCGAAAAATGAGGCCAGCTCGGTATATACACAGCAATGCAAGCCAGGCCAGGAATTTAAAACTAGCCAGTCAGAATTTCCAGTCACTAGATTAAAGCCCTGTCCAAACGGCAAATGTTTGGCGATCAAACACGATCAAATGATTGTTTGGTGACCAAAAATGTTTCTCATTTTAATCATAACCATTCCCTTCAGATTTCACTCCTATTCATGTGTACCCCGCCTTAATCGGTTCTCAAGAAAATACCAATCGCTTAATTAGGGGAATTGTCTTTTAAAAAGTTTCCATTCTATTCTTAGGAATCAGCATCCATAATGCTAATAAATGAAACATTCCCTACTGAGACCAACGGAGGTTTAAACAACTCATTAATAAACAGCACAGTTTCCACCCACCAGCAATCTTCGGACTGCCTGCCTTCATGGATTATCAATGCAATTGGCGTCAAGACAGTGTATGCTAGTGATATTTCGCTAACGGTTCTCCACATTCCGTTCGCCATCTTTGCATTCCTGTCTAATCTGGCTGTCATAGTAACAATTATCCGCACTCCCTCACTTCATGTCCCGGTCAACGTGCTGCTGTGTGGCCTGGCCGCTTCTGACTGTCTCACAGGCCTGGTTGTGCAGCCCGTGTACGCGTCATGGCGCTTTCTGTTGCATCACCTGAGAGACCCCTGCACTTTGGTCCATTTGTACCAGGCCAGCAAGTCGCTTCCGTTCTTGCTCGTTGGTTGTACCTTCTTAAATTTGGCAATAACCAGCGTCGACAGATTTTATGCAGTGTCCAAACCCTTCGCCTATAGAACAGTCGTCACATTTCAAGGTATGTTCTTCCGAAGTCTCTCTCCTTTATAATTACTTTGACGACGCGATCGTCCAATACATGTTTAGAGAGGTCTAAGTCCGAGGCCTAGTCGAGGTCGTTATGGTACGTTTTTATACTCTTGTCTCCTGAGCCTCTTTGTCCGCAGGATCTTGGCAACATAGAGGATGCCCATGAACCCGTGTCAGGATTTTATTGGGAAAATGTTCTGAGATTCACCTATTCGACGCTGGTTATCCAATTATGGTTCGGTCTCTGACTAAAGCCATTCGATCTCAAGATCTCAATATATAAAGGGAATTTAAAAGAGAGGTAGAATTTTCAGATCGGCGATGGCATTCATTTCGTTAGAGACAACTCATCGAACGTTCTCCCCATGAACCAATTTTAACTGAACTTCCTGGAGGTCTGTAGGAGATTGGTTAGAGGTTTTGCTGTCAGGGGCTAAACAAGCATAGTGAAATTAAAATAGTGAAAACCTTAATTAGTCCGGCCAAGAATTGACTCAATCAAAATCAAATATCTAGAGGCAACTTCTGCATAACTAATACATTTAGAACAGATACGTATATATATGGCTAGCAAAATGTATACACTTATAAATTGGCCACTTGCAGATCGCATTCCGTACAGATAAAATTTAAACGGACACTAAAACTTAAGGACAAATTAAACTAGTAACATTGGATAACCGTGATAGTTGATTTGGCTGTCACGATCCCTATGATTGGAACACAAATTAAGCATTAACATTGACTCAGCAAGAGTGGTGTAATGTCTCTATCAACAGGTATGGTGAAGATAGTGGTTGCTGGCTGGGTCCTTTGGTTCATTTACGTTGGTCTTCTGGAGACTGTGGTCCCAAGCACGTTGTATGATTCGATGGAAAATGTCACTCTGGTCTCATTGATAATCATCCCAACTGCAGGCCACGTTCTTACCTTCTTTGCTGTCCGCCGCAGTAGCAGAAATGTCCTTAGCCTTACTCACAGTCAGCAGCATACGACCCTCTTTGAGAGAGAGAAAAAGGCAGCGACAAACATGGCTCTCTATACTCTGGTTACTTTAGCCTCGTTGCTACCTCTGATGATTCTTCTGAACTTCGGAGACAGCGTGGTTGCTGCAAATCTCCTGTTCCCCTGGGCGTCTACAGTAACAATGCTCGTGTCCTCCATCAATCCTGTTATTCAGATTCGGAGAAACGCTGCCTTAAGAGAAGCCCTCAAGAATCAGTTTAATTGAAACAACACATAACATAACCTTTCCATGGGTTTCTTTCACAACAGAAAAGAAGAGAAGAAAATAAAAGTTAAACTGGCCAACGTATTTTGTGTTTACTTGTGTGCGGTCATTTGTTTGTTTGTTTGTTTGTTTTTTTTCATTTTCCTCGATAAACGTTTAACGCTAAAGCACTAGTGTTTTTAATATTCATGCAGGCAAAAACGAAAAGCTCTAAAAGTGAAAAAAAAATCACAAGTTATCGGAGTTATTGGAGGGAATTATAGAAACCTTATGAGCGTTGCATTTCAAATTCCTCCGACTTAGAACCTTGGACAGAATCTTTCCTTTGATGTAAACTAGTAAAAAAACAAAGCGAGGAAAACTACGCAAAGATTTTCTGAAAATCCGTTTTTTGGTTGTGATTGTGTCCCTGTACGTCCCTATTCTACATTCAACCTTTCGGAGCATTTAACTCATTACCGTTGCATTACGACCCTTAGCGGCCTTTTGAGATTAGCACTTTCGCCGACTGACAATTGCAAATAAAACGGAAAATTTAACTTCAAATAATGTGAGTGATTTCAACAAACAGTTTCAAGCCGCCATTAAAACTTTCCCTGATCGATCATTCGATCGATCGATCGACTGATTGATTAACTGATCGATCAACAAATTAAGCCAGAAGTTTTAACAACCATATAATTTGGGTTATTTGGACTAACGGTTTCCTTTTTAGCCCAGCACTCGCAGTCACGTAAAATAAACGTTGTCCCAGAGATTTCAAACGATATAAGCGCCTGCGCAGTGGTGGAATCGCGATGGGGAGTTAACAGATGATCGTCCAACCCGCAATTAGCATAATCTGCCTTTTTACGCAATTCACGGGTTAAAAAAAAGAGTAAGAAAACAAGCACAACACAAAAACAACAACAACGACGAGGCCACATTTGAACATCTTAACCAAACAAGCTTGGTCAATAAACATCTTTTTTTTTCTCAAGCATCTGAGCGGGCCGGATGCTTAAATCCTCCGATTTGGTTGGCTAATCTTACACACGTGACCGGTCCAGCTTTTTACGATACGGCCCACGAGCCGGATTTTTTTCCCGCTGCCGGCCCCGCTGCTTAAATTTCGCTCTAAAAGTTAGCGGTAATCGTCAATCTCTTGCCTTTTTTACACATCCATCGACGATTAGTCACTGCAAGAGTTTATCTGTTCTCTTTAAAATGGCAAGGAGAGTCACTGTAAGTAAATTCA